>JBBMOC010000024.1:4036906-4755662 GCA_037975185.1 Centropyge bicolor | reverse complement strand
TCTGTCTATGTTTTTTTGATACTGTGCATTTTTATAAAGGGCTATTTCTTTACTTAGGCTGTTTCTCTCTCATCAGAGAGAGAGTTTATCTTGGATTGTTTATACAATTATTTGCTCATAAAGAACAAAATTAATATTAATTTACCTGCTGCGATTATGTTATGTCGATTTTGTTGTTTCTTTCTTCTTTGATTCGGACTTAATCGAAAATCTGATCGATCATCAATGTGATTCACTCTACTCCTGATGTCTGTCCAATGAGACGGCCCGAAATAAGACGTCATATTTACGCGACACAACAGCAGGTCATTACTTCACTTTATTTTTTTCCAGGACGGCGACGGCATGACCCGCCCTATTCTGCCTCTGATTGGCTTATAGTGATACTCTTGTCCAAATTATAGCCAATGCCAGCACTCATGTCTAAACCTGACCAACCCAACAACGAAAGCAACGAGTACTGGCCAATCAGAGTCAGAGTAGCCCCGGCAATGCCTTCGCCATTCTAGAAAAGAAACTAAATGCGACTGCAGTTGTGGACTTCGTATTACATAGCAGACTCGTAGCTTTTTATAACAGGCATCTTTAAACGCAGAAAAAATGTCAACTGCTATGAACTTCGGGTCGAAGAGTTTTAAACCTCGGGCTCCGGACAAAGGCTCGTTTCCTCTGGATCATTTCGGTAAGATCAGATACAAACCGTCTCCTTTGCCCCATTTAATAACTCATCCTGCACTCACGCTACATCTACTGTATATTCAACAAATAATAACGAGAAAATACACGACAACAAAGAGCACTGGGAGAGAAACAAACCTCTATCTTCTTCCTGTAACTCTCCTCATTACTTATCTTTGCTCCACATTACTCTAGAAACGTCTTACTGTTGATTAGCTAATGCTAATGTAGCCCCAGCTTGAGCCTCTCATGGTATAAACATGTCGCGTTCCAGTCGCAGCGGTGAGTTAACCATCAGATGCAGCTCGTTTATTAACATTTAACTCTCTCCTGAAGGTATTTCCGGGATCTCCAGACAGGCTTTTACCTTTGAATCCCAGTAAAGGACTGTAACCATTTGACAGCTCTCTCTTATATCAGGCCACAGACAAAAAAACATGTTTCTTGCAAGGTTGAAAACATGTAACCTATTTGTTAAACTCTATTTCCTGTTCCGAACACATATGGTAATGAAATGATGTTCAGTTTATACAAGGAAAACAAAATTACCATTACTATAGTGTGATATGTTTGCTTTGATTGGAGTTATTTTATATAATATAATCACAACTTGAGAAACATATTAGAATTATATGCTATTGTGGAAAAACTGTATTCTGGAAAAACCTTCAGAACAGCAGGAAGTGATTAACAAGCTTCTGTGTTTTTCAATGATCGATCGATGGTTGTTAATTTTTGGGAAAAATGGATGCTCAACTGTGACAACATGAGAGGCACAAAGTGGGGCAAAGCTGATACACGCTACTGCTTCTTAACTTAACAATCAGCATGAAACCACACACAGGACAACACATTTTAACTGTGACTTACATCTCACAATACTACTCCTGTTTAAAATTGTTTTGATTGCTTTTAAATAACACAATATTTCGTCTGGTACAATGGAATCAAACTGACTCAGTGTGTGTTGTTGAAGAAGTTGTATTAGTCTGGTGGTTACATCCAAGACTGACTCAAGATAATGCCAATATTAGTACATCACAAATCAGTATTATCTACATAGGGGACTATTAATGAGTATGGCAATAGTAACAAATATGATAGATGTTTTCAAACATATGTTAAGGAATAATGTCTGTATGACAAGCTGTGACATATGAGCATAAACACACATTGCTGGACCAAGTGGCTTGTCATTATTTCAGGAGAGTGTAAAGCCTTCAAGGAGGTTTTCATGAAATGCCTGAGAGAAAACAGCTTCGACAACTCCAAGTGCCGCCTGCAGTCCAAGGATTACCTGGAGTGCCGCATGGACCAGTAAGAATCCTCCACCCTACATTTCTGAGAATCCTTAAATCTGATGACTGAAGTGATACTTTTAAACAAAAGCTGCCACCCATCAGAGTTGGATAATCCTCTTTGTTATACTGTGTTTTCCAGTCAGCTGATGGCCAGGGAGCCTATGGAGAAACTGGGATTCAGGGACCTGATGGATCCTCCTCCCAGCCAAAAAGACGGAGACGCTAAACCTTGACCTGCTACATCACCTCAACTGCTGTTTCGAAAATGTAAGGATGGTGTTGCTGTGAATTTAAAGAATCAGTTTGTTCTTAATAAGCTGACAGCATCCGACAAATGCATTTTTAAGGCAAAGACTGCTGTTAAGGTTGAAACTAATAAGTATGACCTCAAAGATTTTGAGAATCTGGGTCTGCAAGAGGACATTGTGATGCTTTGTGGCCTTAGTTTGTAGCTACAGAGTACAAACTAATTTTACCAATCCTTTCTGTACATACGATAAATGTGTAATATATGTCGATGCTGTTTTGACACGTCAATAAATATTTTGTATTTAAACTAGAATGTGTGTGTAGATTCACTCTAGATCGATTTATTCCTCTCAGCTGCCAAAAGCTCAACACTAAACATACATTTTTTATCTTATCTTGAAGAACAGAAGTCCAGTCAAGCTCTTGCTCCTGAGGAACACTGACTTAAAATAGGTGCTTTCTGGGATTAAACACTATTAGCTGGTGATTTATGAAATACTAAATGAAATACTAAATGAGAGTTGTGTTGCAAATGTGTTCATTGCTCATGCATAAGTCAGAATGGCGACATCTGCTGGCCAATTGCAGGTTACAGGTGCAATTACAGGTATATACAAGGCTGGAAAGATTTATCTTATCTATATTATTGTTAATAAATCCTGTGAAATGGCTTAAACAAACTATATTAATCATGTGTTACTCAGACAGAAGGAAGTTGTGTTTTTGTTTAACTATTTTCAGCTGCCAATTGGTTTTGTTAATGAGTGTGAATTTGTGGCCTTAAGCCACAGTACCTGTGTTCATATTAATGAAGGATCATGTCACCCAGTGCAACAGTGTCTCTTATGTGTTTTTAATAATTTTAGACAACAATGGAGCTCTATGGCACAGATGAATAAGAAAGAAAATCAGGTTTTGGCTACACAGAAAACACATAGAATCATTGTTCATAGAATCAATTAATCAGTTTCAGTCTTATGGGTTTTACTCATCATAAGAAAAATGTCAAAATACCACCAGACTTTTCCTGACAGTAAAAAGCCTCTTATTGCAGTGAATATGTTAAAACTGACTGCAAAATCAGGCGTCGAGACATTTACTCTTCAAAACACAAAGACTTGATTATATTTGTCTTCAGTCAAAATTCCTTCACTGATTTTCAAGGTTTGTGTTAATGTTTATCCACATTATGTACAAATGCTGCCAAGGCTGCATATATAAGACGTGGTCAATGGTATTATCTCAGTCTTACAAAGACATTTCTGCTTCAAAGGTCACGATGCATCATCTTCATTTGGGCTGTTAAAGGCCTTTTAGAGGATGTGGCAACATATGTCTCTCTGTGGAGATAAACAAAACAAAAACACACTCAAAAATTATGAACAGAATTTGCTTTTTTCACTGTTGAATTTCTAACTGAAAGTAGAACTTACTTTTTGTAACTTTTTGAATAGTCTTGGGAGCCATTTGGCTTTTGGATCCACACACAGGTGTGTTTGGTTCACAGTGGTGAGGCTGTAGAGTTGCAAAGACAAATAAGGGACAGAAACAGTCACATTGTTATTGAAAAAAACAATAATGATGATAAAAAAAAATCTTGTGGGGCAAATGGGCAATGACATTTTGTTTAGGCAATTTTATTTTTTTCCCCCAAATATCATCAGCGTGCCCTAAGACATGAAAACAGCCATAGTAGCATAAAGGTCCATGAAGCTCATCTCCAAAATTAGATGTCAGTAAAGGTGCAACCAGATTGGATTTTGCTCCCAATTTACTTCAAATAAGGAATGGAGAGTTTGATCTGATTCACTTGCCGTCCAACATTCATGTTCCTTTCAGCTCTGTTTTGGTCTCGACTAACACCTGAGAAAAGTGTCATGTTCTTTAGCTGCTGTTTTCTCTCATGCTCTTAGTTTTCTCTGAAAAACAACCGCTGACCAGTTGGGCTGAGACTAAACCAGAACAGTGAAGCTGCGTACTGGAAGACCAAAACAATGAGCTGAAAGAAGCTAGAAAGGAAGTGCAAAGTGAGGTGATAATTCCCTGTGGGTTCATCACTCCTTTCAAATTACATGCTTATTTGATCCATTGCTTTTACATCTATGCTACTATAAACTGCTTCATAGTCTCAGTCTGTTGTTAAAAGAAACCAGCTCTGAAGAGGTCACCTGTCATGGAGAGAAAACATTGATCGTTTTCAGCAGTTTATGTAACAGTGCTGTTTCTCTGGAGACGATAGTGTTGCCAAATCTTTCTCTCTCTTTCTCCTTCGCATTATTCCTGGTTTGTCTGCTCATGATTAGCCCTGCATGAGGCTTTGTCTGACACAAACAGAGAACTTGTGGCTTTGTGTTAGAGTTAATACTTTCCCTTACATGAATGCATGTTTTTTGCAATGAGCGAATCTGGTTTCTCTCTGTTCGGAGCAGGAAACAATGGGCTCTTCAATGTGGGCCTTCGAGACTCTCGTACAGCAGGGGGGAACGGGCCCCGGGCCCCTGGGCGTAAGCCTGTAACAGAGTGGGCTCCCTGGAATGCAACACAAACATTACAACACAGTTACATTAGTTGAGACCACATGAGGGCTATTCTTCAAACTTTCACAACACAAATCTGGAAAGTGTTGTATTGTGAATGACAACATGGATTCATGATGTAATCCCCTCTGACTCAGGGTCTCTCCTCAGTTGTGTAGAGCATGGACCACACAGATGAATACCAGGAGGAACAGCAGTGATGAATTACTTCAAAGTTCAAGTCATTTTTTCTACATCCCCGTGCTCTGATGTGTTCAAACAGAAAGGGAATTTTGTAAATTCGACCACCATTGTCTCTTCTTCTGTGTGTGTTTATGAAGCTGAATCATGATGGTGTGAATTTTTCACTGAGGCTGGAACATTTTCACACCTTCACCTTCACACCTAATTGTGCCATTTTCTACTCCTTTCTTTACATCAACTTCATATGCAACCACCTTTAAAATGAATCTCTAAGTTCTGTCTGAACACACAAGCTCCTAATGAGATTAAAGTTTTTTTTTCCTCCTCCAACAACACGTGTATTTCTCCGAAGTGGGAGAAAATGCCATTAACCTGTTGTCCAAACATGGTATATCTATCTTATCCACTGTGTTTATTGTGGAAATATTGACACAAGTCCAAAAGTCCTCTGTTGGTTTGCGTCGGCATCTGGTTTTGATTTGCATCACAGTTTTATGGACAGAATACTGGGCTACTCTATTTGTAAAGAAATCCAGAGGTCTCCTCTCATGTTAACATTTAGTTCAAGTATAAGGAATGTTGACATGTATATTCAGACTGTATGAAAATATCCAGCACCCAGAAGGTGATGCCTATTATCCATTTTGATTGTATATACTTTATAGACATACACAGATACACAATTTCATTTGATCTGTGGTTCCATGGTGTAATGGTTAGCACTCTGGACTCTGAATCCAGCGATCCGAGTTCAAATCTCGGTGGAACCTGACTTTCCCGAATTTCCCCTATGGGGGATCAATAAAGAATTATCTTATGATCTACTTAACCATTTCAACTGAGTTAAAAATGACTAATGACTAGCAATGTAACAGTAATAAACACTCTCATTGGTTTTAAATTCAATCAGTGATTTAACACATGCTATTTCACATTCAGTTTCTCACCTTGTTCAGGGAGGTTCAGCAGTAGGGTCAAAAACATGACTCCAAACCTGACGGAGAAAAGCATCCTGGGTCCAGCCTGATTCTAGAAACTCAATGAACTTTTGTTGTGAAGGCAGATGTAAAGTTAGAGTTTGTTTGCTGCAGAGAGAGTGTGTGCTCAGGATTGACAATGTGTGCTCAGATGGGATGATTTAAAGGGTGCTGCTGCACAGCTGAAGAGAGGGATGGCCAAAATCTGGATTGGCAGCCGTAGGCACTACAGACCTCCCCCACCACCAAATTCCAAATAATTAAAATAAGTTACCAGAAGGGGTCCTATAACTTGAGATGAGATCATTTGTCTCACTGTCTCTCGTAATACATTGAATCTATTACTTAGCCGGCGAAAGAGGATTTGTTGCCTCCAGACACATGTGCACTGTTAAAAATTAAAACATGAGATGAATGGTTTAAGCTAGCTGCTTTCTTGTGTGTTGCACATGTTCAGACCACAATGACAATGTTAACATGCAAATATTGGCAGGTATAATGTTGACCATCTTCAATATCTCAGATTGAGTGTTTGCATACTAAGTAGTACTAAACTCAAAGTGCAGCTGAGGCTGATGGGAATGTCATTAGTTTTGCAAGTACTTGTCTATAAGATAATGTATATAGTCTGATTAGGTGATGGTGTTAGATGCAGAGGTCAAAGATGACAAAAGTGATTAAAGTTTTTTTCTGTGAGGGGCATGTTTCAAATGTCATCACAATCTGTTTGACAGTTAAGACATTTCAATCAAATCTGAAAATGAAAACACAAAAACCATCATGAACAAGCTGTGAAATGTGACTTCCTTCCTTCCTGGAGTCTCTGTTGGAGGCTCTGTGTCCACACACCAGGCTCTCTCCTCATTGGTAAGGCTAGCTGTTATGGTTTGGGGTTTTTGGTTGGTTATTTCTTGTTTTATTTTGAAAGATTTTCAGGTGTATGTTGTTACTTCCCTCCCCTTAGAATTAATTAATTTCACCTGTGTTCCTTCCCTCCTTGTGTATTTGGTTTGATGTTCCCCTCTCATTTTGCCAGTTCGTCCTAACTAGTGTTTTTAACCTTGTGTCTCCAAACTTTGAACTTGTGATTCTCGCCTTCTCCTATTTGAAGTTGTTTGTTTGGACTGCTTTTTCTGTTTTGACCCTTGCTGCCTGACCTACAAGTAAGTTTTTGGATTTTGTTAATAAGATAATTCTTTACTGATCCCTCAGAGGAGATATATTCAGGTGTTGCAGAAGCACAAGACAGTGGCACACAAAAGAATACAAATAGACAAAACTATAAAAGTACACATATAAAGAAAAAAGTATGCACAACTAAGAGTTCAAATGGCAAATCTACAGTGACTTAGTCTTTGAACAATCTAAAGTTACATAGTCTTTGAACTGAGATTCAGCCCTCGGCGTCTGCATTTGGGTCCTATTTACTTTATATCTGGCCCCTGTTTGCATTACTGCGACAGTAGGGTTGAAAAGACAGTCACAAGATAATGTGTGGGTCAGATTATAACATTTAAAATCTTTGTTTTCATATTATTAATTTTAAACAAGATGTTACTTATCATATGTATCATTTGGTAATAAAAATATTTGGTTTTAATTTTTTTTAAAGTGTTAGATTTGACCTTCACTAGTTTTTTTTTCTCTCCTCAGTGGCAGGAAAGTTAGTACCTGAGTGAGACTGCCCAAGCATAACATATCCACACTGTTGGCTAGTTAACTATTCAGGTTATTATTCAGGCAAACTGAAACTCAAAATGTTCACTCTGTCCTCAGGTGACCTCAGGTGGAAATATCATTAATTTGTAGATGGATGTTATTTTATCACCTCTTTTTATAATGGACTCGATCACATGCACAGAACACACACTAGGTCATATGAGTCTATATTATTGCTTATTTCTTGTTAGATCACATTGTAGGCATAGAGGAAATATCTACATCACAGTTTCCAGGATAGTTTGGTTGTTAACTTTGCACACTCCCCCTCCCCCAATTTTTCCTGTTCCCATAAAGTTCTAATTGACTTAAGTTGTTTGATTTTCCCTTATGTCCATCTCTCCAAAGCAAGACAAAGTGCTCCTTGTATCTATGCCTCCTCCAGGAGAATCCACACCATGTAACTTGCACAGAAAAGCTCAAAGGTCTTAAATATCTCATGCAGGGAACTGCAGTATGCAAAGAAATAAAAACACTCTCCCTTAATGTTTAATACAACATAAAAACCTCCTGTGGCCAAAATATTAACTTTAAGGAAGATGAGACACATCTTTTAGTCTTTTTAGTTGATGACAATTTCTATGTGATACTAACCATTTAAGTTCGCCTTCAAAGACCCTGGAAGTCATTAGTCACAAATGGAGTAAAAGCATCATAGATAAACACAAGAGAGGCTCTGAAACAGTGTGTCTTTGTAGCAGTAGATGTCTGGTTATAGTGAATAATTAAGAGCTTTATTCTGGTAACTCGCTGGTCCAACACTTGTTGAGCTAAACAGTGAAGCAAGAAGAAATGTCCTTTTGTGTAAATGAGGTCTACATGAGCAGACAGCCACCCCCTCAATCCAGGGAAGGAGGTCTTGTTGAGTGGTTACGCAATTATTTTGTCAGTATGTTAAGATTAAGAGGAGAATCTTTAGTGTGTATATGCAGCCTATAGGAGGGGGGACACACCTCTCATTGCTTATTCTGGAGAGGAGCCTCAGGTGTGACACCTTATGAAGGGGTGAAATGTATTTAAATCAGACATAAATGAACTTTATTGTCAATCCATCAGTTGAACGACAGCCAGCTATACATAAGATTTTAGGGGAAGAAATAAAATAATCACTCACTCTTACGTGTACACATACACCAAGTGAAGCAGGCTGCATCAGTCCGCTACCGATGAGAACAACTGAACACGGCTCCAAAAACTAAAACACAAATGTCTGGATCAGAACACACATTACATGGGTGACATAAAAAAATCAAGTAGAACACAGAACAGAAATTGTTGATGCACTAGTAATTCATGCAATAACCCTTTGAACTCTAAGTACTGACAGTGTAGTAATGGCTAATTTTCAGACTTCGACTGAAGGAGACACATGCTGCTAACTGATAACTGTGATTCACTTGTATAGCTGCCTTTGAAAATGTGATTTGCTGTAAGTAACAAATGTAGAACAGGGTTACAGTAATTTAAACCTAAAATCATGACCAGTAGCACCACTTAAAATCTGTCAGTCAGTACTAATAACTGATTAAATTGGACAGCATTACAAGTGAACACCTGCCAGGTGGGTGTCAGAGAACAGGGATTGCCACAGTGTACTGCTGGATTCTTTTCAGACTGTTAGAATGTCATTAGTCAACTTACTGCTTAAGCGATGAGAACACAGACACTAAAATCTATCATGATCCCACTAGCTGATTTACTCTGTGCAGACTTGATGTCAACGACTGTAGGTGACTGGAACACATTCAACTGTGTTTCCATGCAACAACTCCTAATATTTGCATAACAGTAGCAGATGGAAACCTACATCATTTAGCATTTTCTTTGCTGATTGTCTGGAAATTAGTTTAAAAATTTGCACTAAATGTGAATGAAAACTTAGGTTGAATACACAGCTTCTGGAGCAATACATTTTTAAAATGAAATATCAACTCCAATCTAATGTTGTAGCCTAATGGACTACATGAATATAATATATGAAACACAGAAAAGTGGCACAAAGCAGGCCTAATGTCTTCACAGCACAAGATACTTGATCTTATTGAAGTTGTGGGAACAGTTTATAAAAAAGCAAGACAATTTACTATTGGTAAAAATATATTTCCAACATTCACCTATTCATACTGAGCCATACACAAGTTATGCAGTTTCTGTGTTTGTTGTTTAACTAACTGCTTTTCGTTCCACCACAAACCTGCTATAGTCACATAGTATTTAGAAATACTTGCCATTTTGCTTTAAAGCTGCTTTTAGCTCATTTCCCCAGTTTTAAGATAATGTGTCTGATAATTGTCTCATTTACTACAGTGTATGCTATAATGTTAGCAAAAATAATGTACTCAGGGAGTAATGATTGTGGCGTCCATGTTCTCATCACTCAAGTGTTGACATTTTTTTTTTTTAAATGTTTGGTCACACTGATCAAAATGACAGCAGAAGGGATGAGGAAGGGTTTCCTTATCACTAGCGGGAGGAGTTGGAACTGGAGCGTGATCGGTGGCGGCGGCGGCCGGGCGATCGAGACCTGCGTCGCACTGGAGAGCGTCGCCGTGGAGACCGAGACCTAGGAGAGAAAGAAACACAGACACAGTGAGACAAAAAGCAAACATAAAAAAAAAAAAAAAACACTAACACCCATTCACATCTGGCTTTTGTATTGAGAGTAAAAGGGTATAATCGACATTCAATCCAAGGTCAAATGACCCTGCAGTAGTCATAGGTATTTTCCAGCTCTGCTCAGCAGTCATGGAACCATGAAACCTGGGTGGACATACTAATTTTCATCCCTTTTCTGGTGCGATGCTGTGACATCACATTGAAGACTGTTTACTGTTATTTACAGTCTGAGAAAAATGTGCAACAGAGACATCATTCACGTCACTGTGTTGAGTTTGAAAGAGAGACTGAAGTAAAAGATAAAAAGTAACCACTGTAACATTGTCACTGGCCTCCATGCCGCTTTCTACTGTTCCCTGTGCTCTGGCATGTTCATGATGTTGAACATGACACACTTGGCAAACTTGTCCAATGGGAAAGAAGTCAATGACCTGTTTTTATTGACTTTACTTCTGTTTACAAAAATTGCATATATGTGATAATTTTGGTGTAAAAATGTAATAGTAATGGAGAAAGACAAAAAAATATCAGAATGAACCAGAGTAAAAAAAAAAAAAAAAAAAAAAAAAAAACATCTTATGTACTTATATATATTTTTAGATTTTTAAGGTCAAACGAGCGTCAGAGTACTTTTTTAATCACATCACATTAACATTAATCTCCTGCACATCCTGCTCACCTTCTCCTCATTCGGGGTGGAGTGCGTCGCCACATGGGTGGTGGGGGAGGCATCCTACGTGGAGGGGACAGCCTACGGGGGGGTGGGCGCACCGTGGGAGTCAGCACAGCTGTGACTGTGATCTCCTTGCCATCGATTTGACCTGAAAGAAAGCAAATTCCAAACAAAAATATTAAAAGTTTGGCATTTCAACATAAATAAAAATGAGTATATTAAGTTGAGATTATTAATAATAATAAATTATTATAATAATAAAAATATGTATATAGCACCTTTAAAAACTGAGTTTACAAAGTGTTTTGACAGAAAAAGAGGGGTTCAACAGCAGATTTAGTGTATGTGCCACAAACACTGAGCAGTCTGTCAACCTCTAGTCTCATCCACACTGCATTATACAATCATACGAATAGAATAGATAGAATATATGGCTGTGAGACAATCTGTTCATTTTCAATCCTCCACGTCCTCTTACCACCGTCCATGTGTTTCAGGGCCTTCTCCGCCTCCTCAGGTGTCTCAAACTCCACGTAAGCGTAGCCTTTGGACAGGTGAGGGAGGACGCGGTTCATGGGCATGTCGATCATCTTGATCTTGCCGTAAATGGAGAAGATCTCCTGGATGTGTTCCTTGGAAGGCAAAATGGAGAACGCTTTAAAATTTGCCTCTACATCTAGACACATATTTATACAGAAGAGATCTAAAGAGAGGATGTCTCGTTTGAAGGGAATTTATACCATAAAAGAACAGCTTCCAGTAGATTTCAATTGTAAAACCAAGCTTCAAAAATTCCATATCTGAAAAGTGTTACTTAATATTCCAAGTACAATATTAAAACTTTCTGATGCACTATAATATTATTACACAACTCAAGTAAATAGAGCTGAATTATTCATCAGTCTTTTAATTACTCGTGCGTGTAAGCACTTACAGATGTCTCCTTTCTTTTAGTGTTGTAATTATGTTCATGTACAAACAAGATAATGGAGCCTGCAAACATTGCATAATAAATTCTCTTTATTTTCTTCCTCCTCGTATGTCACTGATTGCTTCCTGCTGGCTCACATCCATACTTTAATTCAAACACTCAGCTCCTGCACATTTAAAGTTAATGGGGAACTGAGGTTACCACATGCAATGAAAACATCTTATTCAAACAATTTCCTCCGTCCTGGATATTATTTCTTAACAAGGCTTTATTGCTCCGGTTTGATATGCTGAACAAGATTTTAGTCTGCCAAGAGCATTTGAGAGCACAAAAGACTGCTTGTAGTGTAGTGTAATCTTGCACTGTCATTTTTAGATGCTCTAGAAAAAGCAGCAAAATCTGCCCTACAACAATCTACTAGAAAAACCGCGAACAATTAAGATGGTTGTCTATTCCTTTTCATTCAATAACACCTAACATGTTATGATGTTCCTGGACAAGTGATATATATAAGATATAAGAAACTGAAAATAGTTTACTCTTACACCTTCCTTTTTTTCCCCCCAAATACTGAAAATCTATTTGGGGCCTTGAACATATGTTGCCATTTGTCCTGATTTCTATGAACAGCCTTATAAGGTCAATAGTGTGGTTAAGTATTCACCTTGATAACATTTCTGGTCAGCCTGCCCAGGTAGACCTTGGTGGGTTTGGGTGTGGGGCTCCTACGTCGCCGGTCTCTGTCATCCTTCTTTGCTGATTTTGACCTAGAGATTTAAATTCAGTTTATATTTCACTCATTGATGAGTTTACTAGTGCCACCACTTGCTTAATGTTTACAAAAAAATGTAGTGACCAATTCCGTACTTTGAGCGCGAGCGTCGTCTGTTGTTGTGGCGCTGGCGGCTGGGGCTCGGCGAGGAGGATGAGGAGGAGGAGGAAGAGGAGCGGGAGCTGGATGAGCCAGAGTGGCTGGAGGCAGAGGAGCTGGAGCCACTGGAGGAGCCGGAGCTGGAGCCTGAGCTGCTGCTGGAGCTAGAGCTGGACCTAAACAACATGGGAAGGAGTGACTCAGTTTGTGGCATGAACTTGAACTGTTTATTTTCCACTGTCTAAAGTTAGTGAGAAGGTTAGGAAAGAAACGCTACAGTGACCTTGTATCAAAATCAGAACATAAAACACAAGACATAGCATCTTTTGCCTAACATTTCCTTTTCATCCAATAAAAATGAATCAATATGAAAAAACACAACAGGGAATAAGCAGACTTGAATCTGGCAGCATCTAGTGTTACTTTATGAGAACAGCCTCTGACCTGCTGCTGCCACTGGAAGCACTGCGCCGTGTGCGGTTCTTCTCTCGGCCCCGGCCTTTGTCAGATCCCTCTTTTGTGGCTCCTGACTTCTCCTTACCTCGCTGCTTACTCTTGTCATCCTCCTTCCTCTTTGTTGGAGAAGGTGCCCTGTTGGAGAAGAAAGCAACGCAAAGACAAGATTTAAGGCACTGGACAACATTTGGCATTTATGAAATCTGATACTTTCACAACGTGCAAAAAGAGATGTGCAGGTATCCACTATTTGCAAAACACTAACATCAGTATTTCCAAAGTGAGTGCTGACTAGTAGGTAAACCTGAAAGTTGGTGTCAAAGATTTAAATACACAAGGTAGTGAAAATGAAAAACATCTGCACCTTTGAAACACTCAACAATAAATGTCAAATTGAATGAAGCTGACAGGAACCAATCCATAACAATTTTTTAATAATTTAGACTCTTCAGATATAAAGTCTAATTACTGTGGTTAAAATATAGTACAAGGACATATGTAGCCAGAATTGACTACTCAAAAACTACCACAATGAATATGCATCGTACAACAATTTTCGACTATACAGCTGTACAGTTACTTCAAATGGCTCCTCTAACGGCAAATGCTGACTGACTACAATCAAGCCTCTCGGAGCGGAATAAACACATCCTAACGACTGTTAGCTACCCAAACACTTGCCCATGTTAGCATTAGCTAGTGAGCTAATTTTGGCGTACTACGTTGTGCTGATGTTCAAGGCGCGCTTAACACTAAAATACTGTTCTTGTTACAACTCTGACATGATAGCGTTGTTACACATCATGCAAAAACAGACTCCATGCCAGAAACGATAACTGAATTGGGAACATTTACTCACATCTTTCTACCACCGCGCGATAGAAATCGTCGCAGAAAGATGACGTACTATTTAGCTTGTGTAAACCAATCAAAAGACTGAACGCACATAGGCGGAAACACGCTGGTAACTGTTAACTTTTGCCCTTCAACTAGACTTCCAGGGTTTTTATTATTTTGGATAAACACTGTTAGACCTTGTTATCTCTGCTGAGAGTAACAATGAAGCACCTTTTCGGACTTTTACACCGGATGAGGACAAACACGTGATGCTATTTGCTCGGTTTGTGAAGCTGGATCAACATGAGCAAAACACACGTGAATGAATGGGAAGTAGATGCCTGGCAGGTTTTACTGAGGAAAACACAAACCAAAGAAGACTAAATCAAGATCTCAGTTGTCCATTCCTTCCAACAACGGGATCAACAAGAGTGTTTAATTACAGCCGTTCAAAGAAGATACTTTCCATAGAACGCATTTTATTTAAACGTAAAGTAGCATATTAAGCTAACAGGAGCTAAATAGTGCTTGTACGAAATTGAGCGCCGTAGGCCACAGAGGTAACCTAAGGACACACGGTTTGCTTTCCCTCCGAGACAGTCAGGCTTGACATGAACTCCACCGACGACCCCGAGCATCCCGAGCCGGAGGAGAGCAACAGAACCTCGGATAGGATCCTCGCTCTAACCGTGTGCTCCGCCGCCATCGGAGGTACCTTCCAGTACGGATACAACATCTCGATCATCAACGCCCCCACCAGCTACATCCAGGGCTTCATCAATGACACCTACCTGGCTCGCTCGGGGATGGGCTTGGAGACCACCCAGGTGACCCTCGTGTGGACCTTCATCGTGTCTGCCTTCCCGTTGGGGGGTCTGCTGGGGGCCCTTCTTGCAGGGCCCCTGGCGGTCCGCTTTGGTAGGAAGAAGTCCCTGCTCCTCAATAACTCTTTCCTGTTTGTTGGTGCTGTGCTTGTGTTGACTTGCAGGGTTGCCAGATCCTTTGAGATGCTCATCCTGGCTCGTTTCCTGGTGGGCATGAACTCAGGGGTCAGCATGAACGTCCAGCCAATGTATTTTGGGGAAAGCGCCCCCAAGCACCTCAGAGGCGCTGTGGCTTTTTCATCAGCTGTCTTCACTGCATTCGGGATCTTCATGGGTCAGGTTGTGGGACTCACTGAGCTCCTGGGCTCGGAGCCTCTTTGGCCCTACTTACTTGCCAGTAACGCTCTGCCAGGGTTGATCCAGCTCCTTACCCTACCCTGGTTCCCAGAGAGCCCAAGATACCTTCTCATCGACCGTGGAGACAGGGAGGCGTGCATGCGGGCCCTTGGAAGGCTTCGAGGTGGGGAGGCCCCCGTCCTGGAGATGGAGGAGATGCTCCAGGAGCAGCAGCAGCAGCAGCAAAACACAGCCTTAAATTCTGGATCTGCGAATTCTGCCACAACGCCCTGGTCCCTGTTTAAGAACCCGGACCTGCGATGCCAGCTCAGGACGGTCATGGCCGCCAGTTCTGCCATGATGCTCTGCGGCAATGACTCCATCTACTTCTACGCTTCCTACATCTTCCTTGAAGCAGGGATCCCACCAGATAGAGTGCAGTACATCACCATCGGCACGGGGGCATCTGAGCTAACTGCTTCTATCCTGAGTAATCTGCTGATTGAGCGTGTTGGCCGCAGGTCCCTTCTCGTTGGAGGGTACAGTCTCATGTCTTGCTGGACTGTGGTCTTCACTATAGCTCTTACCCTGCAGAGTCGCGGGGTGGCAGGGATGCCCTACCTCAGCATGGCGTGCGTGTTCTCCTACATCCTCAGCTTCGGCTTGGGCCCAGCAGGGGTGACTGGGATTTTACCAGCTGAGATTTTTGACCAGGCAGCTCGGCCCGCAGCTTACATGGTTGCTGGCTCGCTTATGTGGATCAGCCTGTTTTTGGTTGGAATGCTGTTCCCTTTCATTGTCAGCGGTCTGGGGAACTACTGCTTCCTGCCCTTCTTGGTTGTGTGTATTGTGTCGGCTTTCTTTTTGAGATTCACCTTACCGGAGACTAAGGGCAAGTCGCTGGCTGAGATTACTGCAGAGTTCGATAAAAAGAATGGAGTGAAGAAGGGGAGGCCAGACATGCAGGTGGTTGAGCCCATTAAGGAGCACTACCAGCTGGGTAAAGCCTACTCCTTCACCACTCTGACACAAGAGTCCGAGCATCACCCTGACCCTAAGACTCAAATTTGACATCCGCCAGCAAAAGTATAAATGAAACAGGCAGTGCCTTTGTGGCCTCTATTTGCACTTTCAGTGATAAATGATTCCATGGATGAAATTTAAAGTGGCCAGTTTATGAATTTATTTCTGTGTGATAATTCAGTTTAATTCTTGTTTCATGAGCTAAGGCATCGGGCATTTAAGGTTTCTTGTTCTTCAGTTAACTTGTGAACACAGGCTACTCTTTTAGAGACTTCTCAGTTAACTATTGATGCACTGTAAAGGGACGACATGATAATCTTTACTCTACAGAACGGCACAACTGTAGCCTGAATATCAAACTGCCTTTCCAATATTAATGTACAAGTGTCCGTCCCATTGTCCTTTCGTTCACTCCAGCCTGTTAAAAAACAATGAGATCGTGATATCAGTTAAAGAGAAACGTGTCCAGACAACTGTATTTTTCACCTCAATCAGCTGTTTTTGCTTCTCACTATGCCAAAGTTTGGCTCAACACTTTGATTTACTGTGTATTTATGAATTTAAAATACTGTTTTATTGTACGACCACTGCTCTATTGATCCCTCCTGGGAACAATAAATGATCTGAAGAAGTGGTTAAAAGATAAGGAACTTGTAAACCTGCTGTAGTCCTTCCTGACTGAAGCGTGCTGTAGCACTTCAGTGTGAGACCTGTGCTAAGTAGACGCATTGTACCCGAATGTGTGGTGGATTATATACCTCAGATTCCTACACACTGGCAGTCTCCATAGATCTTGACAATAATAGAGGTGTGTGCTGTACAGTGGGTAATCAATGGAATTGCATGTATTTAAGGATTATCCACTATAATTCAGGGCTTCAGACAACACTGTTTATTTATTGTGTAATCTGTGTCTGTTCAATCCAGCTGTCCATGCTTGTGTGTATTTTCCTTTTAAGTAACCCAAGGGGGAACATTACCTCTTTAATCTCACTCATAGACTGAACTGTATGTGTAGTAGCTAGATTCCCAAAGAAGGTATCTTTCCTGCTAGTGACACTAACAGCATGATCCTGTTTCACCATTGAAATGTGTTCTCTGTGTCCTCACGATGGTACTATGTATGTAGCTACGGCTGCAGCTCTGCAAAACAGCCGCTAGATGTCGCCATTGTCATTGTTCTCATCTCGCTGTCCTTTTCTGTGCTGAAATGTAAAACTGTAAAATACCAAAGTGGTACCACAGATGTAACACCCAGGCGAAGATGGCACTTTTAAAATTCAGCAGCTGTCAGTTCACAACCCTTGCAGGCCTTCTGTTGACCATCTGCCTCTGTATGTTCCCTTTTCAGATTATTTCTTAGAATCAACCAAGAGAGAGAAGATGGCCATTATTTTACATTTAAGGTGATTTTTTGCTGAAGATGTTTTTTAAATATTAATGTTCCAGATCACACGCCTACTTCCTAAAAACTTCTATTTTCTTGCTGCTTTTAAAGAAAAAAAAGAAAAAAACCTGTTGTAGCAGGTCAAAGATGCTTTGCACTGACTGAATGAAATATTCTTATGGTATGTCTTGCCACAGCATGTTAAGACAATCTTCAGTGATAATAAAGATTCTGTAAAAATCCCACCACATGATGGTGAGGCTTTATTTTGTATGTAAGAAATATATATTTTGCACATTGCAATTATTTATTCAATGATATTTATTCAATGAAAAATAGTATCATAAGTGCAACAATAAAAAGTGCTGACATATACCATTGTCTTCTTTGTGATTCGGTTACTTTGACTGATTCAGCCCATCTCTTCCAAGTGCTTTCTTAATTACATTTAATCACATTACTTTATCTCCCTTCAGTCCTTGGCACTTTAATCCATTCACTCCTACCCACTCCTATTAAAACCATTAGCGTAATGCTGTTTATTTATGGAAGCCAGTTGCCGTTTGAGAACATCTCACTCTCAAAGTAAGGGTAAGGTCCAAACACTCTGCTTCGATGGACTCTCTTACATCATTACTGCATAATTGAACAACGTGTCCTGGCTGTTTGAATTTTAAGTAGATGACAGAAAAATGTGATTTGCATCATTTAAGTGAGTGCATCTGGTGAGTAGTTTTGTGTGTGTGTGTGTGCATGTGAGAAAATTGCTGCAAACACAAGAAACAAGAAGGGTTTCTATTACAACAGTATATGAAATATTTCTGCTATTGCTTGCCTTCAGTTTGACCTCTAAAATCCACTGGCATTTTCTAACAAAACAAACTAAACAGCTAAAAAATAGAATAAAAAAAGGTGTCAAAAAGCAAAGCCAGTGTAAGGAGGCTGCACCTCAGTAAGAGACAGACGAGACCAAGAGGGTAGGATGTTCAAATATGCTCATGGATGCGCATGAATAGGTGGTTAAATTCTGAACACATACTGGTGTCTTTTTAGGGCTGGCTAATGATTTCAGTGTTTACTGCAGCTTAAGGTAATGAAAGCCCTCTGCAGAACATCCAGGGTTTCACATACAGTGAACACAATGAGTCATCATCCAAACTGGGGGAGAGACGGAATCTTAATTTTGTTGAGTGTGGGAAAATTCTGGACCCAGAGGTGGGGTGGGTCTCACACACAGGAATAGTTAGATATTTTGGGAAAGATGGTTATGTATGATGCTATTATTTTAGCAAAAGTATCTACAAATGTGTGTGGAAAGATGAGTGACTGTATCCGAGTCCATGTGTGTACTCAGATTCGTAATTGTGTCAAAGGATCTCCAGCTGAAATTTGTGAATGTGTACAGGAATTGTGTATTCAGAATGTATGTGCGTAATCGAATTTGTAAATGTGTAATAAAAAAGTTAAAAAATAGGTATTCAGATTAGCAGGTGCATTGACATTTGTAAATGTATAAATGAATCTATTTGTCACTGGCTGCTACCGCTGACCGGTGGTAGGTAGGTAGCATAGCTACTGAGGCACACAGACAAGTCTCCACACAGGTTTGCAAATTTACAAATTTCAATCAGGCACACGCATGGATTCTGAATACACATTTGAGGATTACACGTTTACATATCACAAATCTCACTGTGCAAGTAGAGATTCTTTTACACATTTCCAAATCTGATGAGGCACACATGGATTGAGATGTAGTTACAAAAACCTCCAAAGACACATTTGTATATAGTTTTGCTACAGTAGTGGCACTATAATTACTAATTTTGCTGCAGATATTTGGATGAGAAGATCCATATCACTGTTATAGCTGTCTGTTAAATATGAAACTACAGCAAGACATAAAAACTGCCATCAGGGAATTGGCCACTCTGGCTGTCTCCAAAGGTAAAATCTGCTCCTTGCAAACTTGAGGGTGGATTATAAAAGCTCAAAACCATCCTGACCTCAATCAATTTTGATACTCTATAACGACAAAACTCAACTGCTAAATTTTTATAAAGCCTTTACCGTGTTTGAAATCTAAGAATTGAAATATGTATGTGTTTATGTATTGCATAAAATACATTTTATTTTGGTGCATTTGGCACACTTTCTCAGCAAAACCTTTTCCATGTTTCACTTTCCGTCTTACGTACATTAGGCTTACTGTCAGAATTCAGGAGGATATTTCTCAATAGGTCAGATCAAGGTACGAGTATCAATCTGGGAAGGGGTTGCTCAATACTCCCATGCTGCAGTTTTTTCTAACTTCCAACCAGCATGTTTTTTCTTTAAATAAGCGGGTGAGCGTGAACGTATAAGTCTGCCAGCTGAGCCTGCAGCAAGCCTGGCAGCAGTCCATTGGGATTTTACCCAGTCCTCCTGATTGCCACTCTGCCAGTGGTTATTCTACAACTGTGCCTCTTTGAATGTCACTTCCTATCAGGGAACTTAAAAGAAAACCGATCCACAAGTCAGAATCCGAACTCCCTCTAAGAGACGACAAAAATTGGAAAGTTCAAGAAATGACATTTGAGGTTGAAATTTTGACATTTAAGCACAGCATTGGCCTAAGCTCTGCCATTTTTTTTTTAAATGGATGACTGTTCTTCTGTATCATGTTTGACAGACGGCTTGATCTGAAGTTCATACAGAAAGAGGTTTGCCACGTTCAGCATTTCTAATATATTCCTGATGTACATGTTCAAAGAGGCGCACCTGTTCATTTCTCTCAGCTCTGAACCTCTCTGTGGCAAAGTGGTGCTTCAGTATCTTCAGTCATTATCCAGGGAAAGCGGGCCTGGAGGCGGTAAAAGGAAGTGCCACTAAGGGCGTGTTTCGGCCCGCTGCTATTGTTTGTGCCTTCGTCCTCGACTGAAGGAGTTTCCTTTGGCAACCAGAAGTGGAGTTGCAGAAATACTGGGGGAGATGAAAGCCTTACCTTTAATTGCCTTTCCTGTTAGTTTCTATGGAGACATGAGAAGATGCCGCCAAGCTCTTCGGAGAGTATACAATGAGGAAATTGAGACGTAACGGGATTTCATGTGCTCAAAAATGAAAACAATATCAGTCGCTATTGTCTCTCCGACTGCTGAGCGCGCGCGTATGCCATGGACGAGAATAGTTCCTATAATAAAAGCTGTCTAGGTGCTGTAGTCTCTGTATGTCCCCTCCTAACAAAACAGGCTGATGACGCTATTATGAAGCAGACAGCGGGTCACAGTGGACCTGCCGCAGAGCCTCACTATCATCACCATTGTCTTCAATGCGGCCTGATGGTACCTCCGATATGATATGATGGCAAGAGGAAATTGAGTCATTATTACTGTTTGACCTTTTGTCTTGGGAAGGGGATAAAAAGGGAGAGACACTCACATCAGCGTCATATTTATTCGGTGTTGTCCACCTCATACATGATAAATCTGGGAAATAGGGTTATTTGCTTTCTGTCTGCAAGTGGAATGAGAAAATGGAGGTCAATGTCATGTCTGCACCTTCAAGCTGCACTAATCAATATTTTCATATTAACAATGGATCGAATAATTACATGAAATGTGAAAGGGTCGTGTGCAGAGACGAACTCACCTCAGCTCTGCAAAGTGTCTTTCAGCTCATTGTTTTGGTTTTACAGCCTGCACCTTTACTGCTTTGGCTCAGTCTCACCACATTATTCATGCCTTTTCCAGCTGCTGAGGGCATCTGTTTTAAGAGAAAAAGACAAAAACTAACTAAATATGCACCGACACAGACTGAAATGTTCCCACGCTTACTTGATTTTAAGAGACCGAGTAGATGGATGGAGGTGTTTTCTTATGCCGACAGGAGTGATTGAACATCAATGAATATACAAATAACACTATTTGACATAACACAAGACACATATCAGTTGCTGTAGGTGAGACAAAGGGTTACATTACAGTCCAATACAATTAGATAAAAAAATGAAATTAATGTTTGTAGAACACCTTTTCACATAAAGTTCATCCTATCAATGCAGACTATTTCCTTGACAATGAGCCGCATGCTTTATCCAATTATTCACTTATTTATTTGTACAGTCTTGCTTTAACTGTACAGTGTACTTACACAGTACATTATATATCTTTAATGAGAGAAGCTTTATACTCACACACATGTGTCTGGGTTGTGAATGTTAGATCAGATTTCTTCCCCTATGACCTTAAACTAATTTTAGAGCCATTTCTTAGTGAACTGTTTTAGTAGAGATATATGCTGTTTCTCAAGTTTGTGTGTGAAAGAGCATATCCTCTCATTTACAGCATGAATGTGTCTGAATTTTACAAACCGCCTAAAAAACAAATTATTTTGACATCAAATAAAATGTTAACACACAGTAATGCATTGTTACATTTAATGATCTCCCCTTTCATGCTGCCATTCTGCTGTCACAGCTGAGACTTTATCTTTAATGTTATTCAGACTGTGCATTATATAAAATGATTGCTAGATTGCTGATAACCTTTGATAGCGACAGACACAAATAATTATGAGTAATGCCTTTAGGGAAAAAAAAGAAGAAAGAAAACTGCTATGTAACATTAGCTAGAGTTAAAACCATGTTTTAGTTGCACTGCATGCATGAAGCTTATTACCTGCTGCTGAGACTGAGCCATGCCAGACTTTGACCATGTCTCTTCCAACAGCCTGTCTGTGTGTGTGATCAGTCATGCAGTCTGACAACTGACAATTTATTTGACTGACAGAAGAGCAGCAGGGCCACACCATACATCTTTCTAGACCACTTGAAGAACTGCTGTAAAGAATAGAAGCTCAGAAAAACAACTGAGAATCATAAAGAAAAACAGGGAAATGCAACAGTCACATGGAAGCTGTGAATTTGAAAGCAAGTCACATTTCCTCACTATTCACAGTATAGCTCTTAGTCATACGGTGGAATGATGATAATTTCAGGTTGTAGTTATTGCTGATTGGTGGTTCACGACCCCGTGTTTCGTTTCTTTCAGCGTCCAGCGGTGTCTGAGAGTTTGACTTTGAGATGTTTGTATACAAATTTAGTTTTATTTGAATGTTGGGTTTCTGGCTGTCATTCTGAAAATGTGCCCAGATTAATGTTGTGAAATGTGACAGTATTGCAGTGAAGTCATCATGGCTGCTGTCACAGATGTATTATTTATTGTCTATGGGGAGCAGCTACAGGGTTTGTCATTAGACGACATCATCACCACAGTCTGTTGCTGCCACTTAGCTTAATGAGACACTTCTCAAAAAATCAAGCCTTTTCTATTCAATGACGGACACAAAACAAGGAAAATAAAAACTAGTGATTTTTAAAAAAAACATCTATATTGTATATGTTGTTTTTTTTGTGAGTGAGCATCTTTGCTTTAAGTGCTAGTTAGCTTAATAATCTTATAGCTCAGCCTGTAGCCAATCAGATGCAAGTATTTTCTATGCATTTTCTTTTGCCCTGCGTTGCTGTTTTTTTTGGTTACTTTTTGTAGCATTAATACTTTTAAGTTTCTGAATGTTTGAAGACCTTATCACCCACAAACTATATAACATGACATTGATAAATTTGCAATATGTCTATAAGCAATTTACATTCATAATAATTAATAATTAACAATTAATTTCAATGTCAAGATCTCTGGATGTTTTCTGATCCGTGCAGCCTAGCTCAGTTACAGCTAGCTGGCTAACATTAGCTTGCTTACCTGCTAACATTACTGCTAACAAAATACTATCTGTGTGGATAAGTTAGTTGGCTAGCTTGCCAACTTACTTCGCCGGTTGATGTGATCCATGATGCTAACTTATTTATCATGATAAATAGTGGTGATTTTAACCAACGGTGTACAAAGTGTTATGGTTTGAGTTTTAGTTTAGTCATTTCCTGTTTTACTCTGTAAACTGTCCACAGGTGTGTTTTGTCACTTTACTTCCTGTTTTTTTTTTAAGGATTGTTGATTATTTTCACCTGTGATCCTCATTGTGTTCCCCTCAGTCTGTGCCACTTCATCTTAGCACCTCATGTCAAGTCTTCAAGATGTGTTTATTTAGTGTTTATTCCTCATGTTCTTGAGTTTTTGGATTTTACTTGCTCTTTTTTAGAGTCTTTATTTTTGCCTCTTCCTATTTGGATTTGTTTACCTGTTTGGACATCTGTTTTTTTTAACCAAGCCTGCGTGACCATCTGGTAAGTCTTTTGATTTTGTTAATGTATTTTGCTATACAAAGCAAAGTTGGCTCGAAGCTGAGATGTGGTTGGCTGGTTGTAGCTTGCCTGTGCTGGTTAGCTCTTGTGTTGGTTGCTCTGTGGCTGATAGACAGATTGACATGTATCATGGAGCCAAGGGTTTGAACATTACAGATAGTAAAGTTACTAATTACTAAGTAATTTGTTTTCTAGGGTTCATTTCAGTGTTCATTCTCATGTGATAGTAAAGTTACTCCAATAATGATTGTAATTTGTTTTCTAGGGTTCATTTCAGTGTTCATTCTCGTGTATGCCACGTTTCCATTTTGGCCAGTGCCCAGGATGGTGCACTCTTGGTTTTCTTTAAGCCAAAGCACATCAAACCATATTTTTCAGAGGCTGGTAGGTTGCAGTTGCTGGAAAAACCCTCATTGCATCAGAGCCAGCAAGATTATTAACATCCTGTTGAGTTTTGACTTGTAACTTCCTGTAAAAGCAGGTGAGATCCTTTCTGCCGTTGTGATATGTGACTCAGAACATATGTTGCTTAGTGCACATTCTCCTTCACTACTGACACCTACTGTCATTATCTGACGTGACATTTTTTATTATGTTGAAATCTGTGAGAGATAACATCTGTAATCAATTTGCGTCAAGCTTGAAAGTAGATCATGCACAATGTTTGTAAAAAGGCCTCTGCGTGTGTGAGAGAGAGAGAGTCTTTGATCAACAGCTCTTTCTTCATGGCTCTGATCAGTGTATTTGACAGATAAGATACTTAACCAGAGCATTGCTTTCCTGATGACCCTGTTGACCTCTGATAAGAACATGATAAAAAATAAATAAATAGAGGATGAGAAAATGAGGATGACAAAACAAAAATCTATTTTAAAAAAAACCTTTTCATCACCTGTAGATGAATACTTTCAGGTGATCGACGCTTGACTGACACCCAGGGGAGGTCTGGGCTTTCCAGGGGACGTGATTGATGGTGTGCAGCCATGGAGAGGGCACTTACAGCTTGCACGCCGCTCCGAGGGTGCCCCCCCCACCCCTTCCCACCCCCCGCAGGTTTCTGTAGATATCATGACAGGATGGAGAAAAATCACCTCATCTCTCTCCCCCATCACCCCTCACTGGGAGAGAATGCATTTAGGAGTGAATGAGAGCCATTTTGAATATAATGAGGCACCTGGCAAGCACTCTAACAGCAGATTTTCATCCAATTTTGCCGTAGCTGTCATCAGCTCAACATAATGGAGAGTCGGCCGTCTGCACATAGCGAGGAAGGCGTTTGCTGGGAAGGACCAAAATATGTTTGTCTCTGCTATTGTGAATGCGGAAAGGTGATACTTTGTATTTGCACATTTTGATGTTCTAACCCAGAACCCTGCAAAAGCTTTCGTTCCTTGATCGCTCATTAAAATGTATCTGCATATAGTGGCAAAAGTAAAATATAAAATAAAGCGCTGACAATGAAACAGAGATATGAGCCAAAAAAATGGTTGAGATGAGAGTGAAACTAGAGGATGAGGATAACCATGTATCTCTAATTGACTGTTCTCTAAATCCCTCCGAAGCATCGTGTATTGGACTCTGATAATTTAGAGGGTGTTTTTAAAAAAAAATTGTTTTGCCTTTCCAAAACTAAAAATTCAACTGCAAATTGAAAGGATTAAACATCATCTATGCCCAATTTAACTGCATTTCTTACATTTCTTCCAAGGCCAAGGAGAATTTCATGTGGGTTTGCAAGTTATGTAAGAAAAATAAATCGTCATCATCCAAAATAATATTTGTCAAATACATGAGCCCTCGTCCTAAAAAACCCTTTTCCTGTAACATCAAAGTGAACACTATTTAACAGTAAAGCATAAATCCAACCCAAGCTTGTCAGTGTAAGTAGTCAAACATGTAAGTGGGGCAGCTGTAACATCAGGAGGTAGAGTGGTCGTCCACCAATCAGAAGGTTGGTGGCTCGATTCCTGGCCCTTGTGTCCAAGTATCCTTGGGCAAGAAGCTGTTTCATCGGTGTGTGAATGTACGTCACCTTGGATAAAAGTGCTTGTAAATGAAATTGTAGAAAGTATGATTTTTTTATCCTTGTAATATTTGGATTAACTATCTGTACACTGCAACACAACAACAGTGCTGTGTCCTTATGTCCTCGTCATCAACTGGTAAGGATGCAAACTTTTTTCCTGGAATATACAGTTTTAGCCTCAGTCTGTGTCAATAATACAATATAATTTATCCCTCAAGTATATTTAAGACCCATTTTACAGGATTTGCATTTTCAATCAAAGACTCATTCTTAAAATGCTGTTGTGATAAATCTGCCTGTTAGTTGTAATCTGGATATGTACCATTCCAAAAAATGGAGAGCTTGATAGATGTTCATATGACAGTGACGATGTGGGAAAAAGGATTTTCTGTCATTTTTTGTAACCTGCCATTTCGGCGGCAGGAAGGAGACATCCCACCGGAAATTGAACCATTATCACAGATGAAACAATCATTCTTCGCCGTCGACATTTCCATAACAGAAAATGATGCGCGATGAGTAATAAATTGGCTGGTTTATAATTCATAATTCCACACAGAAGCTTGGCAGCTTCAAACCCAGTGAGAACCACTCATCTGTCAGGCTCAACCAGCTGCGGCACAGAGGAGTTACTATTCAGTATCTTGGCAGACTCCGAACTGCAAAGGAGACAGATATAATATGACATAACTGAAGAGGTATTGGTCTGATGAGTTCGCTTCCTTGCTTCCTGCTTCCTTTCTCACTTGCTCTCTCATAACGAATACTTTTTTTGCGAACCAGTGCAGTCTAGTCCTAAATGACATAAATATTAAAATGCTTGTGAGCTGACTTTTTTTTTCCACTTTATTGAATCTTGTGGTGATGTACCAAGACACTTTGATTGATTAGCATTGATGATAGCTGTGCTTAGCTATAATTGTCTTATATATCTAGGCGGAGCATCTAAACAGACAGAAATGATCTCATGGGAGATTGCACTATAGTTAAACACTGCTCGTTGAGGGAGACAGGATTTTTTTTTTTTTATTGGGCATGTGGTTGGTGTCTGTTTCATATTATGGAAATGGAGGAAGAAATCCTTTTATTAGTTTTCTAGCTGGCTCACTGCTCAGCTAATTTTCATTAATTGAAATATGCAGAGAGGGCTGGTGGCTCGTTAAAAGTTACAGCCACTGACAAACTTTTAGCACTCGTTATGCGATGCCCCCGAGGTAAAACAAGTACATGCAAAATCTGTTTTCAGCACTTGAAGTTTTTGGGTGCGTTTTGGTGTGGCGTGATGTTTCGACCTTATTTTCGCTTGTCAGTCTGTGATGTGGGCAAGCAAACTAGCCAAGCATGTATAATAGAGGCAGGTAGCACAGGAGCCTGAATACTGTTGCTTTTTTCTGCAGAGATGCTTTTATTTTATTCCTACTAAATTTAGCTATCAAATCTAAGATTGCGATGGATATAGATCTTATATGCTTTCTTGCCAACGTTTAGATGAGATTACCACTCTCATGTCTGTACATTAAGTATAAATCATCGCCAGCAGCCAGTAAGCTTAGCGTAAAGACTGGCTCTATTTCAAATGAAAAAAAAAAAATCTGCAGACCAACTTGCAAATTTGCATGTTTTACCCTGCTTGTTTAATCTGTATGAAACCAAAGCGGGGAAGTGACGAATTGTGTTTTTATGGGGGCGTTATGTGCCAGCCTATTTTTTTTTTTTTGACTGTATGCAGTGACTTCCTCCACTGGAAGCCTCGCAGTGACGCTAAGACTCCAGGAAGTCAGTGCGAAAAAAATATAATCCACATATAATCCCCCTTCTGTTAACTTTTTGTCGTTTTTGAGCATTTCCTGAAACGACTGTTCTCAGTCAGTGAAACGGTCTGAAGATACAGTCAGATGATAACTTTTCCTTTGGCTTATTTCAGCCGCGACACTGCAGAAACAACAAAAACTGTCCATCGGAAACGATAAGTAGTCATGTATTTAAAAGCTATATTGCAACTGAAGGAACCTAGCTGCTTTTATTCTGAAAGCTCTGCTCAGATGTCAGTAAGTTATGTTCAAGGGATGAAGTGAAAATAGGTCATCTTACTGTGACATCAACTCAGAAAAAAATGTTTCTTGCTCTCAAGTGAAAACCTTAAATGTTAGCTTTTCAGGAAACAGAGCTCACACTCACTTTTTTGTCAATTAAATAATTCATGAGGCATTCTGTCAAAGTCTCACTTCAAATGCATTTATATTTAATTCTCTATCCGGCAAGGCTGTCTGCCCGTTTTGTGTAACGCCGTTGCCCTTGTGTCATCCTCCCTGTCCAGACACTGGCCATCTGGCTCCACTACTGCTTGTATGCATTAACAGCGACCTCCAGGAGAAACATGTGCTGAGTCACTCTGTGGCCTTTTGAAAGCATTTGCGCCGGGTAGACGGACCACCAGACTTGGGGAGGAGATGGCGAGATGAGCGAGGGAGGGCTTGACAGAGCAAGTGAGGATGAGTGGGAGGCAGGGAGGAGGACAGGACGATGGTGGTGGTGGGGATAAAAGTAATGACCAGAGAAGACAGGGGATGAAAAATTTGCCTGTTCTGTTGGGCATCGATGTGGAAACTAGAGAGAGGATGAGACAGCTGAGAGGAGGGAACAAAACAACACTCCTAGAGTCCTGGGATGAGTCACCAGAAAGACCTTTGTTATCTTTCATCGTCATCCTTTAGCTTCACTGTAAAGCCAGTTTGAAATATGATAAATTATGGAGTAGGGATTACTGCTGAAAAATAGCATCAGGTATAGGCCGTCTGAGGACGCGCATGCAAAACAGTCATGTTTCAGCAAAAGTGCTGCTTCAAAGCAAACAAATCCAATGTGGCAGGAAGACAAAGAAATCTAATCACCGCGGTGGAAAAAGGACTTTAATTCTGAATAACTTCATTACAGTTGTAAACACTATTACGAAGGTGTGGCAAATTAGGTTGAATTACCAATTAGCAGCATTTGTCTGTTGAGTCAGAGGCACTCGCGTCAAGGAATTGACCAATTAGAGCAAATGGTTATGCAGTTAAATTTGGCAGGAAAAGCTCCCTCTGCTCTTTTAGGGAGCTCTTGAAGAATCAAAGCCGCAGCAGGGATTCTGCTGAGAGGGCTAATGCCTGGTAAGAATGACATACATAAAAAAAAGCAATATCAAATACCTTGCACATAATGTAGTAGAAAAGGTCATGCACTTGTAATATGAACAAATGATGATGAATATGATTGGATGCTATTCGTCAGCTGGGAGCCGAACAGCTAGTGAATGAGCCGCTGACAGTTGACAGCGCGTCCAGTATCCCGGCTATTACATCCATGTTTGATTATTTTGTGTTCAGTGCCAACTTCCGTGTCAACGCAGGAATGAGTGTTAAGGGAGAAATTAAGGTCAGCATCAAAAATGGGCATGTAGCATATAACAGCTGATTTATTGTCCTGTCACAGAATTGCAGTTAATATTCATGTGCTTTGATGCTCCATGTATAAATTTGTAGATCGGAAAGAGATTTATAATTAAAAGTAACTAACAGTGTAAAAGCGATCAGTTGTCCAAGCTGCATGTGTATCCATCCAAAAAAAAAGAGGAAAGAAACATTACCTTTAACATGTGGGGGGGGGAACATGGTGTTTGTTTCCATGAGTGGAGACAGAGGTGTGAAAACCTGTCTCATCCATCTTGACAGCGCTGCCAACCACCTGACAAGACAATAAATAACACTTCCCAAACAGCATATAGCGTCTCCAGCCACAGAGTGTGTGTTTATGGGGACTCCACCAGAGAGGTAAATATATCGACAATAACACCTTTAAAATTCTGTTACATGCGATTTCTGCAGCTGTTTGTGTTGATGATATTCTGACGAAGTCAACCAACTGTATTCATTATCCGGCTCAGTTGCCTCAATCCTACTGGTGGTATAATTAGCTGAAAGCTGTAGATTTCCTCTGCTGTATGAAAAGAGGCAGGATGAACAGAGGAGGAGAGTGAAAAAGACAGAGCGTTGATGCATTACTAAATCAATAACACACTTAGCAGGCTCTTATAGGGAGAATGATTCAAACGCTATATATTTTGAAAGAGCAGGTCATCCAGCATTTGAGAACAGATTTATCGGCCCTGGAGCGAGCACAACACAAAATGATCTGTGGTTCAAGAAGACAACGCACTAAAGCAAATCTCAGAGGCCCTTTAGGATGGGAGGTAGTAACATGAGTTTTAGGAGTCAGTAATCTCAGCTGGAATTTTAGACAAGAACTGGCAATATAGTCAGTTTCTCCTTTATGTTATAGTGAGTGTGTGAGTATACAGTTCCCTTACTACACGTTCATCAGCATGTGTTTGGAGTTGTGTCATCAGTCACCATTGTCTTTTAGCTCTGCTTTGGTTGGCCAGCTGTTAGTTGCTAACTTGTCTTTGTGTCATTTTTCTGTTGTTTGGCATAATGTACGCTGGGTTCATCAAGGTTTTTTTCCACTGAAAATTACGACACAAGTGAGAGTGAACTAAGAGAAAAGTTAAATACTGAAAAAACAAATGTGGAAAAAACCCTAAAACCACCTCATGTATAAATGTTAACAACACACATAGAAATAAAAAGCTACATAGAGCTGATAATTCTCTGGGTTCATCACTGTGATGGACGTCTTTCACATTACACATAGTCTTTGATCCATTGTTCATACATTAAAAAAAAAATAGTGCAGCTGTGATATTCCTAGTTTTTCTTTCATCAGATTTTTGAGATGGATAGTGTTCATTGATCAACAGAAACAAAAAAAAACCTGTAAATAGTCAGCCAGCATTAATAGCCAGAGTTAAGCTAAAAGGCTCATTTCGAGCTGCTGTCTCTACAGTATGTGGACACCCCTGTCCACAGTGTCTTGTCACCAGATTTCCGATCCCTGACCTCGCATACAAAGCAGCACTTTGAGGTTGAATCAGAGCAAATCCCTCCTGCCAGGTTCCAAGATCTTGTGATAGGGTTTCCCAGAAGAACGGATGCTATGCAGAGTAAACACAGCACTTTAAGTTCGAGGTTTATTTTTACTTGCTACCACCAACCATTACTAAATGATTTATCTTCTCAGCGGATGAATCGATGAGACCATGTAGCAGGATCCCCAAAGAGTCATTACTTTCTATTAGCCAGTCCTTTCTAAAGGAGCGTTACAGTGAATCTGATGTTGGAAGAATGAATGGCACTATCAGTTCTTACACTGTAAACCTGTTTAAGTTGACTCTACTTAAAAAAATCTGAGGAAACCGGTTGCCTTAAAAAAGAAAGTACAATGGACTTGAGTGCATTTAACTTAAAAGCTTGAGTTCAATACACTGAATGCCAAGTTGATTAAACTTAAAATCATCTGTAATATCAATTGCTTTGCACAGTGATTACACTTAGTTTTTAAAACTTAATTATTTGAGTGTATTAAACACAATCAACTATGTCTGCAGATCAGTAGAACACACTTAAATTGTTCTAGTAATGAAACAAAACTTAAGAATTTAAGTACACTGTACTTAATTTTTTGTAGATATGACATCCGGGCTTACGACTGACCTTTTAGAAAATGTATTCATGATACACCAAATTAAAGCGCCTGAATGGGCGACTGTTAATCCGTTTCAAATTAAAATATTCAAATGAAGCAGTGCGCTCTAATTCACCAGTTTGGAGAAATTTTCTCAGCCCTCTGTGGATCCTCAGTTCATCTTCTTTCAATGGACTGAACGTGCAGGATGTAACACATCACACACAGCACATTATATGAATTGAATATGATTATTATTTATACTGTGGTTGTATTAGTGTTTTTCCAAACAGAGCAAATACATGATTTCTCTCAAACTCTGTTGCTTCCTTTTGCAAAAACTGAAGCAACTATTGCTCTTTCTGCAGATTTCATGCCGTTGAATGATCAAAAAAAGAATTGCACTTTGCAATAACACGCGCTCTCGTGGACAGACGGCCGCAATGGGCACTTTCATCTGAACCACTCTGCAAATGGCATGGCCAGGATGTCTTGGTGGATGGACAGCCACTACAAAGGTTGCTCTGTCATTAATTTTTCAGGAAATGCATTTCTGTTGCCTTTTGACTTTTTCATCAACAAAGGGCTCTCCGTGTGTCTCCTGTGTAGAAAAAAGTCTTTTTGCCATATACTGCTATCAAAATTCATCTTTTCCAGAAAAAATGAATGTGACAAGCGGCTTTTGTTTGGAACAAACAATGCACCTTGTACATATGTCTATTTCTTTGGTCGTCTTTGTTGAGAGGTCAGGGAGAGTATAAACGCCGCCTGGCTGTTATTTGACTCAGACCTGCTGTGGCTATGTCCACAAATAGTGTGTTCCAGTCGGCGAGATGAACACAAATACGAAGAGTCAGTGAAATCTGTCAGTGCTCACCTGCAGCGGTGACTGTCGGCCTTTAACAAAGAGGGAAGCGCATTCCCATATAAAGCAGAGTGATGTTTCTTATCACATCCTGCACACGCACACACCACAGCATGATGGCTGTCTCCATTCCAGGGGCTGATTTCACACTTTTCTAGTACATAAGATGGACGAGGTGAACAGATGTGCGCAGCTATTTCCCTTTCTCGACCCTCATTCCTGCCGCACGCCACAACCATTGAATTAATGAATTATTCATGACACCTAGAAATGCAGCAAAAATTCGAGCCTAGTAAAAAAATAATAAAATTGTGCATCCCATTTGTCCATCAGCTGCTCCCGTATATGAGTCATCAGTCACTGCTGATTGCGGGAACTCTCTCCTATCTCGGCCTCTCTCTCTGTAATACACACACCGACAAAGTCGCACAGACTGTGTGTTTTCCTCTTTTATTTGCTTCGCCTCTCTCAGGAGAAATCTATTCCTGTAGCCAATTCTCACCACAAGACAAAATGAGGAAGCTAATAAGAGAAACAAGCTGTGGCTCCGATGACTAAAAAAAGAAAGGAACCTGTTTTGTGGATGTTTCAGTGTGTGTGCGCTCCTGTTTGCTGTGTGGAACAAATGTCCTCACAAGGAAAGAAAAATCAATGTATGGACATTTTGCAGGCTGTAGCAGCTCAGATGGTCTGGTTAAACATGAAGAAGAATGAAGGTTTAGGGTTGTATTAGTTAAATTAGGTTAAAATGTCACATGTTTTCAATACCTACAACTCATTGTATTCAGCGTCTTTCAGCTCATTGTTTTGGTTTTCTGGGTTTTCTGTCCACCCCATTTCCAGCCATAGGAAGCTGTTTCTTCCCGCTTCCAGTTTATGTTAATCTTGGTTAAACGTGTCCTGACTTTAGTAACCACCTGTTTCTGCAGTTCCCCATTTTAGCATCTTTCAGCTCATTATTTTGATTTTACAAACTGCAGCTTCACTGTTTGGTTCAGGCTTATCATCATCAGCCTCATTTCCAAACAAAAAAAAAGCAATACAAACAAATGGTGCTGGATGATAACGATAAGATAGGATGACGTGAAAGCTAGACTATACAAGTTTGTTTTTAAATGAACTGAAATGAAGCGAGACTTACCCATCCTAATCTCCTCTGGAAGGCTATTCCAAAGTCTGGAGGCCTTGAGGGCAAAAACTTTGTTCTCAAATCTGAACTTAGGAACTACAGGTAGAGCAGCATTTGAGGGTCTCAGTGCCCTTGAAGGCATGTTGGGAGTTAAAAGGTCAGAAAAACAGCTTGAGGCCAAACTGTTCAGAACTTGAAAATGATAAGCAAAATTTGAAAGTCAAATGAAAAACAGGTAACTAGTGCAAAGATGAGAGGATTGGTGCTAATGTGCGCTCTTTTTCTGGTACCTGGTGGCTGAAGATAGAGTTTTTGGTATAGATAAACGAGCCAGTAGCTTCAACCGCAGCCTGAAAATGATGAGGCAGAGGGAGTTGTACAAGAAAAATACCAAAGACTGAAGCACATTGGTTTCATACAAAAGTTGTACTCAGTTCTACAAGAGTTTTATTGCTACACAAAAATTTGAAGTAAGAGAGATTTCGCAAGAGGCAGTGCTATAATTAAGAAATCAACCCCCCCCAAAAAATGTCTTTTCATTGAACAATAATTGTAACGTTAGCATTACAGTGAATTGAACTATTGATAAATAATGGTCTTAAACTGAAACAATATGCCGTCTTTTCTATTTCTGATTCTTGGTTTTTCCTATTTACTTCAACATAGCCAGAATTTTCTTGGAGTCTCCATCTAGTGGCCACTCCAGTCAACAAGTGAGTCTCTTAAATACAACGATACATTACCCGTGTGTACACGTCAACCCATATGCGAGAGCCTGGGTTGACGACAAGCTCGTGTGCTAAGTGAAAGTGGGTCGAACCACTCATGAATGAAACATGAGGGCAGGTGGAGAGAGAGAGAGAGAGAGAGAGAGATGGTGCTTCAGACGACAGAGGGGCGGAGTTGATGATGAGAGGAGAAGCAGCCTGAATAGTTGTTAAGCCCGGCTGCATATGCATTCATCTTCCTGACAGGGAGGTGTGATTAACAAGGCAACCTGCTTTCTCCTTCTCTGCCTTTCATCCTCACTTTGATTGCAACCCCTCCCCCCCATGCCACTTTTACATTAAGACCAATTTTAACATTAATAATGTTACATTACAACTAATTAAAAGGATGCAAGGTCAGGTAGAGCACTGAAATCATGTTCGCATCAGTGAACTCATATCAGCTGTTTCATTCATGCTCTATACAGGCTAGTGCAGCAGCTGACTGTCACTCCAGTCATATTTATCCCGGAATGCAGTTCTATAACTTCACACGCTGCTCTCGTCAATTGCAGCTGCATCTCGTCCTGCCTCCTTCTCATGTGTCGACGCTTGTGGCTTTCATTGATCTAATGCTCCCATATGCCTTTGTTATGTGGGTAGACTAGCTCTCCCAGCAGGATTCTTGTCACTGCTTTTTTTTTTCTTTTAAAGCTCTCTCAGAGTCGTTGTTCGAATAAAACTGTTGATGCATACGTCATGGGTGGGCACGCATTTTTACATTGACACACTAGTTGACTTTGGTGATGACTAAGAAATGAGCTCCATATTGTATGATAATATTAGAGTTATCTATCGAGGGTTTTCTTGATAAACATGTGCAAAAAGACTGTGTAATAGATTACATCTGTAGTTCTATGTGTCACAGTTCTGAAGTTAGGTTTCTGTTTAGACTTTGTTTTTGTTGTGCCTTTGTTTTACTGTTACATTCATGCCGGCCATTGCTCTGTCTTGCTCTGTCTCTGTCATGCCATTATCTCTGTTATGCTATAGTTTCTGTTTTGCCATAGCTTCCTTTCTGTCATTGTCCTGTTCGTGTCTCGTCTTGGATTTATCCTAGTTTGGCTTGTTTCTATATCATAGTCTTCTGTCTTAGTTTTGTCTTTGTTCTGTGTCTTAGTTTTCTGCCTGTGTTTTGTTATAGTTCTTTCAGTTCAGTCCTGTCATGTTGTTGTCCTGCCCTGCCTTTATCCAGCCTCGTTATATGTAATGTTTAGTTCTGTCTGTTCTAGTTCTGTGTTTTGGTTTCCGTTCTGTCCATCATATTTCTATGTCCAGTGTCTTGTCTCTGCATCATGTCACTCACCAGCCACACCTCACCTCATCAAGTCACCTGTGTTTTCTGTTGAAGTTAATCACCACTGCACACTATTTAAGTCAGCTGATTTCTGTTTGCCTTTGCCGGATTGTCTCTTCACGTCACGTTTTATGACCACGCTCCTCTTCATGTTCACATCCATGTCCATGTGTTGCCAAGTCTTGCCGTGAGTTTTATTTTTCGTTTATTTTCATTAAAGACTTTTTTCGAAGCAGTAACTGTGTGATGAGTCTTGAGTCTGCAACCACCCGCCATGACACTATGGTGCTAAAATGTATGCTTGCTTATCGAATAACAGGGAATTCTGATTCTGAGTTAATTATCAATCACCAAATTAACTGTAATCATCCCTCCCTCTCTCCTTGTGTTATTGTCCAGTTAAGCCAGCTTGTTGAGGCAGCGGTGGAGGAGCGAGACAGGCAGGAACAACAAGCTGTAGAGCTCTTGGATGAACATATTGGATACCGTGTCCTTCACAGCCACCCCTGATCCACCAGGGAGTCAATCAATAGCGAGTGAGTACACTGGAAAACCTGCCACTGTGTCTACTCCTCAGCTTTGTAGTGGTTTGGAGGAGCAGTACAGCATGCATTTTTAAGGGGACCGTAAAGATGGTGCACTGGTGGGTGGTATTCAATCAATTGTGGGGGACTGGTCTGGACAGTCTGGGATTTTTTTTTTTTTTGTCCCAGTCCATTAAATGTGTCCATTGAATGGCACACAGATCCCTTTGATTTGGCTGAATGAAAGGCGACTATGAAAACAACGGAGGACTAAGATATGAATCCACATGAGGCTTCAATGACTCAATCCCCTCCCGTGGGTAACCTCCCACACCTCTCTTTACAAGAAGCGATCTTGTCTCGCACTGTTTATGAGAGCTACTTGAGGTATCGCAAAGAACAGAGGGAGTAGGTGGGGGAGGAGGCAGGTACATGGGGAGAGAGACGGTAGCTGGAAGCCACTTACCAGGAGGAGATTGCAAAATGTCAGATTGAACAACATCAATGCCGAGTTATTGACAAAGAGCGTGTGTACACAGAACACCAGCCTGTAAATAAATACAGGTAAAAGGGTCATTAATATTAGCACTGAATAAGAACTGTCAGGACTTACACGCAGTGAAGCAAGCTTCTATTGTTGATTATATAAGAAGTGTTGGGTAAGTTATTTAACAATATAATCACTTTTTTCAAAAAAAATTGCTACATTATTACTCAACAGTAAAAATAAGTTTCATAACTTGCTATTTTGCATTTGTTACTCAGCACGGCTCCATAAAAGGTGCCTTGAATAAACTCCACATGCCATGTTGTCTGTATGCTGAAACAGTAAATGAGACACTGTGGTTTATCTACAGACTGTACAGAATGCAAATGTAGTCTCCATGACGCCGCCCATAGGTTTTTCCAAGAGCCGTTTTGAAGCTCGGTGTCGTGGCTCCGGCCGTCGCCATCTTGGCAGCGTCTGACTGGAGATGAAGTGGACTGAATGAAGCCTGTTGTAATCACCTTGTAATGAGTTCTTGCTGAACTGCCTCCAGTGAGCTAGATGCATCTCATTACAAATGGATGAGCCAATACACACTTGTATTATCAAGTCACTTTCGAAAACATCAGTAAATTAGAGTTTTGTTGATTTGTTTGTTCAAAACTTAATTGGGATGAATCCATAGATGAAATTAAAACATATGGCCGTTCCTGTTCCTTTTAATTATCTGTTATTAGTTGTTAAATATTTGGGTATTTGATAGAGTTCTTCAGTCAGCAGTTTGGTATCATGCTGAGCTTTGTTCATTATTCATGTTGTCTACCTGTGAGAGGTAAACCCCACTTTAGATTTTAAAACCTTTCATCTACTTCAGGCATGATATTTATGTCTTTCTACAGTTTATGTTTGGGAGCAGTTCATGTGAACTCTTTCCTCTTTCCTCTGTCAGTTTCATTTAGAACCAGAGTCGAGACTTTATTTTGTTCTCGATGAAACGCAGCTCCTAAAATAGCCTCCGAGTGAACTCTAGGTGGAAATATTTTAAATGCATTGTCTTTTTCATATCCCTATGATTCAGCCTGACTCACACAACTGTCTCTGAAATATCGTTCTTCTATCGTTCTAGAATGTATTTCCCCTGTCATCAAAATCTGCAAACTCGAGTGAAATGAGTTATTAAGGATCTCATACATGCAACTTTTTTTAAACCGTACATCCCACGTCCGTCATTTCACAAGCAACTTTTTGCATTCAGTCTGCATATGGAGGCACCATCTGACACATATGCTGTCCAGGCAGAACAGCGTGAGAGCGGTTATGACTGCCGATGCTAATTCACACCTTGCTCTCAGCGGCTGTGGGTGGACCGCCGAAGGAGCTCGGAGCGCTGCAGGACCACGAGGGGGAAGCGGGTCCCTGTGCCGCGTGAGATGATGCAGAGAGAGAGGGAGTGTAGGTGCAAAAGCACAGAGAAGGGTTCTTCATGGCAGACAAAGAAAACAGGGCATTTGGTCTACTTCAGTTTTAAAGAGATCTCATTACACAACTGACGCCTTCCTCCGCACATGTGCACACGCATGAGGTCGAGCCTACACGAGCTCTGTTGTTTGAGAAGCAACATTTTTCTCTCCTCAGATCGATGTATGGAAGGGTCCTTTGAGTTCTTGCTGAACTGCCTCCAGTGAGCTAGATGCATCTCATTACAAATGGATGAGCCAATAAACACTTGTATTATCAAGTCACTTTCGAAAACATCAGTAAATTAGAGTTTTGTTGATTTGTTTGTTCAAAACTTAATTGGGATGAATCCATAGATGAAATTGAAACATATGGCAGTTCCTGTTCCTTTTAATTATCTGTTATTAGTTGTTAAATATTTGGGTATTTGATAGAGTTCTTCAGTCAGCAGTTTGGTATCATGCTGAGCTTTGTTCATTATTCATATTGAAGGGTCCTTTGAGGTTGTGCATGCGTTGAGAAGCTCGCTGATAATTTCGTGAATTCCGATGTAGTCAGGCTCCTGACTCTTGCAAACGCTAAGGTCACACACATCCATTTTTTTTTTCAGTTTTGTTTTGAGTACCCACAAGGTTTGCATTTCCAATCTGAGATGGAAAATGAAAAAGACAGCTGGCCACATGGGTAAGGCAATTTCCGCAGTAGGTGGAGCACATATAGGCTGCACTATAAGCTCAGACACTTGAGAAGATTAAAAAGCACCTCAAAGCAAATTGGATACACACTGTGATACAAATCAGGTTAAATGCTCACACACACATAGGGGTGCGCAGAGAAAGGTACAATATGCATCAGTATAAAAGGAAGATCAATGTCAACCCCGGCGCACTTTCCTCCTCTCCATTTCTCCTTCTGTCTCCGCTGACATTTCCTTAGACAATCCAGGAGTGCACATCCGAACCCACCCCCACACACACACACGCATGAGCACGAGTGTGCGAGAGGAGGCAAACTTGCAATTAAAGTAATAAAGTGTGACATTTTCAAAGATGTAAAACGTCTGTTAATGTCTTCAACCGAGGGTTATTTTGAAAAACTGCCCATAATAAAACCGAATAGGATAATACAAACCCCCTGAACATTAAAATTGATGATTGCTGGAAACACATTTTTCTGAGAGACACAAAGCAGCGAACATCTGTTTGAGAACAAAGAGCTGCCATCAACTCTAATTAGGCGAACACCAACCTCTCTAAATATACCGACTGAGAAGGAGATGTTGTGCAATTATATTATAAGTGTTTCTTCAGTTTCGGCTCATCTTTCCATTTGTTCAAATATAAAAACTGTGACATGTCGTCTCCCACACGAATGTTGCCGGGAAGGCTTCAGGGGCTGACATGCAACAGAGTGTATCATCCGTCAGACAAAGTTTTATTAAAAAATAAAAATATCCCCAGCGGTGCAGTGGATAGTGCTTGTAGAAGTTTTGACAGCTTTTAAAGTTCAACTGAAAATAGATTTCTCCTCAGTTTCTGTGGAAGAAAATACAGGTAGAGGCTATAATAACAATGCAGCTAATGGTCAACATTTTAGGGGATATAGAGGAGAAAACCTTTCTTGGATATGTGGAAAAGCTTCAACCTCGAGCTGTGTGTTTGAGGTGTGTGTGACTGGAGCACATTATAAACCTGGATAATCTACAGATGATGATACAAGATGTTTTTCCTCCTCACATAGCATCACTAATGTACTGTATTTGATGTTAAAGTTAAGCAAATGCATCATAACTAAAGAAACTGTCAGAAGAGTGAATGATGTATTACTGTCTTTTCATCTTTACTAGTTAATGTTATCCAGCTATGGACTGGAGGAAAAAAAACAAAAGAATCACTGTGTTGCTCAAAGGTAAACGGCAGCTTTTATGGTGGAATGTTTTCGTACATGTTACTCAATGCATGAGTTGATGTGACTCAATCAACATGTACTAAATGTCAGTATGACAACTCTGACCATTACATTTGTTTTTACTGACTCTCTTGCACGACAGACACTTAAGTGATGAAGCTCTAAAAAAATGCATATAATTTTCAATCAGATTATGCATCTGCAAATTTCCTCACTTGGAGATAAAAAGCGGAGGAGCATCGTTCCAGTGAGCTCTGGCAGCACTACACCTATGGTACTGACATGGTCCAAACCAAAAATGAATTCCTCCTTGAGAATTTCTACTTTGTGGTAATTATGATATTGACCAATTATGTACACAAGGTTCAAGTCATACAACTTTTCAATTTAGTTTTAGAGTGAGATTCGGTGTTGGTGAGGTTGACGTATTTTATCATTAGGCTTTCTGTGGCATTAGCTACTGCAGGAGTCGGGGGTCATCACTCCTCAATCCCTAGGAATTTTGTTTAAAAGTTCAGCAATCAAATTCACATTTTTAAACATTTATAGATTTTTTAGTATTTCTTGTTGCCAAAATGAGGAATCAGTAGGATGAGGGGAAGAGAACATTGAAGGACTCAGGAGAATCTGGAGAGTTGGCAAGTAGCTACATTTACGAACATGTGAAAAGCAAATAAAGGAAACTGTTCAAAGACAGTAGATCCTACGGGATAATTCTGTCCAGAAAACAAAGAAATGAGGTTTTACAAAACTAGAAATGCAGCATGAACGCATTAGTTCTTACCCAAATTATTTTGTCTGATTTGGCCATATTTTCTTATTATGTCAGAGGTGCTTATTAGACTACAAAGGCAATCCACCCTCTCTTACCTTAGCAGCTAAATTAAGCTATTACCCAGTAGTACTGTCAGATAAATAAGAGCTGGGATCAATACCAAAGCATGATGATGATTTGATTTTCAGATTTGTAGTTCTCACCTCCAGGGATGATTCCTGGGTCACATTATTGGTGAGCCTAATTAATCGAACAACAACTGTCTCACATTAAAGGTTATATTATTTATGAGCACTTTATAGATGTATGTCATAGATGTGAAATTGAAGAGCAAAGAGAGGCTAACCTCTGCATACACGAAAAGTGATTTCCATATTGGAGTGTATGTGTGTGCACCTCTGTCAACTAAAGCCCCACAAACTCTGACCTATATGTAATTTTTTATTATTTAATGTTAGATTTTTTCAGGCAGAGTGAGAGCATATTGGCAACCCTGTATATTAGCCAAAAAGGTAAAATTATGTTATATAGCTGGATTTCAGCATTAGGTACAATCACATTCATAACTTTGCATTACGCTAACCTAAAAACCTGTTTGGGGTATCATGAGAAAGTTTGTGAGTGACAGACACACAAACGTGTCCTTGGTACAATAGTAAATCTCTCTCTCCTGTCTGCGGGCGCATGCCGCCGGAGGACAGGAGGTGGAGAGACGCCAGAACAACCGCTGGCATTTACTCTGAGCAGCATGCTGTGGAATATATTATAATATAATAGATGTGTGTATTTATCTCACTTTCCCCCGGACGGTCTGAATAACTCACTGGAATTGTCGCTGTAGTTGCTTTTTAGAAATGAAGAGAGAGCTAAGGATGCCTGAAAAATCTATTGAGAAGGAGTTGGCAAGACTGTTTGTGTGTGTGTGTGTGTGTGTGTGTGTGTGTGTGTGTGTGTGTGTGTGTGTGTCAGGTGCTCTTTGCGAGTGAGTGGGTGTGGGTAGCTTTGTCTGCTGCAGAAGATTCAGTGAATGAGCTCATAATTCATATTAAATATTTTGGCAGCTGAAAAAAAAGACCTGCTGTGCCTGTACGCCTGTGCTCACCTCCAACTGGGTTCACTGGTTTCTCATGATGCTGCTGTTGTGCTGTTCTTTCTTGTTCGGCTGTCAGCGTCGTTTTTTCACGCTGCATCAGGTATAAATTTCACCGCATGAGAAAATGGTGGTGTAAGAGAGAGTTAAAAGCGTCAAGTGTGTTTTATGGTCAGTGCCTCGAAACAAATACCAAGGACACAGTACAAATGAATTGCATGAAAAATGTATTGTGATCCGTCTTTACGGCAACAGCTATGTTTGCTTGCATGCTTGTGTGATCGGCTCCCTTTTAAATCCAAAGCTCCTCATACTAACCCAAAAGTTATGAATGCATCAAGTGTGTTATTCGCAGACTGTGGAGGCCAGCCTACTAGACAATACAATGTCAAAGCCACACTCTCCATATGCCAAGATGCGTGTGTGCTTGTGTGTGTGTGTCATGCAACACAGATGCCAGCTACCAGGCGCTGACCCCAGCAACCTCCTCCTGGGTAAGCTGTCATATCCGGCAGCAGAAGTTGGAAGTGGATGTCAGAGGAAGGACACAACAGATGAGAGGAGTGTATCAGAATCGCAGCAGGAAAAGGGGAAGAGGAAGTGACCAAAAACAGACAAAGGGCCTCCCCACCAGGCAGGGAGATACTTTTGTGAATCAGAAAAAGTGGGGGGAGAGGAGTCTAGATTTACAGACACTAATCTTCAGCCAGTGAAGGCTCCGTGGCAACCTTCCCACTTCAGCCTTTTTGAACAGTTCTTCAGACAGAAAGGCAGCAGATGGTGCACACTAGAATAGTATTTGACACAAGCAGGCAGTTTTATTTCTAAATTTTCTTTGGACAGTGTGAAATGACATCATCAGCGTCGTCACCTGCGTCATGAGGAAGACTAGTGGCTACGGGGGGTGCTGATGCAAATCACTGATATCACCAGTTGGGGACGTTCATGAATAGCACTCCTGAGCACCAGTCGCTACTGGAAACTAGGATTGAACAAGACATTTAAAGAAAGAATCCACCCTCTGATACTTTGATCAGACTTTCACATCCACAAATAAAAACATATTGAATGAGAAGACATTGGTGACACAAAGCAACAGGCCAACAAGACAGTAAGGGAAACTTGAGTTGGACTTTATACAAATGATCTACGGCATAAGATAAGATAAGATAAGATAAGATAAGATAAGATGAGCCTTTATTTGTCCCACAGTGGGGAAATTCACAACATTCACAGGCATGTTGCTATGTGATGACAATCATAGAGTGTTTGTGGGTGAGATCTTAACAAGAGGTGGGACAGCAGAACACCAGAAATACAAATACATACTTTCAACGATGGAATTTCAGGCACCGGCAACAGAGAGGTTAAACCATTAAACTCATGAATATGTTCCACTGTTGGGAATATAGAAAGTTAATATACACAGCAGCCTCATCATTTGAAGAACGAATAATAGGGAAATGTCATGCGGGAATGCACTTGATGATAGTTTCATTGTGCCAATCACTTTCTGTGCTAGCTGCAGCTAATATCTAATCCATTTCTAATCTGGTGACTTCAGCGAGGCCGTTTAAGCGACGGCACAAATTAAAATTGATATTGATTCCATCATGGAAGTTTGGACATTTAATTCAAGGAAAGCTGGCAGCTTTACATCCAGTTACTCTGGAGAACAGTCAGCAAGGTAGGAAAGCCATTCTTACTGTCTTTGCATTTCAGGCATTTAGACAGTGTGTTTATGTAGAACAGGCACCTCCTGGGTAGGGGTGAGGGGGGGGGAGAGACCAATGAGCCAAATTCCCTAATCATCAAAACTGCAGGGCCATGGGGCACCCTTGACAATACTTGAGCTAAAATTACATTAAATTACATTATTTATAAGGACTCAAAATGTGTTTTTCAGAGAGCAATTAGTTAAGGGCTTTTTCTATAAATTTCCTATATTCTCTGCACTGTTTACTCCCGGTGGCACTTTGCTTTTGGGATTGTGCATTGTTTCATTATCCTTAATGAAGATGGAAAAAACAATCTGTGAACTGACATTAGAAAGCTTGTTAGTGGTTGCTTAAGATACAGTCAGCTCATACAGTTTATTTTAAAGAAGTACTCATACCATGAAAGCCCACTCTTCAAACCTTCCCATTCTTTTGTGCAGTAGTTATACTTTAAAAATAAAATGGCACAACACAAAGCTAACAACTTAAAGATCTGCACAGTTCAGACTTGCTATTGGTCAGTGGTGGGAATTTGGGGGTCAAAGTTCAAGTTGTCTATAGTCTGTGGTGAAGATGATGCCGCTCTGTGTTCCTATACTGGGTAATGAAAAAGTATTACAATTAATTTAGTCGTGTAAAGCTTGTGGAAATGACTCACTTCCATTGCACTTAACGTCTTTAGTTTTAGGTTGTCATTCATTTTTTTAAACAAATGTACAAGAAAGGCATCACAAACATCTTAATCCAGCAAGAAAGAGAAATCACATACAAGAAGAAAATTTGCCATTAAAAAAAACAAAAAACCTCTAACTCTATCCGACAGTGACAGATGTGATAACTGCCTGCAGATCTGTAATAACAGCAGATGGTGCCGGATTTTTAAACCCTCCCCGTCTTTCCATCACAGTCATTTACTGCAATATAATTAACTGTGTGTATTTTTTTCCCCACACACTGGAGCACAAACACTAATGTATGTCTGTGACAATCAAAGTGCATTGTGTTCTCTGTGAACATACAAGGAGTCGTGAAGGATGGCTTTGTGATCATTCGGGTCGAAGACAGCTATCAGGAAAAGCATCATTTATTAAGTGTGATTATGGTGGTTAAGAGATGAAAGTGCCTTTGACTTTTCGAGAAGTGCTTCATTTTTTTTTTTTTTGAACACAGAACAGCAGTTATGTTATGTGTTCCCTCCCAGCACATAACATAATTATTTCATTATCACAAGAAATGCTTTTGAACATTTTTCCAGCAAGTTTTCTAACTATAACTTTTAGAAAGTAGAATGACAAATATTTTTTCTTCTTGGTCACTATTGTGTCACAGTGTTTTTCCTTTTAGTTGGTTAAAGAAAATTCCTAATTAGCGCTTCCTGTCTATCTTTAGTTATGAAAGCCGACACCAGTGGAAAAAAATCTGATTTGTCTGTTCAAAGCTCTGCAGCTCATTACACAAACTTCCCATCTGCTTTTAGGCACATTTAGTAATTTGTAATTTAGACACAGCTAAAACCTTAAAAAGATTTTTTTTATTTTGACTATAAAAGCACTTTCATCCTGTCTGACTTGCACAGCTTCAATATGCCTGAGAACAATCAGTCGATAGTAAAATCAGGCTGATATGTGAAAGTACAAACAGCAAGAGAGTGAAACTAAACTCTTGCTGTCAAGCAGGACCACAGGACCTCCTGCCGTGAGGCTGCAGAGGAAATGCATGCCGTCGCAGTTTGAGGGAAAACCCCATAATATTCAAGTTTGCCCTAGAAAACTTTCTCTTCCTCGAGCAGAGGCCGGCAACCCGTGGCTCCGGAGCCTCATGCAGCTCTTTCATCCCTCTGCAGTGGCTCCCTGTTGCTTTGATATTAAACCACAATAAATGGAATAAATAATGGCTCTTTGATTTTATTATTATTTTTCAATGGACTACCTCATGTTTTGGAGATTGAGTTAGCATTAATATAAAAAAAGTTTTAGTAGTATTAATAGTGTTTCAATATTTTGTCAATCAAAACGTGCGTCACATCCTGCATATGTTACAGGTGATGTCAGGTGTTTAATCTAGAATTTTCAACCCACGCTAAGATCACAAGGGAAAAATCTCAAAAGTAATGTTTTTTTTTTTTGTTGTTTGTTTTTTTGCTTTCACTGCCGATGATGCTGGCTTACCTGTTTGTTTGATATGAGGAAAACTCTTAGCTAACAACAAAAAATGTAATGTTGACAGACATTTCCAGAACAAACTACGCTGAAAAATACCAAACTGTACATGAGAGAAAAAGAGCAATTTCAAAAATTAATGTGGGAAGTTGATCAGAGCAAACATATTTTTCAGAAATGGCTAAAGTCAACAAACTCAACTACTGCTGCCAGTTTTGTGGCAACTCAGGAGATAGTCCAAAAAGGTAGAATATATGAAAGACTTGTTCATTAAAATATCAGAGCATCTCTCGGACTTCAAAAACAAAAGTGAAATTGAACATGGAATTAGAGATATGCCTCTCTGGGCAGATCAAGGACAGGACCATAAAGATGGCAGCAAACATAACCAGTCAACAAATCAGGGACCTCAATTCGGCTCCAGCGTACACAATCACCTGTGATGAGTCAAATGATGTTAGCGATATTGAGCAAGTAGTGCTGATGTGCAGATATGTGAACTCATATAATTCTATTTCATTCGTGCAACAAACTAGGCTATAGTTATATTATATATGACGTTACATAAAATGTGCTGTGTTATCTTCATTTTTGTGGTTTTGTGGCTCCACATGAATTTTATTGGGTGGGAAAGGGGCTGAAATGGCTCTTTTGTTGTTGAAGGTCGCTCTAGAGTTTCACACAGTTCAGAAAACAGAAAAACAAAAACTAAACAAAAACAGAATTACTGGCAAATGGGACAAAATATTAGGCACACCTGACTATACAGTGCAATCCAGTGCAAGAGCAAACTCCACAGCCTCAAGAATGAACACGGTTATTCTAACAGTATTAGTAGCCTCGTAGCTGAAGGGCCATCACACATGATTGCATTACTTAACGTTACCAGTCCCTGAATGTACTTGCACAGATCTGTGTGGCCATCTGCACCACGCTGGTGTGTCCCAGCCAGGCAAGAAATAGCATCAATTGTAGGCAGTGATAAGGCTGAGGCGCCCTGTAATTGAACTGTCCAGTGTGTGACTGGATGTGTGTGCAATTGAATGCCCATGTGTGCAAGTGTGTGTGTGTGTAATTGAAGCGTCCGTTCTGCAGGCATGTGTTCATTGATTAGTGAGTCAGACTTAGCTGCTCTCCCATGGTATGTTCTGGCTTTTATTAGTTTTTCCTACACCAACATAACACACACACACACACATGAAACAGATAGACAGGTTGAGATCAAGAACCAGATAGGAGATCCCATTTGCTCCCCTGTCAGCAGGGGCAGAACAGACATTGTAAACATTGGGGCTTTACACAAACCTGGGGAGGGGCGGTGGGGGGGTGGGCTATGCTCCTCTGGCCTGACTTTTATGACAGCTATATGCACAAGCCATTTGAGATAATAGAGCTCCAAAAAAAATCTGCATATTGATTGTGAAAAACACGATAGAGCATCCTATATATCCTATTTTGTACCTAATTGTTCAAGAAAGCAAATGTTGTCCTATTTTTATGTTACATAACAGAGGTCAGGTAGGAATCTGGTGTAAAGAGCATTATTCATCTCGGAACCTATTTTTGTTATATTAAGCTTGAGCAAAAATGGAATGACAAATCCGCCACACTTGAATCCAAGCCATAATGATCTGGGCTTCTCTTATTGAAAATCAGCGATCCCACACAATGCCAAGTAAATGTGCTCTTCAACACTCTGAATTAAATATTAGGCCAACAGAAGAACATTTAATCAAATTATATTAGATTTCTTCAGGGAACAGTATGGCAGGATAAACAACATGAGCATATTTATCTGTCACATTTACTCTGCTTCCCCTTTCCTCTCTTCTTCTTAATTTCTCTCAGCTCTACTCTAAAGAATTTAAAATGCAAAAAAGATTAAATGCACATTTTAATTCTGTGACATCGGCTCCTGGCACCTCTGCTCTCCTTTCTGCTGTTTCTCATCTCTTAACACGCTTCTCCTTCACCTGCCTCCTCAGCAAGTTTTCACATCTCATTTCCAATTCCCTCCCTTTATTCCCATCTTCTTTCCCTGTCGTCCCCGTGTCCACGGTTCGCTGATGCTGCTCGCTCACTTTCTGTGGATGTGGCTGACGCCTCACAAAAAACTTTTAGTCATAGTCAGTGAGGTAGTCAGGAAACTTTCTTATTGGGGTGACGCGACTGAATGACCTGCATAAAAGCACCAGATCGCTGACTTAGATGATAAGACTGTAAAGATAAATGGAGAGCAAAGATACGCAGTGCTGTCACCAGTTACCTCACATTAGCGTGAATATTAAATGGTAAAATGACAGCTACATAAGAGAAATAAGTTTCTACTTCTGCTAACAAGCGGACGACAGAGGAACACATCATAAGCATAATGAAGTCATTATTTGCCTGACCACGTTCTCACTAATTTAAAATTTAATCTGAGTTGTCATTTTGCACTTATCTGAATAAAAGAAAAAATACAGTGATATTGACATTTTGACCTGTCACAGTTGGAAAAGCAGAGGTGTGAATAATCAAAAAAATCATCAGAATGTGGCTGAATTCCATTTAGCTGTTTTGTTCTCAGGGGGTCCGGTGTTCATGTGTGCGTGCTGGGTCACAGTCGTGACTCACTTGGACACGATTCAACGGAGCCATTGTTCGTGTTGTGCTTTTCCCCCACTGTGTTACTCTGCTGTCTGGGCGCTCAGTGTGACCTGTTCACAATGTTCCTGGGAGCTTCTGAGGTTGAGAAGAACCTCTAACTGGGCTCTAGTCTGTTTTGTGGGTGTTTACATGCACATTTCTTCTCAGTATTACATATATGAAAATGACTGGATTAATCTAACACATTCGAAGATATTCCTAGAGAGAGAACAATGGCTCATACAAGTGGCGTCAGCTCTCTGTTGAAAGGTTCTCACTTGATTATACACTTAAACACTGCGGTCAAAATTCTAATTATCTGAATTTCAGCCCTGTTTCCTGCTGACCTTTCACAGCTTTTCACATTACACAGAACCGAGAACCTTGGAGGTGTTTTGCTTTCACCTAATTATACCTCCTTGTCCTCCAGCATGCAACCCAGAGTTCAATTAACATCCCTCAGCATCAAAGATGTTCCGATCCCTTGTAAGAGCTTCGGAGGGGTGAGCAGAGACGCATCCTGTGCAGTGACAGAAGCGTGTAGCCATTTTAACCAAACTGAAAGCACCCTTAAAGTCTGAGCTTCCAGGAGTGTGATGTTTTGTGTGTATTGGCCTCTATGTGATGGCATTAACACCAAAAGTTGCCCAAAGCATTTTGGGAAATATCGTAAACTCCTACGAATGAAGAGGGGAAAAGTGGGTACAGAGAAAAGAAATTTACACTTCATCAGAAAGTAACACCTAAAGCACAGTGAGTGTTCCAGGTTGATGAGAGCGAGCAGTGTGAGAGGATCTGAGAGAGGATCTTTGTTTTACACTCCATTGAAACGGAGTCATGTGGAGTATTTGACCTTACAACTTTGACAGTCAGCGGCGTAGATGTATGATGTGTGGTCAGCTCCTCTTTGCACAGATAGCAACTCTGATATAAAAAATGTCATGTGTGAGTACCAATGCACCACAGTGGGCAAAATAAGTCTGAGCAAAATTGTCTTTATTTGGCCTTTGTTGAGGCTCATAGGTGGCACCATGAAGACAGTCAGCTACAGAGAGGCTGAAAAGAATTAACTGAGGTTGGAACACACTGGTCTCGTTTACTCCATGCTTCATGTGACTGGTATCTTAATTAGAGATTGACCGATACGTTTTTTTCGGGGCCGATACCGATACCGATAATTAGTAGTCAAGGAGGCCGATATTTGGAGCCGATATTCATTTGCAGTAAAAGTGAAAATATTGGTTTAAAAATTTTGAATAGTAAGAACTCCAGCACTTAACTTTGTTTCTATGCCTTTAAGCATATGTTTATTAAACATCTTAGATAATCAACAACAACAGTTGTGTTTGAAAATTATAACAAAACTGTACCGTTTTATTTTACGTAAATTGGTACTCGGTAGTAGCAACGCAATTCGGTCGGTGCCTATAAGAGTGAATTTGGTACCCATCCCTAGTCTGCTGCCTTAATTTACCTTTGAAAAATATATCTGCTCTCCGGAGCTCTTTTCCTCCCAACACTTTCTCCTTTCCACCTGTGTGTGAGCACTGTGCATGAGCAAAGCTTTTACTGCTGATTGGCTGTTACCTGTGCCATGGCTCTGCTTGTAAATAATCAGATGGTGCTGTGGGTGGGACCACGCTAGAGACAGACTAGTGACTGCGGACAGAGAGACGTGGCTGCATCAGAGTCAAAATAACCCAGTTTTAAATGTATCTCTTATCAGCCGTCGGATTGTCAAAATGCCGAATATCGGCGCCGATAATCAAGCCGATAATATTATTAATCATTATCTGCATATGACATTTGCTATGCATTTGATCCATGGACTTGCATTCTTGTAATCTTTATTCTACTCCAATTGTAATCAGATCTCAGGGTGTGGATTAGTTGGTCATGGCTCGTGAACCTGTCAGGGGGATTGAAATCAAAGAACTGGATGTGGCTTAGCTGCAGAGAGATGAAAGTGCAGTAGACTGTTACATACCTCCCCTACCTGCGTTAGATCAGGAAGAGGAGGGTAAGGGTGAAATGAATAAATTAGACCTCAAATACAATCCTTGGAAATGTACACAAAGTTTTCACCTGCTATGAAACACCTCTGATCTGTGCTGTCCAAGAACGCTGGAATGACATACATAGAATTATCAGCGCCATCATTAATATCACTGCAGTTGTGATGATGAGAGAGATAATGAATAATTGTGATTATGAGCCACTTCCCCAAATGTGAGAATCTGGACTGGCAGTGGGTGTGTTCACACACTCTCCTGATCATTATGTTGAAGAAAAAGAAATTAATCTCTGGCTGTGATAAACTTTAACATTCCATCTTCCAGGTCAGTGTGATTGTGGAGCCATTCATTCGGAGGCCTTTGGTTATGTTTGTGCAGCAGTGGCTGGTGTACACTGTGAAGCTGTGTGTTGATTCATTTGAATTACCTGCGATCCCCATGCGGGAAGTGAGTGTGGCCTCTTAGATGGGACAAAATGATGCGTTTTCTCCTTAACTTGATTTTCCTTTCTTTGCAGAAGAAATGTGCTTTAGACTTTTATTACACCTGCAACATCAAGCTTAGGTTTCTGGCTTCAGTGTGATTGCCGGGCAGTGTTTGCTTTCTAAGAGATAGCACAAGTCAAACTTCAGCACCATTTTTCATTTTTCACCAACTTTGGTACTTTGAAGCTAGTTTCAGATTTTGACTTTACTTCGACTTGAATGGACTGATTTAATTTTATTTGCTTTGGCGAGCCCAATAGTGTCACATCCAAAAAGAAACGTTAAGTTACTTTTTCAGTTATGTCTCGTCTCATGTTGTCTGGTCACTTCCTGTTTTATTTTGGTAACCGTCGCCCTTCTCGTTTCAGGTAGCTTGCCCTTCCTTCTGTGTTTCCCGCCGGTGTGATTGTCTGCCCCGCCCTGATTGTCTCCACCTGATCCACCTTACCTTGTGTATTTAATGTTCGCGTATTCCCCTGTCCCGTGCCAGTTTGTCGTGTCTGCCGTGTCCGTCAACTCGTGCCCATGATCCATGTGTTTAATGCCAGGTTTGCCTATTCGTTGTCACGTTGTCTTTATCTTTTTCTGCCTTGTTTTTCCTCTGCCCAGCTAGAGCGATTTTCAGTTTATCACTTTGTTTGTTTGATTATTTCCTCGCCAGAGTGATTTTTCGTTACACCATGTTTTTGCCTTTACCTCGTTGGAATGATTTTGATTTTTGCACATTGTTCAATAAAGACTTTTATTTTGAACTTATTGCCTTGGTGTCCTGCATCTGGGTTCGAATCCTGACTGCGCCTTGTCAAATAGGTCATTCAATTTGACTACATATGGCTCGTCTTGTCTCTGAATTTATTACATTGTCTGACTAGATTTGACCTGGAATAACTTTGTTTCGCATGACCAGTATTTGCTTCCTTTGTTTTGACTGCTGTGCGCCCTCACACTCATCATGAGTCCAGCTCACCACAGAAGTTGATGAGGAGGTTGAAAAGACTTCTGGTTTCTGTACGTGGCTCGACTCCATAAAGTATGTGTCAATAGTCAATTGTGGTTTCACATTAGAGGCAGGGTTAGGAAGTCACCCTAAATCACATTTGATTGAATTGATTTATGTATCTGTGCCTCAGTTTAAGATGAGTCATCAAAAATATTTTTCGGTTTGAGAAAAGAGGGGGGGACTGTGATGTGACCACCTGCAGATTTGGTCCAGCTGTTCTCATTGCATTCCAACCACACTGCGTCTTTGATTAACTTGTGTTTTTCCTTATCCAGATATATGATTCCTACATACTTGTAAATGATATATGATAAATGATACTTTCGCCCATCTCACTGCTCAAGCCTATGTGGCACCATAGTTGGCATGAGGCAGGATACCAGACTAATGAGGAGGAATTTAATGAGATGATTTGTCGACCAGGAGGCAGCTTTACAATCTTTTGCATTGTGTAACCCCTTCTGCTGTGTAGTCAAAAAAAAACCTAAATCTAAAATTAATTTGACCTATCAGAAATTCAACTATCTAACAGAACTAAATCTACACAGGGCAGGGCTAAAAAAAACTAAGGTTCACAGGAGACTGGCGATGGTAACTACTCTACTTAAGAGAAGAAAAGGAACCTCCAACCTCAATAAGGAAAGGACAATCACTTAGAAATATAACCATATATTGACAAAACTTTATACAAAAACACATTATTGCAAAACATAGAAACAACAGAGCTTAATTAACAAAGAGGAAAAAGGAAATCAGTCTCAATACTGTCCATTTCAGTCTGTTTCTTTATGCAGTTTTTTGTGTATGTCAGATTTTTTTGTGTGTCAGGCCTGACTCAATTAGAAAAGTACCAAAACAAAGGTGGAGATCTCAGAAAAAATTAAAATGCATAAATCCTCCAAGAGAAATGAGAAAATTAGGGTTTTGTCCTACCACCCTCCTGGGAGATGGGTGGCCATACGATGCTGAACGTCCAGGGGAACTCAGTCCATGGATGTGTGCTATGCTCAATCTTTAAAATGAGGTCTATCAAAGGGGGGGGGGAACCAGCCTGCACAAAACATGCAGAGCTATTATTCAATACGACTCAACTATCACAATTACAGATCAAAAACAACACATTTCATTCATAAATCAAACCAGTAGCACAACGAATGAACAGCAGAACAAATAAAAGTGCATATTAGACTTAAACATCACTCCACACAGCGAGTGTTCACTCACGTGCATGACACGTGCAAGGCCACTAGCTTAGCTTTTCGCCGCTAACATAGCTAACTACTCAATTTCAACTAAAAATAATCACTTCATCACACAAAAAACATATCCTGACTGGTTAAACAATTCTATGTGTACATTGATTTACATTATTCGCCATACATTTAAAAAAAATGTTGCTAAATGCATTCGTTTTTACTCACCAGGATTTTCTTCAATAAAATTTCAATTTCCTCAGCTTAGACCGTCACAGAACTCAACATCACAACTTTCAAACAACAACAAAAAGCAATTTTATCAGTAACTGCTCCTTTTCCAGAGACGTTTCTTTTCCAAGTGACTCTCAGAGAGGGCAAAAGAGAGTGTTTTTTTTCTGACCGGAGCTGCCAGGTGCAGTGCTGCGGTGCATTCATGTAACTTAGGAAAAAGCAATACTTAATACAAAAAATGTAATTCTCGGCACCGTGATGCATTCAATGTTCATAGGAAAATACAATATCAACTGAAAAAACTGAAAACAGAACAAACATTTCAACAACAAAATAACACTGGGTTACAATTGCGTTTTTTAAGTTTGTGTCAGAACATTTTTTTACAGTAGCTGTATAGATGCCATAAAAGGGATGCAAGATGAGAACAATCCACTTTACATCTCACCCTGTTTCAAAGTCTATTTTACACTCCTACACTCCCACTCATGTCAGACAAACACTTAAGAAAACTATTTTTTTTCAGATGATGCTTTTTTTTTCTTTTTACTGTCAGCTCTCTATTTTTCTTCACTAGGATATGGTTGTGTGCTCACATTAAAGCTCCTTTTCTAAACCTAGTGTTTCTTCTTTACCTACTTCAGACACTGTGAGAAACAGCTGAACACTGAACCGAGGACACGTGAAGCATCACAGGTTTCATAATTAGACAACCCTTCATCCATGTGCAAACCTCTGCCCTCGCTGTTTGAGTTGAGCTCGTGCCAAGTGGCGCCTTTTGGCTCGTGCCGGACGATCATGATCTCCCCTCAGCGGCACGCTTTGAAAACGAGAGGCTCACCTTTTATAGCCAACACCTGCCATTTCCACGTCCCACCTCTAATTGAAGTGAATGGACGGCTAAAATGAAAGGCAGAAGGCTAGGAGGCAGAGGGGATGAGAGAGATGGCGTGGATGGATCAGAACACGCGAGGCGACTTCGCCCTGTGATAATTAGCAACCTTTGACACCGGAGCCGCCGAGAACGAGTCGCGACTAAGCAGAAGGAATCCATGGCAGGCTAATTAACAGAACATGCTAATGAGATGATTTGTCCACGACACAGGCTGTAACCACAGAAGAGAGAAAAAAAAGGGGAGAAGCAATCAGCATGGAGACACGGAGAGTGATATTTAAAGGTGATTAGGGCTGATTTACTGAAGCTTCACCCCTGCTGGTCGGCTCAAACACACATGGAAATTATATGTAAGTAGAGGGATTATTTAAGTCAACAACACTCAACATACTGAGATTTCTCTCTGCTATAAATCCTAATAATAACTCCAGTGTGTCGCTTCTTACTCTTTCTTTATCTCTCTATCCCATTTTTGGTTAATTAGTGAACAACAACAAATTGCTTTCACAGAGTGAGATTAAGAATTTCACCCTCAATCTTATGCATGCCTGTTTAGTATGTGTTTAGCCTAGCTTAGCATAGGAAGTAGGGAAGTAGGGAGTAGAGGCAAACTAAGGTTGGCAACCGTTCCTTGAAAAACAGAATTGCCCCGTATTTAGCAACAAAATTTTGCGTCCCGGGCGCACTTTGTCCCGTATTACCGTGAGAATCAAAAATAGTCTGTAAAATGTCAATGGAATCAATGAATAACAGGGCGCTTTATGTGAAAATTTACGGTAATCTTATTGCCAACCCTCTCCTGCTCTGTGACCAATGAGCTGACAGCACACTCATACACGAGTATGACAATACATAATCCGGCTCATCTCATTGGTTGAGGTAATGTTGCTTGCAAAGAAGATACGGGATCTTCAGGATTTTCGGGTCTCGGAGGGTGCTGATGGTACAAGCAGTACAGTTACTAACCCCAACACTAACCCTGCCAACAAGGTGTCCCTCATTTATTTTTCAGGGAGTTGGCAACCCAAGGGCAAACAGGTAATTTAGCTTTGTCTAGTGTGAAAAATGTGATTCAGTACCTACGAAACTGTCTTATTTGGAAAGTGTATGTTACTAATATGGGTTAAACAAATTAGATACAACATTTGAATTAATTAGCTTCATTGTCAGTTTGGACAAAGCCAGGGAAGCTTTTTCCCTGCCAAGCTAATCCAGGTTAAACACTAAAGCCTTGTGGTTAACTCACAGACATGAAATTAACAGTCTATATCTAGAAAATAAAGGTTTTCATCAAAATTTTGAGCCACTAAACAAACCACATAGAATAGTTAATATCACGAACTTGTTAGTAATTTGGCAAGTTACACATCTAGCAGATATGGAGCAACATTATTTCGAATTGCATTTATGTCAACCAGGTAAATTTAAGTCGAACCACCAACCCTCCGATTGGTGGACAACTGCTCTACCTCCTGAGCTACAGCCACTCGAAATACTGTATTGTTGCTCCAAAGGCTTATTTTTTTAAATTGCCTGTGTTCCCCATCCATGATTGCCTACTCTTTCTCTGATTGGCTCTGACCCTGTCATTTTTTTCTAACCCTAACTATCCAACCATCCATTTAACCCTAACCAAGCAACAATCACTAGCCAATCAGAGGGAAGATGGGCAGCTTTTTCAGGACATTTTGTGCACTATTGGGGTGAAATAATGAGCCATCAGAACAATAGTAAACTCATCATCACTTTGTCATTTTTGGTGCTGGGTCAGTAGCGTGTCATGATTTTTTGGAACTATTTCCATAAAAACAGCTTCCTGCTTTGGTTGAAAATGATGCTGAAGAAAACGCTGGGAATGGATCCTTTGGAACTTTTACAAGTCATGTGATCCATTGTTACAACATTATACAGAAATATTAATTACATCTGTTTTAATGGCATACATAATTTCTAAGGCACACGGCACAACTTGTAATTAGAACGCCAGATATAAATGGACACATATTTGTAACATATAGTTTGATGTGGCTCTGGACAGCTGACCTCACTTATGATCTATATGTTCTGTGTCCGTCTACTGACAGTTAATTACAATGAAAATTGGCAGGTGCAACTGAACCACTTCCCCTTGCACATTCTTCTGTGAACCGGCAGCCCACTCCTCTCACGGTTTCCTTTGCTTTCGACACCAGCCCCGGGTTTATTTTTAGCTCTGTCCACGGGGAGAGGGAGAGAGAGAGAGAGAATGACACAAACCCTTATAAGTGGGCGGATGAGAGGCAGAGGAGGAGGAGGAGGAGAAAGCGTGGGCGCATTCAGGATGGGTGCGCATTTGAATATTCATAGAAGCAGCTGTGTTCACAAAGGTGCAGAGACGGCGATGAGCACGTATGCATTGGTTAAAATCGATGGAGGCCCAGCTAAGAGTTTCGGATTACAGGCTGCATAAGTGGAGCATACTAATTAGAAGTTATGTGGGACATGCTAATGTGAGGAGCATGACATGAGAAATAAAAGCAGTTGCTGCAGAAAGGAAATTTTATATGGCACTACTGAACAACCATATGGGAATCTTGCTCTCTCTAAGAGTAAATATATTAATTCTTACTCAAGTTTTTGCTCTGTAGCTGCCTGATCATCAAATATACAGAGACATTCTGAGCATTTCAAGATTTTACTAATTCTCTGTGAGCTTCACAGGACATCTCTCTCAGACTTATGGTAACATTTAATTCTGTGTCATTTCCGATTTATAGAAATGTAGGTCTGTCAGTCAGTCTGTCCACCACTTTGGTCCAGACTGAAATATCTCTGCATCTATTACAGGAAGTAACGCAAAATGTGGTCCAGACAGTCATGGTTCCAAGAGGATGTACCCTAATGACTTTGGTGATCCTCTGACTTCTCCTGCGGTATCACCATGACCCCATGATTTGTGGTTTAGAGTGAAATCTCATCAACATTCATGTCACCCTTCAGGTGAATGATAATGGCTTTGTCGATCCCTTCTTACATCAGGTCAAAGTTTTAATTTGCTCAGTACTTAAGTTTAAGACTTAATAGCAGCAAAACCTAATGACATTGCCCTCAGCCTCAGCTGTACTTTGTGTTTCATGCTAATTAGCAAACACACAAAGATGAATATAGATATCAGCAGAACATCAGGATGTTGACATTGCTATTATGAGAATGATAGCATGCTGTTGTTGCCATTTAGTTCAAAACACTGCTGGAGACCTGTAGCCACACTGAGTCATAGCTTTATACTCTATTAATCAAGATGTTCTGCCTTCAAGAAGTTAGGAGGATTTATGGATGGAGGGTGTCTTACGCTGGACAGATTGTCCCTTGAGGCAAATGTGGGATTTCTGTATGTGAACTTAAAACAATGCAGGTAAGATGAGTTTGGACCAGCCTGTCTCATCATCATCTTTATTTTTTTATGTTAACTATCCTTTCAAATGCCATGTTATGCCACATGATATTAACCTTTTATTGGGCAAGTGACAATTTTTGGTAATTTCCGCACCTTTTACAAAAGTGAAAAATTGTGAAAAATGAAGGGGAGAAGTCGAAGGATATTTAGATAAGATAATTCTTNCACAATCCCTGGCTTAGGAGGCCAGTGCCTTATCCATTAGGCCACTGGGGCTTCTGTTAAAGTGGTATCTTTAATATAAAGAAGTAGTCACTGACAGCTGCAAATGTAAATTTCAAAATATATTGCATTAATTAAAGTGTGTAATACTGTCAATTTAAAATTTTGATCTTTGATCTTTACTCACTCAGCTTATTCAAAACAAAATTTGATTTCACCTCACCCAATATAAACCACACAAAAATGGCACTCACATACAGAAACAGTTGTACACACTGCACGTTAAACACATAAATTACCACTTTCATGCTACCTGGCTCTGTCCACCCATTCAGACTATCTGGACAAACCTCACACATCCACCCAGTCATAGGTCACAGCATAGGTAGGGTGAACGTCAACCAGTTGGAAGGTTGTTGGTTAGATCCCTGGACCCCACACTCTGCATATTGAAGTGTCATTGGCCAGATGCTGTATGAATGTGTGTGAAACCTGATGCTTGTTCCATCAGTGTGAGAATGTGTGTGCATGTTAAATGGTAAATGGTGGTGGTGGTAAGTATGAATGTGTGTGAATGCTGGCTTGCTCTGTGAAAGCACTTTTAATGGTGCACTGTGTAAATGCAATTCATTTACTATCATTATTTGAATACAGAGAGACTTCACTTATGCTGGACCCCGTTTATTAATATCACTCGCATGTAAAACAAGCCAATACACACCATACTCTCTCTCTCTCTCTCTCTCTCTCTCTCTCTCTCTCTCTCTCTCTCTCACACACACACACACACACACACATACACACACTTCAACTGTTGAATAAATAGCCCTCAACCCCTGCCAGCACCATGCTACAATAGCTTACACTTCTAAATATCAATTATATATAATTATAATATGATTATATTATAAACCATTTGTTTACTTCAAACTTCTATCTTTATTCTTTCAACAATACACATTTCATTACTATTATTATTTTCTCTTCTCTCCCATACACTGTCATAAATGTGAACATGCAACAGGTCTCCCCTAAAACACTAATTGCAATTTGCAGTAACTGCATGATGTCACGATTATTATTATAATTATTGTGACTATCTCATCCGTGTTTGTTTTGTTTTATCATGTCAAGTTCTGCTCCGTGTTTATTGTTGGTTTGTTGTTGTGTTGTTTTTTTTTTCCTCATTTCAATAACTACCATAAAGTCAGTACTGTTTTGGTTTTTTGCACCATTCAAAAAGACAAGAAGAGCAGTCAGCAGTAGTGTTGACCATAATGGTTACTACAGAGTTAGTAAAATGGTCCTTGAGGGCGAAATGGCGGTCGTATCTCTCAGAACAGCTGCCGACTGCCCTCCAAACGCTCTGCATTAATGACTTCACTCACGGCTCTAAATGGCATTTCAGCTGCACTTTCCCAGCGTGGTGAACAGAAATGATAACCGTATAGCCTGTTTCCAAAACATACTGTTGCATTTAATCCAGTGCTTCAGCATCATACAGTAAACAACAAAAGAAAATGTACAATCTTACACACACTTAAGAGAGACAAAAAATAAACTTCTAGATAAATATATTTGGTATTTCTGGTTGTTTACTAAACCGTATCAAAGTGTGACTTTTCATGCACACCAAAACACTCACACAGACTGACTCGACTTGAAATAAACATCTCTGCGTCTCTTGGGCTACACTATCACCGGCAGCGGTCAGCCTGCACAGCTTACAGTAACTGCACCTTACAGAGACTTATTGATGTTGCAAGTAAAAGGCACTCAGAGAAAAGCTGGGCCATGCCAACAAACTCAAAGCAAACTGACCACGACCACTTAAGCGATTTAATGGTTTCATTCCAAAACCGTATGGATCAAGTTTATCTTAAAAAAATACAATCTGAAATTTACCTGTGAACATTTCAAAACGAATGTATCTGTCTTTAAAAATAATCATAAACCCGTGATGTGCTTCACTCTAATGGGACTTTTTGTGTCTGTTTCTTCAAATGACAGGTGTCTCATTTTGGAATGAAACAATTACAATTAACACACACGGCAACACACTTGAAATCAGTACAACCAGAGAACTGTTGAAACAGAAATAAAGAAAAAACGACAGTGGAGCCAGCTGCCTCAAATAGATACTGTATATCTAAACTGGCTCTGTCTACTCAAAATAGATGATACATAAATGGTCTTTACAGTCTTTACAAGATGTTCAGAAGACACTCACTGTTGGAGATACATTCAGAAATGTGGCTACACGCTTAGTCAGACACAGTATCTATTCATGATATGTCATTTAGAAGAATACATAGTGTTTCAGAACAAATGTGTGTGCACAGGAATGAACACATCAATACTGCCGGGGTACACTTTAGATCATCGTGAGCTTTATGAGCACACTGTGAAAGCGCCTCATAACATGGAGGAGGAAGCAGGGGAATAGATTAAAGTGTAGCTTCTGGTGTGCACACACACACGTACAGTACACGTCTACAGCTGCTTCTCCACATCATGACTCCATGCAAAAACAAAAAAGTCCCAGTAAACATTTTATTAAAAGAGATAGAAATCGAATACAATAACATCGCTACAGCTGATTGGAAGCTGCTGGGTCTTCCTCAAAAACACGTCGCCTGCTGCTAAAGACCATGAACTATTGTAGTTACTGTGGCTAACACACTGCTACATTTTGGCTCCTCGACCAAGCTGTACCATGGAGGAACAATTTACAAAGAGCCGTCTGATAGATAGATTTTTGAGTGGTCTGATTCACGTGTACAGTGTTCAAGAAAGGACAATATCCAGGACAAATGCATGAAGACAAGTTTTCACAATAGCTACCACTTCATGATAGAGTTAACCTGATCCATGAAAAATGAAGAAACCTTGTTAAGCCTGTGGCCAGGGAAGAGTTAACTTCCATTTCTTGTATCCAGTTACTTATCGAAACAATTATATAAATGCTCCCTTGTATAGACAGTAAAAACTGATTATCCCTCACACCTCAATGTCCAGTGCTGTTGCTTATGTTGTGTTCAGCAGGAGGCGAGGATCAGAGGGACCAGGTAGGCAGGGATCAGGCCATTATCCTGTCTTTGTTGGTGTGTGTTCACTGACGCATGTCTGTAATGGGATTTCCTTGTCATACAATGTATAAGTCATCTATGACAAGCCCAAGAGTGCTAGGGAAAGCAATTTCGTCTGAAAACGCAGCCCATTACCACCAAAAGCTTAATACTTTTACGGAGTGGTGATTTCTATTGATCTGGCGCCGCTGGATCGTGGTTATCCACCACAGAGCTTGGTGGCAGGAAAGAAAAATGTTGACGTTTCTGGCCCGACAGCGCAAAATTGTACTGCGGAGAGAAACATGAAAGAGAGAGAGAGTGCGTGTGAGGAGTTTTTCACCCTGGGAAAAATTTGCTTGATTCTTTTGCATGATTGTGTCCGATTTCCTGCTTCCCCTTTCAGATACAACCCCCTCGACCCAGTCTGGTATTTTCACCTAATGAGGCACCCACGTTTGAAGCAGTTGGAGACTAAGTGGCCTGTGTGCAAAAGGGCACCTCAACAACAGTTTTGCAAGGAGGGGGAAATCATGTTTAAAGTGTCAGACCTGTGATCCCGTGCCCCTCTTAACTAGCGCGATTCCCTTGGCAGGAAAAACTGTTGCTCCGTGAAGCAAATGCACAGTTAAACTAGCAGGCATTAGCTCAAAAGTCGGACAATTTCTTGCTCTAATATGTGGATCTGGACTTTCCTGATAGACACATCTGTTCACAGCTAACACCTCCTGTCCCATCACGGGCACACCTTTTCACGAAGACTGTGACCTGTCAAGCTGCACATGGAGGATCAGGAAGTGCTAAATCACAAGTCCTGAGGTGCCTATCTCTCATACATTTCCCCGACACGAGAGGCCAGTGTTCTGGGCTCCATCGAATCCCCAATTAGATCTATGATATGAAAGAAGAGAGGAGGAGATGGGGGGGGGCTTTTACTGTGACACATGCTTTGCCCTGTGTCTCTGCTCAGGATGTGATGAGGTGATGATGCCTATGATAAACTGCCCTTCTCTGAATACACATATAGTGTGTCACCCTGTCTGAGTCAACAGTGTCACAAAGTTTCCCTAGCACAATGCTTCCAATACTAATCAACTCTCACTTCATCACTCTGTCATGGTGCATAGAGGGAAAAGCACGGATGGTCCTTACATCTCATTCTTATTCAGTTGTCTTTCTCATTCAAAAAGTCCAACATGAAGTGCCCCGTCCCGACAAACAAGGATCTGGTTGTAAGTCCGCCCTCCGTCACAAAGTTCCCTGATCGGCGGTGAAGAACCCCCCTTCCTTCTTTTTCCTCCTCCTCAGTCTGTGGGCCCTCCAGCAAACAGCCGCCACCAGCAGCATCACGATGCCGGCGCACAGCAGGGCCACCGACACCACTTTGGTCTGGAGCAGCGTGTTAAACTTGAAAGTCACCCCGGTGCCCGCCATGCCGATCACCAGGGATATCACGCCGAACGGGAACACGCAGCGGTACCAGGACTTTTCCGTCCCGCCTGTAGCCTGGGCAAGCCTCTCCAGCGTGGGAAGAGACTCTGGAGGTTTGGCTGGGTCCCTTCCGACGCTTCCTTCCCCTTCTCCTCCTCCGTCGTCTCCGCAGCCGTTCAAACCCTGGTTCTGGTTTTCAGAGTCCTGGGGTAAAGTGTTGGCCTCGCTGCTGTTGCCACAGTCCAGGTCCGGGTGAAGGACCGGGGCCGGGGGCTGGCGGCCTGAGGAGCAGCCCATCCCGGGGTTGCCGTCCTTGAGTAACGATGTGAGAAAAGCTGCCCGTTGTCGGCGGACCTCTCAGCGTGCGGCCGATGATTGCTACTGCTTACGATGCTACACGGGGGTTCTCTGAAGCTGCTTCTAGTGCCGTCAATGCCAGTGAGGTTGCTGCTGCTGTTGTTGTTGTTGCTCTCAATACTTGCCAGCATGTGCCTGCATTGGTAGAGATAGAGAAAAGAGCTGAAAATGGAGAGTGGGAGATGGGAAGAAAAATAGCACAAAACCAAAAAAGATGAAACTGGGGCAACATTTCAGCTTTGCCACATGTTTAAACATTGAAGAAGAAAATGGTGAAAATATAGAGGTGAAAGAGAAAAGAACACAGACTGGTTTATTTTTAGCTTCACACACACACACGCAGCTTCAAAGAGGATGCACTCACCCTCTATTTTCAGTGTCCATCAATGGGTGAATGCTCTCAGTGCAGCCTCGTCTCTCCCGAGCTGCTCGCGGCAGCAGCAGCGGCGGCGGCGGCGGTGGTGTGTGTGTGTGTGTGTTGTGATGCCAATGTCCATAGACTATATAATCACAGAGGGGAGGAGGAGGAGCCTACGGGAAGTGGTAGCCGGGATGGGAGGCACTGATTGGCTCCCTCGGCAGAATGCTTTCAGGACAGGAGGGGTGGGGGTGAGGTTAACCGCTCAGTGCTCTCATTCACTGATATTAATTCATTATTTAGTGTGACGAGGAATTTGAGATGTCCCTCAGGTGGTGGCTTGTTCGGGGTGTGCTGTAGGCTGCAGAATCAAAATGACAGTAGGTTTATGCGAAAGCAGAAAAGATGCAATGTGACATTAAGTATAGCTAACATCATTGCAGTTTGATCATAACATGCTATCTGTATTGATTTGCTGTCATCCTTGGTTTGTAAAATGTGAAAATCTCCAATGTCTCCAGATTTTTTTTTTTTACAAGGCTGTGCAAGATTTCCACCTCAGGGCAATGCTGGAATGTCATTACTGTCAGGTGGAAACCTTGTATCTCCAATGTGTCACTATTTCAACGCAAAAACCAGGTTGACAAATTTTCTAAGCCCATCAAGAAGCACAATGTATAATTAGTTACAATTAAAAAGGCACCACATTGTAATTAAGGGGCACATGTAATTCAGGATTTTAAGTGAAAACATCCACACCAAATTAATTAAATCATGGCTCTCCCTTCTATTCTCTTTGGCTCCCCATTGTCCCACATCATGTGCGTCATCCATGTTCCCCTGCACAAAGGCACGACAGCCTCGTCACGGACGCCGTCCCCGTCACGTTCTCTCCCTCATATGTCCCCATGTCGTTCACGCTCCCCTTCCTCCTCCCAGACTATGACGGGGGAGACACACGAGCCAACCTCACACGTCCCTTGGGAGGGCTCGAATCGCCGGTGACAGAGTGCAAGGTGTGTGTGTGTGTACATGCAGTCATCTGTAATTCCCATGATTTTCTTGAGGCAATGAAATTTCCCAATCCGCAAGATCTGCTGTAATTATCTGATGTCTGATTTTGGCTGATATCTCGCAGGCGCAGCTGCTCTGGAGGCTGGAGCAATCACATCGGCCGAGCCGGAGAGCCACAGTTTTCCATTACTGAAGCCCTGTGAAGATGGCAAAGGTTAACAGTATGGCTGAACGTGAATCCGGGCAGAAGTGTATCTTTTGCTGCTCTTAAATGATGATAACTGCAACACAAATGGTTGCAATTGTATTTCTTGACTTAAACATGTTACTAGTTTACTGATATTGTTTGTACCTAAAAGTTGTCAAAGGCATTGTGGTATTTCAGAGTAGTTGAAAGCATCGTTCGATTTGTCACATTTTGGATTTCAAGCGACCATTGTTGGATTGTCAGCGTCACCTAGACGACACCCAAATGACTCTGACGACGACAACAAATTGGTTGGAAACACCACACAAATCACTGAATAGGAGCTCTGTGTTTTCCCAGCCACGAGAAAAGGCACAGGCACAAATGAGATTTGTTTACCAGCCTTGAACAGGGGCTGTCGTTTCCGCAAACATATTGCGAGAGATCCTTGTCTTTGGTAAGCAGGAGGTTTCTCGACGTCGCACCTGTTTTCAATCAGCGCCGCTAACAGGCCTTTTTTTTCACAGCAGACGTTTTGACTCGTCATAGCAGGAAACGCAGAGGTGTGATTAACGACATTAAGTTCCACCGAAATGTCCCAGTGTGCTACGTCGGTGAGGCGGTGCCCACAAAGTGACGCAGCAAAAACAAAATGCTGCTGTTAATCAATTACACCTGTGCTTTTCCTGCGTTGACATGTTGAATTATTTGTACTGAAGTACAAATATATGAGAGGTGATGCAACTGTAGAGGTTTAAACAGGTGTTAACAACTTTCACTTTATTTGAACTCTCCTGTGTTATTTCCTACTTGTAACTTCTTGTTTAAATACTCAGTCGTGCTTGTGAACAGTTTTGCTAAATATAATGCTACATGTCATGATGTCATTATGATGATAATTCTATTTTTTTTACTAAGCCGTGTTGACCAAACCTTGCTCATGTATGGGTATATTTATCTTTAAAATGTTTAATAATTGCTATTCAATCACAGATTTTTGTCTTCTTTGTAATAGATTACTTCAAAATGAATCTATTTTGCACTTCACCACAGATACTTTCACTAAATGTTACAGCTTAAAGTAACGTACCTTAAAGTAGTGAGTGAATTTTTTGAGTTGACGTGATACTATGTGTGTGCTGCAGTAGCTCACCTACTTCCAAAGAAGCACCTTGAAGCTTTTCCAGCCACAGTTTCAAAGCAGCTTTCCCGACACTGATGTTAATGTACACACGCTAGAGGTTTAGGTTTGTGAAGGTTACTCGCTGTGTGACAATGTGCAAGTGGGATAAACAGGGCATGGGAGCAGACACTAAAGGGAGGGCTGGAGGAGTTCTATATTTCATTCAACCGAACTCAAAAGGTTTAGTCAAAGGTCAAGAGGTCCAGGGTCAAAAAACAGAGGGAGCAGTCCTAACAGGAAAATTAATCCAAAAATCAAAAATATGTAAGGAAACACATTCAAACATTCAAACACAAGGTAAATATGATGAATGGTTTGACATGAGATACAAGGACATGCAGATTTAAATATACAAGAAAGGGTGGAAAGACAAAGACAGGAAGTAAAGACAACAAACACCACAGGACTCTTCAAAATAAAACAGGAAATGAACTTAAAAAACAACTCAAAGCCACGACACAGTGGCTGCCATTATGGCTAACAGAAACTAGCTTTGATACATCGTATTGTTAAAGTTCAGTGTCAGCCTCATGTTCCTGCTCAAGCTCTCCATCTATGGCAAGTGTTTGAATTAGGCCAAAACAGCCACATGCGTCATTCCCACAGTGGACATTTTGGCTGAGAGCATTAATAACAGCTGCCTTCTGCTCTGTTGTGCTGTTTTCACACCTGCTGGTGAATGGAACCACCATTCATGTGATCATCTTCACCTGTGCTTTTCCTTCTATTGCAAAATGTGCACAGCAAGAAAGGCCTGTGATTCCTCATTAAACCTGCAAGCCTGGTTTTACACTTTCCCTCGGCCTAACATCAAGTAGTCTCAGGTGTTGCTGGTGGAGGCTTAATGGGTTATCGCATCGGTGTTAAGTGGCAATATGCAGCAGGCGAAGCCGATAGCACACTAAGTGCTACCTGAGGGCCACCTGATCTCATATGAATGGATGGCATGTGCGACATTGTGCGGGACCTTGCCAGTATCCCTTCCTGCTGGATTAAAAGCATCCCAAGTTCACCTGAAGGTAAGACAGCACTTTTTTCTATTTGAAGTTATTATGTGTTGTCTCGTGCGTCACAACATGAGGTAGTGTGGTGTGTGCTTAATTTTAGAGCCATGACTCATTTTATTTTTTGCATTCTGGGCCGGCGATGAAAGCATTAGCAGTCTCCAAAGTTATTATTGCATCCTGTGAGTCTCTGCTTTTACTGTGTTTGCAGTTTTTTGCCTGAGATCTTGCTGCTCTTTGAGGCATTACTGTATAAAGTGGATATGATGTAATTGTTGAAGCTGGTTTTAAAAAACAGGTGTCTGGAATAATATCTGGTCAAAGATGCTTATTTAAAGTGTCAGCAATGAGTTTTGTCCTGTCTATAAAGAGTACTGTACATTCTCGTTGTCGCTCATGTTGATGACATCTCATGTGGCCTGAAGCTGAGCTAACCAGCCTTGCATAAAGCATCTCCAAATGTAGAAGGAGCAGCGGACGGATGGAGCCAATCTGCAGTAAAAATGCTGACTATATTTTTAATGGCCTTCGTCTGACGCGCTTCTTGCCCGAACACCCTTTTCCAGACAACAGCTGTTTACATCCTTTTGCTGTCTGCTATGCTGAATGCCCTCCGGTGCTGCAATATGTTTTAGTGTCACAGCCACAAAGGAGCCTTTAAGTAGTAAAGCAAAGGCTAATATAACCCTCTTAATCTGAAGACCTACTCGCTTGTGAAGTCACTGGCGGTGTAGTGATACTGTTCTGTTACCTTGGCGTAGCATAAAGGCTTTTTTTGCATGGCGCAGGTTGGTGTGTGTGTGTGTGTGTTTCCATTTGTAGAGGAAGGTCATTCTAATAACAGACAGCAGCCTTCAATAATGGATAGTGTGAGTGTTTCAACACACAGGGTGGGAAAAAAAAAACGTGGGAGGAGGAGGAGGAGGAGGAGGACTGGATGAGGGCTATAGAAAGATCTTACACGCTACTGCCCGCTGTGTTGCCATCACCCGTTCATGCACATAACAATGAGGATCCTTCTGCCAGACATACTGTAGGCATGAACAAAAACACATACCCACACACACACACATAGAGTAAAAGCACCCACTGTCCACACATGAACGCCGATTCCCTGAGGGTCTGCAGAGCTGCTGATTGTTTATCTCAGTGCAGGAGGTCGGAGCAGTTGTTATAATGTGGTGTGTGAGATGTTAATGAAATGCATGGTTGACAGCAAGGTGCAGTATTTATAGGGATTTCCAAAAAAAAATCTTCAGATTGCATGATTTCTATTTAATAGCAAGTCAGAAAAATAATCCACCAAGGAGTTACACACTGTATCGTGTCAACAGGGAGAATAACTAAAAATGAAATGTGTAAGAAAGAGCTGTGGGAGAACCGTGCTGTGGTATTGTAAAAAAAAGAAAAAAAAAAGGCTGTATTTTTTAGATTTGAAGAGAAAATGGCTTTGGATAAAATTCAGTTTGCCATGTTGAACAGCCTAAGCAGAATAATGCTGCGATAAGAACGACATCAGCACTTAGTCAGCATGTTTACTTGCACCCAGTTCTTCTGAATACACAGATTATGGTAATATTTCAAACGTTTACGTGAGGCACAAAAGAGATTTAGCGATTTTCAGATTTCTTTCTCAGAGGATGTGCGACACAGGGTTGTTGGGGATACAGGTTTGATGGGAAAGCAGAAGGACTTTTGCTGTTGTTCGCTCTGACGATGGAGGCGTTAAACTGTCACCCAGTGAAATTTTATTCTCCTGCTCACTTTTGACCTTTTTGATGTGTGTGTGTGTGTGTGCGTGTGTGTACAAAAGCATAACACAGGAAACCAGACTTAACTGCTTTCATATGGGGCAAGAGCAGAGCTGTATATTACATCGTTTTCATTATAGACCAATCCTTTAGCCTGTAGTTACCTGAGGCAGTTATGAATGGGAGCCTTTAGTGAGGATAGGATGTTGTTGTCAGCTGTGTCCCCATTAGAGTGACATTAATGTCATTTGATGAACCATCTTGCTTACTGCGTCTTTAATGAAGAGCGTTAGAAGTAGATTATGGAGTGAGGGAGGCGTGTGTTCTCACGCTTGTGCGCTGTGTATGTGCATGCATGTGTGGTTGGTCACGCGCCGACCGGCAGCTCTCTCTCCTGTCTGCCCCCCCCCCCCACTCCTCTGCTCTGCTGGGAACGAGCCAGTCTGAGCCAACAGCAAAATCAGCCATCACGACATAAACACATTTGTCCCCGTGGCTCCTGCGTGGCTCGGGGCCTCCCAGGGGACCATGCCATCAGTTCAAAATCATGTTTATGCACAATTTTAAAAAAAATTTGGAATGAATGAATGAAAACTATAATTATTCACATTTGCACACTTGTTGCACTGGTTATAAATGCTTTTTTTTTTATTATTATTATTAATGTATGCTTTTACTTGATTTGAAAGATTTTGGGCATGGGATGATGCCAGAGAACCAGGGGAAACCCACGGCAACACAAAAATCAGACTCCACAAATGATGGTCAGTAATCAATCCTTCACCTTCTTGTGTGAAGTTGGATTTTCATATGGTGTGGCCCAGAGACCCATGAGACTTTTATTCTCTTCCATTCTGGAGGTAGATGTCCTGAAACTAATGTCACATGTTGTCACTCTGCTTATGGTCTCTTTCTATGCTTTCGTGATGCAGTTTGCTTTTTGGAGCTCCTCATGCTCTTGTCCCACTGCTTCACTTTCTGCTTTCACTTCATTAAAACTCTCGCCCCAAGGCTTTTGCATAGTGTGACTGTGACGATGCTGTCATATATTTATCCATTGCATCTATGGTTTCATGATTTTTGACTTCGTCAGAGTTTAGCACTTTAAGAACTTACCTGCTTCCTCTGTTCTATGCTGCGCTTCACAAAATGCTGTTCATACTATCACAAATGTCAAGTACGGATTATTCTTGGCTCAGGAAATACAATATTTAATTCTATAAGGACTATAATGATTTCTTTGTCAAAACTCATGTGATGAAACCTACAGACTCCTTTCTCCCATCTAGACCACAAAATGTCCATTATTGTCTGTGCAATTTAGTAAAGTGCAAGAACATTATGTATACATTATATGGACGCCATGAAAAGTAGATGCTGTTGTGTTGACAGTGGCTAATGAGAACCTACATAAACAAACAACCAAGCAGGGGATTGGTGTGGTGGCAGTGCCGCTGAGATGGGCCTTGGCATGTTGACTACTGCCTTGAGGTTCATGCTGTCAAGCCCATCTGGCAGCGACCGGTGCCAAATTATGCCCCGTCAGCCTCGCTTATGCCGCCACCCACCTAAAGTACATCCTCATGAACACTATGAGGATGCAACCTCTCCACTGTCCTCTTCTCTTCCCTCTCTCCTCATGCATTTATCTCCCGCTCCTTCTCAATAGTATGACAAAGTCTTGGCAGGGGTCATGTTTAAAAGCAGCTAGTTCCTTTTCTCTGTTAGATTTACATGAAGTTGAGTCCACTCATATCCTTGAACGAAATATGTTCTTACTTCTGCCAGGGAATAATATTCAGAACACAAAGGTCATGTCCTTGGTGCTTTCTGGGGAATTTGCACAGGATGGATATTTTGTAGACTGATTGCATATTTTTTTGACTCAACATACTTAAAAAAGTATTGAACAATTTTTTTGGGGCTATCTGATGGCTGATCTAGCAGATATTCCACATCCAGTATTAGCATTCATTTTCATATTAACTCTACTTTTAGATCCCTTTTGGTCCTACTACCAACTCCTGAAGGAAATATCTGACTCTTTAGTTGTTAAATGCTCTAAACAAGCTCTACAATCTAGAGTTGTTGTATAAAGGATTCTGTGTTTTCCCAGCAGCATGTCATTTCTGGCATTGTAGAGAAGGCCTTGAAACAGAAATGTTCAATGTAAAAAAATGTAATTTACAGTAAATAAAACTGAACTCTTAACTGAATAAATCAGACATGAATACTCATAGTGCCTTCTAAAATCCTGACCATCTGTATTTAGACACTAAGATGCTTTGAGCACAAAAAAAAACCTTGGCAAATAAAACCAAAACTATTTATATTGACACTATTTGTTAGATGCCACTGAGGGTAAGTCACACAAGTTCCATTTAAAAAAGTTTACGTGAGCATGTCCAGACCAACATAAATCAAAGCAAAGTTACTTAAACACAGCACAGGACCATGTTAGAATAGAAAATCACATTCACATAATCACATACAATAACGCTCCAAATCGTCAGTAATGTAGTGAGTGTCACTTACAGAAACTACAAATTTGAAACATAAATCAAAAGAAAAGAGCACCGCAGGACACCCCCGCTGTTTTATGTGCGAAGCCTAGAAACACAATGGCACTAAAGATAAAAGTCTGAGCATTACCTCTCTAAACTTTGTCTGAACCCACGGCTTCCCATCGCCCGCCCGTGCACACAGGGGAACCATGGTTTACGTCCTTCCGTTCGTAAGGTTGATATCGCCTCCACACTCCACATCATTACCTCTAACTGTAATGCCTCACTTTCAATTTTCTAAAAAAAAGGGAAAAAAAAGTTATAAGAGATTCAGCTAATTTGAGGGAGTTGGAGAAACCCTAGGATTCTCGGCACAATGACAAAAAAATTAGATGCAAGTTAAGTGAGATAAATGACAACACTCAGCACGGAGAAGATGATCACACAAAAGACCAAATGATCAAATAAACTACAATAGATTTGACCTTAAATAACCCTGATGCAGAGAGGAATATTGACAGGGAGGCTGTTGCTGGTAAGTCAGTGCATTTCTGCCAGGAGAGAAAAAGATAAGAATGACGGGCGTCTGTGGGCGTCGTGTTACTGGGAGGGAAAAAAAGTTTCAATTAGTTTAAGTCTATATATAAATCTATATGCGAAGCTGGCGAGAGCTGCGGTTTGTCAGTGGAACATGCTTCTTCAACATGAGGTCAAATCATCTAGAGCTACTATACATGTGGCGATAACACCTACGCAGGTCACCTGTGACAAGCCAGATATCTACCAGATGTTACAGATGTTTTTTCTGCAACAAAGCAAAGGAAAGAATTTCACCGAGCACCAAAAAAAAAGTCGTCTAATTTACAGCCTCACAGGGGGAAATTACCAAAGTGGGTGTTCTTTTTCAGGCAAAGTTGGACAAATTGCATCTCACCTCTTCGTTCTCATGCTGTTCGCAAACTGGGATCGCGGTTGTCAAGATGCAATTATGTTTGAGTGTAGGATTAGAGGACGAGACAGGAGTGTTGGAGATGTGCATCAGAAATAGACTGTGATTGTCAGCCTTCTTTTTCCTATGTGGACATTTTAGACATAGACAATGATAAATATTTTTGTGTGCGTTGAAAGATAGTTTGTGGAGAGAGTCGTCCTTATATAAATCATGAAATATAATAAATCATTCTCTGTGTGCTTATTAATATCAAGACTCATCTAATTCTATAAATAACTGTCGGTTGCTAATTTGCAGTTATGTCAGCAAAACGCCCACTCTGCTGCTATGATGAGTTCAATGGTCAGCCTATCAGTGCTCCAACATATGTGGAGCAAAACGATTAAGATCCCACTTATGATTACATCAGTCCGCTTATTCAGACTTTCCCACTCAGCTCATGTGTTCCAATTTTAGATGCGTACATTTTAAAAAGACGTCATGAGTCATGAATATTTACTTGAACGCTTAAAAAAGTAAGTAAAGGTAAATGGTGCATTTGAGGGAACTAGTTTTTGTTGTGGATTGAGTATTTACAACAGCAGGACAGTGTCTGTGGGATTGACTGAAAATGAACTAGTAACTTATAAAAGTATCCTTTTACACATTTCTTAATTAGCAAAAATGAAACGACATGAAGTCTTGCTCTCCAAAATCTAAACTCTTCTCCAAGCACAGCAAAAATGTGCATCCATCTGTTACTCAGGCTCACTCAGTAACAACCTGAGGCAAAGAGCATAGAGGGGAGAGGGAGGGAGAAAATAGCACACAGTTGTCACCTCCATTGGTCTGTATTGATTGAGGGAAAGGTGTGTGATCCCCCCTAGTGGAGCTCAGATGGATTACCTATAGCTCGATACACGACCGACCCACACACAGAGGGTCTGCATCATCTATTTGCATCACTGGCTGCATATATTTTTTTAACAATGACCAGCACTATAGCAACAAAGCTGCAAAAGCAATGAACTGTATGTTCTGTAAATGCAATACTATAATAAAATGAGTGTATATTATCTATTCTAAAGTCAAAGTTTTATCTAGATAATATCCTATCTATAACAATAAAGGTGCCAGGGCCAGGCTGGGCATATTTTTGGCCTAGTCCGGTTGAGCACCACCCGCCAGTACACCATCCCTGCAATCCCCTTAAGTATGCATACTGTACTGTTCCTCCAAAACCACTACAAAGCTCTCTCACTCGCTCTTGACTGACTCCCTGGTGATCAGAGATGACTGTGGAGGACACAATATCAATACTCAGACAAGAGCTCTACAGCTTGTTGTTTCCACCCTGTCTCTCTCCTCCACTGCTGCCTCAACAAGCTGGCTTGACAAGACAATAACATGGGAGAGGGGGAGATGATTAAATTAATTAAGATAAGACTAGATAGAACTTTATTAATCCCGAAGGAAGTTCCTTTGCCAGATTGTTCCAGAAATTACAGTAGCAACAAAAGAGCATAAAAAAACAACAAAAAAAACCCCAATACAACAAATAGGATACAACAGTAGAGCATCCTAATAAATTAAGTGAAATATAAAATAGATAACATTGTCTAATAGGATATTTTATACAATAGAAGTGGGATAAGTTAAGTAACAGATGTGGATGAACATAATAAAGCTTATGATGCCAAGTAATATATCACATGGACATAAAAAGTAATATGAGAAGTAATATGCTTCAGTTACCTTTCCTGCAGTGGGGGTGGGGATGGGGGGGTGGAGTTCGGTGGAGTATTAACAATATTAGAAATTCCATTAAAAAAATGTCAGATGCAAGGTCACAATACTGACCTCTGAAAGATGTGGGAAGCATACCAGCCCCTTAATTAGAGGGAAATTCAGCTTGATATACAGTAGATGCACATTTTATACAGTAGACTGTAGAGATACAAAATGACATTGAGCAATGATCTCAATGAAAAAAAAAAAAAACCCTAACCCATCAGCTACACCAGGTTACAGTGGTGACACAGAGTCAACTATGATTCAACAACCCCCTCATTGGACAGTGTTATTCACTAAAAAATCCTACATACTTATCATTATTATTTAATGTCAGAGTCCAGCAGGCAATTAGGGATTGGTTCTGCTGCCTTCATTTAATTAAAGGCTTACTTATTGTTCCATTATGCGTTATCTTGCGGGCCTCGAGGAAATGAGAATCAGCGCACTCAGATGAGGCTCAGTCAAAGTAAACAAAGCACACAGTCGCAAGGACATAGTCCCCCGTGAATGTCATCTCCGTCTCTGTCTTGTCACTCACACACTGATAAACTCACATACACACACTCATTGTGACTCATGCAATATATTAAATTCTAATCAGACAAATGGTTTTGGATAAAGAGAGGATGTGTGTTTTCCAGTCTGCAGCAGACACACACATACACACGCACACACACACACACACACACACACACACACACACACACACACACACACACACACACACAAACACACACAAACACATACACCCATACACAAAGATGCAGTGTGGTGACACAGGGGTCAGCCTGCGTGGAAGTGATGCCTGGGTGCTGCAGCTTGCGCTCAGGACTAATTAGCTGGGCTTTCTGTCCTTTTTTTCCCCCTCTTTTAGGATTTCGCTGACACTTTCACACAGCGCGGCGGCAGAGCAAGCTTCATTATCTGAATCGCAAGCATCACAAGCGGCGTAGTGTCGGGGAGTGTCAGAGCCACGGCATCTTGATGGAACTGGTTATCTGCCTAATTAGACCTCCTAATTTGAGGAGTCAGGAGTAACTGTAGTGACTAGTTGGTTAGAAAAACAAGAGGCTGAGCTCATTCTGACACACGTGGTTAAAATATACTTTTTAATTTTTTTTTAATTTTTTTATGAATCATTCCTTCATTAAAACACACCCACTATCTCAATTAAGCATAACTATAAATAATATCTAACCATATATAACTTAGAACTCAACTTAACTTAATTGCTCAACTTAACTTAATTGCATTAACTTAATTTTTGTCCTATGACATCATCACCTTATAAAATTGACTTGCTTCGTGCATGGCAAATAGTTTTATTCACATATCCAGTAGATCTGCAGCAACATCAGCCTTTATTCAAGGTTGCTTCCACACTCTTTTAGCTGATTTCGGTCAACAAACTCTTGAGGGAAATATCTGGTTTTTAGCTGGTAAATGCTCCATTATGTTCACCAGTAGCTGTATTTGCTTTGTCATTTTGCCATTTGGGCCTTTGGGGCTGGGAGTGAGCAAAGCCAGTAAAGCTGAGAACTGAAGAGGCTTCTTGGATGAGGAGTGAAATGTCTTCCAGCATCTGCAAGTCCAGCTGCCAATTTAACCCTTACTTGAATAGCACGACCTGGATAACTGAGAACATTCACAAGCAGGAAAGGCGAAGTTTGCAAAACCAAATCAATGAGTTGGAACTTGTGTAAAAGTTCGGCAAAGGTGCAGAGTTGGGTGATAATTCGCTGAGGGCTCACACATAGTAAAGTGTGAAGCAGCTTTAAGTAAAAGTCAAGTCAGGATTGTTTATTCACTTATAGACCAAAATCACTAATTGGTGTCAGAGGGTTTTACAGTCTGCACAATATACAGCCCGTTCTTCTTCTTGGGTGAGGAAAAGCTAATAATAAGAACATGTAACAATGGAAATCAAACAATATAATCTTGCAAACAAAAGTGCAACCTGACCAAAAAAAATCAATACACCTAAATACAACAAAATAGGTTGAGTAGGTCAGCTATGATTCCATCAATAACTTGATAATTAACCCAAAGCAAGAGAACAGCACCACATGCTGGTGTCTGCAGGAAATATAATCCCGAGCTTGGTGTGTGGGTGTGTGTGTGGGCATGGAGGTACAGTTCTTGTGCGTCAGGTCCAAAGGTGTTCAGCTAGGAAAACGTGGGTGAGCAGCATCTAGAGCCAAGGTGCCCTTTAGCGATAAGGCTTTAAACTTGCTGCCTATCAACACAAGGCTCAGGCCACAGTGAGCAGACCAGTGAATTGTATGGACGTCATGGCAACACATCTGAACGTTTGACATCAGAGGGCAGAGAAAGGGACGATATGTTCAAAACAATTAATTAACACAGTGGCACTTAAACATAAAATCAACAACAGGATTTTCAGTCTGTCAATCTGGTTCACTTAGTCGATGAGATTTCATTCAGGCAAACATGAGCTTGAAAAGACGAGGCTCTGATTCCATTACACAGTGCATGTAGCGTCAGAGTGGTCGGAGTCAAGAATGATTTTTTTTTCTACAGAGGAAACACATTCTAACCAACAAAAGATGGACAGGAGATCAATAAGAATTAAAAAAAAAAGTCAGCTTGCCGGCCAAGGATGCGTTTGTTGACAAAGACAAAAATAATTGAAAAGCCCCAGAATACCCAACGTCCAATCTCTGCTGTGGCCTGCCGCAAAAAAAAAAAAAAAAAGTGCTACATCTCAACTGACTTTCTACAATGTCAAAATATTTCCTCTTCAGCAAACTTTCACAAATTGTGCTATATCCAAACACGTACACTCAAGCTCTCTCTTCAGAACGCGGTGGCTGGGAGCGTGAGTGACAGCAGGTTACCATTACTGATTGTAATCTAATGATGCAGGCGAGAGCGAAGGGCTGCAGGTTGGAGGATGAGTCACGCTCGCCGAGAGCAGCCCCATTATCGACGGGGGCCGGGGGGGGGGGAACTGCTCTATTTGCATCCTGCTGCCTTGTTATTACTTGAATACACTACAGTGTACGGTGTTGGTAAGAAAAAAGAAAATTGTAGTAAAGCCATGAGGAGATGGTTTTCCAACAAGCCGCCCACTCCTCTTTAAAGGTCTGAAAAAACTGCGTGGCCAAAATGTAAGATTCATAAAAGCACACTGATCAGCTCGTTCTTATCGTGGGTACACTGGTTGAAATGGCTGTGAAATCCAAAGTGAATAGTTATAGACAGAGCAACACAGCTCTCTAAAACACTTTTCTGACATTTACTAAAGTGGCACCAAATCTAATTAGGCGTCCCTGTGGGTGCCCGAGGGGCTCTGCTGCATAATTAAAGCCACTATTTTGGACAACAGCCTGTGATATACAATGGTTATAAAACCTTTGTAAAAAGGGGGCCATTACACCATTAATGTCACTTCCATTCCTTCATTAAACGATTGTACGTTAGTGTTGTTTAAACGCTTTTCCATAAATTCTCCGTAACCTCAGATTCGCCTGACTCACTGTGGATTTTCTTCTGGAAATAGAAAAGCACTGAAATATCCCTCCATCCATTTACCTGCTTTTTCATTATTCAGGATCACTGCAGGGCCGCAGCTGATCCCAGAGTGCACTGGGTGAAGGGTGCATCGGCGACCTTGACTCGTCACAGCAGTGTCCAAAAGATATTGTTCAGAAGTGTGTCTCCCAATTCTATATTTGTATTTCACATTTTTCTTGACAAAAATCTTGTTTTATCAAAAGCAAAGTCTTCTGCTTCCACTGCATGTCAGACAATTTTAGACTCAGTCACTGGATGTTTTTTTTCCCCCAAAATACACCATCATAGTTAGAGAGCCATAGTTAACTTCTCCACTGAAAAGACCCAGCTCTTAAGGGAACACCTTTGCACTTGATAGACTGCAAAAAAATAATCCTATTCCCTCCTCACTGCCTGTAGGCACCAAGGTCATAGCACACTTGAACTTTGTTTTTCTGGCACTTATCCAGGTTGTTTTTCTCCTGACAATCCACGCTTGTGTTGTATCTATTCTCAGATGTACGTTGCTTTGGATAGAACAGAATATGAAATGAAAAATCAAATGTGTGGTTATTAGTCATTTGCTGAAAACGGCTAATGGTGCTAATTGCTAATTGCAGTCCTCATTCAGAAAGCCACCCCAGAACTATAAGTATACTAGCCCAAATCCAGTGACTAGTTGTGGTGTCAAGTCCACACCTAACCCGAAACATGACCAAACTTAACATAACTACAGGCTAGATGGGTTACATTAGGTGCCAGAACACAGTTAAGTGCACCAACATTGAACCATAATCGACATAAATCTGCTCTTAAATAAGAAAACTATACATCAGGAATGTGGATAACAATATTAATACGGGTGTGGAAGAACTGACGGCTGTTGCAGCAAAGGGAATTTCAAATGAAATTTTAGCGTGAAACAACAAATAGAAATGGAAATGAGGTCAGACGGAAGGAAGCTGTGCTCATGACTTCCTAATGGTTGCATATTTAATCACTTTAGTATGTGAAAGTGGCTTTTTATACCTCGCATTTACTACATGTAATGTTGTTAATTAAGGTTACTAATTATACAATTGTGTACGCCATATGTACACAAATCAGGTCTACATATGTACTTCACATACTATCTGTGTGTGTGTGGCTGTCACTCAGTTTTCTAGCTTGTCTTGTGCTGTTTATTGGGCTTAATAACAGACTTGCAGCTCTCGCTCCGACTTCCCCTCAGTTTCACCTTCATATATTATCCTCATCATCCTTTACCTCTTGCTGATCAGCATGCTGTGCGCCGCGGAGGGATGATTAGTAGTTAGCTGTGATGTGAGTGTTTTTCCAGGTCATCTTCAATTACAAGGTGCAAAGTGTGTGAAATCAGCCCGTCAGCTCTAAGCTCCGTATCTCCTTCAGCATCCCTGCTTCTCGTTAATGACGGCAGAGGACGGAGTCACCTGGGTGCGTTGGACGAAATGCACAGATGTGAGGTGTCACATGGCAGAGCGGTGTTTTTTTACCTGCTGCACGGACGCCATGTTTGCAGCATGTTGCTGTGTTCTCTGAGATTTAAAGCAACCCTAACACCACCTGACCGGATGTCCCACTCCCAACAAATTTGCATCCCACTATTTTCCCACTGAGACACTAGGCTGCATATTGAGTTTTGCCAAGTGGTAATGGGGTTGGTTATGCAATGTTTGGAAGCGTAGGCTATATTAACAGAGGACTGATTTAATTAGCCACATTGTGTTTTAACTGCAGGATCACGGACACACATTGATTCGATTGATTTATTTTAATGTGCTATGGCGAGAAAACACCCACAAGGTTGATCTGCTGCGTCACACTGCTTCGGGTACGAGGAGGTATTTATTTTAATACCATTTTTAAACAGACTGTGTTGTGTTATTTTTCCTCTCACAGTTCTATGGATTCAATTAATTTCTGTTCAGTGTGAAAAACGGCTTTCACTCACACAGAGACATAATCGATCTCAGTAAACATAAAGCCGTCACCGGTTTTTGTCAGAGGTTTTTATTTATGGTCATTTTCTCATGCTGAGCGTCGCTCTGCCTCCTGAATCACACTTGACACCCACAGCTCAGCCGGTGTCGCCTTGCCAACTTTATTATCGAGTTCTCTTATTAACCCCATAAAGTCTGAACCATGAAATGATTGACAGAAAATTCCAATTCTTTGGAACTGGAGCCTTTAATGGTTCTTCTGAACAAACAAACAAACAAACAAAAAATTTCAAATATCAATTTCTATTTATGAGTTTCAATTTTTTATTATATTTGAGACATCATCATCCTTTGAGACTCAAAGTTTCATTTAATTTCATTCAGCAAAAACATATTAAAGCAAAAATATGTAACAAATTGGTCATTCTAGTTCCTAACAAGAAGATATTTTTATTCCACTATTTATTAATGTTATTATTATGTATAAGCTACTATCTGTATCATGCAGCAATGAGAAATCCATCAACAAAACTGGCAGGCGGGAGAGGAACACTTCATTTAGTTTGGCTCATTTTGTGGATCACAACCTTTTTATTTTGTGCACTGATGATGTAGGAGCCTCCAAAACTCCTGTATCTATATGGAATATAATGATCTTTATTGTCATTGCACATGTTACAGAGCAATGACATTGTTCAGTATCAGCCTGTCCAAGAAACATAGAAAGATGGTGACACATAACAGGGGGAGGACAGGAGTGGGAGAACTGTGGGTCGCCATACGAACGGAGCCCCGTTAGGAAAAGGGGGGAAAAAAGCAACTCCCAAACTAGGCTCCTGTAGGAGGAGCACAGTGTGGGATGAGGAAAAAAAACACCTGAGCACATAAGCAACATAATAAGACATTACAACAAACCTCGAAGACTTGCACATGTGGGAGGGTCTTGGGAGGGGGCGTTTACTAAGGCGTTGAGTTGGAGGAGTATATGTGTGTGTGTATGTGTAAGCCTGTGTACTCAGTCCCAACCCATTGTCTCTGCCGTCTGATAACTGATGACGAAGACATGACCGTTGCCGTGGAGACGACCTCGGAGAGTTCTGATCCAGAAACAAAGTTCACAGGAGTAAGAGGGTGGTGGTGGGGGAGATAGGGCCGGAGCATCTTGTCTGCATAACATCCAGGAGAATGGAGGGAGAACTGGCCTTGGGACAGCTGGTTATCTCGGGGAGCCAATGACGATAACAATTGTTTTGGGTCAGGCAGACACAACAATTTCCATCTGCCCGAGTCTCTCTGATTCTACCACCGGCTTTGCTTCAAATATATCCGAATAAGGTGACCAATTTCAGCCGAGCCGAGTTGACAACTTCTCCAAGTTGGCATCCATCTTGCGATTGAGCTCACATATCACATGAGCCTGAGTGTTGGTGGCCCGGCACATTCCCTCAATCATGACAGGCAGCTTCTCAAGTGCCAAAAGTACTGCCAACGTCTTCTGAACTTTGCGATAAATCAGGAAGCTGCTAACTCCATACAGCAGAATACCTGCTATCATAATTCCAATGATGAACACGTCTTCCACATCCTCAACGGAAAGGATGGACATGCACACCACCCTCCACTTCTCCCAGGAGTCCATCGTGTATCCGGCTGCAAACGTTCCGTTAGGGCAGGCGGGTTCTCCTTCACCCAGTCTCTTTGTCGAGAAAATGTGGTCGATTGCGTTGGGAGACCAGCTGATCGCCATGATTCTAGGTTTCGGAGAGAAATGAAGAGAGAGGCTCTGAAAGATCAGACAGAGGCAGCACAAGACAAAGAGCAGTCAGCAGGGCAGATAAGGGCAGGGAGGGAGCAAGAGAAGAGCCTCCGCCTTCGTTGAGAGCCAGAAGAAATATGATACGTTCAGTGATATGGGTTAAGCGTTTTTGGAGAGCGGTTAAAGTGTTGGGGTTGGATGGGTTATGTGCAGCATGTGCTCGTAAATGTAAACCCGATGGAGGTTTTTCGCCCTAAAAGATATTGATATTCTCCGTTAACCTTTTGAGACCAGTCATGTGAGTCTATCAATCACTTGTTGCATGAAAACTTTACTCTAACTTCCCAAGATTTAATTTGTAGTTACTATCTCAAGACTTAAACCTTATGAAGTTTATATGGCTAACATGTTAGTTAAAAGCTGTGTTTTCAGCAGACAAAAAAAGTCAAATTTTTCAGAGCTTTTTGTTGATGATGATGAGAGCAGTGAGACTCGACCAGAGCAGTAAGGTTATTGGTCTGTCAACCAAAACAAACAACTAAAAGATGCTAAAAGGTACTGCAATGCATAGTGGAATTGGGTGATCATTTTCTTTTGCTGCATCAACACGGACAACCATAGTCACCATAGTCATTTGATCCATTGAGCCATAAAAAAATTTGTTAGTGCACCTTTAAAATACATTTTAGAAATGCGTCCATAAATAGGCCATAATACATCTGGAGTAAATGTATGGTACAGCAAAAAAAAAAAAAAAAGTGGCCAAAATTTTACTAAATACTTATACATACATTACTAAATACTGTATACAAAATGCTCTATGTGTGTGACACCGTAAACATCATTAAAATATGTTCACAATGTAACCTGAGACAGATTTGAAGCGATAAAAAGTAGTCTGGTATAGTTTATAGGTCTCCCTGTTTTTATCCATCTTGTTGTCTCTCTCTCTCTGCTCTGTTCTCCAAGCTTCCTCCCTGTGTTTCTCAAGGCACAGTTGCATTTCGTTACGCATCCTTCATCTCTCTGTTGATTTCCAGAGGGTGCGTTTTCAGAAATTGAGCCTCGCCTCGGTCGATTTCCCACTCGGTGAAAAAGTAGACAGAGATGGAGAAGGTATAAGGAGGGAGTGGGTTGTCTGTGACAGACTGAGCAGTTTGAGAACGGCACTCAGCCCAGTTTGCCCACATAACACTTTGTTTTTTTTGTCATCCATCAGGTTTGTTTTTATGAGAAAGAGCCTGATACCTTTCTTAAATTTTCCTTTTTTATAGCAAAATTATATTTCAAGGGAGGCAACAGGAGAGATTTCCCATAAACACACATAGCTTTTCCCCCCTCAGTGTCTCCTCAACATCCATTTTTCAAAGTAATTTGAAATCAGTCATGTCTAATGGTTTGTTGGTTCTATGATGAAGCTGTTTGTCCTGTCATATAAACACTGATATCAGGGAGCTCCTTCCAATAGCAGCTCTTAACACGTCTATCACTCTGCAACATGGCTGTTACAGGCACAGAAATGAAGGCATCTCTTTCTAAACACTCTGCATTGACATTTGCACTGCAGCTGTAATGCAGAAATTGGTCAGTAGATGGCACCAGCACCCAGTTTTTAAATCTTCTGCTCAAGGTGCAGAAACTTGTGCATGTATAGTCCTGACTTTCCTGAAGGATCCCATCCCATTAGTTTGACCTCTACAAGACAAATCGACATCAGATAAGATTAATGACATATTGCCACAGACAAAAGAACAGTTTTTATCAGGTTGGAAAAGAGTAAAGATCCATAGTATAACAGTGTGTTTGTTAATTTCTCAGTCATTCCAATCACATCTTACAAACATGTATAAGAGGAATTGTTTAATGTTTCTCCTCTTTTCCTGAAATTTTGCTCAGATAGTTTCATGCGTCCACGCGAATGATGATCACGAAACGCTACCATCAAAGCATCTTTTGGTTAACAGATTAAAATATCACATAGTTGTCGTTTTGTATTTAACGAAAGATAAAGATAATAAAGAACGCAATTTGATTGTTAACTAATGTTTATTTATCAGACTCAGTTACCGTCTTGCCTTACTGATGTCACATTTCCTCTCAACCTACATAAATGGAGCAACTTTAAAGCAGCTATAATCAATATTCATATTACCAATGGATCACACAAGCATGTGTAAAAAAAAAAAAAAAAGCATACCAAACAAACACACAGCTCAGCACCAAGCAGACCGACAAAGTTATCAACTAGCTGGTGAACATCCTGGAACATTTAGCAGCTAAGGAGCCAGATATTTCCCTCAGGGGATGGTGGAGAACACAGAGCTAAAAGCAGAGTGAATATTGGACTTAAATTCCTCAGGTGATCAGAGACAGGACCCCAGATGAGTGCTAATATTGCAAGTTGTGTACACAATTAGGTAACTATCAAGTTAGCCGTTTCATAAAAAGTTGTCAGTGTTGTTTACAACTTGTTTCTGCTGTCTTGCAGTAGCCAAAAAAATCAGGTATTGCAAGTTTAAGTCGTGGCAGTACACATCAATATAAAGAGCACCACATCAAACTCAATGTCTAATACGTACACATCTTCTTGGTGCTCTATACTTTTAGGTGTGCTTTTGCCAACCTTGCTAAAACATTCTACATTCAATAAGGGTAGTAAGAGCTAGAAATGATGAGTCAGTGATATGTGCATATAGTAAGTACTGCAAATTCAAGTACTGCTGAGTATCAGTACACTATGAGCTATTTAGGGAAATCTTTATTATTTGTTCACCTTGTAAAGTATCTTTGCAGTCAGTGTTTCCTCATTATATGATCCTACAGTGAACAGGTTGTTAGTCAGTATCTACCCTGCTCACCCCTGCCATGAACTTCCAAATTCACAGCACAAGGTGGCAGCAGCGCTCCACTAAGACAATGCAGTTCAATGCATTACCACTGCTGCCCATATTCAGTCCATATCACAGCTTTCAACCACCCACCAAATCCAAGCATTGCTTCTTAACAACATTGGGGGCATGAGACAAAGTTGACAGGTCTTTCCTATCTGTCCCATGGCTGTGATTGAAACCTCTTGTCCACACCCTCTTACAGAGAAAACTCTTATGTTATTCTAAGCAGATTTTTAAAATTCAGCCATTAGTGAAGGTTTGGCAGGTAATCTTTCCTCTCACTGAAGGTGTGGTTGTTAATGATGGACCTTTGTTTCCCCTCAGAACTGTCACAACTGACAGTTAAATTAACCACAAAGAAAATCGCCCTCAGCATAAATCCGTCTCGAGCGAACCAACACGATAGGTATTTATTGAGATACCCACAATCCTTTTATTCGGAACACGCTGCTGGGAGTCGGAGCTGAGAGATGACTCCACTAATGTTTATGTGAATATCTTTATTTGGTTACTGCTGCCGAGCCAAATCTCTGCTGTTTTCTTTTCTCACTATCTTTCCCACTTTCATTCACTCTTCATCTTCATCTGCTGTCATCTCACGCTGGAATGTGTCAGGTGAGGCTGCACTTCTTCCCTCTGGCTTCACTGAAGCAGCTGGAGGCAAAGGGCTCAACCTGTAGACCACTTTGCAACTCATATGTCATATTTCTTCTGTTCACCTGGCAAACATGGCAGCGAAACTTAGAATAGTAGCTGCCATCATAACTATGTGCAATTCAGTCTCAGAGTATTATACAGTGTTTGCAGTGTTTAAGCATCTGATGAGGCATCAAATTAATGGATTTATCTCTCCTGGTTTCATTCCCCTGCTGGTACCCATCCACACAGCCTCTTAATGGAGGGTCTACTTCTGTGTTAGTCTGGTCAATTTGAACCCACAATCTTTCACTGTAGCCACTACTTCGCTTTGACCGATAAGAAATGAATGAGATTAGCTGGTTTTGTATGGCTTTGACCATTTACCATTGATTTCCCATGAATGGTAACTCACACTGAAAAAAGACAGGATTGTATTTTTAATGACCAATCATATATTTACCTGCTCCTCCTGATGTTATTTATCCCTCTACATGTCTAAATTTATTGCCCTATCTCTTTAATTTTTTCCTCCCCTTCTGTCATGCCTGCCTGTTTTGCCTCTTTGCAATATCGTACTCCATTTTTATCTAATGTCTGATCACTCCTCTCCTCTCCTCTCCTCTCCTCCTGGGGGTATCTCATCCTCTCTCTATCCATCCGGAACGTTCCCTGGCCTTTGTCCAGTACCCTGCAGCTGTTCCCCATTGAGCCTCCCTGGGATTTTAACCCCCTCATCTCCTCTTCATTCCCCCCTTTTTTTCTCCTCCTCACCATTAGTTTACACTCTAAAAAGTCGGGAAAAAAAGGACTTGGGGAACCATGTGGTTCTTTATATTACAACAAAATCCCCCTAGAATTTCTTTAAAGATCTTCTTCCACAGTGCATGAACCCCTACAAATGAGTCCATGAGGATAAATGTCTTCACTTCAAAAGGAAACTTTTCATGCTGAACCTACATATGTTTGAGGGTTAGTCAGAAGAGAAACCCTCCAAAAACAGTTAATTTGTTTTATAGGAACAAATTTCAAATGTTCCTCTTTCATGTTATGGAATCCCAGCTGGACCCCATTTTTTAGAGTGTGGAATGAAAAAGAAGCTAAAGAGTCTGAGAGGGGGGGAGAGAGGTGGAAAGATGTTTCCGATTGAAGAATGTAAGTAATTAACCCCTCTTCCTCTCAAAACAAAAACACTCTCCTGCAGCATGTGTGTGTGGTGGGTGATTGATCTGAGGCTGGTGTGTGTGTGTGAGTGTGTGCAGATAAACAAGCATGTGTGTGCAAACATGGCTTTTGCCCTGATTTGAATCCATTTTGTATACGCATTAGTACAGTTGTTTGTCGTATGTAAAGTCGCAGTTCACAAAGATTAACACACACACACACACACACACACACACACACACACACCCTCATTCTCCAAGCCCCCACGCCACAACATGCTGCGACACCTCCTAATTGGGATGGATGGATTTTATTATGCAGCATCAAGAGAGAGTGAGAACAGTGATGGGAGGGAGGGGGGGGCAAACAGAAGAAGCAGATATTAGAGAGAGCTGCAGTCCTCTGCTCCCTGCTCACTCATGTCACACACACACACACACACACACACACACACACACATTGCTCAAGTTGTAGTATGACGCACATCAGCGAGGCCTTCAGTTGCCGATCCTCGCCTCACGTTTTATCTCACTTTCAAATGCGCTATGGGCCCCCGGGGGTTGACAGTAACTCTTCAGCTCCCTCCTCTCTCGTCTCCTATCCCCTACACGCTTGTCCCCTCCAATGTCACCTCGCTAATGGCGCCTCCTCCCCTCGCCACAAATCCTCGCTGCTGATGCCGCCTCCACGCCGGCCCGACGCGCTAACGACACCGACAAAGCTGCGAGAACCGTCATCAAAGACGCCGGGGACGGCCTGCCGACGTGTTGCCATTTGGTCACCATTAAAGTGTTTATGTGGATTCTTTTTAGAACAATGTCTGTCACAGGCATAGCATCAAGCATATGCCGAGGGGTGTCCGACGCCAAACCGCAAGCACTGAGAGGAAAGTCATAGACAAACACTACGACAATGTCATTTCTGTGCTTGTTTAGCGTAAATGAGGATTTTATGGACTTCTGAGTGTTGTCCATTTGTGCTTTGAATAAAACAGATCAGTATTAGCCCTGTGGTTAATTCCTCTTGCACTTCAAATGATGCAGCAATGCAAACTTTAAGCAGGGCCGGAGCCAGGATTGTAAACATACTGAGGTCATGAGTCCCCCATACACACCCCGACCCTCTACAAATACTTTTGATCAGAAGCCAGAAATGTCTCTTTTTTTATGTTGTTTATTTAGTTAACCACTCAGTTATACTTGATGCTTGGCCCTCTTCACACTGCTGAGAGCAATATTCTGTAGTAGTAGTAGTAGGCACAATTCAAACAGAAAAACCACGACCATGCAATCACAGATTTTTTGGGGGAGACTAAACTTACCATTAAATATAATAAGAGTTTCAGCACAAACATTTGTCTCAGATATTAGAATACAGCTAATTTAATGTATTCAATATATCAGTAATTTATCTCGAAGGTCTATACTTAGGAGGGACTGACAACAAAATATCGGATGCTAAGTAACATGAAGGTTGGAAAGGGTTTGCTTTTTCCTGTGTGTGAGCTAAAGACAGGAGTCACGAGTGGATGTTGCAGTTACGTCATCAGGTCCAGAAACATGACTAATGTTGCTAGATGTGTAATTAAGCAACTGTTTGTTAAGAAGTTTATCATATCAACTTTATAAGATGATTAAATGTCAGTGTCGTGTTTCCAGCTCCTATCTGACCCCACACAACTGAAAGTAAACAGTATCTGGGTATTGGCAGCTTGGTTTGTTGATCCTCAATCTGTCCATTATATATTATAGTTTATGAGACAGTGTGAAGCTCCAGAGCTGATGATCTACAGGGGACACATGATTTGGAGTTTCATGTTCACAGTGTGAGTTATAAGGTTGTATTACGGCTGATTGTCAATAAAAATGCCATAGTTTCTGTATTTTACGACACTGAAAAAGGGGGAGGTTGATCATTAGTAGCAGTAAAAGAAGGTTTATGTTAATAATAGTTGTTAATAACAGCTAATGTCAAAAAGCCTCCACAGCCCACATGGACTCGTTGCCCGTCCTCAGTGGACTGATGAGGGGAATTTGAGTTGTTTCACCTCATGTGTTGCTCCATGCTGTGCTCTTCTGTTCTGAAGCCAACTCAAACATACAGAGTTGTGTCTGTTGAATGTGTGTGTAAAGCTACTGAAGTTGTACATATGTATAGTAAAGGTATATTATGTGGAGATTTGCTCTGTGCTTTGAGCTTAGATGATGCTATGTATCAACCTTTGTTGCTCTGTAAAAATATTCTGCCTGGCAATTAGGTTGGAAGTTTGCAATTGTAGAATTTTTTCTTCTCTTTCCCGTGATGAAGTTTGTGGCATGCTCGGTCCAAAAATGTTTCTCGCTGTTGTATGCCTTGAACACCACAATACGCTTTTATTAGACATCCTGCCTTTTAACTGACAGAACATGAAGATGTCCAAAAAAGATTCACTAACATAATTCTGCATTTTAGGGCATCTTTTTTCTTTGAGAACATTGTGGGCTGGATTGAGATGGTCCAGGCTGCTTCTAGCCCTGGAGCTGTATTTTACCCATGTGCGCTATGTATACTATACACACACACACACACACACTCTGTGGGATTAGAGTCCACGGCATAAGTAGCTAATGTAACAGAGGCAGTTGGATCCGGCTCGGGCTTGTTTCCTGCATTGTTGGACGTTGGAGTGCGATAAGTCAGAGTTGGAGCGCTCAGAGTGGGACGGTCCTCTGCTGGTTCAAACCCTCAGTCGTGGATTAACTCTCTCCTGCCACCTGAGCACTGCATCCAACACCGCCAGTCTGGCTTCAGGGGGAAAGGCACAAGAAATGGTTATGGCAATTTAATATTTGGAGCTGTCAGACCGAGCCAGTGTCAGTGGGTTTATCCACTCAGGGCTGACGCTGACCTCAGTGTAGGTTCTATCTGAAGTCAAGTCCGAGCTGAATCAAGGCTGTTTGCTCTGTGTTTCAGTCATGACACAAGTTGAGGAAAAGACTGAAGAGGGTTCTAATAATTAGGGATGTTCTAATCAAGGTGATATTTGTATTTTATAAGGTACAGAGCTCCCACCACATCAACAACAGTGAAGACAATCAAATCTAGATAGAATAAGTTTCACATCTGGACAGCTGTGCATGAGGACAATAAACCCTACATCAGAACTTTTCTTTAATAGTCCTCTGTTGTCTTATAATATCTGTGGGAGTGGCATTGTAGATCTCTTGTGGCAGGAAGACTTGTACAGGATTTGGATCATCCCTCTCTGTGTCCTCAGCAGTGATAAAATCTTGTTCATGACCATCAGTAAATTCTAAATCAGTTTTCACAATACCTGCATGAAGTGGTGAGAAACAGGCAAGAGGTAAAGGTAACTGCTTAAGTTCTGGATGGATTACTAACAGGCAACTGCAGGGACAGGGACGTCTTTTCAAACCTCTGTTATTTTAATTCATATTGTGCTGACATGCAGCATATTTCCTATGTAAAGTAGAGTTTAATGAAATGACCACAAACATATAGTCCAGGCAGTATTATATGAGTAGCATATTAGTACTGTTTGGCTCTTAGTCTCTGGTCTACATAATGCTTTTTGGATTCTAGACATTTGTTCTACGACCCCAGAACAGTTTAAACTGGCCATGGTTTTCATCCAACCTGGAGTTCAATGGGTTAAAACAGGGAGGTCAAAAGTGGATCAGGCTTTACATTACAGTAGCAGAGACTGTAATCTGGGCAGCTTTACATTTCCTTCAACATGTATTGTGCTGTTGTAGATTAGTAGTGTATAAATGCAATTTCTAGAAGAGAGTGTTGGTTTAAAGTTACTACACTTTGTCTTGCTCGAAGATGTGTGATGATCAGTGACACGACTTGTAATCACACACAGTCTTGGGCTACAACAGCTCCAGCAGTAACAGCAGTTTGTGGTAACTGTTTGGGGTCAAAGAGAAATTAAAGACAACAGCAGAGACAATACAGTTGCAGCCAGTGTTTTTAAACCATGTAGAACATTTCAGCTGTGCAAACCTGAAGTAACCTGAACCACCTGCAGGAAACAAACCCAGAAAGACAGGGTTTGCAGGCGGGAGACAGAGGATCACCAGCAGTTCCTCGTGCTTGGAAAGCCGAGCGTAACAGAATGAACAGAGAGCAAACCACAGTCTGAACTGATGCTCATCTCATATTCAGCCGTTCGTTGATGTGTCCTCATCTGGTCTGTCTCTGAGACACGTCTGCAGAAACTGTGCAACTAAATATGTGAAGGAGTCCTCCTCAGTTTTCAAGCTTGTTTCCAAACAGCCAAACTTGGTTCTTCTCGTCGCCTCTGTCAGACAGAGTCAGAGTTAGGGTTCAGGTGTGTTCAGGCTGCCGTCAGCTCCGTCTGCTGTTCACCGAGCTGGTAGCACAAGGAGAGCTTCTGTCAACACCAGGTGACTGGAGGAGATGATCTGAGCTTGTCTGTACAAATCACAGCCTTATCCAAACTACCACATCACACACACACACAAAACACACACTTATAATTATGTGTATATAGACACATCTACACACAGAGACACACATTCAATGGATTTCCCCTCTCTGCACAAATATAACAGTTACGGCTTTGACCTACAAGTTTGTTGTAGTAGTTAGTGTGATAGTGCAAACAGGAGAATCTGCCAAAGTAACTTGTAAATGTATTATAGGATGTACAGTGTGAGACTGCCATAACTGTGAACTGTGTCCACTGTAAAACTTCTCTTACACTCTTTGATATGATTATGAATTCAGTGTTTGGACCTCCACATCTGTACTGTTAGCATTTAAAGAAAAAATATTTTCTTTTGTTGTCAAATGCAAGGAAAACCAACTTTTGGAGTTCAGTCCAACATCACTTTCCACATCTCTACACTGTAAAATGTTGTAATCGACAATGTTAACTCAACTCTTCCATGTTTATTAACTACAAAAGTTTCAAATCAGATCAACTCCAAAACATTTCGAAATTTATAATGACAAGATCAAATCTTGTTAATCAAATTGATAAAGGTCCAACTGATTGTTCACTTAACTCATCAGAATAATAGTTTAGAAATAAGTTTTCAAGTACAAAAGTCAAATTTCCAGATCATGGCAGAAAGGGTTAATCAAATCATGTACTACATCAATGATAATGTTACTTTTCATTTTACAGATATTTTTCAGCTTAAAAAAAAATTCCTTTTATACCATTTTATGTCAATTACAACACCAGGTTCACTTGACAAGAATAATGATTTTTCTACTCATATTCCAAAATGTGCAGCAGATCTGTCTGAAGGATCTCTCAACATCCAGTGATGCATGGACATTGGAGGGCCATTACAGAGCACCTGTGGGTCCTTTCTTACGTTTCTAATTGATTATGGTGTTGAAGAAAAGCAAAACCGAACTGTCTTCATCTGTTTTACGCTTTGAGGGAAACCATCTGGTACAGTGGCATTTTTCGTTTCGCAAGAGGTAACACGAGCGTGCGAGGAGGTTCAGGTCATATCCCACCATGGAGGTTCCTTTCCCTTTCTTCTGACCCGGGACAGTCTCATCTCAGACTCATCTCCCTCTGATCTCCGTATGCCTTGGCAACATCCTCAAAGCCTTCCCTGGCACATAGCTGCTATCTCCTCTATTCCTGGGATGAAAAGGAAAAAGCTCTCACCCAGCGAGCGAGAAAAAGCTGGAAAACGCTCCTCCTCTCGTTTCTCGCCTTTGAAGTGGCTCACTTCCTGTCCGCGGCGTGCAGCAGGTTGAAGAGGCGCAGAAGTGATATGAAACAATGTAAAAATGCTGCTCAATGGCTTCTTTCATTCAGCGTGGCAGGACATAAACATACAGCAAGCTTTTTTTTTTTTTTTACGTCGCTGTGGCCTCGCAGCGGTCAAAGAGGGCCTTTAGGTGAAAGGTCCCGACCTTGTTGTTGGAATTCAATGGCAAATATAGCTATAATGGTTGAATCCAAGACACTGGATGAGCAATACTCACTTTTCTTACTTGTTATTTTTGATCGTACTCTAGAACGAACATAGTAAAAAACACTACCACATAGGGTCTGTAATGTAGAAAGGTCCTGACTGGCACAAGTTAAAACCTACAAATTGTTCATCAAGACTAAGTTAAGGCGTGTGTCAGCCATCACAGCTGGATGTTCAACAGACCAATCCACAGTGTTAACTTTGACTTGAAGAACTCTGAATGCACTTTTAGTCTTAGTCACATACTGAAAATTGTAATATATTTAGTTTTGCTTCAGTCATGATTTAGTCAGCAGAGCTCAGTTTTAATTTTAGTCTAATTTTAGTCAATACTTTGGTCGTAATTTTCTCAGACAGTTTTATGATATTGTAAAGGATTTTGCCAAAGCATTTTTTTCCCCTGTCTATAAAAATTCCAGCGAGAAGTACTGCATGTTATAGTAATCAAGTTATCGGCCTGTGAAGGGCCTCTCTGTGCCGTCTAGTAAATTATGGGCAAGAATAATTATGAGACACTGATAATGTGGGACACAACAATGATGTGAATGTGACAGCAGTTTGCACAAATAACTTCATTACAAATTAAAAAGATTAGATCAATCTTACTAATGTCAGTGGATATGAAATCCTGTATTTTCAATGCATCACTAACGGTAGACTAACTAATTTACATCTTGTCAAACTCAGTACTGACTCCGCTTTTTTGCTTTTTAAAATGATCATCTTACATAAAACGTTCTGAAAATTTGCTGTACTAAACGCGACTTCACCTATAATATTTCTCAGCCCGAAAAGTCAACTACAAAATCAACTGTATTCCCGGGGGAGGCAAACATACATCCTTGTTCAGGAAATGGCGCCTGAGAGTATATATAGACGTAAAACTCGAGCTAAATGAAAATAAGGGTGGGTATTGTTGTGTAATAGAGTGACTGTGGCCAAAGCAGTGCAAAAATAGAAACATAATGTTATCCACCGGTGTTACACAACTGGTTATGGGTAGGGGACTCTTGACATGTGTTATTAAGTTTTGTGAGGCCGCCACATCCAGCTGTGTGTTTTGCTGCTGTTGAGTTTGACGTCAGAGGAGGGAGGGAGGGGAATGAGAGGACGAGGGAGAGAGAAAAAAAAGAGATTCAGTTCCACTAGAGGAAACTAATAACAGCGTAGAACGAGATACGGCCTCTTTCAATTTCTCTCTTGTCCCTCTTCCTGTCTGTCTTTGTCTGGAGTTTTCATGAGCTAGTGTTGATACTGTATGTGTATGCGAGGGCATGCGTGTCATTATGTGTGTGTATGCATTCATATCAGTCTGTGATGTTTGAGTGAGTCTCTCTCTCTCGCTCGCTCTGGGCGTGTATGTGTGTGTAGCTTGCATATTCTCCTCTGTAGGGTCTTATAATGCATAAATAAATATTTCACATGGGCCAGTGTGTTATATAATATAACATATATTGTATTGTATGTGTTATATACATTGTATAATATGAGGATATGAGGTGTCTTTCAGCTCTGTTCAGCACTTTAGCACCATTGCTTTAGTTTTACATCCACAACTTTACTGTCCTGGTTCTCTCTCATGACTCTCATCAACCTTGTTTCCAGCAGGCAGTGGTTTTCATCAAAAAGGTTCTGATAAATAATTGTAGCTTGTAGAGAGTCAATATTGGACTTAGCTATGATATGAATTCTACTGAACATCAGTGCCCACTTTTCAAACCTTTCCAAAGGCAATTATCAGTCACAAGCGGACACACACACACACACACACACACACACACACACACACACACACACACACACACAGAGTTCAAGGTTTTAGACTCCCCTCCTACAGATAGTTGTCAAGGACAGTAGCCGAGACTCGACGACTATTCTTCTGATCATGCCCAGCAGTGGGCTGGTACAATGGCCTGTATTGTTACAAGACACCAGCCAGATGCAAGCGCTCCATGTCTGCATGTAATAATAATGAAGTCAACTGTATAAAGGAGAGGGGCATGTTGAAGGGCTTTACAGTAGAAAGAACAGAGGGTAAAGTCCTCTAAAATAATGAAATACGAAGGCAGTAAAGTAGAAGTAAATTAATGAAATAAGTATAATGATACAAGTTGAACTGGTAAAATGAGATGTTAGTTGCATGTGGATGTGCATGACGATGTAAAATCAAAAGAACTGAATCCCTTAACCACCTTGTACAACACACTTATCTGTGTTTCAATTGTTCCAATACTCACTTGATCTCACTGGACCTAACTGGCTGCTGCACATGCATGTGTACATGCAACAAACACTGGTGCAGGGACACATACAAGTCTATAAATACACAGGCACAGAGTCACCAAGCTTATCCTTTCACTGTTTTCATAGGGCTCCGTGAAGAAGTGCATGAGCAGAATCAGTGAGTTCCCCGCCTGTGAAGTCATATGGACACTGAGATTACAGCCCCCCCGCCCTCCCCACACACATTGGCTCACCCATTGCTAATATCACACACAGTTTGAGTTGGGATTGGACATCCTTACTCTTTTATACTTTTGTGTGTTTAATAAAGCCGGACAAGACAATACAAAGAAAGGCAGCTTTTGAAAAATCAACCCTTTATAATATTGGACAAAGTCGTCCTATGCATCCAAAGTAATGGTTTTAGATAAACATGTAACAATCATTTTCACTTAAGCTCAGAGTTCTGGCACTGAGATGGAAGTTTTAATTTACTCCCACTGCCTCGAACCCCCCCCCCCCCCCGGCCCTAACCCATTATGGTTAGATGAAAATGTACTTGTTACACAACCCACCCAGAACCCTCTGTCGCCCCCACCCAGCATCAAGACATATTTGTCCATCACAAAATGGCCGCATTAATAACCCATCACATGCAGCTTCCTCAGTGCACAGTATTTATCTTCGCCCCTGCCCGGCGTGCAAGCAAAACAAACACGCCACTGCGGTCCATCGGGTGGGGAGAGAGAACGGAGAAACGAGGCCTCGGGTATGTTCGATATGCCATGAGCGGTTTCGCTTTGAGTTGCGAGATTGGAGCGGTGAAGTCAAATGTTGGCCAGAGTGACTTGACGGATTCCTTACCAGCAGGGTCAGCTGGCTTTTTTGGGTCAAACAGAATTGGATTTGTTCCACAGATATTATTCATAAAGCGAAAATTAGAACGTTGTCAGATTCCTTGATTCAGCTTGATTCAATGTGACATTCAAGAAACAACAATGTATGTAAAAATTATGCAGCACACACTATAAGGAAAAATGCAAGAATAGGGAATTTCAACGTGGCTATGCTAATGTTAGTGCTGCCGAACTCCATGTGTCAGGCTTCAGAGGTTTGGCTGCTTGAGGTTGAGGCCTGAACATATCAATTTTTTAGACATTGTTCTTACCATCATGTGGGAATTGATGTAATTTTTAAAAAAGTGTACTTTATGTGCGAGAAACATTTTATTTTATTGGTTCTTTTTTTGTTGACTCAGTCATAATGCAGTGACACAGTCCAAGATGGCCGCCTCCATCTTCCCATTTGTTTTGACTCTTGACTTGTTTTATCGTTTTACTCAACTACACTTATTTAAACCAGTTTTAGTATTATTTGATACCCAAGCCCTTTTAATCTCTGTGCGAATTGAGCTCTTTTGTGCTCCTCCTCTGGACTTTATCTTGAGAAACAGAGCATCCAACAAGAGGCCAAAAAATGTGAACTCTCTGTCTTTGATTTTAAAAATTGTAAGATTTCATCAACACCAAATGCAGAAGAATGAAAGAACTGCAGAAGATGCTGATTGATTAGCACATGAAACTCGGTCAAATGACGACTAAACAGTGCTTTAAAAGAGACATTGAAAGTCCACTGTTTTAATTGGATCAACTGGCATGGGAGTACTTGCATCAACTTTCTTGGCTCCGGTGACACACGCGTGGGCCGAGGAGCACTTTCCACCACTGACCACTCCAGCTCCAGCTCAATGACTCGGTTAGGGACGCACTCAACAGGCTCCACATCGTGCCCGAGAAAACATCGGTGGAAATGGGTGGGTGACACAGGCGGGCGGGGAAAACAGAGGGAAATCCCTCAGTCCCCTACCATGTCATCCACAGTCCTAGTCCCCCGGCTGCCATCCCTCCTTCCGTCTGTGATCGCACTGCTGTCTATCCTCAGTGTAGTATACTATTATATACTATATATTATATACTATTATTAGTATTATTATTATTTTTATTATACCACATATTATTTTATTATTATACTACACTATATTTTGATAACTAATTAGTAGTATATTACTACTATTACTATTATATGCAGTAGAGTGTAGTATATCACATTACACTACTATATTATTATATTATACATGTACATGTATGTTATACTCTTGGATGTTATACATTGTATATGCTATATGCTGTATATGCACTATTACTACTATGACATGCTATATTATATTATTATATTATACTACTATATGCACTCTACCATTACCATTAGCATACCATACCCACTGCTGCTATCACTATATACACATATGCATATTTTCTTTAGATCTCCTACAAGTGTCTACTTTTGATTCAAATTCCTGCTACCTCTACTGTCTAATTTATTGTGTCTATTTTTAGATATTATATTTTTTATTTTATATTCTATTTTATACTTTTTATTCTATATTTAAACAGTGCAATATATGAGAAGCGATGGAGATGCCAATTTCCCAGAGGGAACCTCCCAAAGGGATTAATAAAGTACTCTGTCTGTCTGTGTGTCTGTCTGTCTGTGTGTCTGTCTGTCTGTCCTCACTGCAGCGGTCCACAGTTTCCCCTGAGCCTGCGTGTTTGACCTCAACACCAGAGACGCCATGTGTATTTCCATGCATGCATTGCAAAGTGTCAGAACCAATTCTCAAAATTACCTGCAGCTAATATCATCATAAAAATGAATACTTTGTGATATTACAATTTGAATGCAGTAGCAATTCACTACTGCTAACTGCACTGGAAGCCTGAACTTTTTGGGAATGTAAACACAGACTGACAGGAAAATACATTACAGCAGTCTGTGAATTACTCTTTCCCTCTATAACAAAGGATCTGTCATAGAGACCCAGACTCAGATGGTGATTGATTAGGGGAGCCCTTCACTCACCGCCAGTGGTCAATAAAGTCACCACTGGTCAAACTCACCATGACTGCTTTTTCACTCTACCCCAGTGGGAGTCTTTGAAGGCCCGAAGACCATTTTGCATGTTCAACCCCCACTCACAGTTCCCCTGCTGTCCCGGGATTCAAACTTCAAACCTCCTGGTCGCAAACCTCTCTCCCCACGTCTCCAACGTATCATTGCCTCGTATTTTCATTCGCTGGATGATAGTCCAACCAACACTGTGGTACGAGGAGGCTGGAATGCTAACGTATCATTACTGGTCCATTGGGAGAGACTTGAAAAGATTAATGATCGTTTCAGTCAATATAGGGAGTTATGGCTGCTGGCGTTGTCGTGGTAACGAGCTACAGTTGAGCGTAGGTGGGTAAACAGTGTGGTCAGTGTTTTTGGATATGCGCAACAAGAATCCCACGGTATGTGTGTATGCACATCTGTATGTGTGTGTTTGCAGTGAATTTGTGTGTGTCGAGCGCACGCACACATAAGCAGAAGTGTGTTTGTGCATGTGATGTTTTGGCACCAGTATGTGTGCCCATGTAGGGAATATCAATGTATGTCTATTTGTGCAATGTGAGTGTGAGTTTGCATACAATATAAATGTAATGCTTGTGGTGTGTGTGTGTGCGCGCTCCCTGGTTTTCCTCTCCCCTCAGACCCTCCGGTTCTTGTCAGATAACTTTTTTCCCACAACTCCCCGACTTCTGCGGAATCTCATTTATCTCAACGAAACCACAGCAAACACCTGTTAACGTGTCCTGATCTAACACTCCACGCACGTCAAGCGGCCTGCAAAGAACACAGGAAATACAAACCCGCCAAAATAAGATGCACTGGCACGACAACGCCGACCTTGAAGTCGGGACATGACTTGCAGAATTTCAAACGCGGCGGCACAAACGCAAACCACATTGTGTAAAGCTGAAGGAAATAATTACAGTGTGAAAATCATGTTGCATATTAGTCACATTTTGAATTTATTTAGCGCATGTAAATCATTCCTCTATTAATGTTGCCTTTGGGAAATCATTAAAGAAGAGCTGCAGCTGTGGCAATGCTCTCTTAACCAGACTTGTGCAGCACGCTGTGTGATGTATGAGAAAAACTGTGTATGGTTATAACGTGACATAAAGTAAAAAAAAACAAAAAAACAAAAAAAACTTTTTAGCTTGGCTGCAAATGTTAATGATTCACCACGGCAAACATTGATTACTTGGTTAGAGTTTATTTGGCTGGTTATTGATGGTTCATATTATCAGACACTTTCCTTTGCACACAAACAGTTTGCTCTGCACACACACACAGATGTTTATGGAGGGATTCTCCTCAGGTTGGGTGGAGCTATGCTGGAAATGATTTGAGGTCACAAATTTTAACATTGCAAGAATGACTTTTCGCCTACTTGTAATCATGACAAAAAGGCATAAAGCTTTCAATAATCTCATGTCAAATGTCAACATTTTATCCCATTAACTATAATATGTCTACATTACTGCCAACAATTTCCAAAACATACAAACCATTATTGTTTTTTTCACTGTTACATTACCATGTTATCACTGTGTGGTAAGTTACAAGCTGCGACTGCTTAGGGCTGTTTTGTGAGGCTGACATTTTGGATTTGAGCTAGCTGTCAAATTCACATAATCCATTTCACAACATCTATATTTGCCTGTTGTTGGCTTTTGTTTTGTATTTTTCCAACAGCTCATGAATACAGTGCTTTTTTAGCAGCCAGCTTGTCCTTGAATGCACCAGCAAGGAGGCCCTGGGCTTGCCACTGCATTAAATTCTACTTTGACGAAGAAAAAAAAGAGGCTAAAGAAGTATTTACAGTGATGGATGGCTTAGCGAGCCAGTTTAAATCTCCGCATGTTAACTTATTTTATACCTGTTGTGAAATAAATGGAAACGTGTGGCCAAAGTAAATACACACTCCTCGGCGGAATCAGCGGGGGGATTTATTTCGACTTGACGTACTGTACAAATAGAAATAAACAAATGGAAATGTGTCGTTTATAGCAGCAACATGACAAGTGGACCAGATGAGAGTTATGGAGAAGAGTTCCCTCATCTCGCTGCCTGTTTCATGACAAAGTCAGTAAAGCTGCAACTATCAGTGCTTTTTATGCTTGTTAAAAAAAAAAGAAAACTTTTTGCAAGCTGTCACATCAGTGCTGCTTTATATCACACCGTGCCTCCTGTCAAGGACAGCCCTGGATAAACATAAGAAACAATCTTACAAAAAATGTTGCTGATTCAACTTTTGTCATATTTCGTTTGGTCTTCATCATCCTGTGAAATATTGGTTTGTTTACAAAGTTATTAAAAGACAAATGAAAGATTTTCTCATAAATTTTCCCAGAAATTTCTTTGGCCATAATTGATGGTTGGTTTCCTGTCTAGCAGAAACTAAAACATGTTTGATAGTCTTCGAAGCTTTACATATGTTTGCTCTCATTTTCTGGCATTGTTGCTTTTTCAGCTTTTTTCTTGTACTTTTTTTTTGGTCTTTGGTTACATTTTTCTTCAAGCCTTCCAGCTGTTTGAGGGACATGCTGTAATTGTACTTTGTTAAAGGTGTACTTCAGTGAATAATTGACTAAAGTTGGGTTGGATTCCAAAAAATGGTCAAATTCAATGCAGCAGGGGCTGAGACCTCACTGGCATGAGTCAAGCTCCAAAAACACTGAATACTACACTTCCCATAGGGCAACTTGTTAGCATCTCTTTGCAAGACGCTTTCTCCCTGTTAAATTTGCACCTCTTTCTAACATCACACTGACTCGGGTTTTAAGTTAAAATGTAGTCTCCAAGCATGCCAGGCTTTTCTTAGGCTTCACAAAGCTTCTCCAGAGCCAGAAAAAAAATTGAAAAATCCCCTATAAAACAAATTTAATAAACATCAATTTTTGAATATATCCTTTTTCTCACCTAAAAAATGCTTCATTAAAATGAGCCATAATTGACAATGGCACACAACACAAAATAAAATGGGGAAAAAACTAACTAGATGAAGTGTGATTTAGGACCCACCTGCTGCAGAGCTGCACCACCCAATGTGAAATCCTCTGAAATGGAGGAAAATAATGCTCTTTTTTCCCTCGAGGGATGAAAACCATCCTTAAAAAACACTGCAGGGCCAAAAACCCAACCTTGAGTCCAAGTAAAATCTAAAGTTGAATCCTTCATTTGCTGTTGGAAATATCAGTAATAGGCTCAACTGCACATGAACAAACCCAGAAAAGTGGCAGATGGACTGGAAAAGCAACATTTTCTTAGCTTTTTGATTGATGAGACAATTATGAATTTTTTGATGTTTGATTGATAAGAAAGTCAGTGACGTTAATTTGCTCTGTCACATTGCAAATAGGAAGAGGAGGAGGGAAAAGTAGCAACTGATTGAAACAAAAGAAGAAAGTTGTTAATAGATGCTTAAAGTATAAATACAGTGAGAAGAAAAGAGGGAAAGTGGAAGAAAAACACAAAGCGAAATGACAATTTATAAGTAATAAGTGATTGATGAAAACCATGTCTGGCGTTCTCCTTCTGTCTCTCAGTATCTCTCTCTCTGTCTTTTCCCTCCGGTTGCCTCCCGCTCTCCGCTCGCTGCCATCATAAACACTGCTAATGCTAACAGAGTAGCCCTGAAGCTTGCCTGCAGGGTCTGTCGCCGTGGCAACCGGGCCAAACACACAGGCCTGACAAAACCGCTAATACAGAGCAGAGGAGGCTGTTCGGCTGCCGAGCGCATACACACACACACACACACACACACACACACACACACACGCTCTTGAGCCAGCATGTTAAAGAGACAATAGAGAGACATAGAAAGAGGGCAAGTGACTGAGTTTAATGATGGCATGCTGTGTATGAGTTTGTGTGTGTGTGTGTGTGTGTGTGTGAGAGAGAGAGAGAACTGCTGCAGTTTAACACATGTACATGCACACATGTGTTGTGTGTGTTCACAGTATGTTCCAAAAGTTGTGCGAGGGAAAGCGCCTGTGCATTTTTTCTCTTATGTACAATGTGTCCATATGTGCATCTGTTTGTGTATGTGTGTGTGTGTGTGTGTGTGTGTGTGTGTGTGTGTGTGTGTGTGTGTGTGTCCATGTGGTTCCATTTAACCCTTTCCTTTGAGTGTGACACCATTTAACCTGTGGGCCGCTGTAGTGAGACTCCAGTTAACACCACATTTCCTGTTCGCTCAGCTGCATCTGGATGCAAATGGAAAAGCGCACACGCACACACACACACACACACACACACACACACAAACACACACACATACACACATTAATCAGTGTTATTACCCTTGACTCAGCTGCATCTGGAGATGCAAATGCAAACATGATTCTGCACCCCGCCAACACACTCATACGCATGCATGCGCCCACACACACCAACCTATAAAAAACGTCAGCATCTATCGTTTACACCCAAAGTTTGTTATATTGGATTACTTGAGAGTATCAGTCATCGGGGCAGAGATGATGAATGACTTTGCTTTATTTTGAAAATGGTTTTTAAATGAGACCACAACATGTTAAAGCTGCAGCTGGCAAGAAACTTAATGGAAAATCAAACCCTGTCTATGGAAATGCAACGAAAAGAGCGTCCCACTTCTAGCAATTACTGTAAGAAACACTTAATATGACTTGCACAGTATATGTTTCTCTAAGTCAGTGCAGAAGTCAGCCTTTCTACCAATATGATCCCACAGTCGTTGAGATTGAGTTGAGACTTTAAGTTTAGCATTTTGAAAACAGGAATAGCACAACACTACAAAAGCAGCGCATGGAATCTGAAACTCACATGAACAACAACAAAAAACCTCATTCTCTGTTGCTTAAAATGCATCTTGTTTTTTTCTGTTCTGGTGTGTGTTTGTTTTCCTCATCACCTCGCACCTCTGACAGTTAGGAGGAGGCCTCGTGTTTGAGCTGTCAGCTCGAGGCCTATCTGTCACCGCCGTTTCAATGAAAGCCTGTCACGATCACTTGTCAGTTTTTCACCCCCCCTCCCCCCGCATGGCTCCTTCAGCCCCTCCTCTTCTTCCACCCCTTTTCCACTTTATCACTCCTCCGTCCCTTGACAGGTGCCAGCAGCAAAGTATTTCAATAGGTGGCTCTTTGTGGCAATCTGTCACCACCTTCGCCGTTGCATCACCACAGCCCGACTGATGTCATGGTTGTTGTTGTCAGTTGTCATGGCCAAGTCGGAGTAGTCGGTTTCAGCTGGCATTTAACCAAGATTTATGAGCGTTATGAGTTCAGAGAAACACGTGTTTGATCAACAGGTTGCTGAATGGGAAATTTTTCTGGGAAACTCTGAAGGTACGTTAAAAGGGGGGCTCTTAACCTAAAGTAGGTCTGCATGTGCAGGCCTAAACTAGCACACGTCATCTTGGAATAAATAAAGCTTTTGATTGTTGCTTTTGCCTGTAGAGTCACAGAAAAGCCTGACTCTGATGCCTCTGGAGCCACTTTAAGACGTCGAACTTTACAACCCGTCTTCATTCCTATGGAAGCTCATCAAAGGGCAGTCGATCATATTGTTTAGACTTTTTCCAATCAGCAACCAAGTGAGAGTCAACAACTCGCTCCGCCACCTCCGCCCGACGTTCCGCCCGCTGCTCTCCAACATAAAGAGTTTGTTTAGTGGCCTTTGCAGCATCACTCGCGACTGCTCATTGATCACGGTTTAGACGGAGTCGGACGGAGTCACAGCTCGTAAAATTATGCTTTTTCTGGGTCTGTTTGGCTCAGCGGTTATTACCGCTGAGATGGCCTAATGCTTGACTGCAAATACTAATTGGGACAATGCAGATGGAGAGACGGGGGGGAGGGGGCGAAGAAGGGTTGGAAGAAAGGGACGTATGGGGCAGATCATAGGGAAGAGGACGGCTCAAGTGGGACATCAGAAAAAGACAAATTAAAAGACTAAAGATGAAATTATATTTTCCGTGATTTGGAGCATGCAAGGGTCTGTGTGAATTTCGTCACCGCATAGTGCAAGCGTAGGCTCTGTGCAGGCATCAGCACATCTCCAATATGTTGCTGCATGCATTCTTTAAGGAGTATATTCAGGTCTTAAAAGTTTAGAGCTGGAATCTCTGCACTGGTGCTTTGAGCTAAATGCTATGCTAACATGCCTACAATGCAATGCTAACGCTGCTGTTGTTTAGCAGCTATAACATTTACTATGTTTGCTTACTATATTCTGAGTTACGCTTCGTCTTAAACTCAAATGGATGACTTAACATTCTGATCCAATGATGACACTAGGTAAAAAGAGATCACCAAACCTATCACAGTTCATCCTCAGGGGAACATGAATGCTTGCACCAAATTTCATGATGCATTACTTGTTGAAATCAAAGTGGCGAACCAATCAACTTCCCCATCCATAGAGCCACACCGCAAACATGGCTAAAGACAGAGCGAAATTCAAATAAACGATTAATGGACTGTAGTGAAAACTCCAATGACTTAGTGAATTACATTAAACATATTTCATTTCTTTATTACTCTCCCTCACTATTATCACCGTGGTTGACGTCCTGCAGTTGGGAAACTACCACTCTGTGTTACAGGGCCCGGCCTGGTTCGTCAGCGAGCCGTCTGGTGTTTTTATCACTGTGTGATATGAAGGGCATTCCAAGGACATGCTGTAATCTACTGCCAGTTCAGAGAAGCAGCGATGGTTCAAAGCGTGGGAACTCATCGTTATGTGAAATGCAGGCAGCATGGATGCACAGCAAGTCAGTGGTGTTGAAAATACTGGAGTTTCACGGAAAAAAAAATTAAGAGATTCAATGAAATATTGATGGTTTTGCTTGCTTTTGTTACTCTTTTTCCTCAAGTCTCAACTATAAATCTGCTTGAGCAATATGTTCACATCATCTCATAGATCACTGTGTCTGTTTGACACTGAAAGGTCCCGGAGCTGCAGGCCAACACATTTGGCCCCGGTCGATCGGGCCCACTGCTCTGAGGATGCTCCGAAATCACTGCGCACGATGACTTGTTAGAGTTGGTCTTAAAATTAAGTGAGACACTGAGGCAGTAAAACTCGCACAGTCTGAAAAAAAAATTAATGGATTTGCTCGGAAATAACTGCCACCCCCTTTGCATTTCCAACCGGTTTTATGTCCTTCATTAGCGTCAAGCATGAAGAAATAAAAAAAAAAATCCCAAACGGAAACTGCATTTGAAGAATCAAATCTTTCGACACCCCAAATAACTCACACCAGCTCCACTTCGAGCGCAATTCTTGTTGACGTCAGCTGTAATTCTGTTATTGCTGCGATGAAGTATTTTGGCGGATCACTTCTTTAAGAAAACAACTGGGAGTTATTGAGAAGCCCTCAGAGGAAAAAGAATGAGAGCTTTTCTGAAGGTCCTCCAAGAAAAGTCTCTTCAATCAAGCTGCAGAGAAAATGCCCCCTGATGTCTCTCTCTCTGCTTCTCCTTCATGCACTTCCTTACCATTTAACATTCTTTTCTTTTCAACTTCTCTGTCATCATATGGCTCTTTCTTTGTCTTTATGCATATTTACTTTCAATCTGAAGTTACAGCCGGTTGTGAAATATGCATGTCTGTGTGGTCGCTGCCTATGTAATGCATAGAGTAGACTAAATAACCCACACTCATCTGCATGCTTTCGTGACAGACTGACGGCATGTCAGAGGAACAGCAGAGGTCAAAGGTCGAGCCACAGACTCCTCCATGCAACCCTGGGAGACAAGGCCGTGGCTTTTGGTGCGCAAGGGGGAAAATTTAATTCCTCAAATTCCTGCGATGTGAATATAGGATGTTTGTGTTCGCAATATCGTGTTGAGTGAGCTTGACATGCGCTTCCTATAGAGGAAAAAAAATCAAACACTGTATAGATCCAAAGCTAAACAACAGGTCTTGGTGTTTGAGTGCAGTACCGGGAGCGGAGAACAACCAGGAAAGGAGTCTTTATGAGGCCTTAGACTTCAGAATAAACATGTCCACATATGCATAAAGACGGAGCCATTTATTTGCTTCTTTGCTGCATGATGTAAAATTTTATCTAGCCCATGGGAAGCACTCAGTTAAATTGATTGCGATGTGACATTTTCCAATTTCACATTTCCCCACAATCATACAAGACCACTTATTATAAATATAAGTTTTTACTGTTTTCATATAAGTGGGGATTTTGGTGGGTAATGGTATAAATGTACTTGGAGAGGTTTTTCCATCCTGCCAAGAAACTCTGAGTCGTCAGAAGCGCAGATACTTTGGCATAAAGAATGTTCACATTTTAAGATATTGAATATCGGCAAAAAAAGCACTCACTGGCAGCTTTAATTCAATAATAAGGGTGTCGGTCTGTGCCCTCAGAAAGTCATTCTCTGAAGCCTCATAGATGCAGGATGAGGGCGTAAAGGAGGACTACAATGGCTGCCGTTGGACACGATGTTGCCTTTTACGGCCTGCCTGTGACTCGCGCTGCCCGTGCGGCGGGCGGAGGCCGTATCTAGCAATGTATTAACTTGTATGTGAATGAGTGTCTGGATTGTTTCGGGGGCCGCGCTTCGGTTTTCAAGTGAAATTTCAATGACAGAATAATGACGGAGGGGGAAACCAGCGTGACTCATATTCACCGCTCTATCACCCTCGCCGCTCTGCATCACACAGTAATTATTCTCTTTACTTCTGAAGGATCCCACGGGCCACTGGTGCACCCTGCGCAAACCACCAATTAAGTTTTTTACGGGCTTATTAGGTGAATACAAAACTGCTACATTTTGTCAGGATTATAGCTCCATTAAAATGTGTTGACAATGAAATAAGTAGCTTTCTTTAAGACGGCTTTAATCAATATTTAATAGGGAATTCAATGACGGTGGTGAAAGTAACGAATTACATTTACTCTCATTACTGTAACAAAGTCGCTTTTACTTGTACTTTTTGAGTATTTTTTAAGGTAATTTTACTTTTACTCAAGTATTGTACTTTTTGCTACATTTCAAGTTGCATCTGTTAGAGTAAAGATGAGTCACATGAAAAGTAGCAGAGAAGACGCTGCTGGTGTTCACCTGTCTGTCTGTTCACCTGTCTGTCTGCAGCTGCAGGAGACCGGAACTCCAGACAGCTCCATGTCCAGAGAGGTGACACTGTGGAAAACACACATGCTGACTGTGTACGTATCAGGGAGGTGGTGGTGGTGGTACAGTCTCACCCAGGCCCAGTGGTTTGTGAACAGTAAAACAATGCACCATAATGCACTTGTGATGATGTCATCATGGGTTAAGTTTAGGATTACTGTATCATAGTTGCATCTACTGTAATTAATGGCTGATTTAATGCACCACCTGTCGAGCATGCTAAGTGACCCAAATCAAAGACATTCAAGATGTTGTGTGATCAACAGGTGCATGCTGGGAATGGCTAAATGCTAAATTGCTCATGGTGGATCCCATATTTGCTCAATTGTGTGTGAGGCCTTTCTGCTGTTTCTGATTACTTTCACTTTGGAAAACTCTGAGCAGCACAGTGGGACAGAGAGGCTGAGAGGACTGGTTATAATATAAAATGAGAATGATGAACCAGATTGTGGATGCTTTCCTTCAATACGTTTGTGGCTGCAGCTGCTGTGGAGTTGATCTTTATTATCAAAGTCTGTGTTGTCTGCTTTGGTGTTTTGTTCTGTTGTTAAAGTGGCAGTTATTTAACTTCTGTAGCCTGATACTGCTTCTTTGTGTCCATGGCTGTTTTTATTCATGGTTAGTCATTTGTGTTTAATTGATTTAGTTTTTCTTCTTGTCTGGTTCATTGCAGTTAGGTTATAAAGAGAAAGGCCACTGAATATTTATAATTGATAATCAGTGGAATGCACAGGCTGCAAAATCTGTTTTTCCAAATGGAATTTCTTGTTTGGTTTGGACATAAGGGCTTGCAACGCTTTTGTAAAAACTTACTTGGTTCACTGACACAACTCTCTTGAATCCTATTGTTGCTCAGTAACTACTGGATTTGTAATTAGCCACTGTTTGCTGACAAGTTTACCATGTCAATTTAACAGGTTTTGTATATTAATGTTGCATCCACAACGTGTTTCTGTTGCCCCCGCGTGGCCAAAAACATCACTTGTCGCAGGTTTAAAGGTTCTTAAAACAAGCATCAGGATTTAGATGGAGGTTTTCTATTTGAGGCTATACAATGATGGATGAGTCTCTATCATTGCAAATAAGGCTTGTTGAAACACATGAAAAAGATCCTCTGTTTGCTGAGAGATAGTGTCAGTCCAGACACCTTAATGATGATGCTAATTACTGACAATGGAAATGGGCATGAAGAAAATAGTTTCATTTTTCATACAACTTTTCCTTTATTCTACCTAACATCATCTGTAAATAGTAAATAAGACAGCATTGGAGTTATTGGATGTATTTGTCCACTTGTGATGGAGGCTGAAATGAAATTACCAGATAAAAATATTGTTTTAATGTTTAAAAATAGCAAAATTGTGTGATCAAAAAGTGGGAGTCCAAAAACACCTGCTTGGCTTGGAGTCAACTCAGATGAAGGGTCACACGAAGACATACATGTGATATGGATAGTGTCATTTATAAATTTAAATTTTCAAATAGTAGATTTTTGCAGACTCTTTAAATCATTCTTCATATATGTTAAAGCCTTTAAGTGCTCAAAGCTCTGAGCATTGATGACACAGAGCCTCTGTAGATTTTACAGATCACACTGTGTCGGCTCCAGCGAGCTCCCAATTAATTCATGCTTCAAACTCATGAAGGAAGTTTCTGAACATTAGGACTGTGACAAGTAACAAATATTATTTTTTCCATTCCTTGACAGACATGGCAAACAAACCCTGGTGACTCTAACTTGTTGCTCTGCCCACACAAAAACATTATTGATGGAGCTCAGCTGTTTTTTTTTTCTCTCTTTACCATCAGCTGAAACTTTCCTCGTCTTGCCCGGCCGTGTGATACAGCACACTCTCCCACGGTTCTCCCAGTGCCTTCCCCATCATTTTTCCTGATGCACCAGTTCCCTCATGTATGGAAACATATGGTGGGTTATAGCGACTCTCACAGTAAGCTGAAAGTGGTATATATTACATCATCGCATCCGTTGGTCTTATTGTCTCATTGTCAGAACAGTAGGATATTAAATGGGAATGCTTTGCTGCATTAACACACACAGCAGGCCTACACACACTCGGGGAGTGGCAGGGCTTTCACGGGACCACTGAATCATGTTTCCCACTCTGATGATCTGCTGGTGCAGTCTCGGCGCTGATTGCTTTATGTGCTGGATGGATGATGTACAGCCACTGTGACCATCTGTCGCTGGCTTCCACCAGTACCAGCCAGTATCCCGCTGCTGCCGCTGACGCTTTTTATTTGTGTGCGATGTCCTCTGCTGCGTACACCAGGACCAAATGTTCCTGTAGTGTGTATGGACCAGACGCATTGGATTTATATAGAAGCGTTTCTACGAAGGCAGAAATTAAGTCACTGCTTGAGTCAGTCCTCAGCGGGCCGATGCCACAGGAGCCGCAGTGTTTTGCTGTGGGACTTATTAGGCAAATTGGCCAAAGTAATGGGAAAGGAAGAACTCAAAATATAAAACCGTCCAGGGATGTGCACAGACATTTTGAGGGCCAGTGGCTTAGTAATAAAATGCCAGCTATAATAAACCAGTGACATCTTTATGTGTCTTGTTTGTCTGACCAACAGTCCAAAATCTAAAGATACTCATGAATGATAAAGAAAAGAGTCAAATCATCAGCAAATGTTTGACATTTTCCCTTAAAAAATGATTTCAAGGTTATAAAAAAATCTTATTTAATATAATTGTTTTGTATTTATTATTTGTTTGAAACACTATAACAGCTATACAAAGCAACCCAGCGAAGTAACAGACATAGATGGCTTCCATGCACGACATTAGCATCATTAGCTAAAACTTTATTGTGGCTGTAATTTAATCCAAGTCATGATGTCACTGGTAATTTAAATGAATTCAATCTGTCACGTTTAATTCAAATTAGTTTAATGTTGTGAAATCATTGTACCTTGATTTAGCTAGAATCTTGAACAAAGGCTGTTAATTCTTAAGGATAATATTTGCACATGGAACATGGATAAAATGAATATGTGTAAAATTGAATGGGTCACCTGTAACTGCAGATAATTATCACCAAGCTCTGCAGTTTCCCTCAGCTCTGTGAACTGTTTTAACGTCTTTCAGCTCATTGTTTTGGTTTTCAACTGGCTGCAACTTCTTTTGTTCATTTTCATTCATTTCGGACATTTTGACCTGAAGCTGAAAAGCACTGATAAACCAACTGTGCACTACTTGGCCAGCACCAAACAGTTCACTGACGAAGCTGGTGAAAGCACTGCAGCACTTAGCAGTTAAACAGATATTTCCCTCAGGAGTTTGGCGGACAGCGAAGTCCTGGACATGCATTTGTTTTGTAGCCAGAGACACAGCTCCAAATGAACGCGACATTTGTTGTAACTGTTCAAATTTATGTCAGTGTTGTGTTCACAGCCTGCTTTGCTGCTCCCAACTGGCCAAAACTCAATGAATGCAGATTTATGTTGAGTGATATAAGGCAACTGCTGTCCGACACTATATGAGTAATCTTTTATGTTTTTAATCACATTTTAATGGAAGGTTGAACCCTGAAGGTCAACAAAGCTGACTAGACAATATGTTAGTATAAAATGCCTTTTTTGGTTAATTATAGCTTAACAAGGTTGCTTAATATTCACATTGCTTAGTTCCTTAAAAAAGGTTTAGTGACATAAGCCAATGAATCTGCATTTTTAAACAATATCTGTATGTGTGTGTGTGTGTGTGTGAGTGAGTGTGTGACAAGTTCCCTCACAACTGCCAAGCTAAGGGACCTAGCTATCCACTGGAGAGCAATAAGAACACGATGGCCTGTTATTGCTTACCGGAACCATCCAGAATATAAAATGGAAGCAGAGAGAAAAGCTGCAAAAAAAAAAAAAAAAAAAAAAAAAAAAAGACAACATGATTCAGAGAGTCTCTCTGAACAAATGAATAAATCAAGTTCACAGCGTGGAACACTTCGCACAAAAACACAAGCCAAAAACCCAAGCACATGGCAAGGGAAAACTTTTTTCTCTCCTTAATAGTGGACTTAACGATGAATTTAGAGGTGTGTGTGTGTGTGTGACCTCAGTGTGTGCGCGGGTCATGTGTGTCGATGCACACATGTGGCGTGTCTGCAGCGCGTGCTCATGTTTTTTAGGTGTTTTCGTACAGAACGTACGTGCATGAGGATCACGTGTGTTTGTGTGTTTTTAGTGTGTGTGTGTGGACAGAAGTCACGCCAGACCTAGTCACCTGTCACTTTTGTGTATTCGCTGAATGTGGGAACGTGCCAGTGGAAAAAGCCCTCACTATTTTAATGCTGCTTATTTCCCAGCACCTCACACTGGTCTTTTCCTCTCTCTGCTTTGGCACGAGACTGAGGAAAACCCTCTGTGTGTGTGTGTGTGTCTGTGTGTGTGTGTGTACGCCCTCGCACCTCGTCACCTCTGATGCTGCAGCGGGAAGCCTTCGCTGCCAGGAGAACCCCAGACTGGCAGGCATACCGAACGCCTACGCACACACATGCACGCACATGCCTGTGTGCACTCGCACATGCTTTCACACACACGTGAGCCGCACATATGCAAGTCACTAGCGCAGATGCACACACGCATTTAAATATATAACACACACACACACACACACGCCTCTGCCTTTCCACACAGCAGTGTTAAAGCTTTTCCATTATTTTACTGCTCCTTCTATAACAGTGGCAGTGAAGCCCACTTAGCCGAGTCCACACTCCAATGTAAACAGTAGGACTTGAATGTGACACCCAACTTTAGGTCTGGGACTCTTGTAGCAATCAGAGGACCAGGTGGTGAATCAAACACCAGCCGACAAACGCCCCCCATCTCCAAAAAAAAAAAAAAAGAAAAAAGATTACTGTTTCCAGCAGTAGTAGCTGCTTTTACCACTCGACTGGTTAAATATTCCAGATTTCTCACATTGGAACATATTCATCAGTATTTCCCCACCGTGGACAACATCGGAAAATGCTGAGATGCCAGACCCAAATCACGCTACCAAAATTTCAGCAATGAAAATCTACATGCCTGTTTTGATTTTTCCTATAACCTTTATTTATCCGGGGAAAGTTGACTGTGCAAGCTGGATCTTTTAATTATTTCTTTTTTTTTTTCCCGGCCGTGCCCTGTTTTTCTCTTTCAGCCACACAGATTCACTTCCGGCCACGAGCCTGCTTCTTTATTCCAGCTATCACTGTTCTATTCTTTATTTATCACTTTTAAAGAATCAGTCAGTGAATAATTTTGAGTCTCAGTTGTGTGTAACAGTATCAGAGCTGTTTGTTCCTGTATGTATGTTAGGAATAAACAAGACTCTTATATTCATGTACGTTTGCTATCTCTTGCTTGTTATCTCTCAAAGTGACTACTATCAATATTTAATATTTAATATATCAAATGACGATGTGGAATCAATATGACGATGTGAAAGGGGTCGCTTGGAGTGAGCTTTACTCATTATACACTACCTGCTCAGATACACAGTTTGCAACTAGCTGGTGAACATAGTGCAGTATTGTGCAGCTAAAGAGAGACGGTAGAAACCAAAAATATGAAGACAGAGGGTGAATACTGAGATGACCAGAAACATGACACTTAATGAATGACAATGTTGCTCCGAAACTGTTGATGATGAGCAACTGTTCAACTTAAAATCAATGCTTCATATTCCTTTCCAATTTGTGTACTCACACTCTCTCGAAACCTGATATTTATACGAACTGTTTCATTATTTTACTAGACAGTTTTGGTGACTGTCATCCTGCATCATCAGTACTACATGGGAACGTTTATTACACTGACTGAAAGGAGGCATGCAGCACTTTATTGTGTCTAATGTGTTAATTCATCCTCCAACATCATAAAAAGCTCTCGAAGAAATTTGAATGCTTGAAACTAATACAAGTATTAGAACCAGGATGAAAGAGAGGAGTTTGCACAGTAATGCAGAGAAATATTTATTCCCAGTGGTATCGCTATATTTAACTTACTCTTCATCCTGGAATTGCTAACATACACTGAGCGAGCCTGGAGTGCAACACAGCTGTTTTAACTCCTTTTCACTTTCTGATAGATCAGGAAAAAGAAAAATCCCTGCACTCATGTGATGACAGTTACTGTGGTTACCAAATTAAAAGCATAAGTAATCCCTTTTGTCATTGGTACATTTTTATTTTGCTTCTACCACATTGTTTGTTTCAACTGTTACTCAATGCAAAACTCCACTGGGCGGTTTCCCAACATAACATGGTACGCTCTTATTTTGCCTGCCTATCAGTCGAATCCGCAATAAGAATAAGGAACATATATCACATATATTAGGGGGGGGGATATTGGTGGTAAGAGGGTGTGACTTGGACGAGAATCAGCCGTGGCTGTGTTTTTCCAGTCGTGCATGCGTGTGTGGATGGTTTACATCGAGACGTGCGTGCGCGTCGATGCCAGCCCTGCAATAAGGTATCGCTGGCAAGGGAAAGGTGGGATTAAGTTTCTCCAGTGAAATGTCAGCCGAATATTGTTACCGCCAGGGGATCAGAGAGCAGTCGGGCACCAGTGAACCGTTTCCGGATGGAAATCACTTCTGCTGGATTTCTCCCCAGCAGCCTGGCCTCTCTCTTTCCACGCCACTCCTATAGATCGCTCGCTGCTTGATGGGGTTTCCCAGTGTGTGTGTGTGTGTTTGTGTGTGAGCGTCTGAGCGGTTGCTGACAAAACATAAACCCTAAAAATGAGATAATGCAACGGAGGATTTTGCATGTGCGTCTGCTTTTGTGTATGTATTAGCAGGTGTTGACTGAGGTTTCAGATGTTAGCTGCGATGAGCTGTACGGTTGCGTACAAGCTCGGTAACACACATATGCACACACACACACACAGACTAGATGACTTGGTACTGTTAACACTGATTCGCTATGCAAATTCCTGCATCATGAACCAAGCGTTGCTGCGTATGAGAGAGAAAGCTAACCAGGTGGTGCCCAGTCTTGTGTCTCGCTCAGGGTGGTCTTGTGAGAAGGGCTGAAATTAATCCTCATTACATTAATCAGGCTCACACACACACACACACACACACACACACATGCACAGTGAGCCAACTTAATCACAAAGCACGTGTGTTGCAGTGCACTTCGCATTCCCTGGTGTAACCAGAGACACATCGCACATACCGCATACACTGCAAAGACATGTCAGCTTAACGTCTTTGTTTTTAATTATATTGACACGTTATAGTATTTGATACATACAATGTATATTGCATCGCCAAATATCTGATGGGGGGGGAGAAACAATGACGTCCATAGATAGGGAAAAAAAGTCTTTTAATTTTCAGCAGGCTAACATAAAACGCGTGTGTGCAGACTGATGTAATAGTAGAGTCGATTTAAAGGAATTTTGTTCATTAAAAAGTTTGTGCATGTTCAATATTACCACAGTAAAACCCCTTGAAAAAATATCGACAGGTTGCCAGATAAGACCTCTTCTCAGGACTGTGTGGGCGGCACCAGATTGTGCTTAATTGACCGCTCTTACTCACCTGCTCTCATCTTCTAAGGTGGAGAAACACCTTTGACTTCTTATCTGTACCAAAGGTGTGTCACCTGTTGCGGAGGAAGGGTGAATGAAGCTCAAATCACATGACCATAATGAGTCTGTCCTCGGTTAGTGTTGACTGCTGCACTGTAAGTCATTGCATATATTTATAGTACAGTAAGTATATAAGAGTCAGTGCTTTGCAAAACATGTGTACGTTTTTTGAAAAGGGCAAAAAAATTAAAACTAATTACACTCATAAGTCGCTCAGATGTTCTGTTGCTTCACTGTTGTTAATTATTCAAAACAGATAAAGATCTTGGATTTATTATCACTGAAACCAAAAGCAAACCAAAGTAATAAACAACAAAAATGAAAACAACAACATTAGGCTTCAGGCTGCATAAAAATAAATAACTGCCGTTGTCAGCTTTCCGCATCGATAATTACATAATCAAAACTCGAAATCCCGATACCAGCATGTGCACTTTCAACCTTAGAGCAAGTGTCAAGCGTGCGTGCATCTGTTCAACCGCTATTAAAAAAAGTCATGTGGGAGAGAGATGCTAATCAACAGCACACAAAATGAGAAAAATAAATGCTCACAGTGTCAGAAGCATTGTGATTTAATATGAAAACAGAGCGAAATAAAGCACTGATTTAGTGTTAATCTGATGGGAACATGCTCCTCGGTGTGGACTGGTATGACGACAATTTGTCCAATACGTCGGCAAACATCCATGATTGATGGAGACATTAACTCAGCAACCTAACACGGTTGTTTATAGACACCAAGAGGAACATTTGCACCGTTGGTCATCAGCGCTGATTGTTCACTGTAGACAGATCGCTCGTCTTTCTTTCAAGCTCCTAAAGTTTATAGGCCGATGTTAAGTCGTCTGCAATGTGTTGATCCTTGGCCAAACACACGTACAAACAGGGTATACATTCTGCTGAGTGACAGCCAGATCGGCCAGCTTGTCAACTTCTAATCCTGTCTCCTACATGTTCTGTTTATGTACAAACAATGTGTGACAGCAAATATGTTTTGATGGAAACATGTTGTCTATGAACATAATGAGGAAATGTTAATTAACGCAACTCAAAAGTCTCGTCAAAACTCGTCATTGTTTTAGGGCTGTCATTGGAAATCAGCTATCTCATCAGCTGATCTCTTCCATCCAATAGCACAGTGTTCCACCCACATCGCTAGCCTATCATCTTCGTGCTCTCCTTTTAAAATCCGATCTTTCATACCATTGATTCGAGTGCCCCTCCACCTCCCCACCACCGCAGAATCATCATTCCATTTAACAGAAACACGATCTTTCCTAACTTTGAGTAATGCGCTTTTATTCCCTGTCACCACACTGTGTTTGTGGAAACAATTTAGTACTACACAAACATAATTTCTAGGATACAGGGTTGCAACCTCTCGTACTGTTGGTCTCATTAAAAAAATAACTCCATGGTTTTTTCCTTTTTAACCAAACTTCTTTCATTTTAACTCCCCTTTTAGAGCTGCACTTGATGTTAAATCCAACCTGCCCAATAACAGTATAGTAGCTAATAAGACAGTGGCAGAGGCCTAAAGTACCCCACAAGTTATTTTATGATGGTGGGAGACCACAGGATTATAACAGGCTGCTCCGGGCCCTTAAGCTTTTGTAGGTATAAAACTAGTTTGGTTTAATTCGATTGAGTTTAGTTTCGGGTGTAGTTGGTTTAATAGACCCAAGAGGGCATCATAAAAACCTGTCGCAGTGGAAAAAAAATCAAACACATCAGAACAATATAGTGGACTGTATATTGACACTAATGACATCAAAACCCAATAAATAACATAGTGCATCAGTGACAAATGAGGCAAATCGAATCTACCATGACTTTATTCCTGCAACCTAAAGTAGCATGAAATTGCACACTCCCACTATATAATGGCGCGGTCCACATTTATATTAAAAGACATTTCGGAGACTGATGTCATAAAGACTTATGTCCTGATTTCACAAAACGAGAATACCCACAATCTCCCACTGTCAAATTAAAGAGAAGCTACGTCATGTGAGTGAGTGGCTTCTGAGGGATGAAGGCTCTATTTTCTCTAAATGAGGCATATAGTAAGAATATACAGTAACATGTTGGGCATTAATAATTGTCTGTTATTCATGTATGAGCATTTAGTTTTGCTTTTTAGTTTTTAACTTTTCAGGAGCAGGACAGTATGTGATTAAACTGCTCAGCTGAAAGACTCAGTGAGAGTTGTTTTTGAGGTGTGTGTGTATTTGTGTGTGTGTGTGTAAGTAGGTATGTTTCACACTCATCACCTATCTCACCTCCTGTCATTCTGACTGACAGACGAGCTTGTAGGATCCTTGTTCTTGTGTCTGTAATGTTGTTACATGTGCTGTACCGTTTCACCCTATGTGCATTTTTTTCTCTGCGTCTCTGGCTGTAAATGCATTTGCCAGTGTCGATGCACTAATTATGTCTGTGTGTGTGTGTGTGTGTGTGTATGGACTTTTGTGTGCACATGTGTGTGTGTGTGTGTACATATTTCCAGCGGCTCTCCCTCCAGGAATGCAGCATGGCTCTTCAGAAGGGGATATTAGTGCTGACCGCAAGGCCTCTTTCCCCTCTCCGCTTCCATCTGGTGTCGCATTAAATATTAAACTTTTTAATTTGATTCAATTCCCGACGACAAACACCCTTGATTGGATCCAGATGCCAGCAACAAGGGCCCACCCCAGGCCTGGTCTCTGCCTCGGGTTTGGATGTGGATTGTGAAGCTCGGCACAGGAGCTGGATACTGAGACCTGGATTAAGGCTGGAACTGGGAGTGGAGATGAGGATGGTGCTCCAGTTTGGACTGGGGGGTGGAAGTGGTACTTTTGGTAAAAGAGGAGGTGAAACCGAAGTTACCCTTTGGGACTGGAGATGGAAATTCAGCTGGCAATTGGGTTAAACCTGGAACTAAAGCTGAAACTGGAATGTCAACCTCTTTCGGTGAAGAGCAAGGAACAGGAAAAACCCTGTTTGCTGTTGAAGTGAATGAGTCATCATCAAATGATCAAGTTCAACCTGACTTCATGACACCGCTTCAAACCTGGGTTAAACAGTGCTCATCCTTGAAAGTGTTCCATGGCTTACTCACTTCTGGTAACTCTATAGTAAAATTGATGTTGGTGGTGACTTGTAGTTCTTTCGGCCAAATTGTTGCTCGTCTCCGCAGCAGAGATAGTTGAACATAAATGAAGACTGATGCATTTGCAATACATCATTTGTAATCACCATCAGAGCCAATACATTTGTTTTTTAACCTGATTTTTGACCTGGTTGAGGTTTGGTTTGATCTGGCCAGAAAATGTCTTGATTAGGGAAATATTTTGTCAAGGTTAGAAGAAACAGAGTGAAATTTGTTATGGCTGGCTAGAGGTGGGTGACACATTACAGAAAAAACTTGGTGGCTTTGCAAGATGCTGCACCAGAACAGCTTCGATGCACTTCGGCATTGATTCTACAAGTTTGTGGAGCATTCTCTACTGGAGGATCTTCCAAAAGATCCTCTGTCAATTGGTGTTTTAATGGCGGTGGTGTAGAGCACTGTCTATCACGTCAGTCCAAAATCTCCAATCGGTGTGGGTGATGACTGCGAAGGCCATAGCATATCATTTACATCATTTTCAGACCCCTTGTACCCTATGGATGGAGGCATTACAATCCTGGAAGAGACCACTCCCATCAGGATAACAACTTGATTGTAGATAAAAGTGATCACTCAGAACCACTTTGTGTTGATTTGAAATGGCCCTTGCTTCTTAGGGGACATGTGCCCTCCATGGTAATAACAGAGCCACCAGATCCCCTCACCGCAGGGGTCAAACATTTAAACCTGCACCTCTCTTGGTGTATATCACACAGGCGCTCATCCACCTGTCTAGAATATGGTGAAGGATGATCACTTGACTCTATCATATCCTGCATTGTCATTCTCAGTCACCTAAAGACGAGTTGCTCCTCTGTTTTTCCTTAAATATTGCACCAATGTGTTAGTTAAACATTGTCGCCACAAAATTCAACCCTATTTAGTGATTTCTTTCCCAGAGATCTCAACGCACATGCCGTGTTCCTACAGAAACACAAGCCAGTTGAGCAGTGTTGTGAATGAAGTTCCTGCCATCGATGTTCTGACAATTAACCATCTTTCAAAGTCGCCAAATATTTTTCCTCTTACCATCTTGACACAAAATAAGAATCAACTGGACCTGTTCAACATTTTTATACAAACAGCGCATGACTGCATGTTAATTGTTTAATTATACCATGCAATGTGGAAGCGTCTGCATTCGTTATGTCTCTCCACTCGTTTACTCAGTTTTTTCCTTTAATTTGTCACCCGTCTGTGAATGGCTTTATTACTTCAATGTAAACTTACATAGTTTCTGGGCATTCGCTGAAATGACTGTCCTTTTCCTTCATCCTTCATTGAAAAGGCTGTTGCTAAACAACTACTGGAAATAGCTGAAGCTAATAACATTCTCAACCCATTTCAGTTGTTTTTTGCCAACTGCATGGTACAGAATCTGCTCGGCTGAAAGTCACAAACGATGTTTGGATCAGATTCTGGCCATCACTCCATTCTGTTAGACTTTGACTTTGTCGATCATCCCATCTTAAGTGTGACAATTAATGATTTTGTCTCGTCATTCACTCATGTGTCATGTGGGATTCCACAAGGTTCAGTCCTTGATCTCATGATGTTTAACTTGTATATGCTCCTGATTGGTCATATTATCTGTCAGTTTAAGAATGCTGTCTGCCATTGTTATGCAGATGACACCGAACTTTATTTATCAATAAAATCTGATGATTTTAACAATCTGGATATTCTACACTTACACACTTGGATTGGATGCCACTGAATTTTCATCATATGAATATGGACAAAACAGAAATATTTGTCATTGAAGTGTAGTAATCCACTTCTCAGGCATTTAGCAGGTAATATAAAATCATCTTCTAGAACTCTTGGTGTAGTGTTTAATCAAAATCTGAATTTTGAATATCACATTAAGAAATTGGTTTAATACCTAAGAACATCACAAAGAAAATCGATCACGGTTGTATCTATTCTCGCCTGGAATACTGCAACACTTTGTTTTCTTGTTCAAGCAGTCTGCGATTGCTCAACTTCCCCATCCTGGCCCACTTACATTGGCTTCCTGTATACTTCAGTTCAAGATGCTCCCGATCACATTCAAAGCCCTTCATGGCATGGCAGCCGCAAGCTTCTGAACTCATGACCCAATACCCTCCGCCAAGATTACTCAAATCTTCTGACCAATTGCTCTTAAATGTCCCACAGTCCAGGCTCAAAATGAAGGGAGAGCGGCTTTTACTGTTTTGGCTCCAACACTTGGGAATTGCCTCCCCCTCACTGTCAGGTCCACTGAGTCTGTACCACAATTTTTTAAAAACTTTGTCCATATTTGTGCTTTTAAATTCTGTTTATTATATTGCTTTAGTTGTTGAGTTTCCGCTTTTTAACTTATTTTTTACTTGCCATTTTTATGCTGAGTACTTTTTTTCCCTTGTTTTCATGCGGTGTACTATTATGCACTTTTTATGACCGGGAAACACTTTACTAACTGCTGTTGGAAAAGTGCTATACAAAACAAGAGTTCTTACTTTGTCTTGGGAAAGTAGGTGCCCCGCAGTCCAGTGACAAGCAGGTTGGGTTGACTGAAAACTCAAAGCGGATAGAGGCACATGGCTGTTATCTATAGCCCTGTAATGAACTGACAACCAGTGCAAACAAGGTACTCTGCAAGGAACAGAATCATAGAGAAATACACCAAATGGAGACAAGCAAGTACAGATCCCTGTGACCAATCATCTGGTGTGCATGGTAAAATTGAGACTGAGTTGCCTGTTCATTATCACCTGCCAAGCACATGATTTCACTGAGAATGATAAAACAATTGGACCAAGACTACAGCTGGTTGGGAATGTTTAAGATGTTGGCTTGAGATCTTGACCCTCATGTTGTTTGGCATCTGCCCATAACAAGTGTCCAGTGTGATTTGCCTGCATTTTCCCTTCATTTCCTTTTATTCCCCCTCTAAAGTGTTCAATAGCTTTCTTGTTTTCTCACTCTGACCTCTCCACTCCTTCTCCTCCCCTTCCTCTCTTAGGATGGTATATTAAGAGAAGCTCAGGGCCAAGCGTAAGCTGACGTCTGGGGATTGAGGTTTGGATGTCTCGGTGCTCCGTCTGCCCGGGTCCTGTGAGTTTTTTCGACAGCAGGCGCTCAAACAGCCATCAAGGTCACGGCCTTCCAATCTTACTTCTCTTAAAACAACAATAACAAGTCATTTTCCTTTTAACAAGTGAAACAAAGCTGCATATGGGGTGAGATAATGTCTTTTGTTGCCAATGTCAAGTCAGTTTGCTTCAAGAATTTCCTTGAATCAGTGCCACTGAGTCTGTTCGATGCCTTAATTTCTCCTGCTTTTGCACGTTTTGCTTGAAAATTCTTGAAATAAGCAAAAGTGCTCTGGAAACATGTGCTATTACCTCATTTCATCGCAAGAACATTTTTTCTTAGAGTAAATTACTTGTTAATGCTCGGTGTCATATTAAATTAACGCCATATTAGAACATCTGTCTCTCCCTTGTTCTTCTCTGTCTTTCACTGTTACTACTGCCTCATGCCCTTTTCCTTTTGTTTTCTCCAGTTGTATGATGTATCTCTAAATTAGTGTATTACGGAATATACTCGAGATAATAGAGCTCACATTGGACCAGAGCAGACCAGAGGTCCCGGGGCTAAATGTGACTCCCCTTGCCTGCGTGAGGACCTGACAACAGGCTTCGGTCCAGGGGTCTGTGTCCCCACCCGCCATCCCATCTGCTGCCTTAATCCAGATGCCTCGGCAAGGATGAATCATAACTACTTCAGCTTGTTACTATTAGACTCTGTGTTTATGTTTTTCCCAACATTATATCCTTTCACAGTTTAGACAGCAAAGAAACAAAGAGTAAAACAAGCGTTGAGAACTGGGTTCAGTGGACTAAAGAGATTTTGTTTTTGATTCGTCTTTATCTTATCTTAAACTGCCTAAGGTGGTAAAATCTATCCCAATGCTACTTCCAAGGCGAAGGACTGAACCATTTGGAGTGAGATATTGGTATCGGTGAAGTCGAAACATTTATAGATGATAAACCAATAATCATGGTCAATGAGCAATCAGCATGGTTGATCACCATGCTCGCCAACATCCAGGAGAGCAAACCTAATCAGGATATCTGGCCATCTTCCCCCAGAAAAGTGTTAATTTCAGAGACTGTTTTCCTGCATTGTAGTGAATTGATGGAGTAATTTTGTGGAAATGTGGAGTCAGGAGGACAGGAGGGAAAGGGGCATTGAAAAATGGGACTCTCAGGAGAATATGGAGGTTTGGCAAGTAGCTCCATTTACAACACTGTATGAAAAGTCAATGAAGGAGAAAAACACATTGTTCAAAGGCAGAAATTTTTGTCGAGAAGACAAATGAAACTACATTTTTATTAAAATAGACTACCCTAGAAATAGAAGAGAGAGACACAGGGAGACTTCTTGTTGATTAATGATTATGATCTGATTGGTTATTAGAGGTGCTTTCACACATATTTACTGATAAGACTACAAAGGTAAATCTTGATTTTCAAATTTGTAGTATTCACCTCTAGGGGTGTTCCAGGGTCACATTAGTGGTATTAATCTAACCTTACCTTACAGTCACAGAAACTAAAGAGTAAAGCCAAACTCTACATAGATGAAAGGTGCTTTTTGATTTGGGCGAGTTATGTGCGTGCACCTCTGTCAACTAAAGCTGATTTAACATATATAACTATATTTTTCATACAGGACTAGCGTTAAGGCTTCCTCTTATTTTGCATGACATTTGAGAGATGGCTTTGAGAGAGATGACAGCTTTTGCATTTTACTAACCTAAAAACCTGTTCCTGGGAAACATGAGAAAGTTTCAGGGCGACAGACACACAGACTCATGACCACAGTAATGTTTACTCTGAGCAGCACACTGTGGAATAAATTACAATATAAGACATTTGTGTATATTCCTGGTTTTCCCCTTGTCTCAATAATGACGTTATCTGTAATCAATTTGTTGCACGAGAGTATGTGAAAAGTCTCAAGCGTATGACAGTGAATGAAAAAACCTCCTGATCTTGCATGTTTCTTTTATGTACCTGACCTGTAAGCAAACTATGTCTACGCTTTCATGATGTTGATCGATTCAAGGATCATCAGCTGGTGAGGATGCTAACTTTTTACCTGGATCATGCAGCTTCAGCATCAGTTCTTTTAGCTTGACATGATGTATTATGCACAGCCATTAGGTGCATATTTAAGGTTGCATTTTACAGCATCATCGTTTTAAAATGGGTCATTATCTTAAAAATCAGTGCGAGACGGCAACTCATTGAGCTTATGTTGCCTTCACTGTCCTGCTAGAAAAATCCACTGTGTCTCCCTCTGCGTGAAATCAAGGACCCATTGTTTCCGAAATGACCAAGAGTTTGGAGCGATAAACGTGTTATCATTGTGAACTGTGTGCAAGAACGGAAAGCCTGACAGACATCGCAACGCTAACTGAGGGAGACGGGTCAAACAGTCAGTCGCTTAATGCCAAGGTGTTTCCACTCTTCACTTCCCAGAGACTGATGGCTTCGTTGATGGTTTCCATTAAGTTTGACTTTCTCTAGGCGCTACTCAAAAATGTGCTAAAAACGCAGACTATGGATTATGAAAGAGACACAAAAGAATAAGACTGAAGACAGAGATAGACGGAGGAGGGAGTGATTGAGTGAGAAATATGATTATTATCGTGATTAGGATTACTCAGTGTTTCCTGATGTTGGATGTTTGCCTCTGACCAGATTTGGCCTCCTGTGGCCTCAAACAGGGTGTGAGAGAACTTTTATGCAAGATCTCAAATTAGCCTCTCTGTGGATCTTATGTAATACAATCTGACATTATGTAGACAGCTTCCAGTGTGCACCAGTCCAGCTGCACCGACCATGTGAACACCTTCGCTATATGTCAGTTAAATCTAAAGCACTGAATGTGTGTTATTGAATAAGTCTGCATTCAGGTGCTTACTAAGCATCTTTCTGTCACAACTCCTGCAGGAGGTTCTTTTCAAGCTGAGCACATTAGAGTGTCGTTACATAAAAATGTGCTGTATCTCAACCAAGCAGACCTTTTTCTTGCAACGTCTGGCAGCTTCAAATCAGCAAAACTTTTTTTCCAAACAATTCCACTTGGACGTGGAGCCGAGGTGCCACGTGAGGTTAAAAAAAAAAAAATCCGGCTTTTAGACTTGATGAGATTAGATTAGTTGAAACTTTAATGATCTCCTTTGAGAAATATGGTTATTGCGGCAGCGAGAAGTAATAGGATACATCAAAGAAAAATAGGATATAAATATGAAGGGGGTAAATGGGGGTTCTATAAACACACGCAATCGGCAAAAAAAGTTACAATGACTACATCTGCGCAATCTAATTTACGGCTATCTTCAACACCAAATGTGTAGTATTGAATTATGGGCCATATGTGCTCCATGCATCTCAGCGAGCGTCACATTTCTCTCCAAAGGAAGGAAAGTATAGACTGCACAGTTTATATTTCGACATTTTTTTTTTCTCCGGTAAATGTAGAAACAACAGCGAAAACATGCCACTGGGTGTGTTTATACACAGTATGAACAAGCTTATGTATGAGTCTGTCTCTCCATATGTTTGTGCGCTGCTGTATTGTGTGTGCATGTGTGTGTGTGTGTGTGTGTGTGTGTGTGTGTGGTTGGCAGGGCTGATAAACAGGCAGTGGGTTGGGAGGTGGAAGGAGTCCACCGCCTCAGATTATTGACACAATTCTGGCAGAACGCAGCGCCGGGCTCTCCAAGTAAATCTGGCTGGCGGGGCTCAGCGCTGCAATCCGATCCCCTCCGTCCCAACACACAGCGCCGAGGAGCACACAGAGGGAGACGGGCTGCGAGGGACACAGCTCGATCTATTCTTACACCGCTGCTCGTTCTTTTTCCTTCCTTCTGTTACAATCAGCTTCGGGGGGATTTCTTCAGTCCAATTTGCCTTCTTGTCAGGCTCTCGGTTTCGTTCTGTCTGGCACTCACTCGCTCCGTCTCAGGACAGCATGTTAAGAGATGTTAAGGCCACGTGCGGGCCTTCAGGTCTGAGGTCTGGGGCTTGAGGTTTGGACTACGGTCTCAGCACTTTGTTTTCTGAATTGTTTGTGTCTTTGAACTAGAAGACACAACTAACTAGTTTCTGCCATTTGAACTCCAGTTGTACCTCTTCGTATATATATACATATATATATATATATATTTTCATTAGGCCGTTATCTTATTTCTCAGTTTACAATATTTACATTTGCTGCTTTACTGACGTAACTATGCTGCATTATCTACCTCATATTCTCATATTGCACCATCTACATTTGCTGCTGTTTTGTTATCTCATGTTGTCATCTTCACTAAGCCACTTTAGGTTCCACTTTTACTTTGTTGTTACTCATATACTAAGGTGTATATACCTTCTTTTTTTATATAGTTTTTAATTTTGTATACTTTATACTTCTACCTGATTGTATGCTTGTGCTGCTGCAACACCCGAATTTCCCCTACGGGGGATCAATAAAGAATTATGTTATCTTATCTTAGATATAGAGTACAGCAGTATACAGGTATTGCAGTATAGGTATCGTGCTCCTTGTTGCTAGTCGCTGGAAGAGGAAGGCCTGAACGACCTGAATGACTGAACACGGGAACATTTTGTTTTTCAGTTTCACCCTCGCATTGCGCTTGATTTGTCGAACGCGTTGCTCTCAGATGGAAGTCCGTTCCCTCCCGATGACAGATGGATGGCGCTGCAGATGCGTTGCATTCATGCGTTTGAGTTTATTTCGACTATTGATTGTGTTTCCGTAAACCGACTGACTGTTTTACCTCCTTCTCTGTGATGTTGTCACGATGGAAGCATTTCATCAATGAGTCAAAGATTCCATGAATAATTTACATTATAATCAATAGCCCTCAGTGATAAGTCTCAGTACATGTGAGGAGCAAACTAATACAAGGACGTTTGTCCAGGTTGCAGCGGCATAAGTGTCAAGTTATTTATGTTGTGTTATCGATTGCAATGCCAGCACGCTCTGATTAAAGAAAACATTAATGAGCACTCAGTAATATATGAGCAAAGTCTCTTTTTCGCGTAGACATTGACATAAATCATCTTATCTCAACTGCAACCTCCATGGCTGAGAAACAAAGCCACGCGTGTTAGTGTTCTGAGTTGCACTCTGTCTAATGGCTGCAAGATGCTGGCTCCAGAAACTCGAATCAGATTCAAATAAATTCCATACAATTAGATTAGAAATTTACTCTGGGAATACATGGAGGTTTTTTTTTTTTTTTTGTCCATGCGCAAGATGTTATAACCTCGGTCGTATGATTTCACCTCTGATTTGTCTTGGTTGATTCTTTAAAGAGATGCTCCAGTGATCCACTTGCACAATAAAGTTGGTGGACACACAAAAGACATTTTAAAAAAAAGCAAAAAAAAGGTTAGAGCACAGATTACATAACCATAATGTCTATTTTTCTATCCTGTGAACAATCAAACAAAGGTGAAACACCAAAAAAAAAGAGTGGTTAAAATTACTTTTCGTGTTCTCCGAAAACACTGGATTCGTCATTTCCCACAATGCAACTGGAATGCATCTTTCATTACACCACCGACATCAACAGTGTTGATCTTTTCAAAATTTGGAAAGCTCTCTCTCCAGAGTCCGCAGCAGACATTATTCAACTGTTTTGAAAAGCTTAGTAGTTCTTCTGATTACTAACCTGAACCTCATGTGTAAAATCGATGGAGTCTGGTGGTGATCCGCAAATCCAGGCTTTGAAATTTACCTCACAGATGATGTGTTAATGTTCGTACAGTAAAGTAGATATCTTTGTGTGCAATATCCAAGTGAAAGACAAGCATGATGCAAAATAATAATAAGAAAAAAACATTATTACCTGATTCCTGGAGACCATGCAGTTTGTCTTTGTTGAATGTTGAAGCATAATAACATGTATGTAGAACATTGATGAACATGATCTACCATTACTTGCAAATTCCAGCAGCTAAAAATGCTGATTTCTCTGCTTGATTCCACTTTAAGATTCTTGCAGAAACCACATAAATGCACAAGCTCAAATGGGGCTTTTATACAGTGCACTTCAGCCTCCACTCCTCCTATCATTAGATCGCCAGCCTCAACCTTGATGCAATACACACACCATGTTTTTAAATCAGAGATTATATTTATTCAATCAATGACTCCTTCAAGGCTAACACTTTAATTCACATCTATAAAAAGATCAGAACAGTGACAGCGCCACGAAGCAGCTGCAGCCTGTTGTGCTTTTGCTCGAGAACAACTCGACGCTAGCAGCTCCGAGCTGGCAGTACATTTCTGATTCACTTTTCAGATTTTGTCAAATCAGATTTGAACCGTCTTTTTCGATTCGAGGCCTGTGTCTTCGGCTTCCACCAGCTTGCGTTCTGAGGAAAGCAACAGAAAGGAACCGCGCTGACATAAGGGACAATAGTCTGAGACGGTCCACTTTCCCCCCGCCGCCGTGAGCTATGTTGTAGCGTCAGACCTGAGTAAGGGTTAAGAACATAAGCACTGCCATGTGTTTTGCTAGGCAAAGTGGGTCTGTTTTGCCAGGCCAATCATCTACTGTTGGCTGTTTAAACTATGAAGCTGGGACTTTCTACTGCCAGCCTCTGTTGCCAGTGGACCAGTGGACTTGGCTGAGCACTGACTCTCTCTCTCTCTCTCTCTCTCTCTCTCTCTTTCTCTCTCTCTCTCTCCATGGCACTTAGTGCAGCGGTATTCAGCCAATAGACTATGATCTTTTGCAGAAATGGGCTGGAAACAGGACTGCCGAGGGCTGCAGGCCGGGTTCTAATCTTCAGCAGTGTGCCCAATACTCTTGGCTTAGCCTGAGCCGCTCTCAAATACCCTCTAATTCTACTAATGCAAGGCCTTGGCTCCGTCATCTGGACAGACAAACTTTCTGCCAGTTTGTTACTTTTTTATTATCATTATTAAGTTTTTATTTATCTCTTATCAGTGAAATTAAAGCAGTTGTGATGTCGATAAGCTACTGTATATTCTGACAGTGGTAACTGTGATGCATGCAAAACTTTGTCAAATCTTTTTGGAGTCTTGCGCAAGTCAATGCAGACAGAAAGGCCCGAACGCTGCCAGGGTTGGAGGTTCCATTCCCACAGGAACAATCTTTAAATATATACAATTAGAGCATTGTAAATGATGTGTTATATCATATTATAAGTCCAATAGGGTTCAACATGTATTTCGCTGGAGTGTGTTTTCAGAACCAATCCTTTGAAATAATGCAGAGCAGTCCAACAGGATTGTCACACTTTCAATACGTTTTTTGAAACCACAAATGGACAACAAAGTTTAACTTAAACATTTTTTTTTTCTTTCAGGAAGTGTTACCAGTTTACATAAACCACAAGCCGTACATAAAAATTCTCTTACATACATCCTCGATCACGACACAGCTGTGACCATTAGCACTAGTGCACTGGGGAATATTGGGAAATAGCTAAGGTATACGTATCATGTAACGCAAACCGTCGGCAAAACATCAAACCAAATCAAAACAACTGCGCAGTTTACAGTATCACAACACAATTTCTGATCGTGCAGCGGCGCCAGTTGGCCAGCGAATCAAACGCTCATTTGTTTTTGACAGTGATCACGGCGGACAACAAAGAAAGGGAACAAAGTGTTTTTTGAACGTACTAGGAAGTGGTGTGGTTTTGGAGCAGCAGCTCCCTGGCTCCTTGTTTCCTGGTTTACAGTAGAATCTAAGTGTATAATGAGAGCCCTGTAAACCTTTTGGTGCTGCGGTCAGAGAAGGCTGTGTTGCAGTTAACATAATTAGGACCAATACCACTGTTGGTACCACATGTAGGACTTTGTCACACTGCTGGGCCGAGCCGAGGCGACCTCTGCTGAGCCCAGTTAACCGATGGAGCAATGTTAATAAACTCTGAATCTGATATCGGCGTGATTCATTGCATCAGTTTTATCAAGAAACACTCCCGCGAAAGGACATGGCCTTTTCTGCTGAGCCAGGAAAAAAATCATTTCTAAATCATTATCTAAAGGAAGGATTTGGTGACACAGTCAGGATGTGGCATTTTTAGTACATTGGAGTGTCTAGTTTGGGAAAGGACATATTTTTACAACAAGTCAGCACAATATTTATAACTAAAGCCGCCTTTAGACTGGGCAATAGCAGTTGTGTAAGTTTACTGAGATGGGTCTAATAAAACCAGTTTGCGTCAGAATGTGTGGTGAATTCAAGCTTTGATGTAAATAGAAAAAGCATATGACAGCAGAGGCACGTCATCAGCTCGTGTCGTCCATTTGTGCCAATCTGAAGTTTTTAAATTGAAGCAAAAGTTCCATAGTGCTGACGCATTTATGTATCAATAAACCTCAAAATAGCAGGAGAATGAGAGCGTGAGAAGTTTTTTCCCTTAGCTTTATTCGAAATTTGTGCCTTCAAAATGATGTCATTTAATTTGCTATTCTTATTCGTTGATTTGTCGACATCGGCCAAAGCAGAAGTCACATTGTGAGAATATGGTGCTATATTTCACTGTCACTATTTTCACTGTCACAGTCTGTCAACTCCAAACCAGCCGTCAGTGGATGTGTCCCATACCGCGATTCATGACCTTCATTTTGGATTAGCAACCAAAGATTTTACCACATTTCTCTCAGGATTGTCTGCTTTCTGTCGCAGACTGCCTGAAATTAATTGCACACTATAAAGGTGCCTTCAGCATTATTCAAGAAACACATGCATATGAACAAAAAGTTCATTAAAAGTAAATCACATTTTGCATTTTTTTTCCCATTTTCATTCAGCTTTAATTTGGCAACTCTCAGGACAAGAGAAAGGTGTAATGCATTCTACCACATTAGTTCAGACTTTTGGACGCTGCTCAACATCCACGAAAGTTGAACCCAACGGGGAAAAAATGTGCATATTTACATCATCACTGTATTCAATATATTGATTCTGCAGCATAAATTCACCATCATAAATACTGGTCTGACTGGACCACACCTGAAGTACAGATGTGCTGAAAACGCAGCATCGTTTTCAAGAATCTCCTCCACTTCTCAGGACAGAGAGGTACAATAGGATCATTCCAAACACCACCGAAAATTGGATAACCTGCCCCATCCAAAGCCAGAGTTTTTGATTGAGTATTTGACCACAGATTGTCTCAGATAACCGAGTTTACAAAGAAAGCGGCATAGAGAGAAAATTGTGTTTTGAGGGTGGAGTTTCAGGCCAAGGCTAGATTAAAGGCCCGTGGTTGTGGAGGTGGTGACAAGCTCTTGGTCTCATGGAGGTAGCCAGATGGCCAGTTTGGAGGGAAACGTCTTAGACCGACGAGGAAGGTCGAGCCAGACAACTGTTAAGTGATAGCAGAGGAAGTCTTTTGACAGAATGATGTCGAGGGAGGATTTGCGTGTTTGTATGTGGGATACAGAGACGTTTGCTGTAAGTGTGAATATGTTCACTTGTATGTGTTGATTTGGATTTTTTTCCTGGCAGCCACCGTGCGGGCCGCAAACCTCTCCAGTGAGTGACTGATCAGGCCATTAATTACAGCGGTGACTGATAATACACAAACCCCAGCATGTTCCCTCTCTCGCTCTCTCTCTCTCTCTCACACACACACACACACACTGTAGTTTGGCAAGTCATCTTCTGGCTCAGTGTTTGGAGAGCCAGCAGTCCGCTTTTGCTTGGAATGTTATCTGACTTACATGGCGGCACGTGGTCTATGTAACTCTTATTTTACACCTGGGAGGGGGGGAAAAAGCGCTGAAGCTCTTTAGGAGGAGTGAGATCCAGACATTCAGGGTGTTGTAATTCCATTTTGTTTGTTTCTGGTTTATTGTGATTGGGGCTTGGCTGCCAGGAGGGAGGTGCTGGAGGCGCTTTAATACAGCGTGCACATGGATCTACACACACACACACACACACACACACACACACAGTCCCCCTCTCCTGAGGCTGCTGGAGGTTTGGCCGGGGAGAGGAGGTGGTGGTTGTGGTCTTTCCTCAGACATTGCTGGGGGTGGTGGAGACGCCTGCCCACTCAACCACCAGCCACGTGAGCCATTAGCCAAAAAATGCATAATGTACCCAGCTGTACTGTGTGTATGTGTGTGCGTGCATACACTCATTTACTTGTGTATACTCGATCTGTTCTTTAATTCAAGTGCTACATATTGCATCATTAACCAGTCGCTGTCAAATAAACTGTGTTGTACAGCTTTGCGGATTTTTGGAGTTGGCTGATCAAGACAAGCAGTAGGTGGCGCTAATGCTTCAGCCAGATATTATACCATTGCAGAAGAAGAGGGCACAGCGATATAACCAATAAGACCACCAGTCAACCTCATCTTTGTTTGTTTCATGGATTAGTTTGAGGAGTTGTACATGTATTTAAGATAAGATATTCCTTTATTAGTCCCACAATGGGGAAATATGCAGTGTTAAAGCAGCTAGATAAATAGTAGGTAAACAAGAAGTATGAAAAAATGTTAAGAATTCAAGTATCAACAAATTAACTAGAATAGAATTTGCAGACTTTGCCGCATTTATCTCGTCGACACACCAACTTTAATTTCCACCTCTCCAAGAATAATAACTTTTTCTACTTTTATCAAATTGAGAACACACATAAAATCAACTGGATGAAAACCAACTCTATGATAACATGACTGGGACTTTTCACCTCTGTGTCTATGGCCAAAATAATTAGACATCATATCAGATATGTGTGTGCACTGATATGGCAGAGCTCTCCTCCTGTTTTGTCTCAAGCAAAGACCATTTATGCCATAAAGCATTTCTGCATATTCAACAAACAAATCCGATCTGATGCGAAAAACTGTAAAATGCACTGTACAAGATCCAACAATCAGTGATGGTCTCATTTCAACACAGCATGCTTAAAATGATGGAGTCCATTAGTCACACATGTCCCTATTACACCACTTCATTCAGGCATGCAGTTAGAATAAGTACCCAACAGGATCTGATCTTAGAGCAATAAACAGCTGAGGTCAATGTGGAAACCCATGCACAGTACGACCGCCACAACAGGAATTATAAAAATGTCTTCATCTTTTTTTTCTTTTTCATTCGAAAGTTAAAACAGGAATCGCGTAAATGCAAAGTTGTGTGTAAGAACGTTTGCATAAGCTGAAATGAGTGGGAAGCATTTTGTTGGTCACCGAACAGAAGACGAATCTGGGTTTTGTTAATCCGACATCGTCTTCATAAACTGCACTTTCACAGACTCGCTGTTATGAAATGTTTTTGCCCACTTTGTCACGCTGTGTGGTTTCTAGTGTTTCTTCTAATCACTCCTTTCAAATCTCCCACAACTTTTTTTTTTTTTTTTTTTTTAGAAGACAGTATTCAGCTCTTCTTATGTAAAGCCCTTTTTTTTGTCTAAGCACTTTCTACAGTCTGGTTTATAATACAAACCATCATGTCATTTTGAGCACTTTATTATATCCAGCTGATCTTCAGTGGAATAATTGCGACCCTTGTACAGTAATAGATGTCGACGTTGAAGTAAACTCCTGGTCTGACCCTGTTTTACCTCATGTTGTTTGTTCTCCCTGGTCTTCCTAAAAGGCTGCGGGGTTGAAAAAGCCGGGCTGGGAATTCTTTCTCCTCTTTGCACTTTTCTTCGTCATACAGCAGCTGGTTTGCTTTGGGTTTTTTTTAAAACATCTGCTGGATATTACAAGCTGTCATGTATAATACTGGACCACAAAAATAGAAGGTCTGTAGCAGTGGCGTGGATCTATATGATACTGATAGAATTTTGAGTCATCTTGATTTGATTTCATAAGATTTCATGTATCTTATCTTAGCATTTTTAGATAATAAGATAATAGATACCAGCAACAGTGAACAGATAGTCAGTACTTGAGGACAACTATTAAGCTTCAAAGGTCTAAATCCTGCAATTTCAGCAGATTTGTCGGCCACATATATTGTAAATAGAAATAGCTTCTTGCTTCTGCTAAAGGGAAACTACAGTATATTATGATCAGGATAACACTGTATTACCAACAGAGAGACATGAATCCTAACTCAAGGTCAAAAGATCCACCCCCGCTTCATAAGCTGATAAAGGCCATCTGATAGTTTTGAAAGCTTCTGAAAAAAGCTAGTAAGTTGACCTTGAATTCGGATTGATTTGTCAGGCTTCTATTTCTAAGTGGAAGAATGATTCAGTTCAATTCAATTCAATTTTATTATTATAGCGGCAAATCACAACAAAAGTCATCTCGAGAAACTTTCCATACAGAGCAGGTCTAGACCATAGTCTTTATAATATTATTCATAGAGACCCAACAGTTACCTTCATGAGCAAACACTTGATGTTAGTGGTGAGGAAAAACTTCCTTTTAACAGGCAGAAACCTCAGAACAGAACCAGCCATCTGCCATGACCAGTTGGGTTAAGAGAAAGAGTTTTGAATATTTGAAAATTAGCATTGTTTACACCCATGTTTGCTCTCCTGCCCTGACCCACATTTCTTGTGTTACAGCCACTAAATGTCGATCAGCAGAGTAGCCTAGTGTCATAAGGTATACATTGTATCTACTGTGTCAACGCATGCTTGTTTGCACCTCCATCCTGCGTGTGCATAAAATAACAGGGACTCACTTATAGAAACAGTTCTCTATATCACAAGTAGTGGTCAGAAGCTTTTCAGGGTGCACTCAAAATGTCTGTAATCAATATTTCTTTAATGATAACATACAAATTGATGATGTGAAAACAATGTGATAATGAGAAAAAAGTTGCTCGTAGTGACGAACCTATAGAGAATTATCACCTGAATTTGCGGCTCCCCTCACCTTTACAGAGATTTATACTTATACTTTGTTTATACATTGTTTAGCTTTTCGGCCGCAACTTTCCCACTTTGGTTCACTGTCATACTGTTGTTTCAATACAGAGAAAAAGCTACTGTACAACACCTGCTTGGCACCAAACAAACACATATAGTGACGAGCTGCTGAACACTGTGGAGCATTTAGCAGCTAAAGAGCCAGATGCATACTTGGGAGTTGGTGGAGACCAAAAACAGAGCAACTATGGAGTGAACATTGAACTAAGAGCCATCAGGTGGCGAGAAACACATCCAAATTCATGACAATGGTCTGTACCTGCTGGATGTGCAAATGTGCCAACAGGTTCACCGTATCAACATTTACTTGATCCCCCTCATGTAAATTTCCCCTGAGGGGGATCAATAAAAGCTATCTTATCTTATCTTATCTTAACTGAAAGGGTTAATGTAATATGAGAAAGTGACCAATGGAAATATTCAAATCTGACATTAGCACCAAATTATGTTGTATAGACCATGTTCATTCACTGCTCAAAAGAACTCCAACGTAACTGGCTGTTCTCTTCAAAATCAGACTTTTTTTTTTCTGCTTTTGCCCACTTCAGATGTTTAAGTTAGCGTACGGGGCTCCGATTTCACAAAACGTGCTAAGCTTATAACAGTGCAGGCCGTACAGAACAGATAGCCTCTCTTCACAATAATGAAAACCAGAAGCTCTGAAGAGAGATTTCCACTGTGCACCACATTGTACTCCTGTTTTAAAATGTGACCTAAAGTATCCAAACTTCACCGTAACAGCGTTTGGAAATGACTCATCTGTTCTTATTGTATTTGTTGAGTCATACTGTAAATCTCATGTTCGCCGTATCCACATGCGTCACATTTTGTATATATAAAAAAAAGGCTCAAATGGCAACGTCTTAAGCAACGTTATCTACCCGTCTGAGAGTTCATTGACCATGAAAACAGTGTCACATTTTGGAAGTCATACAGCAAACTGGTCCAACAAAGGTCAATAACGCCAAGTAAGTTACGGGAGATTAAATATATTAGGTTATAATGTTTTTTCTGAGGCATTAAGGATCGGCCTGTTAACTAGATGGAGAAACACAAGAGTTTTCTTTCACAATATAGCCACTAATTAACTGCTTAAAAAAAAGAACTGTTTCCAGTACTAATGAAAGGTAGATGGAGGATAGCAGAATGAAGGCGGGCTCGTACAATAGCTGCCACTGTATGGCCCTGTGCTGCTCTGGCACTGCCTATGTGTCAGTCTATAGTTTGATAAAGATCTCCGTTCCGTTCCAGTCTGGGGTTTACGGCTTCTTACAGGACAGCTTATAGAGATTTCAGTGTTGGATTCGGCTTTCCAGCCCTGACATTTACAGACGTGGGCTTTTTGGATCATCCACGCTCGTACAGGGGCATGGAAACATAACCCCCGCTGTCCAACTCCTCCACCCCACCATCCTCCCTCCTGTTCTAACCAGTCCCAGCTCCTATAAAAGCTGGGCTGCGGTCCCGGCAGGCGGCTTGTATATCTGCTGGGCTCCGCTCCGCTCTGCTCGCTCTGGTCCTGGTGTCGGTTCTGGAAGTGATTCTGGGCCCAAGGTGACCCACATCTGCTCGCCCCCTGCGCTCACATAGTGGCAGCCAGTGTAGATGTCTCCTTGATCTATTTATTCAGCTTCTGTCCTGTAGCATCTCTTAAATAGTTTTTTGTTGAGTTTGACAAGTCTGTTGCTGAGGAGCAGTAGGTCAAATCAAAGTTGTCCATTTTTTATTCCCTTGTTACTGATGAAGATAAGATAAGCTTTTATTGATCCATTGCAGGGAAAGTCAGTTGTCGCAGCAACACAATGACAGAAATAAGTAATGATCAGTATAGAGAGTAAGAGGAATTGCAAATAAAGGTATATAAAACTAGAATAAGAAACTAATTTGAAATAGAAACTGTACAGGTGGTGCAGTTGAAGTGGCAGCAGTATGATTAATAGTGTGCAACAATTTTCTGCACAATGGCAATAAAGTTCAATCTAATATCTAATCTGTAGCTATAGTGTGGTGTGTGTGTGACACTTCAGGAGTGGAAAGTGCGTCCAACATACTGACGGTGACATGACAGCTTTTGCTGTGAAGACTTGTAAATATTGAATAATTATAAATATAATGACAACCTGTGAAAAAAACATGTTACATTTTAATTGAACAAATGTAAACTACTTGACTTTGTAAACAGAACTCAAAGTGCAAGTAACAGCAAGAACAAATAGTAATAAATAAATCAGTGTATAGGTAAAGGATGGATATGGATGTGTAGAACAGTAGCATTGACTCAAATTGTTTTGTCCTTTTCTTTAGTCGAGTGTGTAGTGGTAGTAGCGGTCCTGAGCATCTGGGAATGTGTCCTTATGTGTCCGACCATAATGCCACGAGACATATTGTGTGTAAGCTGTATGCCTGTTCTGAATTTGCTGCACGCCTGATTCCTGATCTTCATCAACTGCAAGGAATATTGTTCCATACAGCCCAGACCAGGTCGGCATCCAAGACATACAATACATGTGTGCCGACCTGCTGATGCAGTGCTCCGGTCTCTGTCTGCAGCGTTACTGCTCCAAGTTGGATGGCATTTCCCTGCAGTAAGTGCAAGTGCACCATTGCGGTTGCCCTTGGTTTGAGGTCTCAGGGTTTGGGTCGGGCTCAAAGAACAAGTCCCAGAAGCCTCAGCGCGACCTTCTCAAGGAGCTGATTTTTCTGGTCAGATGTGAGGACTGATAATTAAGCCTGCAAATCATAATCAGTGAGTCATTAGACATATTGTCTTGTTTGCAATGAGCACTTTGGTATCTTATTGAAAAATACAGGAAAAACATTATTGCAAAGTTTTCAGTTGTTATTCCCCCTTTGTCAATGCTGATGTCCTTAATTGACATAGTCTGTGAAATAATGGCAGATAATTTTTGGCTAACTGAGTTGGTCAGGTTGGAATAAATGAATGAAAAAAGAGGAACCTCCATGCCTATGACTGTTAGTTTGCACCTTATAGTGCAAATGCATGTTTTTTTTACATATATATCTTTATTGGGTTGATACATTTCACCCATTTTTCCCCCTTTTTGAACACCAACAACCCTCCCAACTAGAGAGTCAATTTCACACAATATGAGCAAAAAATACTAGTAAACAAACACAACTCTCTCCCTCCCAAAGAAAGAACACATGAGAGGTAAACAGCAAGAACATCAGAAAAATACATTTTAAAAAAAGGGACATTTAGAGAAGAAATCCAAAAAGATTAAATAAAGACAACAACAAAAAACTGACTATAATAATTTGTACATGCTGCGTCCGAACAGCCACCGGCATCCTGCCGCATCCCGACTGAACTAAGTCACATCAGTCCATCCCAGGTAGATCCATCCCAATCATCCAAAGAGGGAGTGGAACTGACCAAGTGAAAAATGGGATTCCAAGTTTTATAAAATTTGTCAGAGCACCCCCTGATACTGTACTTGATTTTTTCTAAGTGTAAGAATGACAATAGATCTTTCAGCCAGGAGTTAGGGGAGGGAGGACTCTTATCCTTCCAGCAAATAGATGTTTTTAGGTCATAAATCATGGTTAACATCACCATAAAGCAAAAGGTACAAGATCCATTTATTTATCAGAGAATTGTGTAGTAAAGGTTTAAAAATGCTTGGGCATGTTTGCTGTGTTCAGGCATACCATACAGAGATCAGACACTGTCTAATGTTTGAAACAACTTGGATGGAATTGCAGTGCAGCTATGTGTCTTAATCAAGGATTGGTTGGACTGGAACCACTCGTCAATTTTGGGCAGCAGGTATGTTCTGCCGTGCCACAGACATAATTAAAGCACGAGAAGCATTAACGCCAATGTGCATGGATGCCGCTTCTGCATCGACTTTTGCGAATCAATCCACGCTCCCCAAACTCTCTCTTATTGTTGTCTCGTGCTGAAGCCGTCTCTGTGTCCTCTCTGCAACTCGCTCGCCTCAAATTGTCCATGCAAACCGCCGCGATTGTCAGGAGTGATGAAAGACAGCAGGGACAGCGGGTTGAGCAGTCCCACACTGACCAGTCAGATGCAATTTATTTTGCGGCTTAGCGTCGCATTGTCTCAATCAAACCACAGCATGAATGAAAAACACAACGATCTCCAATTTTTCACTTTCTCAATAAAAACATCCAGAATTAGAAAATTGACACAGCGACCTTGAATGCAGCCAATAAAGACACTTAAAAAAGTTCAAAGCAGTGCAACACAAGATGAGAGTATATAAGGTAAGCTGTATGGAAAGAAGAGAGAAATCATGAGTGGTCAAATGGTTGGAAATAGTGTGGTGGAGAGGTGGTGACAGATCTGTGTGTGTGCGTGCCTTGTCTTCTACTTTCATTCCTCAGGTCAACACCACCTCACCCTGACAGACCAAACACAGCTGCCAAGGGAAAAACAGGATGGGCCACTGCTGATGACGTCACGCCGGCGACTGCTAGGTGGCGATGGAGCGATGGCCCCCGCGTGTGTGTGCGTGTCTGCGCTATTGTGAGCGCGTTGGAAGGCCTTGCTCGTCAAAAGAGCTACTGTGACCCCACTTCTGCTTCATTACTCCCAATTTACCACTAAACATCCACGCGAGAGTGTGTGAACTTACTTATGGGGTGATACAAAGATGTCAATGGGCTTTCACCCACACTACACCGACTTGAAAACACTCAATGGAACATTCAAAACCACTAATGGCTTCTAATGGTGAATGACATCAGAGCTGTCATGTTTCTTGTTATTTTTCACTTTTTCTCTTTCATTTCAGTCTCTCTCGCCCTCCGTCACTCTTTTCCTCTCGTCGAGGTTGAAGGGTACGGTCCTGTAACGTGGACACAAGTGAAGTTCTCAGCCTCTCTTGGCCCTGATGGATTCAGGAGGATGGAGAGGGTGTGACGGACGGAGTGACTTTGTTCACTACCTGCCTTCTGTCCACTTTCCTCTCTGGCTGGAAAAAGAAAAACTGTGTGTCAGAAGAGAAGACGGTGGAGGAGGGAAAGCTCTTGAAAACACTCCTCATAACTTCAACTGATAACCGATACCAACGTGAACTGACAGCATTTTTTTTTTTTTTTAAAACACAAGTACGCGCAATGTAACAATAACAAAAGATCTGTCACATCTGTTTTTGTTTCACACGCGTTTCAGTCACGGTGTATCATTTATGTTTTGACTGAAATGAGGCGTTTCCCCGAGTGTGGGACGTGTCAGAGATTTGGCTTTATTTTCTTTGTTGTGTCTTGTTGTCCTCTGTGCAAAAGCTGCCAAAACCATGACATTTGTCTCAGAAGTATGACGTAAAAAGTTTTCGAGGAAATGTTGACATGTGGTGATGTTAGTGATTGAGTAACTGTAGGTGAGATGTGTCAGTTCAGTGGCTCAGGTTCTGGTGTTGTAAAACGTATTTATATTGTTTACATGGGAACTAATAAATGTTAAAAGATGTGCTATTAACAATGATTTGAAACTATTAGTCGCATACGAGGAATAAGAAATAGGTACAAGCGTATACATCTTGACTGATTGAACTTGTCAAGCTTCACAATGTGTTGTCAACTTTGATCAGTCCAGGAGAGTAATCTACAATCCCAGGTACTTTTACTCTATAGATTACTTCTTCAATTACCAGTAGTACATGAAAAAATAGCTAAGCTAAATTGGACAAATGAATCCTCCGAAAGAAACAGAAAAATGTGATTACACATTGATTTCAAACTACTGAAAAAAATAAAAGGGGGACAAAGACTGGAGCACATCTCTTCACAGCTTCAAGGGTACAATGGACAAAAACACTTGAGAACCAGTGGTCTGGGTCTGTATGTTTGCCATGCTTAGCTTGACATCCATCATCTTAAGCTGTGCTTCATGTGCGTCAGCGGCCTCTTTGTTAGTCATAGCTACAGTTTGTCAGCCTGAGCTGTCTTTGCTGCTTGACACGTTGAATATGAGGTGTCCTAAAATGACCACCATACTTTTGGAGAATTCTTAAATGTGTAACAAAATATTTCATGAAAAAAGTAACATGAAGTAAAGACAAGGGAAGAGAAAAACAAAGGCAAGAGAAGGATTACTTACAATCTGAATACTGACTTCAGCACTTGAAGGCATCAGTAAGCTTCAAACTAATGTGCTGATCAGATGGCTAAACAGCATCTGAAACCGCCTGCCCTCTACACCATTTCAGTGTTGAAATATACGGGCTGCATTCCAACAATTTTTGTAACAATTTTCTCAATGATTTTTGCAATTTGCCAAAACCCACAATCCAACAAGCACACCTGACGTGAACGGTCAGGTGTACTGAGGTGATTAAGTACGAAGGGTTTGAACTTCTACCTGAAGTACTGCAGCTCCCATCTCCTCAGGCATCATCATCATGAGCCCAAACAGCAAAGGCTCTATCACCTCTGTGTAAAGATCTAGCCCTTTGAACAACAATGAATGACGTTTGAGGATCTCAGGGAGTGAGAAGGGACTTAATGCAATAAAAGATCTGTTAAATGACTAGGGCGAGGCCTCTCAGGCCTTTGTAAGTAATCAATAATAGCTTGAAATCAATTCTGAACGCAACAGGTAGCCAGTGTAAGGAAGCCAGGATCGGTGAAATGTGATCATGCTTCCTAGCCTGAGTCAAAATCCTGGCAGCAGAGATTTGGATGAGCTGGAGGCGGGAGAGGGATTTTTACTGATGCCAGAGAGCGAGGAATTACAGTAGTCCAATCGCCTGGTTATGAAGGCATGAATAACAGTTTCCAGATTTTTGGTTGGAAGAAATGGTCTAATCCTTGCGATGTTTCTATGGTGAAAGCGGTACAGAACCATTGATTTGTCTAAGCTTAGATTTTGATTTGAAATGACACCGAGATTTCTGCATTGCTGAGTTGTTGAATGGGACAGAGAACTGAAGCTGTTTCATATTTGGTTGTTTGCACTGTCTTGGCCTATGATCATTATCTCTGTCTTATCAGGATTCAGCTGCAGAACATTTTGTGACATTCACTGGTGGATGCCGTGAAGGCAGTTCAACAGTGCTCTGATAGCTGTTTGCAGAGTCACAGCTTAAATGTGAGGATCGTCTGCATAAAAATAGAAGCTGATAGGTGTAGGAATAACCTGGCCAAACAACAGCAAGTTTAGGGAGGACCTAAACCACAGAAGAACAGTGCCCCAGATACCCACTCGGGTTCCAAGACAATAAGTCAAAAGACTATGTAAGGTTCAAAAACTCAAGTCCAAGGGGGTCATCAGGGCAGCCAAGGATCAGCAACTTATCAAATGTTGAGTTCCAGAGTTCTGGACAGCAGATCGACAAATTCACTGATGAAAGTAGAATCATATCTAGGTGGTCAACATATTAACAGAATTAGATAAGGAAAGGCTTCAAACATTCTAGACAGCCTCAAATCAATGCTAGAGCACCTGTAGTTTGCATTTATAAAAGGATGACCCCACCACATCTACCAGGTGGGCAGACTTCGAGTGGGGGAACACGACCATTTGTTGCTATGCAAGATTCTGTGATCATGAAAAATATGAACATGGCTATTAGGCAAAGCTTTTCCTTTTAGATGTTGCTGGATGACGCTTTATGTGAATAATTAGTTTAAAGCACAACTATGGCCTTTTACGAATAATACCTGATACCTGTGCTGATACAGAAAGTAGGAGGTGCAGTGTAGCTTTTGTACCAAAGTTATCAATATATTACGTTTTTTTGTGTCGTCTGCAAAGTTGAGTACAAGAAAGAGAAAGAACAAAGAGATTGTTGAGTTGTTTATCCAATTCCATTTTTGAAATTGACCAGCTTTCCAGAAGGCTAAATTGCTCCTTTGACTAATCAAGTTCAGTTGAAAGTATCTATTGTATAATTCCACATACAGTGTGCAGGCAAACACAGGCTGTATCAGAGCCTCCACTGAAAGAAACAGAACTGGACCAAGACCGAGAAAGAGAGAGAGAGAGGGGATGACTCAGGCTCTCCTCCCTACTCATCCATCCGTCTATCCCTCCATCTGGATTGTATTTGTGTGGATGTCTCTCATCCTGCAGCTCCTGCCCCAACAAACCCCAGTTCCTCTGCTACCCCTCCCTCGCAGCACTGCCGGTGCCAGCTCAGGACGGAGATGGCGGAGGTTCCCTGGACGTGAGGTATAGAGACGTGTTGGTCTCTGCCGTCTCAGGAGCACAGCCTTGTTGAGATACCCTGGACTGGATGGAGCGTTGGCATAAATCTGGAAGGAACGGAACATGTTGTTCTGTGTGGGAGCACTGGTCTGATTACTGGGGTGATAAAGTGGGCTAAATTAGACAGGCCTGGCTTTGGAGTGAAATACACAAGGCTTTAGTTTCTATGCGGCCTGAGTTGGGATAGCGGCTGACAGTTCATGGCTGGAGATGGGATTAAAGTAGGGGAAAAAGCACCACCCTCTAACTTGGGCTTGGATCCTCCGGTCCAGGGGAAAAATCTGGCTCGATGACTGATGCATCACATTGTCTTTGGATGTTGGTGAGCTTGGCGCGAGGCACATGGTGATGGTTCTGACGGAGCACTCTCTCCGGCGAATGACGCAGTACCTCATCGATCATCCCTGCTTCCAAATGGTGTCGATAGGCCTCTGTGTAGAGAACGGCAGCCCAGACTCAGCTGAGACTCATTGAAGCCACCTCGCTAAACACCAGATAAAGCGTCAATGAGTGTGATGGAGTGTGTTTGAAACGAGACATGGCGGCAGTCTGAGAAATCTGTGGTCTTGTGTCATTTAGTTGGGTTGAGGAAAGCTACAGTCTGGGATTGTCTGGCTCTTAGTTTTTAACCCTTTGCTGCTTGACACGTGATTGATGCTTTAACAGTTAAAGCTGTGTTCAATAGAAAGTGGAAGAAATTTTCATAAGCATTTGCCCCCTGGACCCTTTGCGTTGATTTTCCCTGAACAGCCAATTTACTTTGTCAGCTGTACAGATGTAAACTGTTAGCTAATTAGCAATGGATGCAATGGAGGCCATGTCTGTAGCGAGAGTGTGTTTGTGTTCAGTTCAACCTCTGACAAACTCCGAACTTACCAGATGAAAATGTTTTGCCCAAACTGAAACAGCTTCAATAGCCGCCAATGCATCTGACAGATTAGCATCTAATTTTATCTTCACATTGACTTTGCATGTAATCGCACCTGTTAGTCAGTCAAACCAAAGTATACAGGTGTCGGAAATGGACTAGTGGAATCAGCACCAGTCATTCTTTACAGTAATAGCTATAACTCTGGATAAAAAAAATGGATAAAATGTTCTCCTATTAACTTCAGATACGGCTTCATAACAATGCAATGCAGATTGTGGCTTCACTATCAGCAGTAATTTGATTGACAATCTTGGATTGACAATCTGTACATCAGTAATGCAAACAGGAACTGATAACTACGAATATGCAGCATCACTCTCAGTGGTGCAGGTTTGCCAGAAAACAAACCAGTATTGGCTTAAGAAAAACAGGGCTTTGGTCACTGACTTCATGGCAGTATTACACTTGTATCCTTTTTGCAGAACCAGAAATGTGGTGCCAAAATTTTGAGTTTCATGTTCATCCCAAATGGAAATAAGAAAAATGATCAGACTGACAAAATGCTTTTTTTTTTATCCCTCCATTTACCTCTGAGCTCAATTTTTCACAACATGGCTTAAGTGACTACTTATATACCTGGAACACTGACTTGCAAAACCCCCCAACATTTTCAAATCACATAAAGGTCTCTTGAAAATGATGACATATGTAAGCAGCCTAACTTCCTGTGAAATTAACAATATATGATATTCCTGGCATAGACATGTAGTGACTATTCAGAATATATATGAACATATACAATAATATACAGCCAGGGTTCAAGGAGTTAATAAAGAACATAAGACATTAATACTATCAACTTTTTAATCCCACTGGTGCGGCTCCTGGTAATAGATCAACATTTAAAGAACAACACATCCACTATTATGTGTAATTTGCGGGCGCACAGGCACGCACCAACAACATTCATCCCTCTCGCTCAACCCGGCATGGCAAAACATGATTACCCTTTTGAAGCAGGCTGGAGTTAAAGTACAAACTTTACCAGAAGTTATGTAACATGTCTGCATTTTTTATTCCCATGCTGTGTCATTTACTGTAATATGCTGGCAATCTTTTCACTTTTTTTTTTTTTTTTAAACTCTGCAGAAGCTCTTCATCCAAAACCCCTTTTGAACCATATTTATCCTAGTATCACCTCGCAAAACATGAATCATAACAGAGTTTTTGCTTCTGTTATATCATTATAATTGGCCACTTATTTTGTCTCTGCCTCAGTGAATTACGCATGTTTACAGTTTAGTTTGGTAGCAGAAAGGTGTCTGGTTGTGTGGAGGTGCCATATGGGAAGGTCTCATGCCTTTCGGAGCGCAAGTATGTTTGGAGCTCTTTATTCTGTCTCATGCAGCAATTACTCCATTAGTGTGTTTCATTTGGCCAGGTGAGAATGATGCCATTTGTATTTGGCGTCCACGTGAAATAATTGCATGTGAGCGATGACAGCGAATGCGGGTTTATGCTCAACCTCCAAGCAAACTGCGGCGAGGTCCATTACAATTGTAATCTGAACCAACAACAGGAAACAAACCCCCAAATCGCTGGATTTTATGAGTATGAGGAGACGGATGTTGACATCTGATAGCCAGCAGTTACTCAAGCTTGGAAAGCTGATCATAACAAAATGAAGCAAGGGAAAACCGCAGTCTGGACGGATGCTCGTGTGCAGCTATTTTTTCATGCTTTCTTAACCGGTGCTCTGTTGGAACTCTAATAAACAGAAGAGACCGAGCGACAAACTGAAGGTGTTGTTGCAGCCCAAGTGAGAACGGAGTGGGAGGTGGCGGCCTCGTGAGATGCGTTTTCACGTTGCATGCGTCAAGATATCTCAATAGACGAGCTCTATCCTCCTGACAGCGGGTCAGGACACTTCCTATGTGGTGCGCCGCAAGTTTAGGATTTCATTCAAAATCCCTCTTTTATTGCAGGGGAACAGCTATTGTGTTGATGATGTGGGCTTGGCGTGGTGCAGAGACGAGAGTGTGCGAATGCATGTGTGTTTGCGGCTGGGTGGGGTTGGCGAGTTGCTGTGTGGATATGTGTCTGTGGGGAGGGGAGCTAAGCTTGGTTTGATGACATCTTCATTGTGAGTGTGACTAGCATCATCCCCCCTGTGCACCCACTCACACACACACACATACACACATATGAGAGATAGGGATTTTGCTCACATGCCACCCATGTGGAAGCGAAACATGGAAATGTCCTGTCTGAGAATGAAGGTCCAACATAAGAAAGCGCGATATTGTTCGACCCAGACGTTCTGTCCAATCAGGTCGCTCCTTCCTGACATCATATCCCCTTGTTGTCACTCTTTCTGGGAGTCTGGGTTACCTCAACAACATGCGCATAAGCAGGACTGAGTCATTGGTTCGTCGGGCCCCCTGAAGTTTGACAAGCCTCTGTGTTTTCGACTAAACAAACATCTCGATTAGCATTAGAGGGGAAGGGACGGGGGGACGCGATGTGGTATGAGGTAACATATCAGCGAACGTCTTTAACGCCACATTTTTCACTTTTGAAGTTTTAATCAGCCGGGTATGACAGCACTCCTGAGTATAAGCATGCACAGAGAGCCTGTCACCGCACACACACATACACACACACACACCGATGTAGACACCACTTCACGGCCCTCTCCTCAGACGAGCCAAAGTTTGCTCTTCCCATGGTGCTTTGTGCTCGGGCGATATCCCAGCCGCACCGCTTTCCCTCTGAACTCCCACAACTTCATCAAAGAGGAATGAGCGGAGCGAGGAGGGGCAGGAAAAAACAAAAAAAAAATAAAAAGAAGGGAGAGAAAGAGCTCTGTTTTCCTAATCACATCCCCATGGGGTTTCAGCTGCGGAGGTGAGGGCGAAGTAAACAATTTTGTTTATCGTGTTTTTGTTGTGTTGTTCTTTCATTTCGTGGCCTCTTTTGTTTCAAGCTTTTCTTTTCTTTTTTTGCTGAGGAATAGAGGGGTGATTAATGCAGATCCCCTCCCTATTTACTCCCCGTTCTCGCCCTCTCTCTCTCTCTCTCTCTCTCTCTCTCTCTTCTGTTTTGGGAAGATTCCCCCCTGGTAATTAATTCACAGCAGAATTAATTAGAGTGGAGGGGATGGGTGGATGGTGTGGGGGGGAGGGCATCTCGGGAGGGAGGAGATATTTAGAGAAAGAGAAGGGGGACAATAAAGGAGAGTGACGATGAGAGAGGTTGAAAAATAGGGAGAGAGAATGAGGAGAAGAGGGCTTTAAAAATTTTGCACGGCTCCCTCTTCATTGCTCAGGGCAGCCCACAGACTCCCCCCTCCTCCTCCTCCAACATAACTGTGTCCAACAAGGCTGACAGAAATTAAGAGTCCAAATTAGGTTTGCCCTGAGCCTGGTGGCGCTCGGCTGGGTCCCGCTGCGGAGCAAGACGGGGGCCGATGAGGGCTGAGATAAGAGGTTTAGATAGTTTTGATACAGCGGCTGACTAATGGAAAGCGACGCGTGGATGTATGGATGATGTCTGAAAGATGAGAGGAGGAGGAGGAAAGAATGGATGAAAAAAAAAGTGAGAGAAAGGGCGAAGGATCGGGCGAGCGAGGGAAGCGCAGTTCCTCCGTTTTTGCTTAAATTTGATTGGTCTGCTCCGACGCTGCGTCATACCGATTGGTCTCCAAGAGCAAAGTGAAAAAGGGCTCTGACATCCAAGCGTTGTACTGCTACCAAACATAAAGACAGACGTATTCCTATTCCTAATTCTTCGAGAAACACTCCGTTCTAAACTCAATCAAGCCCTTTTCCATTTTGATTCCGCATCGGATGCCAGCTTATATGAACGCGGATGACTTGATTGAGGCCGTAACGAATCTCTGGAGCTGGCACGGCACGCCTCTCAGCTAATTGGTTAAGTGTGTTAAGGAATTGCAATGTGCTTATTCATTCTCAGGTACAGTCTCCATCCAATTTTCACCAATTGGCCGCCGTCTCATTTCCTCCCTCCCTCTCTCTCTCGTCCTCCCTCTCGCCCCTTCGTCACAATCTCACCTCTGTTTCCTACTCCTCTCCTCCGTCAGTCGCTGCTTTTATTTTCGCTCACATCTTCATTTTCCCCCCGTCTTACTTCTGCTCTCTGTTTCAACCCCGGTTCTTCCATTGTGCTCATTATTCAAGGTCTCCTGCTGATACAAGCAGACGGCACATTCGCTGAACTCCTGCAGCACTTTGACTCCGTCCTCATGAGGAATGTCTTGGAAACGGCTTCTTCAGTGGTTTAGCTCTTTCTTCACCTGTTCTGGAAATTAGTTTTACTTATGATACATCAACTTCTTCGCTCATTAGAACTTTCGAGACAGAGTATCTGCATCAGTGGCGGAGGAAGGATTCAGATCTTTTTGCTTAAGTACAGGTAACAGTACTACATTGAAAAATACTCAATTACAAGTGAAAGTTCTGAACTGAAAATATTACTTAAAGCTCATGGAAATACTACTCAATAACTCTGTTAATCTCCTTTATCAGGACACTGTCAGCATGGTTTGATCACATTTGATTGACAGTCATGCAACAACATAAGGCACCATGAAACTGTCATCAGATTTTGATTCAAATATTAAATACTAAATCCAGATTAGTGCATAGTGTCACTTTTGGTAGTATTATGGCTATGTTTGGCTGCTGCACCTGAGGCTCACTTTGATATGGGTGGGATTGGAAAAAACATATTATCATGTATTACAAGTGGCTGTGGTAAGCTTGATTCATGTGAACAGAACAGAGAGGTTGTTGGGTAACCGTAGTAGCAGACTCACTCACCTCTTAAATCTTATCTTGTGCGTGGAGGCCTGCACATCAAGTGAGTTGATTGGTTCATCTAACAACCTGTTGGTACACCATGACCAAGATATCAAACTACTTAATTAGCTCAATGTCCAGCCCAGCAGAGGCTGATGGGAATGTAGTCGGATCCCCAAAAACACTATGATTTGAACTTTATCCAATAGAGATATTTCAATGGATATGTGAAAAGTTTGACCTGCTGGTGTCACTGGAGGGAAAATCAGGAGATCACCAGAGTCACTAGACTTCATCCTCCGAGCACCATGAATGACTGTACAAAATTTCCATCCAATAGTTGTTTAGATATTTCAGCCTGGGCAAGGCGGGCAGACCAAATAACATTGCCATACATGGCTAGTAAAACACAGAAATATTTTAAAGAAATTGGCAGATCCATCATCTTATCATTCTCTTATCATCTCTTCATAAGAAATTTGTTGAGAGAATTTCATATGTTTCATGTGGAAAATCATAGTTTGTAAAGTAACTAGTAACTGTAGTTGTCAGGAAATGTAGTGGAGTACTAGACTTACTTTACTTACTTACTTACTTACTAGAGTTAATGTACTTAGTTACATTTCGTCACTGTACAAATTCAGCATAGAGGCATCTATGGGTACCATGTCTGGGAAACTTACAGTACCTGCTCTGCTTGATGGCCTCCAGATGTGCCCGATCTCTCACTTTAAGACACACAGCTGGCCTGGTCTTTGTCAGGAGTTTTCAGCTGCTGATCCACATTCAGTTTCCCATTCAGGGCATGATAGAAGGGAGAGGTGCATCCTGGTCGGCAACTGTAAATCACCTCCCACAGATGCTTCTCAGTGAATAACCATCTAATCCTCTCTATGTTCTTCTTCTACATTATTGGTTTTCTTGTCTTATTTTACAGGAGGAGTGGCTCTAATTTCGGTAACAACCAACGAGGGACCGAGTGAAATAATAAAGACGCACAAGCCTGTGGTATGTAGAGGCTTAACTTCTTCAAACTGGATACAAATTGGACATCCAGCCGGCCCCTCTCCCCTCACCTCTCCCCATTTCTTTCCCCACTAGCCCTGAGAAACTTTGGCCTAATGGAACTACAGCATGTTCTCTGCTCACCATCCACTGTCTGGTAAGGTCTGATGGAGTGATCTGCCTCGTTAGTTTATATTAGATTCGAGCAAGGTTTGCTAGAACAATTACACCGTGACCGACGGTGGGAATAGGGCCCCCGTTTCTGCACGCCGATGTCTCCTTACTCTTCAGGGAGGAAACATTTGGAAAGCATTTAGAAGGTCTTTCTCTCTGTCCACCTTCTGTGTTTGATCTCCTTCATTACAAGCAGGGCGAGCTTCCAAACCCCGTCTGCAATCCCCTCTGCGTTTCCCACCTCTTAACTTTACCTTGCGGCCATGTAAACAGGCCTCCCAATCAGTATCGGTGTGTTTGCTCGGCCTGTATGTGTGTGTGTGTGTGTGTGTGCCCAGATAGCGTGGGTGTGAAGCGATAAGGCTAAGTGAATGATTCCCTCCAGTAAACAGTGGGGAGCGGGAGACGGAGCAGAGGGCAGGCAACCTGCCATGGGAATCTGGATAATCCATTCTGCTCACTTTATTAACATCATTATGGAGGAAACAGAGAGGGCAGAGAGAGAGAGAGAGAGAGAGAGGAAGAGCGAGACAGATGGAGGGGCTGTGGGTGGAAGAAATGTGATGAAAACAAAGAGTTCAGAGGTCAGAGAAAAACAGAAGCTCGAATGCTAATTCAGGCTTCAGACATAATATTCAACCTCTGTCATTTATCCTGTATAGTCACTGAGTTGCTACAACGGTTTTAGAACATTAGAGATGTAAGCTCGGTTAATGCATTGTGAAATGAAATTCTGCACGACCTTTTGCTTAGCACGAACCATAAAACTGAGAATCTCTCATTTGATCACTACTCACGACTACAGACTCCTGCTCCTACAGACTCCTAGAATGGTGCTTTTTGGAGCTTTTACTTTGAAGCATTTTTGACAGATCATGCTCAGCTTAGTCTGTGAAAACATGTAATCACAGACAATATCAACCTAGACTTTATTTTTGTATTTAATGTTTCACTGTGCAGTAATAGACAGACATCTTGTACTACAGTAATTGTGTCTTTCTAGATCCACTTCTGTCTTATGTAATGAGCTAAAATTTAAAAAAAAAAAAAAAAAAAAAAAGCTGAACAGTTTTCAAAGTGCTTCCTTTTCAAGATATTGGCTTGTGTGATCAGGCATGCGAGTTAAAAAGACTTCAGCTTTTGTGGCCAATAGTTGATAAGATTTTAGTTTTGGTTCCACCGGTGCGATAAAACGATATGAAAAATAGGCCCAGGCTTAAATAGGGTGTTAGGTCGTGTTTGGACATTAACACGATGTGAAAAAAAACGTATCATTCAATAAAAGCACTGCATGCCAACGCAGAGGACTCAGGCAAACAAACGCACCATTGTCCTGCACAAATCTGCAATGTCATCCGGCACAGCGCTGCACGGGCCAATCAAACGCATGCAAGCGTACATTCCTGGTGGCATACTTTTGTTAGTCGTGAAGGAAGTAGTCAGAAAAGTAGCAATACCACAATGAAAAATACTTACAAGTCTGAGTCCTACATTCAAAATATTACTTAAATAAAGTTCAATATTATTATCAGAAAGTATGTAAAGTATAAAAAGTAGGAGTACACAATGCCTACTACATATGCTATGCTTTATTTTTATATGCAATATTATTGAGTTCTGATACCTTTTACTACATTTCATCTACTCTAACGCACAATATTTAATGAAATGATAATCTACTTTGTATGTAAAATCCTAAATCCCCTGCACACCCATAGTCCATCCGTATACTGCATGCTGGGAATTATATGATGACTGACAAATACGCTAACAGGTTGTTGTTCCACTATAACAAATTCAACACAAAACCAACAACAGGGTGACTGAGATGTTAATCAAACACAGTCTGAGCACTGTCCTAAGGGAAGCTGTGATTAGACACCCACTGTAGCTCCACCCATCTGACACTGACTACAAGTCTAATTAGAGGGTCGTTAAGTAATTAGCCTTTAGTTAGCATAGTAACTAGTAACTAAAACTGTCAAATAAATGTAATAGATTAAAAAATGAAAGTATTTCCTTCTGAAGTGTAATAAGTATAGAAGAACTAAAGTACCTCAAATGTATTTTTAAGTACAGCGCTTCTTGGTTACATGTCTGTTGAAAATTCACCTAATTATTTGGGAGATGTTCCTCAAGAATGACACAACTTTTCCAGCTTTTTTGAAACGTGTTGCTGGCATCAAATTTTTCATAAAACAGTAGCATTTTTCAGTTTCAATATTTAACATGTTGTCTTTGCAGTGTTTTCTATAATCAAACTCAGCTTTTATCAACATTTTTTACAGCGTCCCAACTTTTTCGGAATGAGGTTTGTGCTATTGTGAGAAATTTGTTGTTGATAGAAAAAACTTTTCAGAGCCTATACTACTAACTTGAATAGTGTAATCCCACTGTTTGTGAACCACTTATACTGAACACATTTTATTAGAAGCTACTGAGTAAGGAATAATTGTAGTCTAGAGATCAGGCAAGGTCAGCGATCAGAGGATCAGTTGCTCATTTCCCACACTCGCTGTAAAAGTTTGTGGAGGACAAGCAAGTAAAAAAAAAAAAAAAAAAAAAAAAAAAAAAACTTCCATCAACTTCTGCCGTTGCGGGGGTCCCAGCTTGGCCAAAAGAGCTGTTGGGCGGCCATTAGCGGCAGACTGCGGTCGAGCTGGCAGCTCCCAAGTGTGGATGTAAGTGCCTGAACGTGAAGCCGAGCGTTTCTGAAAATGATCCTCCATGCTGCGTCCTTCCTTGGGTAAATAATTTTTTTTTTTTTTTAAGCGAAGCAAATACTGAGAAAAAGAAAAAGCTGGACACGGAGGAGAAAGAACTGTTTTCTACATCAGCTGCTTTTTCTTTCTTTTTTTTTTTTGCAAGTAAATCAATGGTAAGAAGTTAATTTCTTTGTAGCCCAAAGCGGCTGTGAGATCAGGACCATGTAGATTATTGTTTTGGAATACAGCTTTTCATGATGTTATCAATTCTGTCCTCTAACCACTTGCGGCCTTTTTTTTTCTCTTTGTCACTGGCACACAGGCCATATTTTAATGTCCTCGCTCACATCCAAAAGAAAGCTCATTTTACAATGTTTGTCTTGAGCTGATTTCATTAATCTGCTTATCCTCTGTTTATTGTCAATTATGTCAAACTTATTGCCTTTTTCTGGAAAATGCAGCTCAGGAGAAGTGAGCAGGACCCGGCCGTGTTGAGAGGAATAAGAGGAGCGGGCCAGGGAAATTTCCAAATAAAAGCCGGGCCACGCACGAGTATTAGAATTAGGAGTGTCACACAAACAAGTTTCTCATTGTGGAAAAAGTAATGAGCTCAATTCTGATTCCTCTCACATCGAGAGACGCTTTTTTTTTTTTTTTTTTTTTGGGTCGCACGGGTTTTGAGGTTAGTGTCCGTTGTGATGGCTTTTATGAGTGTGGTGACATGGCACACTGGAGACACACACACACACAGAAACACACACAGACGTTATGCTCTAATGTATGTGTCATTGCTTCTGCACACACACACACACAAACATTTTACACTCGTACTAAAAACCACAGTAAAACTCACTCAAGACACACCTACACACACCCTCACACACACACCCCCAGTCAGACTGTTGGACAAGCCTCATTTAGCCTGGTGTGTAACTGTCTCTGTGTGACGAATGGTTTGTGTCTTCCAGTCGCGAGTCCAGCCACACCAACAGCATTACAAGTCCCTCTACACTGACCAGACACACACACACACACCTCAACACTACCCAGATATCCTGCTTCCAGCTCCATCTATCACCTCCACCTCCACGCTACACCTTGAATCAGGGGCCACCTCAGCCCAGTCCAGTCCCAGACCCCGAGCTCTGTCTCTGGGTCGTACCGGTGCCACAGTCCCCCCTCCCCTTTAAGGGTGGAACCCCCCCCTCCTCCATTTAAGATGCACCATCACGTCCCCCAGCTACCAGCCACCACTTTCTCATTCTGTCCACAGCTACCGGCAGCGGGAAATTATGACAAATGGCCTGGTTTTTTTATGGCTGTTTTTTCTTCCTATTTCTCAGTTTGTTCTTCATGTTGAAAGCAAAAAAAAAAAATCATAAAAAAAAGACTGAAAAGATTAAAACTTTCCATTTTTGGTGATGACTCAACACAGCGCAGTGTTTTGTGGGTTGACCTTTTATGAGGTGTGCATGTGTGTATGAATGTGTACAGTATGGGTGTTTCTCACTGATGTGTATAAATGGGAATATGTGTATGCGTATAGCCTCCTCACACACACACACACGCGACCATGCATGTGTGCAAGGGATGAACAGGAGGATGAGCGACTCCAGCGGGGTTTGTAAATGTTTTCTGTCTCCTGGTTACTGCGACTGGATGTTGCTCTTCATTCAGTTTCGGCATCGTGCGGAAGGCAGAACGCGACACACCAAATGGCAGTTGGAGGAAACTGACTCTTGTGCCCGCTAATCCTGGAAGGTGACATCAGGAAAGGCTGGCACGTTGGCTCAGCGGTTAGCACTGTCGCCTCGCAGCAATAAGGTCCTGGGTGTTTCTCTGGATGTAGCACTTTGTGTGGCGTTCGCTCGCCCCGTGTCTTGTGTGTTCCTCTAGTTTCTCTTGTTTCCTCCCACAGCTCAAGTTGAGACTGGATATGTGTGAATGTGTGTGTGACTGAATGTGTGTGTGATTGGTGCAGGGTGTACCCCACCTGTAGCTGAAGACCACTGCTTATACTGAAATGGATACAGATGATAGAATCGTGGTTGGATTAACGTGTTTGTGGGCTCTGAGGTGGAAATTAGCTCTATTACATTACACACACACACACACACACAGATTACAAACCCTATTGCCTACAAGTTCCCTTCATGTAAAGTGTGCACAGCAGGCTATACTCACTGCCCTATATTTAGCCCAGAAACCCAGCAGTGCACATATGCTGGAATAAAGCTACTGGGTCCCTGGTGGTAATTGGATTAAACACACATTTGCATACGAACACACACTCTGAAATCACAGTCTAAAAATAAAATAATGAGGGTCTCGAGACAAGATTGTGACACAGACTCTTTTATTTTTCATGTTTGGTTCGGTCATGTCAGACTGTGTTGAAGATTGTTATGCTGCATTTCTTTGAGGGGCTTTTTATAGTGACAAATGTCTTTGTTGCTGACTTTGCACATTTTTGACTTACATGTACATGAAAAACTGTGTTGCATTATCGTGGCTGCTGTCATGTCATTAGCTGCGGGAAATCTGCATATTCAGCAATTTTTGATATCCATTGCTCGTTTCCTCTGTTTGGATAAGTTTGAAAACGTAACACTCTTTTCAAAGCAATTAATGTGCAATAAAAAAATTATGAGAAAATAAAGCGGCACCCTTGGCCCACCTCGAGGCCACCGCAGAGTGGGTGTCATGGCACTGCTCTACAAGACAGAGCCACATCAAGCACGTCTCTGTTGATGTGTGTGCTTGTGGTGCAGATGTCAAAACAAAAATCAGCTGATACCCAGTGAAGCCGAGGCTTTTGTGGGTCAGATGCTGGCGTTGCCTGGTTGATAATCCAGCCTTGAAACTGACTTTTTGGCTAAAGTTGTCAGCCAGCAAGTTTGCACTTTTACCAGCTCAGCAAGTCTTTGATCAACCACAAATAACCTCTGTTTTAGTGAGTTTGCTCAAGCTCTTTTTCTGGAGGTCAATTAAAGCTGTGAGGAAGCACTTTGGATTTTGCACCATTTCCTATACAACAGTAGTACTTCCTGTTTTAGACTGTTTAGAAGTGCAGAGCGCACAGCACCAAACTATTTGATCGACATTGTGTTTATCAGTTCAGTGCAGGATCATATCTGGTTACATGCAGGTTAATAGTTAAGAGCACAACCAGCTCTCAGCCTGAACTGAGCTTCTTATCATGTGTGTGAAAACGCCCGTTCGTATTGATCGCCACTTACCAGACTGACAAATATTGACCCATTGTGACTTCCCACCAGATCCACAGATTACAGTCGGGCCGCGGGACACACACACACACACACACACACACACACACACACACACACACACACACACACACACACACACACACACACATGCATTTTCAATGACAGATCACACATGACCAGCGGTCCCAGTGAAAACAGTAACTGCATGTAAACAGCAGACAGACCTTGAGTTATTAGGTTTCACACCTCTGCAGATCCTGGCCTGGACTCTTCTCTGCTGATGTCATATGTCGCTGGGCTGCAGAGCTGTTCAAAACATCCACAACGGCACTTTAAAGCAGACAAGTTTCACGTGCTTCAATCTGTGGTTTGATGTAGCCATTGTTGGGGAGTCTTTGCTTTTCTCTTTCTAGAATTAAAAGCTATGCTTGGCACTGTCACTTGCAGTCTTTTCCTTGTCTGTTTAGGATTATGGCGACAACTCAGTTCTTCTTATTGTAAACAATATTACTGCTGTTACCACAAAAAGGAAAGGTCACAGTTACTGTCACTTGGTTTTAAATTTCAAGCCGTAACATTCCTACATCATTCCTATTGTGGCTTGGCAAATAGAGTAGACTGTGTTTAGTGATAGGGCAATGGGAAATGAAACAGTAGATTGACAAGAAGATGAGATAAGATAAGGTAAGATAAGATATTCCTTTATTCGTCCCACAACCAGGAATTTTACAGTGTTACAGCAGCAAGATAAACAGCAAATAAACAGAGAAGTATAAGTATGAACAATTTAACCAGAATAGAAAGTATCAACAATTTAACTATAATAAAAGTTTTGACAATTTAATTATTAGAAATATACTATATTATACTATATAATATACTATACTATATAATATAAGTATTAACAGTTCAAACCAGGTTAGAAGGTATCAACAAATTAACAAGAGAAATATGAGAATATGAGAACAACAGACAGATACAGTTGAAAAAGGAGGAATGACTCACAGTCGAAAGATTTCTAAGTTAGCTCAACAGTCTGGGGTCACAGGTGATACTGTACTGGTTGAACTTGAACTTGAGCAGATTACTGAGTAATTCCCAACACACCCATGTCAGGAACACCACACCTAACGAAATGAAATAAAGTATGGCGTCACATGGGACGTTGTGTTACTCTCCGAGTTTAAACATTGGCTAAAATCTGCCTGTTTACCGTCGGAAAGGACAATCCTGGAAAGAGTGTTTGAAACTGCAGCTGCACAACGGTTAATGAATCAAATAGGCCCACGAGCTGAAACTCAACATGAAAGCTGTTATCTCAGTTGGCAATAAAGACGGAACATTTAATGAAAATGTGCATGTTGAAGCTTTTCTCTGGGCTGTGCTGATTAAAATTAGTACTGCAAACTGTATGTGTGTCCACAAAGGGATGACCCACCACGTTGTTGGAATCCAGAAGAAGTTAATGTTTATTCCCCCCAAAGCGTTATGGCTCCCATTCAGAATCTGCGATGGGAAGTGCCATCGCCCACAGCCCCTTCCTCCAGCATCCAGGCCCGGCTTTCTAGGCGCTCGGCCCGAGCGGCGGAGGGAGGGAGGACAGGGATAGTTACATCAGGTTTTGTGTGTTCGCTGAAAGTCTCAATGACTCAGTCCAATTTTTATAAAAGCCTCTAATTAAAAAGTTTAATAGACGATTAAACCACATCATCCAGTCTGTGTTTCTTGTTTCAGATCCATTCCTGCACAGCAATCAGACCAGCAGGTCCCAAGCCTGCGGTTTTACACACACACACACACAATCAGTTTTTCTCCCTTTCTTTTGGTTTTTCTTTTATTCCCTCTTTCCTTCATCTATTCTCTCCCTCACTCCCCCGTCCCCTCGCCCCCTCCACTGGGTCTGATGATGTCTCTTGTAGGCAGCACGTGCGTAGGATTATCAGACACTTGTAAGGCAGGAGATAGTGTTTCTCTTCCTAATTTTCCAGCGTTTTACCGTCTCGCATCGCGCAATGATCTGTCTCTGGTCCGGGGTTGCGATCAGGTGTCAGGTTACTCCCCTTTCTAAGGGCTGGCAGCCAGAAGGACTCCTGGGTTAAAACCAATAATCTCTGTCTGCTGAGGTGTTCTGCCTTCTCTTGAATTAAAGTGGAGGCTTCCGCAGCAATTCTAACAGTGGTTTCCCTGTCACACTGGACATTTAGCAGGAACACACCAGCTTGGGTTAGCTGATAAAATAACTCTAGTGTGGAAGTGCTCTTACCTTTGCATGAACTGCGGGATGACTTGTCTGTGTCATAATTTCCCAGTGATTGTTGCTCCACAGGGTTGAGCCTTGTTTTCCTTGACATCAAATATGAAATCGATCCATTAGTCTGTTCTTCTCTTTATCCCGACTTTCCTGTTTCAGCTTGAGAAATGCAGTGAGTGCATAGTTGACTTCCAAGGTAGATCCAAACTATCCAGTTGTGTGCATCTGTCAATCGATTTCATCAAAGTTTTTGTAATCCAAAAATTAGTTACTTTAAGTTATTGTCTTCCACCAGTGAAAAAAATGTTGTGGACAAAACTTTGTCAAAAACACACTCAATATAAAAGCAAAAAAAAATTTTTAGACTAAGCAATGCATAAGTATATAATAAGTGGAGTAATTCCTGTGCTCCCAGGGTTAGGGTCAGCATTTTTAAAGTTTTAAAGAGTGTTGAACTGGGGGAATTGACACCATGGGGAAAAAAGGATGCACTCACATTTTAAGTTTTTAAATGCCCCTTGGACTTATTTAGATTGTGAAACTCAGTGATATTGATTAAAATGTCAAAACAAATAATGCATCATTATCAGACTCTCAATGTATTTTCCTCATATGAATTATTATATTACCCTTGACTGGCTCATCAACTAAGCATGCATGATTTTAGTGCATGTGCATCATTCATACATCTGGCCCAAGGCCTCGACAGTGGCTGGGGAGAATGCTTCCAATGAGCCCCCCCCCCCCCCCCCCATACATGTTCTCTTAATTTCTATAAGACACCCAAGAAAGTATCGAATTCAAAAACAAGTAAAAACTGCAACATGAGACAAGATTTTCCAGTTCAGTGTTTCTTGTTTGGAGCACATCAGACTGGTGTGTGCAAAGATGGATTTTGCACAAACACACACCTTGTCCCAGGGCAACACACACACACCTACCTCATCCCAGGGCAGTGACCCTGTTTGTAATAAAGACGAAACAGGGATTTCTCTGTAATCACCTTCAAAGTAAAAGGGGACTTACAGCAATGAGCTGAGCCAAGCTGACAGAAAGCCAACGTGCCCCCGTTGTAGCATCTCTCTGGTGATGTAACCCGACCTGGGAGGAGCGCATTAGAAACAGGAGATAAAGATCAACAGGATTATTAAAGAGAAGAACATGTTGCATCCTCCTCGGACCCGTTCTCAGTTGTTTCCACTATGGCGCCCCCCACCCCCTGCTCCTTTCAAGCCTGATCACATTATTATTACGTCTCGGGCCAGATGAAATCAATGATGCATTTTTGTCAGGAAAATAGACAGCTAACAGAAACAATATTGCAACACTGGGCCTGTTTCGTTTTATTTTTACGTCCTTCCTCCCCCGCGTCCAATTTTTTTTTTCCACATTTGTCTCCTCTTCCCCCTAATTTCATTTATCTCTCTGTTGATTTTAAAGCCTTCCCTCCTCTTGACTTATTCCCAAAACCTCAATGTTTTAATTTTTAAATCCGAGCAACCGCGTACGTTTGGCCCGCGGCTTCTCCTTGTTGAATAATCAAATACACAGAAAAAGGGAGCTGGCATCGGGGTTTGAGAAAATGAACTCCCCTGCGCCGCAGTCATGTCTTCATGAGAACGGAGACTCGGTTGGATCTCGCTGTTGTGAAACCGAGCTAGATATGCGAAAGCTAAATAAGCGTGCATCATTATGTCTTTTTTTCCCCCGTATTCTCTGTCCACATGAGAAAGTCAACTCTGGCTTCTGCTTTTACTTTGCAGTGCCTTCAGTTTGTTGTCTCCTATTTTAAGCGGAACTTAAAACAATATAAGAGGAAGTTGCACTTTTAATGGTTTAATAAACAGAAACATGAGCCAATGAAAATGTAAATATCCCCAGTGTTTATGCTCGTTTTAAGGGTTAAAACTGTTAAAATTGTTTATGGAGAAAATGAAAGTGGGAAGGTTGCAAAAGGGCATAAATGGGGGAAAAAAAGACATAAACAAGCATGTGACCTTGGCGGAGAGTCACATTTCAGACGGGAACAGGAACAAGAGGCTGATTTGAGCAAAAACAAAAACAAAGATGTATGGGTCGAATATCTCGAGGGAGTGGACAGGGCTCGGTGGGTAATGTTTGGGATCACAGTTCACCTGGACCCTCCACGGTGTGTGTGCATGTGTGTGTTATCTGTGCACGCTCACGAGTATTATTTGTGCATGTAAGTGCTTGTCGAGAAGAACATTAATTTAGGGCTTGACCCCGGGAGCTCGACCTCTCGGCTCGAGGTCCTCCAGAGGTCGTCCAGCTGCCGGCAAGAGTGATGGGAGCTGTCTGGAAAAGGTTGAAGTGTTGGGCTCATGTTTGTCATTATTATAAGCCTTTTTACTGCAGGCTCGGTGAAATACAGTTCCCACGAGGAGCTGTTTTGGAAGATTTCAGTTACTGTATTTTACAGATTGATCCCTGACCTGTTGGACAGTTGAAGCGGATCTAGAAGTGTTTGTTGAAGCAGGAAAAGCACAGATGTAAACGATAACAATTATGACGACTCCTTTCCGTGGAAGTGAGTCATACCCGTGAACATGCATAATAGCATGACCCTGAAACTGTTACACCTGAATGGAATGCGGCCGGTACTCATGTTATCAATTACACCTGTGCTTTTTCCTGCTATGACAAGTCAAAATGTCTTCTGTGGAAAAGGTCAGCTGCACCATGTACACACAAGGGCAAGAGCTATACACTCATTTATTCCTGGGTTCATGTCAATGGTGGAGGATGATTATTTTCTGTCTCCCGTAGAATTACAGTAAATTACATCATTAGTTAATGTTTGCAGCGTCCCAGATCTCGTCATGCTGGTTTCAGCTGCAGGGTTAATGGTCCGGCTTGACTCACATAGAGCCTGTGTCACCGAGAGCTGTCACAGCCTGTTAGTTTACTGGCTAACTGAGAGTAGGTGCTTTTTCGGCATTCACTCGTTTGGTCGCAATGAGACAGGTCTGTGAAATGAGCACCAGCTCTGAAATGCAGATTTCACGATGTCAGCATGAATTAGGAATATTTATTTCCTGTAATGTGAATTTGGTTATGCAGTATGAGACACACATGCTATTTTTTACATTTTTTTATCAAGAAGTCAGAAAACGCTGATCTGGCGATTTGCAAATCAAAAGGATGTCTGGATTAAAACTGGGCTGAATTTGGGTGAAAAGTAAACATATTGTCAATGTCTTGAATATGCATATAATAAAGTATGAGTGGTTATTCAACATCTAAATTACTTTTTTTTTTAGTGCAGGTCCAAACTAAGCAAGCGCTGGCATGCACCTGTCAATGCTAAAATGTCGTGATCCAGAGTGACGCAATTGGCCACAAAATATCAAACACGTTGCCAGGCTTGATGCATGTAATCAAATTCAAATATTTCAACAAACCTTTGTAAACAACCAGAATCTAATTTGAAGTCTTCATACTTTTCTTGAAGGCTGAGATACCTGAATCATGTGCTTTGTCAGCAGCAATAATGATAGCCTTTGTGGCACAGATCCTTCAGAGTGAGAGCAAAATCTCAGCAAATGTAAAATCATCAAAAATGTTTAATTTGTTTCACATGTAAAATCAAAATACGCCTGTACTCTGGTGTGTTTGGTTCATCACACCCTGCGAGTGTTGCTGTGCAACCACTTCAATCATCTGTGGCTATTGGAAATTACAGTGTGTGCACATGCACGTCTCTGAAGATCTGACGCCTGCATTGGCTAAATATATACTTCTCATTAGCCAACAGCACTGTCCAAAACACTCCGGTAGAATGTTGATTTCAGCCGACACTGACTGCCACGTTAATAAATGCTAAGGTCAATTCTGTGAGTGGACTCTGTGTTTTAGGATTTCCAACAGAGTGAGACGTCTTCTCTAGCATTTATTCTTATTATATCAATAATTTCAGATGATCAAACTAAAAATTGAAGTGAGCCCTCCAGTACTGGGATCATGTAGCTTGCAAGAAATTGTGCCAAATTCAACAATCGACAGCTGCAACATTTATTTAAATATATCAGATTAGGATTCAAATCAGGACATAGTCATTGTGAAAAGACACAAGGAGTAAATAGACCCATTATTTGGTCAAAGAGAAATTGTTCAATCTTTCAAAGTCTCAAAACAGCACCATTGTACAGTGTATGACTGTAAGATTTTCTTTCAAAATAAATTACAGTATTATTACATTACTTACAGTATGATATATATACATATACAGTATATTCCAAGAAATTTAGTTTCTAACCACATTTCCAAACCCACAGACTCGGCGCATCAGACCAGTGTTTCATTATCGATTCTGATGAGCCTTTACTTTTCCAAGAAGTTTGTTCCCTTTCTGCTATCACAGCCTTATCCATTCATCTGCAGCTTGCGGTGTCACTGTGAAGGACAAAATCACATCAGTGCCTAAATTCTAATCGATGTCAGAGTGTAACCTGATCCTTGTTTTATCTGCACTCCGGTCTCTCTCTTGGATCCCTCCTTTTCTTGTTCTGAGGCGCATTTAAACAGCTGAGAAATCCTAAAAAATATAATCAATCTTCTAGGTCACCTGAGGGCAGATGACAAAGCAAATATGAAATAAGAAACCTGAGATGTTCCTCAAAGCTAATTCATTTGTCCGTCAGCCTGTCAGCTCACCACAGATATGCAATGAGTCACCTCAGTGTTGATCAGCTGATGTGTTGCTGTGGAGCCCGCTGCCCTGTGAAGAATGTTTCACTGCCATCAGATGTCACACAGCTATGTAGGACAAGGAAACAGAACCACTGTAAACACTTTTTTTTTTATCAGCTTGTCTCAGTTTTTGTCTGTAAACAGCTGTCACCTTTGAGTCTTTCTGCTTGAATTCTTAACCTGTCAACAGCTGATTTTTTTTTCCAGAAAATCAAACAATATAATAAAGTATGAATTCCTTTCCACTTCCACTTCCCTCATTTGATCCAGATCTGAACCAATATTACAGGTGTGAAACCTCCCTTTGCCCACAGCCTGGACCCAACAACCAAACCTTGGCCTGATGAAAACAGGTGCTCTTGGTCCAGATTACACTGAACCACAGTTCTTTTAGTTGTAGTGTAAAAACATCTTTTGGATGGTTCAGACCTTTGGACCATTTATGCAAAGATCTGGCAGCCTTTTAATCCACCTTTTTTACTTTTGCTCTTGCATTCTTGGTTTTGGAGAAGAAGAAAAGACTCCACCCTCCAAACGTATGAATGTTCTTTCTTGCTAGAGCCTCAACAACACAGCTTCATGAGGACAAATCCTCCTCGTTAAGGTTACTCAGCTATGATTGACAGCTGCAGTTTGGGGGAGGGGTTTAGCAAATAGTCAATATATGATTGGATGAATGACATCGAGGAGGAGGAAGTTTCCATGCTGCGATTTTTTTTGCACATAAGCTCCTTTTAAATATCACGCTAAACATATTTCTTTGGAAATAAACTCTGGCTCGTCTTTGTGTTTTTCAGACAGCGCTTTGATTTAAATGCTACTGTCCCGCGGCTCAGTGCAACATTTTTATTCCCGATGCCAATAAATACTGAAGTTTGGCTTCGTAGATGAGCTCTAACTGCAAAGGTCTCTTCAAAGCCGTTTGCATATTCAGGAGTAAAACACAGGAAAAGCAAGGAGGGCATGCCAAGTCGTTGCTAACCACAGGAGCTGGCACAGAGGCCAGATCTGGGTAAATCACTGTTCGCTTCGTAAGAATTATAGATGTGATTAAATCATGTTTTTGGCTTAAAGTGGCCGTTGTCTAGAACATTTAGTTTTATTTCAGGCCAAATTCTTCAAAAAAAAACAAAAAAAACTCCAGTGTCCTCTGGACTGCCACTAGACAATGCACTCACCCTTTATCCCTGTAGATGTATTTATCACTCCCACCGCTTTAACTACTGATGTGAACATTTATGTGTGTGTGTGTGTGTGTGTGTGTGGCCCATTAACCTTCTTTTCCAAGCTACGTTCCCATCCAAAAGCTCCTCAAACATTTTCTCTTTGTTCGCAAACCGACACGTTTCCAACCCAATTATCTTTGCTTAACGTCACCCATCTAATCCCGGTGTTACCTTTCATTTTCACGCCAGCATCCCTTCCCTTTCCCCCGCAGCCCGCACGTAAACACGCATTCACCTCCTCGCCTCAAAAAAAAAAAAAAAACTGCTTATCAACCTCTCGAACTCTCAGACTATGATATCATCAGCGAACGTCCACACAGGAAACAGGTTACATGCGAGGGAACAGAAACTATAAAAACACCCACGCGGTAACAAGGCCTGGTAAATAATCACAGACATCTTCTTTTGAGATGCACGGTCGGTGACATCATTTAACCCGGTCAGTCAACCCTCGTGCTGCGCTCGTGGTTCCTGGTGATGGGGATGAGCTGCAGAAGGCTACAGGGGGACGGATGAGTCACCAGGCTTTTATAGGCAGATAGAGGAGACAGATAAAAGCGGATTTACTGTGTTATTTAGATGATATCAGGACGATAAAATGAGTCAAAAAATACATGACTTGACACACGTTTTCCCCAAAGTGCCACACACTCCCATCAGTTGGCTTGTGTTTGAATCCTGACACCAACAGTTATTGAAACTTTATAGCGTCTGTGCTCCACGTGAGCAGCACAAATTAAAAGGAGGGGGATGATAAAACTATGAATCACTAGCAACATTTAAGGAAACTGAGAATATTCAAAACTGGGAGCAGACAAATTCTCCTTTTGCACATTTCAGCCAGCTGGACTGAAAAGTTTTTTTTTTTACCATATACTTTATGTTGTATCTGAATTTTCATGTAGGCTTGGTTTAAAAAATAATGCTTGAATGCAGCGTCATCAAGGATGTGATTTTCACTTGCTTATGTACTTGGTTCACAAGTTGAAATACATGCATAGATGATACAATGTGGTCATGCATTTGGTCTTTATATTGGACAATTGCATCATGGTTCTGGTGGAAAAGTCAGTACTGTTATTGCTATTATTATTATTACTATACTACCATTACTTCTGTCACTGCTGTTGTTCATATTGATGTTACATAGCACAGGACAGTATAATATCTTATTACTATACCACATATTACTATTAGTAGTAGTAGTAGTAGTATATTACTACTATTATTATTATATGTAGTGTAGTACATATAACATTACATTACTATATTATTATATTATACATGTATGTTATACACTGTATATGCTATATTATATTATACTACTACTATATGCTATATTGTATTATTTTATATCCTAGTATTGTATTATATTATTATTATATTATATTACCTTAATGCACTATACTGCATTACCATATCCACTGCTGCTATTACTCTGTACACACTCAGGGATACAGACTCAATTTTCTGTTATCGCTACTGCCTAATTTATTGTATTATTGTTATTATTATTATTATTTTGCATTCTGCTTCATACTTTGTATTCAAAACAGTGCAATATGAGGAATGACGGAGATGTCAATTTCCCAGAGGGAACCTCCCAAAGGGATTAATAAAGTACTCTGTCTGTTGTTACAATTCATCCCGAGGTGGACATAAATGTCTCATCCTAATCCATCCATTAGTTTGGACCAAAGCGATTCTTAAAAGCTACATTTTAATGGACAGGTAACGAGTGTGTATTTCTCTATTCATGTGCACAACTCGTCCACCTGTCTCCTGTTTACCACACACATGCAAATCCCTCACAGAGTGTGTCTTATATATCACACAGTCGTAACGCCTGACTGCGACGTCACGCTGGCTGTGTTTGGAGGAGCACACACCTCCCACAGAATAACCTCATGACTGTTTTCTTGTGACTCACCTTTTGCACAGGAGACAGGTAGAGGAAGGTTTACTTTAGCAGCTAAGACGTTGGTGGACGTTAAGTCACTCCTTACAATTATATTGAACTAACATGAGCTGCGGTTAATGTTTAGCCAACCTTAACCCTACTGTTTATTTGCCTTGTTAACAGCAAAACGCTGTGAATGTTATTGGCTTTAGTTTAGCTACAGATGGCGGGAACTCCATAACTCTTGCTTTTCCTTTGTCACATTCCTCAGCAAAAACACACAGCTTTTCCCTCATACACTTGCTCAGCGTGTGCCACCCGTTCTCAGTCTAACCGAACAGTGTGGAGGACGTTGGGTGCGGTGCCAGGGCTGCGTTTTTCTCCATCGTAAACTGCCCTCAGTGCACGACAGTGGCCGTAGGGTTCCCCCGTAAAGAGACCAGGGGACGTGAGCTGTGTGCCAGAGCATTATGGTATGTGGGATCCAGCATGTCGGACTATTAAACACATGTATGTTTTATGTGTGTAAAGTTGTTTGGTGCGAGATTCCTCACGGCCAACGGTGTGTTTGGTGTGGCGGCGAGCGAGCGCTGGATCCGAGCGCTCACAGCTTGTGCTCGGCCTCCAGTCGACCGTGCTGCGGTTGGCATTGGACTGGTTGTCTCTTTAGTGCAGCATCTCTCTCATTGTGAGAGACGAGAGGCTCAGCACCCACTGGGTGTTATAACTCTATTTATGCATGTGTGTATATGTGTTAATGGAGAGATGAAAGCAACTAATCTTGGAGGGATGTAATCAGACAAAAACATGCACCCCCAAGGAGGAAGGTTCATAAAATATCAGGCTGCTTCCAGTGAAGAGAGAAAACAAACAGGGTGGTAGGAAGCACACACACACACACACACACACACACACACACACACACACACAGGTGAGCCAGTCGGGTCATCTGGGATCAGTTACCGCTCTCCGCCGCTGCTGTTTAACTCTTTGCCAGCTGGCCCCGGCCTCCTTAGTGAGACACGCAGACACGAGGAAGGAACGGTTGACACCTGAATCTGTCATGACTAAGAAAAAGTTACTTTTCTTGCATTATGTCTCGTCTCATGTTGTCTTGTCACTTCCTGTTTTATTTTGGTAACCGTCTTCCCTCTCGTTCCAGGTAACTTGCCCTTCCTTCTGTGTTTACCAGCCAGTGTGATTGTCTGCCCCGCCCTGATTGTCTCCACCTGTTCCCCTTTACCTCGTGTATATAATGTCTGTGTCTTCCCTTGTCCTGTGCCAGTTTGTCGTGTCTTCACAGTACGTCAGTCCTCGCCTTATGTTCATTGTGCTGTCGTTCAGGTTTGCCTTTTTGTTAGTACTCTGCCTTTTGGCCTCTGTCGAGTGATTTTCTGTTGTACTTTGTTCTTGGACTGTCCTCTTTTGAGTGATTTTGATTTTTGCCTTTTTTCATTAAAAATCTCTTATTTTGAAATTTTGGTCTCAGAGTCCTGCATTTGGGTTCAGAACAAACTCAGGCCATGTCAGAATCACAGAGGACAGTAAAGATAATGACTCATGTAAGGATATAATCAGAGAATGAGAGCGTCTGTACAGTACATACGGGCACCCACCCTCCACTGGTGTAAGCTGAGATAAAATATTGCAAACACTGTGAAATCGTACAGAACCATGTTTACGTTGGCGCGACGCAGCAGTATTTAAATTGAGGAAAATATGTAACGATAAACTCAGCTCATGCAAAGCAGGTAGAATAACAGCTTGTTTGCAATCAGTGGACATGTGGAACAGCATCATGCAGTGGAAACATATATTTAAATATAGTCAACTTAATGTATGCTTCAGTCCAAAGCAGCTCAATGTACATGATTGTCTGTATTTTTAGTATGAGTATTCGAGACTATTGCAATTTATGCTCATGCTTGCTCCATGGCATTTTTCAGATTTGGTGGAGACGCATGCCTCGAATTGCAAACAAACAACGGTCCAGCTCTTCTCTCATTTGGCCACTGATCAATCCTTCTCCAGCCAGTCTGGACATACCTGAGACAACGTGGTGCCCATCTGTCTCTGCTTGCTCATGCTACTATTTTTTTTTTTTTTTTTTTTTTTTTTTTTTTGGAGCTCATTTTTTATTTCAACTTCAGCAAGCCATACAAATAAAGCAATTTTTATCTAGTTTCACATTGAGCGGTGTCTACACTTAAATTCAGCTGTCATATCAATCATTCGTGTTTAAGACAAGTAAAATGAAAAATCATATACAGTAGGATGTGGAAAAAACACATATGGAGGATATCTATAATAATGCTAAACAATTTTGTACATGCACGTATACAGAGATAAATAAAAATAAACAGATTAATAATTTATTTATTTATTTTTTTTTTTTTAATTTTAAAGCAAGAAATGGCAGCTGTCTGATTTAGCCTGGTTCCAGACCGTGATACCGCACCTCAAGAAGTCGTATGCTCTCTCTGGTTAACAGAGACATCTAATACATACATCTAACTTTGTTTCATGGAGGAGGCCTGAGTTTGTGTCTCATTACAGACCTGCAGCTAATGTTTGCATTTTCATTAACTAGAACCACAAACTTTCCCCAACCTTAACCAAGTGTTTCCACTTCCTGGCCCAACCATATATTAACCAACTGTTTATTTGCTCAACCAGACTATCCAACAGATGCTATGCAGGTATTTTAAAAACTTGTGAAGACAATGACATTAGATATAATTCAGGATTTTGCAGAATTGTTCAACTGTAACATCTCTCATCCAGTTAAACATTTCTTTGATCGACATGACAGAATGTCGCCTCTTACTAACATTCTCGCATCACTCGGACGATTATCTGGGTCACTACAGATGAGTTAACCAGTAGTGGAATCGACTCACATAAACACAAGGTCAGACTGAGTAAAAATCCCTTTCATGTATTTCGGTGTATCCTCATCACGTCATACCACAAAACACATAGATAACTTCACCCCTTTATGCTCTCTTACTGAGTTCCTACACTTCCCAGAATGCTTTACAAATGTAATACTTATTTTTCCATTACTCAAGCTCAGGATTCTGTCAGGTATTAAAAACCTGAAGCTTTATCATTCATGCATTTTCCTGCTCCCAACCTGCATTGTATTCACTGGGAAAGTGTAATATAATATACCATCTACATCACTGAACACATGACACCATGTTGCAGCTTACACTGAGTGCAGCTGCACATGGAGACATCTCCGCTCGCTCGTATCGTAAAGTAAAAGATTACTTTTATGTTACATTGCATTGCGATATCCAGATTTTAAGCACTGGGCTACTGTATGTTTTGGTTGATTTATTGGCTGGTGCAAGGGGCATTTTCCAATCTCAATCACAGAGAACTTTCATGGTGTGTAATCGTCCAAATCTCCTCTGTATAAATCTGTCCCCCGACTCCGTCCGAGCCAGACTTTTTATTGTGTTTTTGGCTGGACACTGCTCTGGATACTGTCTGTGCAGATAAGGCTCGCATCTGCAGACGCATGCAGGAAAAATTCCTAAATGAAAAACTGGAAAAATCTCTGTTTATACAATTTAACGCTTAATATGTCAAATTTACTGTAGATAATTGTGAGACATCACTTTGAGATTTCCAGCAGCTGCTATTAGGAGATGTAAAACATTAACAGTATAGTGAATGTCAGGTGTTGACATCGGTGCTGACTTAAAGGACAAAAAATGGAATGTTAGACGACGTCACGTTGTGAGGAGACTCTAAATGTGTTTGGGCTGTTTTCAGCTTGTTATCACTATAATAATTAATTCAATCACAGAGACCTTTCATATTGTGCAATCAGCCAAATCTCCTCTGTATAAATCTGTCCCCGGGCTTCGTCTGAGCCAGATTTTTTTTCTTACATTTTTGGCTGGACACTGTTCTGGATACTGTCTGTGCAGATAACACTCGCATCTGCAGACGCATGCAGTCATACAGGACAGAAATGAAAAATACCATACGACAAAAACCAGACAAAATCTGTTTTTATATATATGCCAAAATAATCTATAGATGATTGTGAGACAGCACTTTTTGCTAATAGATTTAAAACATTAACAGTACAGTAGTCAGGTGTTGGCATTGGTGGCTAAATACTGGGAGCAAAAAAAAATGTAATGTAAGATGCTTGCTCTAAGTTCGAGCTGTTTTCGAGACATGTGTGCTCTGACCGACTTTTTTTTTTTTTTTTTTTTTCTTAAGAGTAGTTATCATTATAATAGCCTGCAGACACAGGGAAGAGTTCCAGTGTTTCCACTGGTAACATTTTGCCACTGCAAGCAAAATAGAATCACAAAAGAAAACAAAGCATTCCGCTATCCATCATCATACGCATCACACAGAAACACATTTGTTAGTCTACCCGCGAAGCCGGTTCAGTGATTAATGTGAGATTTTTATTTTAACTAGGCTGCGAGGGAAGATGGTGACTTCACTTCCATGAAAATCTTTTTTTTTTAACATTTTCTTCCCATGCAGCACCATTATCCAACATGCATTATTCACAGCTGACATTTTGACTTGTCATAGTAGTAAAAGCACAGATGTTACTAATAACAGTAACGGTGGCTCCGTCCTATAGTAAAACGGAGCATGTGTGACACCGAGCATGCGTGACACCAGGGCCCTGAAACTGAAGCTGCTAAGTGGAATTCAGCCATCATTAATCAGGCTGTGACAGGTCTCAGAAAGATCTGTCTGTGAGTGTCTGTGAGAGTGAGTTGCACCTGCACTGAAATGATCTGCTGAATCATGCTGGATTGGCAGGAAACGACTCGCAGGTTGCTTCATACATCATTTTATTGATTCCAGTGTTTGTCATTCTCTCGTGATGATTAAAGTTGAGTTTGCGTGTCTCCAACACTTTGATTTAGAGAAGGATGTCGGGGAAAAAAAACACAGCATGGAAATTCATGGGTTTTTCCTTTTGATTTTTTTTTTCCTAATGGGGAGATTTGCAGTAAAGTGAACCCTGACATTCGTGACCCCTGAGGATGAACTCTTCTTATGTTGGACACTAAATTTAGACAATTCAACTGCAATTTAGATTCAATAATAATGAGATTATTTACATTATATTTGCTGTTTACATTCATGGTCCACATGACCTTCCACTGCCACCAATACAAACTGTAATTACCTCCGCCAAGGAGGTTATGTTTTTGCCGGCGTTGGTGTGTTTGTTTGATGTTTGTTTGTCTGTTTGTTTGCAACATAACTCAGAAAGTTATGGACAGATTTTGATGAAATTTTCTGGAAATTTCCTTTCTGGGACAAGGAGCAAATGATTCAATTTTGGTGATCCGGAAAACGGCCATTATGGTAATGTCGATTTTCGGGTATAACTATTAAACTAATAATGATATCGATGTGATTCCAATTGCTAAGGGTATGTTTTTATGGTCCAGGAGTCCAATGAAATAGACAAATCAAAGGTAGGACTAATATTTTGGGGTGTAAGTCACAATAAGCTGGGGGGACTGTGCTGCTTGGCGGAGGTCTGCGCTCTCTGAGTGCTTTTCTAGTTGTGTAATAAACTTTGCAGCCTCTAGGGGACACATGAGACATTTTTGTCATTTTTAGACATCAGTCCAAAAATGTGCTGTCTGTCATACTGTGATTTGTGGTTAAAGAGGAAATAGAGCAGCATCATGTGCAGCATATTTATGCATAATCTATTGTATGTGTGTTGGAATGTTGCAAACAGCATGTTTTGTGATTTCAGTAGAATAAGCCAGAAACAGCCTTTCTGTGATGCAACCGACAAACATTTTTTGCAGAGAATTGATTGTTGTGGTGGAACAGATGAGACAATAGAATCAAGCTGGCACCGAGCGCCGAACGTAACTTCATTAGCTGTTTGTGTACGCGATGGCCGGCCGCTCTTTTTCATCGTCAGCGGTTAACAAGCACGGCGGATGATAGAAGGGAGAGAGTGAGCTATGCGTGTCTAATGACCGCATAGCTTATAGCCAACCAGCTGGCACCGACCCGAATGCTGTAATATCTGCAGCCAGTAACCCACTGGCACTACTGACCGACTGTCGTCATCCTCTTTATGAAGCATGGAAGCTGTTGCATCGCAGCAGACAAACAGAACGACATGGCTGAGCTGTCAATCACGTTAACAAGCCAGTAAAATCCCACCCTGGCTGTTGCAGGGGGCGGGACCCTGGGCAGCGGGGGTGTTGTTGCCCTGTTAAACTTAATGAGAGCTCATATCTTTTACTGGCAAATTTTCACCTGCGTGGCATGGGGCTCGAACACCGGAGAGCGTCTCTCTTTCCAAACGCCGCTGCTACTGCATTTCATTAATGAACGGATGACGCAAGTGTGTTGTGTACGGCGCACGAAAGGTGTGAACGGTCGGTTGTTTTCATAATTCCTCGGTCCCCATGGTGTCACTACTTCTGTGCAATGATGCAAGCTACTTCTTTTATATCTGAGGTGGGAAAGAAACACATTTTGCTCAGCGTTGAGATGAATAACAGTGTAAAGCCCAAATGTTTAACACATGTCAGAACGCTGCATCTCGTGTCAGCTTTATACTGCTAATGATGTGTGTCCAAGACTCAAATACATAAAAGAACAAGTGTGAGAAAGTTTTGGGTTCTGGGCTCATAAGATAATATACATCAGACAACAGCTCATTCATATAGTTGTTGGGTAAAGTTTGGAATTTTTCAGTACTAGCTCCAGTGTGATAAATTAATGTTAATATAATAATGACTGATACTGATGTTTCTTTCACTTAAGGTTAATGTTTGGTGTCTAAACACAAGCATCCCCAGTACATGAACATCTATTGAAGATGAAATAAGCATTTGTTACATGACAGTTTTTGATACATTGTCCAATGGGCGTACTTCAATTCAAACCAAAAAAATAATGATAATAATAATAATAATAATAATAATGCGGGTACACAGCAAACTATGCAGGTGCTGTAGTGCCATAGTGTCAAAAAGAAGTCAGGGTGCTTGACTAAAACTAAAGATCATTCTACTGTGCATAACTGTGGCAAGGATGTTCATATTGGGTTTAATGTAAAACTTCATAAAAATGGAAGAATACCAGAATTGCTGTGGGGGCAAAGAGACCCTCATTGGTTGAGCTGAAGCTCAGCCAATAGAGAGTAAGTACACCCGAAACTGCCAGCATATTAAAAAGAATGTAACAGAAGAGTGGGCAACAACTACAGGAGGTGTGGACCACTGCTCAGTGTGGCATGGACAAAGATGTAGTGTTGGCAGCCAGTGCTAACCAGCCTCTACTGTGTGGCCAGCTACTGTCAGTGTCTCAGCTGGAAAGACAGGAAATGCAATGGAGCAGGAAACACATTTGTTTCTTTAACTGAACTGTTTAACTGAACTGACTCTGAGTTGTATGTGTGTGTCTTTGGTGGAGCGCCAGCACATAGCCATGACCATGCCGTTTAACGCAGCTGATGTGACTGTCGATCGTCCCTAAATATCCTGATAAGCTTAGAATAAAGTGCTGTTATCGTCGGGCACATGTGTTGTGTTCGCTGCCACTGAAGAGGACTAAGTCTCATTCATGTTTAACACCAGCTTTTTTTTTACTCGTCAGGCTTGTTAAGCTACATGAGAGGGACAAACTGGGGCCTTTCAGTACCAGCTGCTACAGTTTTGGGGCCAACATAGGAGATATACCTCAGAGTCTTGCCAATTTAATTTTTAATTGAAAAAGTAGTCCTTATGTGTAATATATGTATTGTTGGAAAAGTCATGTGATTATGTATATAGTGCAAAAAATTATTTTGTGAGGAGACTTTAAGACAAGAGGAAAGCTTTGTGACTCATTTAATAATACAATCTAGGAAATGATTGAAATGATTAAGTCATAAAATGTATCAATATTCTATTTATATCCATATTTATTTCCTTCTTTGACATTCATGTTGTTCACCATTCACTTCCTGCATCAATTGCTCCACATGTCCCTCGTTCTCTATGTTGAGAGATAGCATTACAAATACAACAGGTTTCATGTCTGTAATTTCCCATCGACATCACTTTGAGCTACATGCTCACATCAGCTTTCTGTTTAAACCCCACACTCGATCCAGAAAAAAAAAAGGATGTGATGTCACATAAATAAATACTGATCATCGTATTACAACAGCTTATGACAGCTATGCTGCAGATGACACACCCCTTAATAATGACTTCCCAGTATCCCAGACACAGTGCATCAGTGTTTGTGTTGGCCCTCTGTGGGAGTTTGCGGGACAGAGTTGAACAAAGGTGAACTCTGACATGCGAGTTCCCCAAGAGATTGCACTCAAAGAGAAAACACATGCTCTGATTTGGCTTTTTTTAAATCATTGTTTTTTGGCATTTCGGCTTTATTTTTGATAGAGACAGCTAAAGAGAGAGGGAATGTAGAGGAGAGAGTGATAAGGTAAGGCCTTGATACATGGTATGCGCTCCATCAGGTGAACTACTGGGGAGCCTCAGAAGCAGAATTTGGCCATTTCCTCTGAGTTATCTATCCATTTGCTGAGGCCCTACTGTTTGAAAGCACATTTTCTTGCATTCACCACAACCTGTGCATCAGGCTAATCCTTTGCTCTGTCGTTGTCTATGGAATTATGAAAAGTATTTAAAGGGTCATCGGAAATTGATTTTCCATCCGCCGTCAGATGACGTGTTTGACGGCAGCTCGGCTGAGGTTTCTGAGCCTTTCATGTGCTCGCGTGGAGCAGATTTGATAGCGTATCATTTTCCCGTTGAATGTGGGACAAGATAAATAGTTGTCATCTTTTACGGGGATAGATGGCGAAACGTGCGGTTTGGCTGACTGCGGTGGTTGCCGTGACGACCAGGAAATGTTTTCATGAAATACATCACTGTGGTTTCTCCTCTGATTCTTCATGTGTTGCCACAGAGATTGTGTACGTGCGTGTGTGCGCACTGTTGTGTAGCTGCCTGCATGGCGTTGAGGGGCGATGTGTGTTACGTGCTATCCATTCCCAGGTAATCGTCCGCGGGGCGCCACACTGACCAAACAAACCTGTCGAGGGAGACGTGTGACGGAGCGTCCACATGTGAACCCGATCCTCTGTTTGCAGGAGAAGCCAAACAGGCTGCGTTAACCATCCACTGTGATGTTATCTGAGAGAATCTGATCCTCAGTCTGTGGTGGTGGTGGTGGGTGGGGGGAATGCTGCTCAGCTCGACTGAGGCATCCCAACCACACACGGCGAGGACTCCATGTCTGACACAGAGGAGGGACGTCGCCAGCTACAGTATATATTTTCTTTGTTCTGTCATCTTTGTGAAATGAAGGGTGACATAAAGGATGGAAGACAGCGATGTGGAAATGAGATTCATTGCTTGAGATCTGACGGAAATTAGGTGGAAAGTACATTTGGACTGGCGAGATCAGTCCAAACTGTCACCAGTCATTTGTTATGAAGGGAATTGAACTGTAATCTTTGTGAATTTCTGTTTTCTTTGCTTTGGACTTAAGGAAAACACTGCTTAATGCTGATTTTGTTTCACAGTACGAGGTCAGTTTAAGGCTTAAAGGTTTAAGAAAACCTTTACCAGTAGCCAAATCTATGATGATAAAGGCATTACTTTTCATTTCAGTACATATGAAGAAATATGACACCGTTACTGCTGAGTCAAACTAAAGGCATTTACACTTGCAGACATCAGCTTTACATCCATACACAACACAAATTTTGACCGAATTTCAAGTAAATGCTAATTAATCTGTGCTACCATCCACGACTGTTATGCAAAGATAAGAAGAGTGCATTGAGATAAATGGTCGGAACCATTTCTCCACTCGAGTGCCACTAACCTTTTGCAGAAGAAGACCGTGCAACAAGATAATGTCATTAAATGAAAGCCAGTTAAAGCTCAAACTGTGGAAAACAATGTTGCTAACGTGATGGAAACCACACAGATCTGATGTTTTTGTGCCAGTCTCTTTAGCGGAGCGGAAGCTGAAGCTTAGTTTGTTTCCATTGCACTTTGTCATATTTTGTTTTTATTGATATTTCAACTTTTCCATGTCGGTCATGCAATGTTTTTACTCTTTTGTATATTAGGTGTTTCCAAGTTTTTATAGTGCAAACTGACTGAAAATACACACAAACATTGATGAATGAAATCGCACTAAGTGAACTCTTGGATGTTCTCGTGTGTGTGAATGTGCAAGTCCTGCAGCCTCGAAACACTTTCGGTTGTGACACTGGGAAAAAGAATAACACTTTGTCCAGTCCAGTCCAGTTTGGACATGAAAGCCATTGCATGTATTTGTTGTGAGCTTATGATGCAACAAACTTGTAATCCACGATATCTTGCATTGTAATCAGATGAAGCACAACATTTAACAAATGACAAATGTCAGAAACACAAAATCTAAAACACATTTAATTGTTATAGCAGAATCCAAGGCCAGGAAACACATCCTTTAGTGACATCAACTCAGTATGCAAGAGTGGTTTTAGACAAAACATGAAGATTTATTGGAGATTCATTTGAGTAAAAACTTTTTTCCCAGAGTTGATAAGCAGCTTTCATGAGAAGCAGGTGACAAGCTCAAACCAAAGCGCACCGAGCTGGGAGGATCAGGTCAACACAGTGCAGACGAAGGTAGCAGTGGTTTGTTGGTTTAAGGCTGTCGGTTATGGAGCGTGACCAAACAGACCCTTAACCACATTCCTTTCTCTTTCTCTCTCTCTCTTCTCCCTGCTCACATTCTCATCTCTCTGGCTTGTGGCTCCATCCATACAACAGGACTCAATTCTGAACTAATGCAAATCCTTAGTGTACACTCTTCATATCAGTTGAAGGTAAAAAAATAAAACTAAACTACTAGTTTTATTTTTGTGTCATTCCAATTATGTGACCCATCCAACAGAGGAAGACAGAAAACAATCACATATACACATATAAGAGCAAAATATATAAATAAATAACCACACAATAAAATACTAATATATTCTTTAAATAACATGTTGGGTACTCCATCTTAATGCATCATCCATACTTACAAAATCAATAAATTATAAAATAAATAAATTATTGTGTGTGAAGCAAAGTGAAACTCTTTATCTGAATCAGACAGACAGCACATTGAACAAATCCTCCTTAATTCTTCCAGACTCACATCCTCCATCTCAGCGGGTCACATTTTAGAGTAATTAAATACAACAGTATCATATTCATATTTTATCATCCTAAATATGTGCAGATTTAGTTTGGTCCATATATCATCAGGCTGTTGCTCTTTATACCGAGTCAGCACAGATTCGTTAAATATACAAATGTTGAGCTTTTCTTTATTAAGAAATACTTCACCAAAGCCGTCGTGATAGAACCTCGTGCAGACATCTCTTGACCAGGAGCCAGTCATTTGTTTAGCTCGTATAAATGTCTTTCTTGTCAGCCTATTTTCCTTCCATATCGAGTAATCGATTCCATAACTGGGCCGTCCGTACCCTCCGGCAAAGCCTCACATGGTTCCCAACCCCTGCTGTGACTGATCTTAAACAACTGACGTGATGTTGAAATTGCAAAAGATCACATCTGTTTGTTAGGCACGAGCTCAAATCGCAGTTTGTACCAGGACAAACCAGAAAGCATACAATACCAACAAATACTATTCACTACTAGATTGTGGCACGGGTCAATACCAAGTCATTCTGTTATGTCTCTTTGTACTTGTTAATGTAGTAAAAGCTGCAATGCTGCATCAAGTGTGACAGTTTCTGAATCTAATAGATATGTTACAAATAGTGTCATCATGAAGGTGTTCAGAGCTAAATGAGATCAGGAGACTTTGATGGGGAACATATGGCTTCTTCCCTTCCTCAAAGAACTGACATTAGTATCACATATCCTTTCACTGTAATTCTAATATATTCTCATGGCCTTTAACGTAGGCCATTTTCTAAAATCTTAGAACAACTTTTCCAATAATATCCTGGTGAAAAAAAGGATATTTCAGGCTTTATTATTTGTAATAAATTTTTATTTGTATGCCACTACTTTGTCCCTTTAAAAAGATTCTGCCTGTTACTCTTCGAAGCATCATGTTTGGTGACAAAAACATAGATTGATGATTGTTCTTAACTTAAATACATGCTTTCTTCCTTTCCTTCCATTTTTTATTAACTCATCTCGTTTCTCATCTGGAGGAAGTAAATCCACCTGGAGGCAGAAAATTGAGGTTTTGAAAAGCACTTTCATAATTCAAGGTTAGAGCTGGTTATTTTGCACATGGTAAAAAGCTTTGGGTACAGTTTGAGGACAATTCATGGTTTTGCTTACTGTCTTGTCCAAATCATTTGTGTCACAGAATGAAAAAGAAGACTATGAGTCAACAACCATGCTCGCAGGTCTGTGAGATTGTAATGCACAGCAGTGTTTTGTGATACGCTCAACATGTTTTACAGTGATGATGCTAACATTCTAATGCTTAAAAAGTATAATGTTTACCATGTTCGGCATCTTAGCTTAGCATTTGCTCATTAGCAATAAATACAAGTACAGCTGAGGCTGATGGGAATGTAATTCGTTTTCCAAGTATTTGGTCATAAGCTTCTAGACAAATTAAAAAGTTGGCATAATAGTGACGCTACATGGACAGGGGTCACAAAGGTTAACACAGTTCTTATGTGGACCAAATTTCAATAATCCATCCAGCAGTTATCAAGTTGTCATTTCACTTAAAATAACAACTATAAATCTCATGACAAGCTCAGTGGGATTCATCCTCTGGCAACCACGCATTTCTGGACCAAAGTTCATGGCAATCCATCCAATAGATGTGGAGTCAGTTTGGGCCAAAGCGGTTGGCGGACTGGCCGTATTGCCATCCTCAGAGGTCACTTTAATGACCCCTCTCCATGACTGTGTGCTTCCACAGGTCGGTACATGACTTTACTCCAGCGGTGAAAAAAGCCACCATCACGTAGCCTCTCACTGCTGTTTGGTGAAGCACTGCTGCTGTTGCTACAGCTGATCCCTTGTTACCGAACCCACGTAATACCATGTAATATTATGTCTCCGTGCTCTTGCTGCAGCTCGGCAGTCGCATTTGATTCACTTGTTTTCCACGTCGCACCGTGCCAGCGCTATGGTTAGCAGCAGAGCGCTCTCGAGGGGCACGGCTCTCTTTGGTTTTGGACCCGAGCAGCCTCGCTTCAATTTAATGAGGCCCGTCTTTAAAAATGAGAGACAGAGAAAGAGAGTGAGAGAAACTTATCCGTCGCTCTGTTCTGTCTGAACAGCTGCATCTGTGGTTTTCTCCTCTGATGGCGCTGCGGTTTTGGGAGTCGTGCCCTTTAGACAATCTACCTCTGCTCCGATGTTTAATGGCAGCTCATCTGAGGCTCGGAGAGAGACAGAGCGAGAGAGGGAGAGAGAGAGAGAGAGAAAGACAGAGAGAGAGAGAGGATGAGATACACACTATTGGCAGAAAGCAACTTGTCCTCTTACAGAGTGATTGATGGCACATAATTAAAACTCAAAATGGCACCTATTAGGTAACTTACTGAAAGTCCTTGGGTTGACCAAATGGCAAACACTTATGCAAACCAAATCATCAATAATTAATAAAATATGTCACGGTGAACTTGCAATGATGTAACGCTTCTATCCCTAGAACGGACACGGAGCATTTTGAAATATAACTATTCGAGCGCTAAATGGCACCGAGCTCCTCCGCAGTAACCAAAACACCACGCAACAGTTCGCCTTTGCCAAAAGGTCTCAGCAACAGGACCGATACCCAAGACCAGACACATGCAGGAGAGCGGCATGGAGAAATAATCATCAGAGAAAAAGAAGAGGGAATTGGAGGAGATGAGAGAAGTAATAAAAGTGAAGCGTGGTGTCGCGGCCAGGGCTTGCGGTCAGGCTGAAGTATAGGCACTGAAAACAGATCTAGGGAGCACATTTTGTGCTTCGATCTAGCATCGCTGCGTTGGATCCTGATTATAAGATGGAGTATAATTAGCCTTCATGTTCAGGATAGGATCTGGCTTTTTCCAACTATTTATCACTCTTGCCCGGTGCAACCGTTCCAACTTTTGCAAAGACCTATAAAGTAACATAAACTAACGACAACCGCCGGTGCTATTAATTAATGTCATTTTGTGGTTGGTAATAATTTGGAATTTTTGTGGTGCAATGATTTGTGGTTCTCTTTGTAGGTTGCATGTGGTATTTTGTGATGGACTTGGTGGTTTCGTGTGGTGCTTGTGGCGATGAGCACAACCTCGTCTTCCCCGTGCTTTTTCTCTTTTCTGCTTTTCCACTGGTCAGGTGTATCGTTCACACTTATTGCTTTTGAAATAAAGGTCAGCCATTTGCAGCTCCTGCTCACAGCTAGTAGACGAAGGGAGGAGGTGCAGACAAACACATAATTGGAAGAAAAGAACAGATAAAGGAGAGAAAGAGGCTCGCTCCGAAAAGACAAGCGCAGGAAGGGAGGGAGATACAAACGGAGTCAAGGACAGATGGAGGGAGGGAGGAGAGGAAGCACTTCTAGCTGTTAGCCCAGAGCAGGGAGTTGTGTAACCTTGGCGTTCGGTCTTATCCAGGGCAGGAGTCAAAACTCCTGACCTTTCATTTCTTCATTACCACTCGTTTTTTTTCTTCTGCTGCTTCTGTGTTAAGGCCTGATCACATCAGCATTTGCAGTGAAATTGGAGTGGAAGTACTGCAATTTGTCGATTTACTCAGGAGGAGCAAAGTCGACCTGCACAAATCTTTCGCATCCTACCTTAATACGATTTACTATACGAGGATGCATGCATGAATCTGCCGTGCTACTTTTGGTGAGACCAGGATTATGGTCTCTTTTGCAATCATAGTTTTCTACAATTACAATTCTACAATTTTATTTAGCAGACGCTTTTATCCAAAGCGACGTACATTGACATACCAATGGAACAGCCATTGGGGACAATTAGGGGTTCAGTATCTTGCCCAAGGACACTTCGACACATAGGCGGCAGATCGAACTACCAACTTTCTGACTGGTTGGCAACTGCTCTACCTCCTGAGCTATAGCCGCCCCAAAACATCTGCTGCGACAAGGATGGGATTCGAACCCACGCGTGCAGAGCACAATGGATTAGCAGTCCATCGCCTTAACCACTCGGCCACCTCGTCTGATTTCTTCTAAGAACACCTGTTGCCCACTACTTTCTGAAGTATGAAATGAAAAGTGGTTCCCTATAAGTTTGTGGGAATGTAAAAGGATTGGTCTGGAAACCACTTAGTTAATTTGGTTGCCCTATATACCTTTAAGGCAAGACTTCCCATATATTAACACAGGACCAGACTCTATATCTTCATATGAGAAGACTTATGTTACAGGAATTTTTTTCCTGCTAATATCAAAACATGGAAAATAATGTCATTTCTCACCATTAGACATATACACCGTTCTATATTTGTGAATGATCACTCGTACGTCATTGACACCGGAAACTTTATGCAATTCACTGGGAGGTTGGCAGGATGACGAGCGAGCAGCGAGCCCCGTGGGGAGCCCTGGGTTAACCACTAACAACCAGAGGCTTTCCAGAGCCGACCAATGCCGCGCTTTAAGCAGCCACTTTGCCAGCGCAGTGATGGACGTCTGGTGCCAGCCGGGAGGGCCTCGCTAACTGGGCAGCCACCAGCCTTCATTGTTCACACATATGAAAGGCAAAAGGGAAGGGACAGCTCCAAGAAAATCAATTATGGAGTGGCATTAAAGAAAACACAGTTGGAAAATACTCAAGGACGAGAAAAAAAAGAAAAGCATTCCCTTTTTCCATCCACTCTCCGTCGGCCTCCTTTTCCTTTATCTCTCCATCCAACAAAGCTGGGAACATGGCGGAGCGGCAGGAAAAGAGAGAGAGAGAGAGAGTGAAGCCATATCTCAGTAAGAGCAGCGCTCAAGTTTATAATCAGCCAAATCAACTTTATTCTTACTGACGGACTGTTCCACTGAAAGCCGTGCTGCCTGCCAGGGGTGTGCAGGCGAATCTGAGCCAGCGCGACAATAAAAACCATTGTTGCGTTTGTTTAGACGGCCCATCCAAGTTCAACCCCCTCCTCCCCCTCTGGAGCACGTTCGCCGGCCCAGTAATGTCACCTAATTTGTACGGAAGTCGAGAGGAATCAGCGTGAAGCGAAATGTGAAAAACAAACGCTCTCTCTCTCTCAAGCCGCCTTATTTCCCCACGCCTGCATCCTGTTGTCATATGTTAAGCTTTTTTTTCTTTTTTTTTGTTCTTGGACCTTAGAACTCGTGGTGATTTAAGTGTTGCTGAAACGGACTGACATTCGGCGCCGTCGTCTGCCAGAGAAGTGTCCGAACCGCTTTAACAGGGTTGCTATTTCTGTGTTGTAAAAATCAGAAGGGAAAGGCATGCAAATTAGAAGAGGTGAGAAAGCAAGCAGAGGTGGGAAAAGATTCTGTCCAATCACAAAAGACAACCCTGGACTAAATCGTATCCACTCACTCACCCACATCCTTCCCACTCTCTTTGTCTTACCAGCTGACTGGAGCCCATTTTCCCTCTCTCTGTCATCCATCCATACGCCCGTGCCAGCTGTAAGGAACTGACAGGGCAGCAAGCGAAGTGGGATTTTCCCAGAAACATTAGCCTCTCAGAGGACAAGGTGAGATTGGCGGGCAGGATGACTATCTGTCTAGCTGTCCGTCTGGGTCAGTCTCCCTGTCAGTCCCGCGCCACTTGGCTTCAAACCTCCGTGTAGCTCCCACTACAAATTCATATTCATCCTCAAGACATATGAGATGCCTCTCGCAGCAGACTGAAAGAAGAAGATGAATAGGATGAGGATAAAAATTAGTCTGTCACTAAAGAAGAAACTTTCCGTTTGTTTTCCACTCCGTCTCTCACTTATTCCTCTTTCCCACCCTATGAACAATGGCATTGAGTCACCGTCGGCCGTGACTCGTCTCTGCCAGTCCAAGTGCTTTAAGTCCTTGGGATCAACAAGGTGTGGGAAAATTGCCCGCTGAGACAATTTCCTTATTTCAGTCAAATCACAGATCACAGCATTTTCCTCCAATTATCCACCTTTACCTGACAGGTTTCAAGTCATTTTCGGCTGGTTTGGATCCGTTTTCTCCGAGAGGTGCCAAGCAGAAATGCAACATCAAAGGCCACAGCGTCAAAAGAGAATAGATAAATGACTAATATATTTTGCCAAAGTGGCCAATCAAAACTGGGCAAATGTTGTGCCATTACCCCCAAAATGATTGATAGCCAGTTAAGGTTTGCACTCATGAGGAGCTCAATACAGTACAAGTGCTACAATGTAGTGGCTTTCTGTCTCCAGAACAGACTCAGAGGATAGAGTTACCATGTGAACCATGTCAGGAATCAAGTGTTATTACCTGTTCCAAACTCTTAGCTTGGATGCCGGAGTGAGAAGACAGACTTGTAGCTTGACTACTTTTCTGTCTCAAGTCCAGCTGGTCCAGAACTCAAGCAAGGGTTTTAACAAATAGAAGCAATGCTTTTAATAAAACCATACATTGCGCTTCTCTTTACTTACTGTCTCTTGACTTTAGGACTGATTTTAAAATTTATTTATTTTATTTTTTTTACTGGGGAGTTGGTGGATGGAGTTGCACTAAAGAGTTAAATGAACCCTTCCAAAAAGGGGGTTTACTGTCTAATTCTTCACCATCACTGTCTAATGAAGAAATGCCCAATAATTCCTATAAAAGACAGTTTTGGAGGTCCTTGTTTAAATACAAGGTGCCAAAAAGAGAGACACAATATAGCTTTCTTATATCTGCTTTTGCAATTCATTTATCTCTGTCTGCTCATATCTCAGCTTCCTCTTTTTCTTCAGTCCTCTCCCACTTCGGATGTGTTTTGTGGATCCCTTTTTTTTCTTTCATCCTAGCCAGGGATCCGTTTGGTTAACTTTCATTTTGACACAGAAGTTACAGCTCACACTGAGTATTACTAATCAGTTCCCAGACCAGCATGGCCTTCATCTGGGACATGACAGACTGAGGCGTCATCTGGGATTTGAACCCTGAAACAGAATAAACTTAGTGTGTAGCAAATGGTTCATTCTCAACTTCAGGAGCAGGATTGTGTTTTGTTGTTTTTTTTTAGATTCGTAAGAAAAATATATGTTTTTCTTAAAAATAACTCTTAAGTGGACAAATTCCCAATAATTGATCTGCTGACTCAAAGAATGGATAAAACCAGCCGATTATCCTCATATGGGTGAATAGCATGACTCTCATTGTACAGTGCTTCCCTGTGCGATGATAATTTATAACTTTGCTATGTAATGTACTGTAATGTCTGCAATTTGCTTCCTCCCACGCTGGTCATAGCCCATCACACTGGAGAACTACGTAGGAGCATATCAGTGACCTCATTTAAGCACAATTATTCCACAAATTTATCACGTCCCAGCGCACAAACAGCGCTCTTGAGTCACCTTCCCCTGTCATGTCATCTACTGATCCCAGTGTTAAAGGCCCTGAGCTCAGAAACCTGATAGAGCAGGCTGCCAAAACAAATGTTCCTCAATTTCGGTCAAATCGTGGATGAAGGGAAATTTTCCTTCACCTCTCTGGTTTAACAAAGCACAATCAACATCAGTTGAATGTTAAGAACCTTCAAAGTAGGCTAAACCTTCAGGGGCCTCTTGGAGCCCCGGGAATTAGAAGCAAGCTTTCAAGTGTTTCCTAATGTGGATTACTGTATCACAGGGAAACTGGCTTATCATTACAGCAAACCTATTGCCAAACAAGAGGGTCAATACAAGACACTGTAAAACTCCTGTTCAAGTTCAATGGCCATATATTATTTTTTAAGTCTAGTGTCATTGTTAAAAATGTCACCTTCTACCTTCTACTATATAAGTGCATGGCAAAAAATTTTTAAGTTTAAGGATTAGGGATGCATCAATCCAACCTCTCCAAACACCTCGATTACATGAACATGAACATCTGATCTAAGAACATAAAGTGACCAGATTTAGTACAAACAGATCAGTAAACTACAGCCTTGTGTGTCCAATGTTTTCTCTGCCAGACTGAGCTGCAGAGTTAAATAGTCTTATTGCTTGTAGCAGGAAAGATTTCCTGTATCTGTCCTTGCAACCACAGAGCTGAATCAGTCTGTTGGAGAAGGAGCGCCGCTGTCTGTCCAGCAGCTGGTGCAGAGGGTGGTCGGGGTGGATAACAGTTTGTCCAGTGTCCTCCTCTCCAACACAGCCTCGAAGGTGTACAGTTTGCAGCCGATAACTGAACCAGCCTTTCTGATCAGTTTGGTAAGTCTGCTTGTGTTACCTGCTCCGATGCTGCTTCCCCAGCAGACAAAAGTAAAGTACAAGGCACTGGCCACAACTGACTGGTAGAATAAATAAATAAATCTGAATTCTTCATTGTGTGGAACTCATTGAAATTATTTTTTATGTACGGTAACATGAAGCAAGATGTTACTATAGCACGAAAAACTGAAACTCTATTGAATGTGTATTGGTCACATTTGTGCTGGTACCCGATTTGCTCAATCAAGAAATGTTTTTAAATTGGAACAACGCCAATTGGAACAATCCTGGTTAAGATCTGGTATTGATCTGGTATTGGCATTGGACATAAACACTGAAGTCTGAAATCATCCAATATGGACTTTATTCCAAGGGATAAGGCAGCATCTGTTGCTCTCAATCCACTGTGACTTGCATGATAGTTGGAGAACAGAGCTGCTGTGAGGTCTTACTGTGTAAATGGTTACTTTATATGGCTCTTTTACCCATAAACATACACCTAAACACTGATGGCAGTGAGCGACCATGCAAGGTGCTCGTCTGACCATCTGGAGCAATTTGGGGTTCTCGACTTACCCAAGGACACTGTGACATGTAGACGGGAAGTATGCCAAGTTATTTGTGGTGACTGTACTTCAAGCTATAATACATTATTTGGTGATGTAACAAAACTCTGTATATTCTATATCACAAAAAACCTTCTCTTAAAATCTCTTAAAATGGATCAACTTTAAATACCTAAACTATAAAGGTAACAGCTCAAGTGACTTAATGGATTTATTAATTTAGAAACAAATGGCATGTGTGATTTTTCTCAGTGTGTCATTATAGTTTTGCTGTTGTGCTACTTGGATTTGACCTCACTGACCTGGTGGCTGCAGTGGAAAATGTTCGATAGGCCTCAGCCTCGCTTTTGTTCTGGTGCCGTTTGGTCCAACGCGGGAGCTCGCACACTCCTCAGAGAGCTCATTTTAAACAGGAGCACTGACCTCAAAGTTATGGCTATGGGATGTGGGTACAGGCTAATACCCACTACGCTAACTATACCCCTGATGGAAAAGTGGTAGGGAGAGAGGGAGACAGGGCGACTGTGACATTGGATTTGTTCTGCCATGCTGATACCCCAACAATCTCATGGTTTGCTAAATTACAGCCTTGTGCTCTTGCTCTGCTTCATTATCCCTGTCCCACACACACACACACACACACACACACACACACACACACAATTCATTTTTCATTCTCACACTCTGGGTGATGTAAGATTTCAGAGGGAGAGGAGGAAAGGGTGCTTTGGATCGAGGGAAAATATACGATAGCTGCAGTCTTGTCTTTAATGACAACGTCTCGTTTAATTTGAAGTTGTTTAAACGTCTGATGAAACAACTAAATCAGTGAAAATATTTGAAGGCCGCTGTGTATTCTAATACATTTTTTGGTCATGCCTGTGTGTAACCGAGCTCTGGTAATAACACGGCTCACCAGCCAGGCTGCCCAATTGCCACTGAGACCAGCCAGCCTGCCACCAAAAACCGGCTCCAGCAAACACACACACTCACACACACACACACACACACACACACACAGAAGCACGTGGGGACTCTGCACACGTAACACACTCCTGTAGCAAAGGTACATTCTGCTCCTGTGGCAGCTTCACAAATAGACTTGTTTTCTTCTCGCTGGAAAACGTGACACGGAGCCAAGCAACACTCACCACCCTCGGCCCTTTCAACCACACCCACCCACCCCATCCGCACATGAAATGAGACGTTTGTGGCGGAAGACAGAGGCAGTTTCTGCGAGGGCGGGGACTGAGACGTTCACTCTTTAAATGAGGATTTGTTTTGGGGGGGGCATTTAGAGAGAAAGCCAATAAACACCTCGCGGCCCGTCACCACAGCGAGGACTCGGCGAACGCCACACGTTTTAAAGCATCCTGCGATTACTCATGACCATTTGCAAGCGGCTCATCACGGATCCGTCGCAGCACCTTTAAAGGTTCTTCCGAACGCCTTTCCCTCCTCAGAGTGGACAGGACGCTGCGTTCCGTTCCAGGGCTATTAGGAGAACAGAGAGTTTCCATCAGCAGTCACACGTCAAGATGCTTTTTATGAGGGCACTTGCTGCGGATTGGTCATCGCTGTTTTTGCAAGGGTACTGGGTGCTGCTGTGAGGCACTGGAAAGCTTGATCAGTGTGTGTTAATGTGTGTGAGCTTATGGCTAACTAACTAAAGCATCCTACAAGAAAGAGGCCTCTCCTAGGATTATGTTTTTTAAAGTGGTTATCTGCTAATGAATTTTTTTTTTTTTTTCCTTTGTGGCGATATCTCATTTAGAAAGGGTTTTTGTGCTCATATTCAAGTCAATGAAATTCAGATTTACTGCATAAATTGTATCGCTTTAATGAACAGGATGTAGGTTAAATTGCTTTTTGTGTGTTGTGTTATATCAGTGAATAAACACAAGATCCGGCTGTAAGAGCTCCCAGAATTCAGCAGTTGCTCGATTGAATGACTGTCTCAAGGTCTTTATGCAGATCAGGTGAACAACAACATCACCTCTTGAATTTATTCCTCTTTGTCTTTTTGTGGCAACTCAAATCCCTGAAACCAATATTGCAACTGTTACATTTATTATGTTTATGTCTGCTGATATTTGAGTATATGAGAATCTTCTTTTGATTCTTTGGTGACATTTTGTGAATTAAACTTGCCCACAGTGTCACAATGGAGCAGAACATGTGGCCTCCTAGAGCATTTTGGGTGTACTGGTTATGATGATGATAAAATCTCCTACACCTTCGCATATACAGGTTGCATTAATCAAGTTGAACCAAGTAACTTAGAGACTGGAAAGAACACAAGTATATAAGTATATAATATAGTACATAAGTAAGTATATAACTAAATTAAGATGGATACACGTGCATGAAAGCTAAAGAGGGGGAGTGAAAGGAATAATATATAAGTAGGAAGTACTACCAAGGTAGAAAGTAAGCGATCTCATCCTGTTCAATTTGCTGCCTCTGTCTCTCATATTACAGTTTTCTCTGTTGGTCTTTTATGCTGTCAGCAGATTTAGTTCTCAAATTATGCAATCACTGACATGTTAACTTGTTATTTAATGAAATATATGTTGTGTTCAACTCATACTTGAGCTGTTTCAACTCTAGAAGAATCTATCTATCTATCTATCTATCTATCTATCTATCTATCTATCTATCTATCTAATAGCGACATAACATAAAGAGGCCTGTGCACATGATCATGCATTCACACATTCACACACATTTATATCATCCCAATTACTCTCTGTGGCAATGGCACTCAGTTCTGGATCAGACCCGACCAAAGGGGCCAGTTCCTCTCAAGTGAATCCATACTAAACTGGGCCGAGCCTAAGGTCTGCTCCAAAACCGCCGGGATTGTGGAGGTAAAATGAGATCAACTTTTCATAGCAGGGACCAGGTTAACAGGCCGTTTCTGCTCTAAGTGGTATCAAGCTCGCGTCTATTAATGTAGATATGACGCAGGAACATATGCAGCCATTTAAATATCCTCGGTTTTACTACAGCCCAGTTGAGCTTGCTGCACTTTTGCTCCACCTCAAGAGTGTTGTTTATCAGACATAATCCCGTTCCCCTGTCAGGGGTCGAAAGGTCAGCGATGAATGAGTGGTGCATGAGCTGTTGCAGCGTAGTGTATAGTGCCAACCACTGCACAAAAACATGACAATGTGGACACACATGCGGCCGCACACACACTTTCACACAATTTATTTGACCCTAGCACACACTTGTCAGCAGTTTAGTTTGCACTTCAGTTCCTCCCCTTCGGTCCCTTGCGCAAACAGAGAGGCACGGACCAACGCAACCCAGCATGACAGGAGCCGGTAGAATGGTTGCAGAGGAGGAGGAGGAGGAGAAAAAAAACAAACAAATAGCAGGAGAGAGAGAGAGAGAGAGAGAGAGAGAGAGAGAGAGAGAGGGAAGGGCCATGACTCTTGACAAAATGTCCACCAGATGTTGCGGGTCTTCTTCCAGCTCCATGTCTGATGGCTTCATGTGTTAGCACATTTCCAATGGGGGGAAAAGGTTAACGGCGCTTTCACAGCGTGTTCTGTTAAAATAAGTCTGATTTGTTTTGTCAGACAATGCCATTTGAATTCAAGGACATAAGGTAAACAATAATAAACAGTTCTGAAATGCTCATTATGTACAGACAAATCGGAATGGCTTATTTTGATTTCCCCTGTTGCCAAAATGTCTAATCTGGCAGGATGACAGATGACAAAACTCTGTCTAATAAATGAGCTCCTTGTGAGTCCATGAGACTTTTTGTTTACAAGTCCTGGTTTACTTGTATTAAGGCAGTGTGGACCTCAACAAACCCAATAATTTAAGACAATGCCAAGACTCACAGCAGCGCTCACGGGCTCTGCGAGGCTGTTATTAAGCGGCACTTTGAGCTGCTTATGCTCACATGGCAACACGCTCGCAGTGACAATGCGAACACGCTGATGTTTAGCAGATGTACTGTTTACCTTGTTCTTGCACAGCTGAGGCTGATGTCATTAGTTTTGTAGCATTGAACAAACTGAAAGATCAAGCTGATGATGACACCAGAGGAAAGGTTACGGGATCTCCAAATTTCTCACAATTCATACGACCGAATTTCATCCAATAGTTGTCGAGACGTTTCACTCAACACCACACACGGCAACCTCATGGTGGCACTAGAGGAAAAGTTAAGGGATCTCCAAATTGATCACAATTCGTCTGACGGAATTTCTTGGCAGTCCATCCGATAGTTGTCGAGACATTGGCAACCTCATGGTAGCACTAGAGGAAAAGCTAAGAGATCACCAAAGTCATTAGGGTTCATCCTGTGGGAGCCATGAATATCTAGACATAATCCCATCGTAGTCCACTTAAAAGTTGTTATTTCAGTCTGGGTCAAAGTGGTGGACTGACCAACCAACAGGCTGGCACTGCCATTCCTAAAAAAAAAAAAAAAAGCATGGCCAAAAATAAACTCTGCTATACTTCAGACCAAAAATAACAATCTGAGGACGTGATCAAACCCAAAGTAGGAGTTGTTGTATGTCCACATGATAACACACAGACTCATTCACTTGAGTTCAGGTCATTAGAGGCAGTGTTAACTCAATGCAGGTGGCGTGTGTGTGTGTGAGTAACCGAGGAAGACTGTAATATTTAGTTATAAGGCCTCAGCGTACATCAATAAAGGGACTCGCTCTGCTCCATGCTAAGCAGGCTTAACGCCCCATCGCACACTCCAAGGTGGATCAACCTGATCCCTATCGGCCCACCGGGTGGCTGAGAGCGTTTGTGTGTCTGATTACAAGTGTGTGTGTTTGCGTGTCAAGGACCACAAGCTAACAGGAGGGGGGATAAGACCTCAATCATGTGAGCTGGCTTTCAGAGCAGGGCTCACGGCGGCGCACACCTCGAGGGAAATATGAGGGATTTTCATTTAAAGGTAAGTAACCCAGAGAGAGGAAGTTCTGCGAGTGTTACATGTGTACGCTAACTTTTCACTTTAAAAGCCTTCCGTCTTGAAACTGCAGCACATTGCGTCAGGGTGCGGCCACGGCGGAGGGTGGAAATCATGAAAAGCCATAAAACGCTCGGCGAGAATTCATAAGGTGACGAAGCTCGTAGGGTGAAGCTAAAGTGACGGGTGGGTTTAAGGAGAGCTATCCGGTTTGAATCTGACTTTGATCCTGTCGTCTTATCCAGCCCTTCCTCTCTCCCTCTTTCCTCCCCGCTTCTACCTCATAGGCACCTCATCATCTCGCCGCTTGTTATATAGCGAGGCTTCGGATTTTTCGGTCGCCGGACATGTGTAAGACGCCGCAGCTGCTGGTCGAGGGAACACGCTTCTTACTCTCTTGACTTCTCGTGTGTAGATTCAGGAGAAGATGATATTTCAGGGAGAGATTTCTGCAAAGCATATCAGTTCTTTTCTTTTTTTTCCTGACCTTCCAGAGGACACCGTATCCTCTGCTTTTCTCTGCTGTTTTTCCACCTTTCACCCGCTGGTATTTTCCTATATTTCCTCCATCAGACTCTGCTCTCCATAATCTATTTTCCTGTCTTCTCATCCCCAGGCTCCTCTTCTTTCCCCTCTCCCATGGGGTCTCATCTTCTCTACTGTATCAGCCATTCATTATATTCCGCACTCCTCAGATAATGCTGCCTTCACTGTATCTGCTTAATGATCATAAGATGCATCTGTGTGCTCACCCATAGCAAAAATGCGTTGCTCATCTGTTGTTCAATCTCGTCTCTTGAGATCAATTTGAGCTTCTCATATTCGTATCATTCTGTGATCATTCGTTTCTGAATTACTTCTCCTAAGGGTCCCTTAGGAGCAAGAAATAAGGTAAAAAGAGACAAGACATCACTAAGACAAAGGAGGTTGAGTTGAGATAACCATTTGAGCAATACTTGAGAAGTTGGATAAACAGATGAGATCTCAAAATTGTATGCCCTTGATCTCAATTATGTCTTGGTTAGTTTGAAGGAATAACATGAGATGAATATGAGACTTTAATGAGATAAATCTGAGAAGTATGAGCCATAAAAGAGATCTTATCATTGTGTGTCCAATGTCTCTTCCATGTCTTAAATAGTTCTCTTAAATGTCTTACTGAAGCTATATATGAGAATGATATCTGAGCCATATTTGAGCAATAAGAGAACAAACTGAGAATGTAATTAAAAGATGAATTATCTTTATTAATTAAAATTAAGTAAAAACAATACTCAATATTGAAAAGCCCATTAGTATTTGGGTAGCAGCATTTACACTTTTTAAAAATTAAAACAAATTAAATTAAAATACAGAAATATAAAGCATACATAAGAAACAAAAATACAAATAAATACAAAAATAAAAATGTAGTCGTCATCTACTCACTTGCTGTTAAGAAGTCAGCTGTAGTTTTTTTTGTAACTGGAATAAGCACCACGTGAACTTCATTCTATAAAGCAACCCAGCAATCATACATACAGAAAATGAACACTTCCAGATTGTAAATAATGAACACATTGACCAGCACTGCTGAGGTACGTGGAACAATCACACTTGGGTTTGGATCAAGCACATCAAACCGTGTGAAAAAGGGAACATACTACCAGTAACTCATATAGGCAGGTACTGTCTTAACACAAAGAAAAAGAAAAAAAAGGGTGAGAGAGAAAGCATTCCTTATATTGTAGACTATAACAGTGGCTTAGAACCTGCTCTGGCCCTACATTTGTTGACAAAGGCTTTCTTGAGCTTGGCCTCCTCAATTTGATCCCAACCAGGTAGAGTAGCACATCGAAGGACATAAGCTGTAAGACAGGAGCATTAAAATCTGCCATGAGTAATTTCACAAAAAGACTTACCACATAGACCATACACAACTGCACACACTAGGTTAAAAGGACATAACACCATGAGATGTCCATTTCAGTTCAAAGAATTGCAAATCAGCAAGTTAGTTTTTTGGGCCAATCATAAATATAAATTTAAACAACAGTCTGTTCTTCTTCATCTTAAAGGTGCTGTAAGTGATATTGGATAAAACTTCATTTCTGCTGTTAAACTTCTATTCTTATAGAAATAATTGCTACACTGTCCTGATTGGATATAATCATTATCCCCACTATCCAGGCCTGAAAACACACAGAGCCTAATTTTGTGAAAACTTACTTAGGATTCCGTCAACTTTGTTACGGTCAAGGACCTGCTTTCCGTCCTTTCCTGAGGGGTTGTTGCCAGGTCGACCAAAGGGGACTGCATTTTGACATTCTTCAACAGTGAAGAAATGATCAAAGAGTGCATGAAACAGACGCATGGAATGTGGTTTTGATGCATGATTCATGGCAGCAAGGCGGAACGATGAGATGAACACACCACTACCAGGAAAGAGCTCCTGCTGGCCCAATGGTGAAGATGGGCTGTCAGGATGTCTCTCTCCAATGAGGTCACAAAGAGTCTGAAGCTCTCTGACCTGGCCTGGATCTGAAAGGGAGAAACAGTACAAACAATACAAGAGTGAGAAAATGCCAAACTTCTCTTTAAAATGGTTAAACAGCTTCAATGGCAGGCAAGTTCATTTTTGAATATATTAAAAACATGCCTACATGACCTCACATATGCCTTCTTCAGGACAAATAGAAAGAGATACAACACCACAAGAAAAAAAATCTGTGGGAGGTATATAGAACAAACACTTGAGGTCATTGAGCATTAATAAAATCAAGGCTTGACATAGAAAAGACCAAAAAAACATTTCTATTTTTTTTCTCGTCATTTTTTGTCAAGCCTTGATTATAATAATTACAGCTGACCTCGTGTTCATTCTAGACATCTGTCTCCCAAAGATGTATACCCGAGTTAGAGCTGCACGATTCTGGGGAAAAATGTAAATCACAACATATATACACACACACACAATATAATGGGTAACAGTAACTTAGATAACAATTAACATGGCACAAAAAACAGCTAAAAAACTGCAGTGAGTAGAAGTTGGAAAGTTGGAAGTTGGATAGTTCAAACAGTATATTTATATATTCAAGGCCCAATCACTAATATAGGTAAACAAAACACATCCGAATGAATTAGCAGAAACTACTTGCCTATTCTCGAGATGACTTCATTGATCCTTCTCTTTTCGCGTAGGAGTCTTTCGAACTCCTCCTTACATCCATCACATGGTGTCCATGCATTTTCTGCCTGCTGTCCATATGGGGTGTTGCTCTCGTCAGATGAGCTGCCTGCATCTCTCCTGTCCAGTGCCAGGCGAGCTGCTTCTCCGCTGTCGGGTGAATTGACCCTACTAGCTAGCAGATCAGCTGCATGGCGTCCACTGGGTGAAGGACCAGAGGTGTTGAGGCCTGTTGCATGTCTCCCATCAGGTGATGGATTCAGTGCTGGGATTTTCTCGCCATGTTCAGACAGTGGGCTCCTATCTATTATAATGGTGTCAGACTCTGACGTTGAGTCTGATGACTCATCACCTTTTAACATATTTAAAAAAGACTCCTGTGGAGTTGGGCAGCCTTTTGGTGGCTTAGCCTGGTCTTCCCCTGAAATATATTCAACAGTGGCCCTATAAAATTTACCATCTGACCACTTTGCTAAAACAGGATCTCCTGATCTAAGATCTTGCAGCTGCACAGGAGCCTCATCTCTAGCCAAAATGTCAGATCCTGTAAAGATTTTACCAGTATAGCCATCCTCCCATCTGATGAATGCAAAACACCCTGAGAGAGAGAGAGGGAGAATATGTTTAAATTGTTGTGTCCAAATACAAATTGTTAGACTGGTATTTTTAGACTGCATTTGGACCATAATGTTATGATTATTAACCCCCCAATCTCTATTTGGAACCTAAAGCGTATATATAACAGAAACTATACCAGTTCACTGTATTATCTCAGTACTTACCAGACTGCTCATTTGGGGGAGGGGAGTTCTGCAGGTCCTTCATTTTCTGGGTGGGAACCCGGATCCTCTTTTTTGGCGGTATTTTCTTTTTCTCCATCTTGTTAATGAAAAAAATAATTTTGGATCATTGAGTATAATATAAATAGACACTGTTTTATCTGGCTATTATCTCAGTCTAGGACTATACAGTAACAATTGGTCATGGCTGTTCCTCTGTTTACAACTTTGACTCTCACCCTTCACCTAAGCCATACATCTTAATATTTATTAATAATCAAATGAGGTTAGTTAACGGTAGCGTAAGACACTCTCTGTACAGCTCCGTGCAACACAAGTAAGAGGGCTGCTAGCCCCGCTAGCTGTCCTAGATGCTAGCGAGTGTTAGCGGCGGACGCTCACGGACCCGCTAGCTGTGCCGGATGCTAGCGAGTGTTAGCGTCGGACGCTCACGGACCCGCTAGCTGTCCTGGATGCTAGCGAGTGTTAGCGGCGGATGCTCACGGACCCGCTAGCTGTCCTGGATGCTAGCGAGTGTTAGCGGCGGACGCTCACGGACCCGCTAGCTGTCCTGGAAGCTAGCGAGTGTTAGCGGCGGACGCTCACGGACCCGCTAGCTGTCCCGGATGCTAACGAGTGTTAGCGGCGGACGCTCACGGACAAGCTAGCTGTCCAGGATGCTAGCGAGTGTTAGCGGTTTTTTATTCAACTCTTCACAGCGTTACGTAGTTAACCAACTGATATAGATTATGATTCTTACCTCTCCAAATCTTGGCAAAACTTTCAGCAGCAGCGGCCAACGGACGCGTCTCTTTCCTGTTCACAGTCCACTGGGTGGCGGGAGAATAGCACGTGAGCATACTCAAGATTCAAAAAGATTTGTCCAATGATGTCTTCCTGGAAAACGCGCGTTATCATTGCACGCATGCGCATTTGGGGAAAAACTGACTACGTTGGACCTGGCATCGATGCCTGGCATTGTGTTTGCAGCTCATTTCCCAAACACGCTTGAAAAGTTTTAACCTATTAAGATCTGAACTGGCCCAAGAAGCCAAAAATTGAATGCTTTTGGGTCATTACAGAATTGGACATTTTACGTCCCACCCATCAAATTTTAAATAATCCACATACAAAATAATAAAACATGCAGTTTCTGAGTAAATTTACTTGTCCTGAGAGCAAATCTAAAAAAAAAACTAAAAGAAAAGAATGCTTGAAAATAGTTTTAAAAATACCAAATAAGTCTGGAGTACCCCCTAAAATGTGATTTTTCTCTTGTCCCTTCCCCCTAATGACCAAATTGAATTTCAAATAAAACAGTTAAAATGAAATTTAAAATTCTTTTTTTTTGGTATTATTAGTTTCATTGCTGTCTCCTGTAGCTGTGGGAACATTTGTTTTAATAAAAATAATATTTCAAATAATAATTATTATTCATGGAACATGTGTCCCCCAACATGCACGCAATCCTGTTACCATAACCTTTTTGACATGGTAGAAGAAGAAGAAAGCAGTGAATCACATGATATGCTGGACTTGACATCATCAAACAGTTTTCCAAAAGAATGAGTAGAGCAAAGATATGTCCTCTCTTCTATTTTTCATATTTTTATAACATAGTTAGCCTTGCTTGAATGTCTCACTTTACCTCATGCAACCCTGTTATGCCTATAATCAGAATGAGACAATTTTTAAAAAAAAATTCACAAAAATGGAATTTATTTTCATAGGTAAGTTTGTCCTCTTCCTCAGCAGTAACAGCTAGCTAAGCAACTAACTTCTAATCCTGAGAGAAAGCAAACATTAGGATGGATTTGCAACCCTGTTACCTGCAACCCTGTTACTGTGATATGAGTAACGTTGCACCAAGTATTGTAAACACCAAATTGTACCATTTATCTGTAAGCTGAGCTAATCAAGCTTTTGATAGTTTATTACCTATTATTGATGAATATGTAGCAGAAGTGAAGGTTTATTTTCCAGAATTTGGAAGCCAAAATGTCCTCCAATTCTTGAATGACCCTTTTATTAAAATAAAATGCTCTGAAAATGCACACGGCCCACCCATCTGACCACTTACCGTGAATGCTTTTTAGAATTAGAACACGTCTTTAGAATGATCTCGATTAATCATGAACTTATATTGGATGCAACAAAGGGCCTACAGTGTGTGGTGGCAAGATGAATTTCCTCAACTGTATTTTCAAATGATTAAAACAGTATGTGCTCTATTATGTGTTACACTTTCCAATCTCTTTTACTGCTCTATACAATAGAGTTTTGCTGTGAATTCTGTCAAATTCTGTCGGTTTTGAGCACATCATGGCTGTTTTTGTTAATGGCTTAAGTTTTGGAGCTCAAAATTGTAATTAATGAGTTATATAACTTGTGTAAGAAATGAACAAATTATGTAAGTTGAACATTATGTAAATAAATAATAAATTAGTTGCCTGGATTATTATTTTGGCATGAGATGAACTGAGATATGATTGAGGTATAATATTAAATCATGTGTCATATTGAGACTCATTTGAGAGCTTGCAATATACTCTCATTTTTCTTTTTGCTGAGATGAGACAACTGTAAGAGAATCTGAGAACTCAAACAGTGAGCAGTAAGAGACAGTATTTCTCACTGAGACATAACTGAGATACTGCTTCCAATTAGGGATATCAAATTGAGACATATTTGAAAGTGGCAAACTATGTCTCATTTTTCTCGTAGCTGAGATCAGAAAAAGAGACAGCTGTGAGAAAATTTAGAGAACTTGCACAGTGCTCACGATGAGACTTATTTCTCAGGAGAGACATTTGAGAAGAATGAGAAAACCATTTTGGTCTCGATTAGTGCTCATTTATATCTAGGAGACATAAATGTGACATAAAGGAGATCTCATCTTCAATTTTGCTTTGCTATGGGCAGCATCTCAGACGCAGCCACTGCAGAAGACTTTTTTTTCCACTTGTTTTTCCAGCGCTTCTTCATCCATGCTTGGAAAAATCCTCTTCTTCTGTCTCGGTTATCATTGGAAGTGACAAGGAATGTTTTGCGAGTGTTCATGCAGGACGCACGAAGGATAAACTCCCAAACATCTCTCACTTCGCCTTCCAAAAAAAAAAAAAGTCTCGACGTTGCTCAACGCAGATACGATATAGTTTCGAAACAGGGGCAATTAGAAGTGATAAAGCTGTTGGCGATCCAAGAGGTTTCCCGTAATTAAAATTAGGCATTGGCACTCACCGGGGCAAGTATCAGGACTCATGTGAACGCTGTTGTTGGCAACGCGTCGCTCACCACAGATTGCAGCTCGGAAACTCGATCATCCGTTGGACTGTGAAACAACATTTTAGCAGAGAGAGAGAGGTCGTCAGTGAAGCGAATAATATCCATCTCTTGGACACACACACACAGTCTCTGGTGGACATGAGTGCGTGTTATATGCTTTTCTTCTCTATTCTATTTCTGAGGTGATGTCCGCCCAATTTTCCTCTTATTTTATCAGGAGCACGATCTTCGTCGTCCGAGGTTACCTTCACATCTTCTCGATCCGCTTTGCTTGTGCCTTAGGAGATAGCCGCGCTCTTGTTTTCCTTTTCGCAGTTTGACCCTCGACTCTCTGCCAGCGTCTTGCACAAAAAGCTAAGGGTTCACTTGGGGATCATAAAAGGTACGAGGGGGGATTGATTACGCGTGGCGGTCATTATCGAGCATGTGCCAAACGTTCCGAGAGCGAGCAGGTTTTCATTCCAAGCTAGGCGGCCGACTTCTCAGATTAGCCCACGTTTTTATGGGAAAAGGAGACGAGTTACTGGAATCAGCTGCTGAGCTGTTTGGTTGTAAAGATGCATGAGTTCAACGATCCTTAAGGCTGCACTAATCAATATTTTCATATTAACATTGTGACAAAAGATGATGCGTAATGTGGAAGTTGTTCCTTGTAAAAAAGGCAAAGAGAATAATAGCCCAACTGAGAAATTTCTTTAAGCGCTTTAAAACACTTTAGCATCTTTTAGCTCAGAGTTTTGGTTTTATTTCACTTCTCTCATTAACCTCCACTGCACAGCACCAGATGACAGACAAAGTTAGCAACTATGTAGTGAACCTGATGGAGCATTTACCAGCTTAAAGAGCTTTCATTCAGGAGTTGGAGGCGACCAAAACAGAGTCAAAGGACGCGAACATTGAAAGTTGGTCTTACATTCATTTGGTGCCCAGAAATATGTGGCTGTGGATGATTGCTCTTATCAACTTTATAAGATCTCAATGTTGTTCGTACTGCTGGAAGTGGGGGAAAAAAATCAACTAATGCGTATTTAAGATTCTCATTTCATCATTCAAATTGTTACCTAATCCACAAGAGCTTGACAGGAAACAGTTCATGCACATTCAAGTTGTGGTGCAAAAGACAAATACAGGTGCATGTGTGACACAGAGGAGAACACTGGAACATGCTGAGTGTTACATTTAGGTGTCTTTGAAGCAACTCGGCATGATTGATTATCTCAACCAATTGTTGTCTTGTTTTTTTGTTTTCATATGTTCCCAGATCTCAGTTGTTACTTTGGGTAATCACAGCCCAAGATAGAACGGTTGCCAAAGCTAAGAAAATAAGACACAAGCTGTAATAAATTGAAATGATCCTTTAAATTACATTGACCTTTCTCTTTGTCTCAGCTGATCAGCCAGTAATAGCCCTTCGGACCTCTGGACCTCTGGACCTATGGACAGGCGTTGTTAACGAAAGGTAAGCCAGGGTGGAAAAAAGTAATTACAGGCTTTATAAAACTGGATGTTCAGTATCACCAGGCAGTTGTTCACCCAGAGCAATTAGCTTCTCCTCTGTGTCGCTCTCCCTGCTAACAGGGTGTTTCTGGCCTACAGCAGTTTGGCTCACAGCACACTGGGTGAAAAGACACACAGGAGAGTCAGGGTGGGGTGGATGCATGGTGGGGGGGGTGGGGTGGAGGTGTTAAATACAGTTGTGTAGCCACAAAGTGTGGGTTGTGTGTTGTGATTGCAAAAAAGCAGCCCAGAACCAGGGGATAGAGCCAAAGAGGATTGTGGGGGATTTGTATTCATTTCCACTCATTTTTCACTTGAGAGAGGATTTAGGGGAAAGGTTGGGAGAGTTTTGCGGGGTGCGGGGTCACTTTAAACTATCTTTTTTGGCTTTGCGGTTCCGCGATGGTGCAACCAGGCCTGGAAAAGCCTGTGACTGTGGTTTGAAGGTTGTGTTTGTTCCATTGTAATAAATGGAAAGAAATGATAGCCAAACTAATATTTTCTTGAAACCAAGAGCAGAGGGGGTCATTTTCAAAGCTCCCAACACAACAAACACTATAATTAAGTGCAACTGTGGTGAGTGCTGTGTGTCTGCATGGTCAGATATTATTACCCAAGGTCTAACCACAACATGTGAAGTGCCATGATCTCGACGAGGCGCTCTACATGACCGGTGGCAACGACAGCTCAGGCACCTAAGGCAAATGGGGGAAAGGAAAGGATGAGATGGCAAACGTGGGAGAAAGTAAAGGAAGAGGAAGAAGCCGTGCAGTTGTCAGGGTTCATGGTTAGGGTCAGCATGTTGAACAGTAATCAAGTCTTAACGTGAATGCATCTCTGCAGCTGACTGACTGGAGCATCGTTTACTCGCACGCACACACACACACACACACACGCGCACACACACACACACTCACTCATACACAATTGGTACACAATTCCCAGAGTGCTTACCACAATCAGCATCCCGCCACAATCACCAATCACTATCAATGGCCGTGCAATCACTGCAGCAGCGCTCCAGCCACTAACATGATGGATGAGCGGTGATGTCATCAGGATGTTATCATCTGGTTGGCTAATGACAGGAAGTTTGCAGAGCAGAGGTCACGGCCTTCAGGATTTTGTCTGCGCCTTCAATTTGAAGTGCTTGTAGTAAAAAAAAATGACAATAACAAAGTCCATGTTTACACAGAATACATTTTCTTATTGTGAGTTTGTCGAGACAAGTGAAAAAAAAAAATCTTTTGTTGAAAGTTCAAGTTCATTATATATATTAGTTTGACAAACCATTCTTAGCTTCAGCTATTTTTTTCTGGAATATTCAACCAACTGTCATGGTCTTCATCTGGGCTTGTAATTGTCAGACTGTTTCTTTTGCTCCTTTTCACATTAACACATTCATCGAAGATAAACACAGGCCTTCATATGTAGCCATGAAAACATTGACAGATAATCTCTGCTGAAGAAGAAACTAACCTTATTGTTGAAAGGTAAATCTCTTATAGCTACAAATGACATCCAAGCTGCTTATCATTCAGAACTGTACAAAGGTTACTGAGACTGTCCTCCCAGGTCTGTGAGACAAAAACAACATATGTATACACTCAAATGACAAAGCCCTCTAAAAGCCACAGGAATCCTGATGGAGTTCGCTTCCTGTTTCCAACTGATAGCCATCTTTTTTTCTTAACGACCACAATCATTCCTGAATCTTAACCACCTTAATGAAAGTGGTCATTTTAAACCAAATCATTTTTTCCCCAAATCCTAACCAAGTGGGGTTTTTTTTTTACCTAAACCTAACCAAGCTGTAACCATAGAGCTGTCACATCATAAAACTGATTCATTTCTCAACAGTGATTTGCAACACCTCGGGAAGGAACAGACAATTTATGTGAGAGCTCCAAGATCAGAAAACGCCTCTATGTGTCGTCTTGGAGGTCAAACATGGTTTGTTGAAATATTTGGGTGAAGGTCATGTGACATCTTTTTCTTCACTGTAGTTCTGCTGTAATGAATGATGACGTGACGATGGGAGGCACTGTGGTGAAAAGTGATGCTCATAACTTTCAGTCACTAAAAATTTAAAACATGCACCTCAGTTTGTTTCTCAACACTGAGATAAGCTACAATTTGATTCTGGGGGGAAACAAAAGAGAAAAACAGACACACATTTCTGACCTGTGGCACATACGGAAACCATCATTTGATCTTTATTTATGTGTTTGTTTTTCTTTTTTTACAATAAATCTCAAGAAGACAGAATGGAATGAAATATATATCTGGCATGAGAAACATTTTAGAACCTCTGCTCTGGCAAACGTTTCCCAGCAAAAATAATGCAAAATACATAACCCTGCTTTTCTGCCTTCCCTCCCACCTAATCATTTTCAGACGGTCCCTTAAATGTGCTTTTAAAAAAGTTACTTTCAGAGAACTTACATGTTTGTTTTTAGCTACTTAGCCAATGTTCATCATATAGATTGCATATAGACTGCGGTTGGTGACCATAGCAACATCACTGGGACACCTCCTCACATCACACACACAAGCACACACGCACACACACAGGGTCATTAATCAACGTCAGGCCTCCCTTTTTCTCGTCCCTTCATCTGTCCATCCCTCACTGTCCTCATCCATCTTTCCCTGCCACTCTTCTGTCCATTACTTTCACACTCTGTCCTTCAACTCTCTGCATTATTATCCGTCTGACAAACTTTAATTGTTTGTACTCACTTGAGTGACGGGCACACTGCGGATTCTACTTCAATTTTCAATTTTGCTGTTGCACGGCAAGATCTTGTGAAGTGAAGTTTATGAAAATGATAAAGGAAATCACCATCAGTCTCTACTTTTTGTGTTCAAACAAAGTACAGATGGTGACTTCTTGCACATACATTATGCAAATTGTAGCTGTTTAAATCTATACAGTGCAGAAAATATACTTCAAAATACGATGTTGTTGTACAGGCAGAGTGTGATCTGATTTGAGTCTGATCCTACCTTTACAGATGCTTCCCCGTCTAACTTGACGCGACGTCTCATCCAACAGCTGCCGCGCTGTCACTCAGCTCCGGGGCGAACAGTTTGGCAGGTGCAGGACAAACACACGAAGAGTGACAGCTACGATCGCTGCACCACATAATAAGAGGCCTTAGTCTTAGCGAGAGAAAAAAGACTGCGGGCAAGACAGTTTTGATTAATGACTGTTGTTTGATCTGACATGTTATTAAGCCACTTGTTGTTCCTGTTGTAATATTTGCATTCGGGAGAAAATCAGGAGACAAGACGACGTTCTGTCTGACAGGTTCCTTAACTGAGGTCACTTCAACCGGCACGCCGCACCCACCATCTGTCTGTGTGATTTACAGGGTGGAGTTCACTGTTGTTGATTGTGCTTTACATTATGTTCAGATAGCAATAAGAGTAACAGATAAAGATTCACAGTTTAGATTGACTGAGCAAGTTTTATTTATTACAGGTATTACATTAGAGTAAGTAATCATTTCCTCCACTAATTAAAAGACAAGCTGATACTTGGTTTTATTATAATCAACAAATCCCATTTAAAGATCAAAACCAAAGTTGAAGTGATTCTACCAAATACTATGTGTGTATCCAAAGCTTGATATGTCTTATTTTCCTTTGCCATTAGAGTTGCATTGCTGTCCAAAAACTATTAAAACACATCACTGAGCTGAGTTGCACTGGCTGACATCCCTTTCCTTCATTACAATCCACCACTGACTCCTGTTTGAGTAACATTTGCTGAAAGCCACAGTGTCCAGCTGTTTTAGGAAATGACTTAGTGTTTATAAAAATCGAGTATGTATTCATGACTGTTTTTCAAAGATGTACAGTATGTCCTAAGGAGAAACTCTGAGTGCCACAAACAGGCTGGAGGAGTGTTGGCAGATACAGTCAAACATTGTTGTTTTTGGTCTTTTCATGACATTTGTTGACATCACGTCCTATCACGTATTAAGACTCACCAAGTGATGCAGCTGCAACATGGTAATACTCTGATGTATGAAAGAAGCTTTTTGATACATTTCTACATGATAAATGTCCAGAAATGCATCTATTTACTCGACTCAGACAAGCAGACACACAAGTGACTCTTCAGGTTGTTTTTTTCTGTTGAGTGCTTAGTGATACCTCAAATGGGAGCAACTCATTCAATCTACTTTATATACAGAATAGTGGTGGGTCAAGGCCTCATGTTTAACAATGGGTTTTCTGTATTCATGTATGAGCACACAGAACTGTGGTGGCAAGGGAAAACAAATGTATGAAGTGAAAAGAAATGCAAAAAGAATTGTGAATTTCTTTCTGTACTCCTCATGGAGCAATTGAATTTCTAATATTAGTCAGCCTGGTTAAAAAAAAAAAAAAAATCCCACAGCCCTTTCGCAACCTCAGGAGCTGTGCTGCAGACGGGAAAGCTGGTTCTGAGAACAGCGGCGGCCGTCACAGAGGTTGGAGTTTGTGTTGTGTGTGAATTCCAGGTTGGATATCAGGATGTTTGGTGCTTTGTGCCATGTCATGATTTCAAATTTGCAGGTGACCTTTACAGGCAGGTGAGTGTAAATTATGTGAAATGCATCTGATTTGAACTTGCCTGTAAGCCATGTCTTCCTCTATTACAGTGTCTGATACACAACCACACACATGCATCAATTCATGCATCTGTTCTGTCTCTCTCAAAACCCATCCTCCCCTCTCTCACTCCATCTTGAAATTAAATCAAGAACTTGCCCAGCAGTGACGGGCTGACCCACTGACATGCCCCCCCCCCAAACACACACACACACACACACACAATGCCAGCTGTCAATCACGATGACTAATGAGGAGTTGATTACATCATTGGCCCTATAATGGTCCACTGGGGACCTCGAGGTGGAGGCTGAGGGGGAGATACGCTGAGAGAGAGACGGAGAAGCCGAAAGAGCGAGCGAGAGTTCGAGAAAAAGAGAGAGAGAGACAAAGACATGGGGGAGATAGTATTTATGTTTGGGAATAAAAGGGGAGTATAATGAGCAGGATAATGAGGCCGGGACATCCCAGCGCAACATGCAGACTAGAGATGAGAGATCTGGTTTCCACTCAAAACCGCTGGGGGTTTCCTGACTGAGGAAGGGAGAGGAGGGGGGGAGGCTGAGAGGAGGCCAGAGGAGGGAGGAGGGTCTGCGCATCCCAGAATTCCTTTGCCTTCCTCCTCACATCTCTGCTCCCTTTCCTCCGTCCCCCCCTCTTACACATCTTAATTGCTCCCTGGCTGAGTGGGTGTTTTGGCAGCTGACCTGTTTCTATTTATCGCTGGAGGCTACAAGCAACCGTCCACTCCACAATTTATCAACCAAAAAAAACTGGCTTGTGAGGAGCTACAGGTAATGATGTTAGAGGTTATGAGTAAGTGAGACTATCAAGATAAATGCAATCCTGTATCTCTTGGCAGATTTTTTTTTAATTCTCGAGAATAAAAAAAAAAAAATTCCCATAATGCTTGTCATGGAGTTGACATTTCTGTTTTTCTGTAGAAAGATGATAATTATGTTTGAACAGGCTTTTTTCCCCCTCTCTTTATACTTTCTTGGAAGTCAGTTTAAAGAACTTTCTGTGTGGTGATCCAGCAGATTTTCCTCTAAATCCGGGCTTTATCTTCATTATTACCTGATGTTTGTACGACCGCAATTCCAGAGAAATTTGGGAGGCTGTGAGAAACGTGAATAAAAAACAGAATGCAATCAGTCGCAAACAAACTGCATTTAATGAAATTGCTTTGACGAAGTCTTCCTGAACCCATGTATTAATCTCCTTTATCCAATCATGTGTTTGACAAAGTGTTGAACCTCTCTCCATCCTCGCTTGTGAGTCTTTCCAGGATGAACCTTTCATAGCCAATCATGATACTATCACCTGTTACCAATGGACCTGTTTACCTGTGGAATGATCCAAACAGGTGTTTTTGGATCAGTCCACAACTTTCGCAGTCTTTTGTTGCTCCTGTCCCAACTTGTTTGAAACATGTTGCTGCCATCAGATTCAGAATAAGCAGATATTTACAAGAATCAATGAAGTTGATGAGGTCAAACATTAAATATATTGTCTTTGTAATGTCAATTGAGTTTATGTCAAAAACGATTAGCAAATCACATTCTGTTTTATTTAAGTTTTACACAGTGTCTGAACCTTTTTGGAATCAAGGTTGTACAGTTACACACATTTTAAGGACAGACAAGGAAAAAGGTTTTTAAAAAGCTGAAAGTACTAATGTCCCTGCAGTTTGGGCACAAGTGATTTTGGTTCTTTGGGCTTAGACCAGTTAAGCATATAGTCACCTTGACCTTTTAAAAGGCCGAGATCAAAGCCAGAACAAGATCCCAAAAGTAAATAAAATTAGTAGTTTTTCAAAAGGTTTCGTAAAAAAAATCCTGTTGTTGAAAACTAATATTTAACCTGCCTTTTTTTACAGTGTGTATATTGTGTAAGTCTTTATCTACCCTCGTTACGTGAACATATTAACTAGCGTATGTGGATTTTCTGCTGGAATGCATAAAGGGAGAGCAGCAGATCTCCACATGTACTGCAGCAGAGGACATAAACAGCAGGATGCCATTAATGACAACGAGATAAGATTTCTCCTGTATGAGCAATGAGCCTCGGCCCTCCACCTAACTCCCACACAGGGGTTGGTGCTCCTCAGGGGCAACATCATCTCCTCGGCTCTCTGGCTTTCTGTCGCTCACTCTCTGGCCACTGACTGATAATGTTTATTCTAATAACTTTGTTTTTCCTGTTAATGGAAGGAAAATCTGGAAACCAAATGTTCTTGTTTGCCTTGTTAGTCCATTTTTGTTGCTGTTGCTGTTAAAAGTTTATCCAAGTATCCCATAACTGTCCACGAAAGCTTAATTCTTCTGAGCAATCAAAAATGTTTCCAAACATTTTCAGGAAATGAGGAGTTCCATTAACAAGGAGAGATGAACACAGAGAAAGGTTCAGAAACAGTTAACTCAAAGATTAGTGTCGAATTTTCTTATGCAATACTGAGCTCCTGCCAAGTGATCTGTTTAGTCACACTGGTCCTCCTACCGAGCTTTATTTGACTTTATTAAAAGTTATTTATCCAGCAAAGATTCACTCAGCAGGTGTGTTCTTTTTTAACAAACGTCCCGCTTCACACTCACACAATTTCACACATTTACACCTGAGAGCATCCCAGTGAAACCGCAGGCTCCTGCTCCATTTGGACAGCTGGGAGGCACATAGGATGAATGCAGTTGTTGGGAATGGTGCTTTTTTTTCCCTTTTAGATTTGATATTGCTGCGTATGTGTTCTGATCTGATTGAAGATGTAAGTGTTCATTCTTTGGTAATGCTGATCTTACAATAAAAATGTATCAAATTACCATCTGAAAACAATGTAGTAATGTGTAAGGGGTCGCTTGCCGTGAACCAACTGAGAAGAGCAACATCTTCTATCACTTAAAAGTCAAAGTAAGTCTGTAAAGTTTCCTGAATCGTTAGTAATAGAGAAATCTGGATTCCTACCTGTTGCATGTAAACACAGATTTACAGTAACCAGGTCACTGCACTTCATGTAAACATGCTCTCTGATTACCTGCGTAACCTTGTTTCTCTAAGTAACCTGGTTACTTAAGTGCATGTAAATATATTGAAAGAAACAACAGAGGGTAATGGTAAGTACCTTGAGACAATTCGCTTTTCCATTTATGTGGGTCTGATCACTTAAACTGCAGTACACACTATACGTGCATGTGTGTAAGTAAAGTAAACCACTGATACTTTCATTGTTCATGCCTCAGTGATGCTTGTAGTCGTGGAGGAAGTTGAGCATCTGGGGCCATTGTGTTGACACAATGCTGAGCGTAAACAAATAAATAAATATATAAACCAACAAAAAAATAGTGTTGTCCTGTGAAAAAGCTGAATGCAATTTATTTAATATTGGTCACAAATGTCTAATTTGATGAAAGAGCAGTTTAATCAAAATCGTGGGTCAAATGTGCCAGTAGCCACTGGGGATAGAGCTCAGGTTTAATCATAATGAGCTGTGTCCATAAAACCATATTAGCTCCAGAAAATAGCTTTATTTCCACAGACAACATTAAGAACACATAATACTCATTGTTACTTACAAATACATATTTGTTTTGCCATAACGTGCACTTATATTTCCTAATTCTGCCTTACTCAGCAAACGTGCTGTCTATCTGTGTTTTCATTTGTGCCCGTAATCATGGTAAAGCACACTCTCTTTAAAGGCTTACACTTTTAGACTTTTAATGCTTCAGTCTCTTTAGGGGAATTTGCAGCTGGCAGCAAAACCAAAATACAACATATAATAACTCTTAAAAACATACAGGAAGATGTAAGACAGACGGTAATCAACAATGGAAAGAGCAGTGTAGGCTTGATTGAGCGAGGAAGTGGGGGCATCAGCTGGAGAGATTGTTTGCTGTGTTTGTACAGAATGTATCCCTGCAGTCGAGGGCTGTCGGACATGGTATACTGGAAAAATGATTTTTTCTTTATTTATTTATTTTTTAAAGCTGGTCTCACATGAATGCCATACGAAGCTGGATGATTAGGTTGGAAAGTAAGGCTTGCCCATGTTTCCAAGTGATACTTCAGTGATAACCTTCAACCTGTTCAACATGTTTTTAATCAATGCTGTTAAAACACCCACAGTTTGTACATAAACATACTGTATTATCAGCAATGAGTACACAGAATATGAGGTCAACTATAGCACTAATATGTAGTGATTTAATGTCAGCACTAATGTATTAAATCACATGCATTCAGCAATCATCAGGATTGGCTGTATGAAATCTTGTAACCAAATCAATAATAGTTCATCAGGAGGAAAAGGCTGCATTCATGTGGGTCTAATAACATTTAGGTATTCCAAGAAATGAGAGGGAAAAAAAGAAAACGTCATATTAAAAAGAGAGAGAGAGTGGGAACAGTAACGTAATGAAAGTAAGAAGAGGAAACAGGGGAACAAATAGGAAGAAAGTACTAACAAGAATAAGACTGAGACATAGTATTACTAAAGAAATAGTTGACATTTTGGGAAACACACTTCACTTTCTTTCCATCAGTTGTTGAGAGGATTGATACCACTCATATGTCTGCAACCATAATTGTGATCAGTGCGAGAGTAGAAACAGTTGAGCATACAGTCTCCAGGAAATGTTTTAGTGCAAAGACGGGGAATGATTACAGAATTATAAAAAAATAAAATAAACCTATTACAAAGTAATTTTAGTGTGTGTGGAGTCTCTTTCCAAGAGCAAGGTGAGTGATCAGACTGGACATCCATGGGCTTCCAGAAGGAGGCAGTAACATCAAGACAGCAGCTGCCCAAAACCTCAAAGAAGAAGAAGAAGAAGAAGACTCAACGACAGGAGGAAGTGAAGGAAAGTTCAGGCCAACAGATCAAGGCCTTGTTTCATTAGCACCAATAAACCCATGTTCAGTGATTCCTTGAGGTCAATCTATGGATTTCTGTGGAACTACCGAGTAAAGTTTTGTCTTGCAAGCTGTGTTTGCACTGGCTGGCTTCAGTGTTTCTGAGTGTGTTGGAGCAGCATTGCAACATGTTTCAAGAGCTTTGACAGAGTCCTATCATGATTAACTCCCAAGTCATATTTTGCTTCTACTGCAAACATAACTCCCTCAGGCTGGGCTGCTATTACTATTATTTTCATAGTAGGGCCTCGCATTACTAAGCTTTGTAATATTATGAGATGATGCAATATGATGAAAGAGCGCTGCTGAATGGTATTTCGATCAGGTATGTCTGAAGCATCTGCTGGTACAAACACTTTTTGGAGTGTGTGTTCGTCCCACCTCTCCCACTCCTTGACTTGAATTTCACAGCTTCTAGGACCTCATCCCTCAGCGTAAAACAAAAAAACAGAGACTACCACTTTGGCAAACCTTCCATGTCTTGCTTTTAATATTCTCCATCCCACTCTTTACTTTCTCTTTGAGTTGTTGTGTCTTTCTTCCTGCGTTCCCTTGGCCGCTCTCCGATACGAGCTCCTTGTTTTCTCCCAGCCAGAATCTCCCCTGTGCAATGTCCTATTAGTGAAAACGAGACGCGGGAGTCAGGCTACAGGAATGCTACTTTTCCCCCAGACAGCCTATCAATTACCGTGATGGAAAGTTATGATGATAGGTTTTACTGCATCTGTAGGATCTTTGAACTAACTTTAGAAATCACACACTGTACTTGTCCTGGTCCATTGTCCAGATAAAAATGTGATAGGTCGTCTGGATTGTGAATAAAATGTCGTCTAGTATCGCAACACAAGGCGGGAGAAAAATGAAATGACATAACCTCAATTTATCAGAGAAAGGTCAGCTAAGGTCGTCTCTATCAGCTTTTTGGAGAGTCCCTTGGATTTCCTTCATATTTTTGGGGTTAAGGGGGAGCTCCACAGTTGGCACACATCAAGTTCAGTCAACTCGTCAGGGTAGGGTCAGGTCATCCTGTGAAAACAGTTGTTTAATATCTTGTGTGGTTCTGTTTTTTTTTAAGTCTGAAAATCATAACCCTGGTGATGTCATCGGGGTTATTTTGGCTTGAGCTTGGAAAACATTTCAGTTGGAAGTCTGTGTTCCGATCTGTAGGTGTATTTGAGTATGAGTTTAAAAGACATTTATCAGGGAGGGAGGGTTGAACAAAAGATGCTATCCAGTTGTATCATGGGATGTGAAGGATCAAGATGTTATGGAGCTTGGCCTGTTAAAGTCAGAATATCTCCGCCTCTACTGCACTTGACCATTATTTAACCTCTCTCTCGGAGTCATAAAGTGTAAATCTCAGGAGTACTCCTTTAAACTGCCACTCAAGCTACATTGACTTTCACTTGTATTCACACTTTCTCCCTTACCTCGATTTTGGGATTTTGCACAATCTCCCTGAGCTACATAAAATAGACTGTGAGTCTACTGTGACCTCTACGCTACATTTCAGACTATGCTCAAGCTCTGATTGATGATACCTGCACGACTAACTCCCAGAACTCGACCATTATAGTCGTTATAGATCCAGTCATAAGATTTGTTAAATGGAGAATGAAAAATGTCATTGGTTTGCAGAAAAACCTCTTAGTGACTCAGAAACTGGGAAAAGATGTTAGATATTAACGTGATCTATTCTGACAGAAAAAGGTCTCTTTCCCATTAAGTCCATGGATTTATACAATCAAAGGTGGGTTTCTTACTTACATCTGACGCGTTTGTCTTTTCTTCCAATAATAGATTGTATGATCTGTGACTAAAATGTCCAGTGAGTTAACCACGCAGGGCTTTAATATTCAGTCCTGGATTGAGCTAACTGTGTTTCACCAGCACTGATCAGGCCAGACATCTGCAGGACGTCTTCACAGGACGGACAAACAGAATAGAAACCATTTTGCTAGTGAGGTGCCAGGGCCCCAAAAGCAAGGTTAGAACATGTTACATCACCTCACTTGAACACATATTGCCTGTCTTCAGTCTTTGAAACAAACATCCAAAGCAAAACCATGAAATGAAGAAACGAAAACATCTAGACGCCTTTAAACTGATACAACAGCCGAGGATGATCCAATCACTTATGAAAGCGTTTACTCCTTTGAACACAAACAACACTGAATTGATTGGTTTTCTCCATGTTTCTGCCTTTCGACAAACCATATACCCGACTGAGACGACTCCACAAAATCAATTATCTCCAATAGTCGGCTTTTAATGTCAACTCTGCAACAAGTTTCATTTATGTTATCTGCGTCCAGGAATATTTTCTGCAGATGACCTGGCTGCGTTCCCAGTATTACAGTCTTTCTAACATGTGTTTAGTTACTCAGAAAACTTGTGTGTGTGTGTGAGCGCTATGGGGTGATCCGCCGCTGTAAATCATGACGATTAGTGATTAACCCCTTTTTGAAGGGCCGGGGAGTGATAAAGCTGTGAGGTTCGGTGTGTGTGTGTGTGAGTGTGAGACAGAAAGCCGCTGAGGGCTGCCAGATACCGCTGATGACATCATAAAGGTTATCTCCCCGTGCAGCAGACGTGCACTGAAATGGAAACATGTATATAATGATATGACACACACATATTCTCCCTCTTTTTATTCCTTCATTCCTATCTCTGATTCCTTAATTCTGCTATAATCTATGACAAGAATGGATCAAATAATGAGCTACTTGTAATATGAAAGATCAAGAATTACAACCCCACTGTTCAGTTTCCCTCAGCTTTATAGAGCGTTTTAGTGTACTTCAGCTTACAGTTCTGTTTTGGTTCAGTCTTAAACAAACTGTATAACTGTACCCACTGCTGACAAAGTGTGCACTTATCTGATGAACATAATGGAGTATTAAGCAAATATATGGGTTGATGCTGTGCTGAAATATTGTCAAGGAACAGTAAAAGAACTAAGTAAAACTCCTGCTTTTGAAACCTAACTTAGGTAAAAGTATGTACTGTATGTAGGTAAGGCAAAATGTACTTAAAGTCTCAAAAGTTAAAGCACTCGTTCTGCCGTAAAATGGTCCCTGTCTGTTTTTTTTTTATGTATATGATATTTTTGGATTAATATTACTCCTGTAGATGTTTAAGGCTGAGCTCATTTTAAATATTTATATACTATTGGGTCGTTTAATCTACAGCAATGCATCATATTCTATAGGATCATCATATGTTTGTCATGTTGCTGTCCTGTGAGGAACGTTTATATCGAAGAGGTCAACTTTTCATGAGCTCAGAAAAAACCCAGCCTTGTTTTTCAGCTTCCTGGTAATGTAGTTTCCAGCTAACCCAAGAGGGTTTTTAAATAGTTCATTTAGCATAAGAAGTAGGAGAAATCTCAACTCATAAAAAAACACACTCATAAAGAAACACAGGTATGAAAAAATGCAATCGGAAAAGTAACTAGTGATCAAAGTTGTCAGACCAATGAAGTGGGGTAGAAGTATAAAACTGTATAAGATGGAAATACTCACTTTATGTATTGTACGTCAAAGCTGTACTTAAGTACTTTACCTGAGTAAAATAATGAGCTACATTCCACCATTGGATTTTGTTAGGTGTGTTTTTGAGCTTTGAACCACCTCCAGACATATGAATGCACAAATCAGTCAACACATCTCACTGCTGGAAAAAAGCAAATAAGCATATTTCCCAAAATGTTCAACTATTCTTCAAGGTGGCCAGATGCTGATAAAGATGAAATCGCTTTGATTAAATCAGCCAGCATACCTGTTCATCCACAGCGTTTTGACCCCCCCCCCTCAAAAAACATGTATATTTATTGGTACAGAACAGCTGGTACTCTCCCTCTATCTCTTTATTCTCTCCCACTCCTTCTCCACGTCCCCCCCCTCCCCATGCGGTGCAGTGCACTAGGTGGTTTGCAGAGCAGCAGAGATGGGATGATCCCCTCACCACCACCACCACCACCACTACTACATCTGGCTGCATCGTGTCGAACCTCCCAGCTTGGCCGACAGATAAGTCCCAGTGATGGATACGAGGTGTCACCATCCCGAGCCCTGCCTATCTATTACAGTGCAGCGGCCGTTTCATGTGGCGGCCCTGTGTATATGTGCGAGCTGGTTTTTGTGTGTGTTCCTTGGCAGGGGAGGATGGTTCACACATCGGGTCGGTGGGTGTGTGAGGTGAGTGGGTGTTTTGAGGAGCTGTGACTGGAGAGGGAAATTATTGGTGGGAGTAGAAAAACGAACAGCAGAGATAGAGGGAGATAAGGTTGAGAGAGACAGATGGAGGGAGATGGAAGCCCGGAGATTAAAAAGACAGCATGAGGCTTAAAACACAGAAATTTGTTTAGATAGGAACAACTGTTGGACTGGAATGTTATTGTCCCGTTTTGTAGCTCCGTGTCAAATAAGCTTTCTGTCAACATTCAATATTAAATGATACTGATACTGTGTGAAAACAGCTGGTCTAATAACATTTTGACTTTTTGGACCTGTTTTGTGAAAAAGTGAGTTAATGTCATTATTAACTCAAATTTTAGACCTTAACACGAACATCTATGGAGAGAGGATGAACATGATCTTAATGAATAATACTTCAACTAGCTTCTGTCTAAACCAAAAACTGTTCTAAAAACTTTATCACACTTTCGGCTGTCCATCAGGAAGTGATGCTCATCTTTATGATGTTACAAATTAAAAGTTACATTTATCAGCTTATGGTGGATATTGTTAGCAGATGTTAACTGACATGAGGTGGATATATGTAACAGGGATATTAAGTCCAATATTCATTCTACTTTTAGCTCCGTTTTGGTCTCCACCACCTCCTGAGGCAACTATCTGGCTCTTCAGCTGCTGAATGCTCCAACATCTTCACCAGCTAGTTACTAACTTTGTCATTTGTTCGGGGCTGGGCAGGCAGCGTACTGTGAGTTTATCAGAGCTTATCTCAATGAAATCACCTGCTTCTTGCAACTGGAAATGACACTGATTAGACCAATGAGGGTAGGTCCAAAGTAAGAGTCCTATAAAGTGGAGTTGAGGGCCACTACAGTTGGGTGATCATTATCTTCATGTTACACAAAGTAATTCAATCCAGTGTAATTAAAAAATATTCATTGTGATAGTGCTCTTAAGTCCTAACTTATCACACACTATTCACTTTTTAAAAAGTTGTCTACCAAGGATAAACTGTTTGACATTATCTTAGAGAAGCATCTTTAAGTTGATTGTTATGTGTATTTACATGTACCACCTTCATTTCTGCATCACTGAAATGTTCTAAGGCTGTGAAATAACTTATAGGGATTTATCAGTGCTGGCCGGTTGTCAAGGCCCCTAGAAGCTCATAAACCTCGACATAATAGTGAGCCCTTCCTCCCCAATACACAAGCCACTAGAAAGATTCAGGACCCCCAATGGAACACTCAAGACCCCCATAAAGCTGCTGGCTAGTTGGGACGTCAAAGTTGCATGTCCGTGATCAAGGGTGGTTGGAATCCATGAGAGGTTGAGTTTATCTAAGAAAGTGTATGAAAAATTTCCCACTTGTGCCCTCAAGCAGCAAATGAACTACCTCATTTTTTTACCTGGCCAATCCAAGCTTTGAATGATCTGTATGGATATTCAGTTAAGCTTGCAAGTCTGAGGAAAGGTCAAAAGGTTAAAGCAGGAAAGTTATATTTTCTGGGTATTGACATAATATGCTTGCTCATGATGGGAACTGTTGGGTCTCTATATGTTGTCAGGTCTCTCGACCTGCTCTGTATGTAAAGTGCCTTGAGATAACTGTTGTTGTGATTTGGCGCTATACAAATAAAATTGAATTGAATTGAATAATATAGTTGACACAATTTGTATGTGTATCTCATGCTCGTTGGCTGTAATGTTGGTGATACTCTTTAGTAAAAGTTGCACTGGGTAAAGGGTAAATGCTGGGTCAATGTAAAGGTAGACTCATTATATTCCGCACGACAGAGAGTGAAATGGAAAAATCTGGAAAAGTTGAATGACACTCTGGAAGGCGCCTCTCTTGTGGAAAACAATGTTCATGTGTCAGTGAAGAGTAAGAGAATAATACTGCGAGGTTTTACATTCAATGCAAGGAGAGCAATTTGAATATACTGTATATCCAGAGCAATATATGCCTGAGGAAGCACTGTGTAAAATCTGAAAACAGGTGTACCTGAGATTCATCTTCTAGTGATAATGAGATGGCGGTCAGAGCATCTTCAGCTCAAAAGTGGGCGAAGCTCAGTATATACCATGTCTGTGGTGGACTGTTGGCCTCCACCCACACTTTTCTCACCCACGGAGGATGGGTGAGAAATGAATACAGAGCACATCCATGCTCTTTAGAATGCACACCTCCATCTATGATATACAGGAGTTCTGTTGGAACCTATGACCAACAGATTAACCAGTCAAATGTTAGTTTTTATGATGGGTGGTGTTAGTTATTTGCCCCAAACCACATGTGATTGAATAAATGTTAACGCTACCAAAGTTAAAGCTGAATTGTCAAAAAATATGTGACATATTTTTGACATATAGAAAGGATAACTGATATTTATTTCAGTGTCTTTAAAACTGATTTGCATTTGCTCAACGTCCGTTCTGAACTGTACATTAATATGTATGGAAATCTCGATTCCTTGGTGGGTGCTCCAGTTGCTGCTCATGTAAATTTGCTCTGTTCAGTGTGATTTTTCCATCAGACTTTCACTCCTTCAACCATCTGCTGTCGCCACGATCTTTGAGACTTTAGCTTTATTTAGAAGTTGTCGCTGGGGTTTCTTGTCACTGCTTCCTAACCTGGGACACCAGTCGGGCCAAGTCCAAATTATATTTGTTCTAATAAGATCAGATAGAGACTTGTTCTGTTCTTGTTCTGTTTAAACCTGACTGGATCAGATGCATCAGCTCCATCAACATGTGGTGTGTCATGATCGTCAGGAGGCAGAAGCGAGACGGATGGTGTGAACTGTGAAATTCCCCAGGAAAATGACACATTCTGCCACGTGTTTCCACAGCGGCTGCTTGTAAATTGGTGGTGCGTCATGTTGCTGCCAGGGTTTGGTGTTCTCTATTTTTGTTGGGGTTGACCAGATTTTAGATCAAATTAGGTGTATTTATGCTTCAGTCTATTTGAGTTAGGTCGGATTGTTTGAGTCAGCCCTGAGAACATGAAATGTCTGTCTTGTCTTATTTGAGTAGGTTTTACACAGGTCTTTTTGGATCAGGTCCAAAAATGTTGAAGCTTCATCAGGTATTGAAGAAAATTTTGTAATTCCTGTGAAGCAATCTAGACATTTTCCCGATAACACCCAGCTACTGTTGAAATGTGACTAAGTACATTTACTCAAGTACTTATATCACTACAATTCTGAGGTACTTTTGCTTTGTTGGTCTGAAGCTTTTCGTACTTTTTGTGTCATGGGTCAATGTAAAGGTAGACTCATTATATTCTGCCTGAAAGAGAGTGAAATGGAAAAATCAGGAAAAGGTGAATAACACACTGGAAGGCGCCTCACTTGTAGAAAACAATGCTACTTTTGAGTATTTTAATTTTTTGTGCAATTTTATACTTGTACTTAAATACATTTTAGAAAGAGATATTACTTCACTATATTTATCTTATATCTTTAGAATTAAGATTTTAAATCATCTAAAAGTAAACTTTTCTGCATAATGACAAGTTACAACATTCAGTAATAATATCCAATAATATAATGTGCAATCGATGACATGGCACTTGAAAGGAGTGTTTCTGCCTACTTTTCTGAACACCTCTTCCACCACCACATCCAACCAGCTGTAGAACTGAGTGGAGACCTTTGCGGACTGACGATTCTGTCAGCAAATGCACAGTAAATACATGAAACCCTGACCACGTTAACAGATCTGACAGCACCAAACGGCTGCAGCTTTCGACTTGTAGCGCTTCGGTTCGCAGATGTTTGTTTCCACTGGACACCAGGGACCACGTGCCTCGACCTCCAACCGTGTGAGGGTGTAGTAAAATCCTCCACACTGATGTACAGTTTCCGCTGTGATCAGAAGTGGCTTTTTGGGAGGGCCAGGAGGTTTGTAAAGAGAGGTCAGTCACCACACACACACACACACAAACACACACACACACACACACAAGGAGACCGAGATCAGGCCCAGAAAGGAAGGAAACGGGGAGGGTACACAAGGGCACTCACATGTACACACAAGGTCCAAAAGACATGGAGGTGTATCTGTATTGTGTATTTGTATGCGTGTGTGGTATCTGTATGTTCATGCAGTTAATGTACTGGCATATATTTTGACTACAGTATGTCAGACTCATGCAGTAAAAGCAGCCCTGAAGCACCATAAAGCCGACTGTTACAGTACGTATTGTTGCCCCGAGGCTCAATAAGTAAAAACAACGCAGCTCTCCATTGTTTTTTAATAACGAGTCGATTTTTCAGGCCGAGGCTCACGTTGTGTTTTTCATTTTCCCATGTTGCTGGATGGCAGCAGAAACGCAATTAAAGTCATTGTTTCATTAGGGCATGTTGCCTGTGAGCAGAAATTAAAACCACCACAGCGCAGCTACGGTACCTCCTCGAGTACACACAGATTTTTGCAGACACACACACACACACACACACACACACACATAATTAGACTTAAAGCCCCAGCAATTAGAACCCAATCAAAGTTTCCTTCGTGCTTGTCAACAATCTTTCCCCACATACATTTTTTCACTCATTTATCTCTTTATGCCTGCATGCTTCGACCGTCCTCCATTTTCCAGACTTGTTAGTCGGCATCTTCTCTCTCTCTTTTTTTTCTTTCTTTCTCCATCTGTCGGTTTTTCTCTCTCTCTTGTGTCTCTATCACAGGCTCTTGGTCTCTAACCCTGCTTCTGTCTTTGTGAAAGTACTTTGCATTTGAAAAGACCACCCATGGGTTCAGGAGGGGGCAGATTCTCAGAGAGGAATTGGTTTGGAATATTAATTGTTTTTTCTTCTTCTTTTTTTTTTTTTGTCCTGGGAAAACTGCCCGCATTAACACCGCCTGCCACTTTCATTTAAGTCCCTGTTCTGCATCGACAACGACTGTAGTTCACTTAAAGCAAGCAAGGCTAGGGAGAATCAAGCAAACAAGTTCCTGGTGTTTACTGCACATTTTTGAAGATAAATGACCATTTTGTGCAGAACTTGGAACCATTTGGGACGTTAGCAATTAGCTTGTTAGCAGTTCCTATGAAATCTTTCCATACGTATTATGTGTCTTTCCAAATCAATAGTCTTATGAGATCAAATTTCAGAACTATATTCTTGGCTGTGTTCCCTGCATCTTTATCATATCTTGTTATTGCATCTATAGTGTAGTCCTACTCATGACTGCTGACTCAAACCTTGCACCACTGCAACAATGGTGTTGTCTTGCTTGCTCAATTCCTGTGAAATTTCCCAGCACCTATTATGTGTCTCTCCATATTGATCGTCCTTTTTTGGAATGAACTCATCTAAATGACCTTCCATGGAATTGGAGAACTATATCCTAAGTTGTCTTCCCGGCCTCTTTATCTTATCACATACTTGCATCTGTAGTGACCTCAGAGATTGATGAGACAAGCTTTTCTACTTGACCCTCTCTACCATGCTCAAACCGAAACCTGGATTTCACCAGTGTCCTGTCAAGCTCCATCTTTCAAACCTCCCACTACTCCAGGAATGGTGTGGTCTTTGCTTGCTTGTTCAGAACCACTTTGTTAGCAGTTCTTGTGAAATTTGCCTGCACGTATTATATGTCTTTCCAAACTTTCTTTGGAATGGACTCATCTAAATGATCATCTATGTATCTTCCCCGCATCTTCATCCCATCACATTTTTGAATCTATGGTGACCTCAGAGATTGAGATAAACATTTCTTCCCGACGCTCCCTGTCCCACTCGTGCTGAACCCCGGTTTTCACCAGTTCCCTATCATTATCTATCAAACCTCGCACTCCATCTCTCAAACCTCACACCCAGTCTTTCAAACCTCAGACTGCTCCAACGATGGTGTGGTCTTGCTTGCTTGCTTGCTTATTCTGAACTAGCTTGTTAGCAGTTCCCATAAAAATTACCCGCACGTATTATGTGTCTTTCCAAATTGATACTCTTTTGGGAATGAAGTCATCCAAATTACCTTTCTTGTTATTTTCAGAACTGTGTCCTAAGTTGTCTTCCCTGCCTCTTTACCCCACCATGTTATTGCATTTATAGTGACCTCAGAGATTGATGAGATAAACGTCCCCTCTCGACCCTCCCCGCCCCGCTCATACCGAACCCCCGAGTTTCACCAGTTCCCTGTCATGCTCCGTCCTTCAAACCTCACACTGCTCCAACAATGGTGTGGTCCTTAATTGTCACCCGTATCAAGCCTATAACCGGACTACCCGTCTCCAGGGGTATCGGATGGTAATCAGCACGGCAGTCTACAGTTAGTGCTGTCACTCAGAGCCTCTGACGTCACGCCGACATGCCTGTATGATTAGTTCTGGTTCAAATCCAGCTGACCCGCATTGTCACCCGTGATCAGTGTCCTGCAAATGCCTGTAATGGGACGAACATTGTTCATTAAGAGTTTGCAGTGTTGAAGATTGAAAGTATGTGTTGTGGAGCAGGGGAGGGAGGTTAGAGGCTGGGGCTGCCATCCTGTCTTGAACTTTGGATTTAGGATTTTTTTTTTTTTTTTTTTTTTTTTGAATGATTGGGAAGATTATGAACGCATAAATATCTACATCTTTTTTTTTTTAAGTAATTTTCTGTTTACTTTCATCCATTTACTTTCATTTGTGATCACACACACAAAACATTTTCTCACATTTCTAATCAGGGGGTGCCAACTCGGTCTCCTAAACATTACATTTAAATGGTACTAAATGTTTTTGCAATACATGTTATTGGAGAAAATGTAATTTTTTGATTACTTCTGCAACATTTTTTTTGCCCAAGAAGTGGTAAACTTGTGCTGACACAGGAGACCTAAACACTTTGGTCAAGGAACAACCATGGATTAGATTTAACAGTTAAGCGTTTTTTGTCTCACTGTTGACTTTTCAATATTGAACGAATGCAACAGCCTTTCCCAAACCTGCCCGAGTGCTTTGAGTTGTCTAAACATGTGAACAAAACCTGCCAATGAAATGCATTGACAGTGAACATTTTACACTGTGTATGAATATTTTGCTGTTTTGCATTTATATTCATCAAATACAAGCTCACTTGGCAAATTTCCTTAATCATAATCCAACTGCAGTACTTTCTCTTTCAGTGTATGTACTGTCGCATAGTAGGTGCAGCTCTGAGTAACAAGATGATTTTAGATTTATTTGTCTCAGTTTTGAGATCTCTGTCTCCACCTCAATAGAATGGAGGTTTAGGAAAATTTGTTTTGTGATGCTCACTGTATTATTGACCATCCACAAGTTTAACTGTGTGATGAAACAACCTTCGACTGTCACATTTGGGTGGATTGACCATTAAATTTCCCCACTGAGGGATGAATAAAGGTATCTTATCTTATCCTAAAGGCTGGACCCACCAAGGCCCTGTCACTTATTTTGTACTATTAAACTTTCTCTCTGCTGTATGTGAGTTTACAGGCTGTGCTTGATTAAAATCTGTCTGACTGTCCAATTATTTTTGTTGTACCTTGTGAAAGAGGTTACATCTGTAACATTCTTCTTGGATTGTGTAGTTTGGTGACCTTATGTAATTCCACCCAACTTCATGCAAACACCTGTGTTCGAGTTCAGAACCTTTCACATCTTACTTTACTTACCAGGGCTCACTCAAACACCAAGCAGAACTTGATTCAGTAAAATGCGGCCTTTTACTCGTTACTCTCTTGGTTTTGATCTTGTAGAACTCACTGCGATCGCAGTTTATTTGGCCGAGACGGTGCCTCTCATGCCTCTGATGTGACGTGACTTGTCTGCTTGGCTGTCTGCTGTGGAAAACATCCATATGAAACATGTCATCTGTCCTGTGCTTGTTACTACCATTTCCCCTGTCATGCGAGCGGCTGCAGAGACTGATGGCTTTTTCAGATGGGACGATGTGCTACTTGCTCCTAACCACAGCCGTCCGACCTGCCACCTTTTTTATATCCTGCCATGTGTCTTTCCCGCTCTTGTTTACTTTCTTATCCCACCTCTCTTCTCTCACTCCACCTCTCTTTCTCTTCGAGTGAGATTTGGGTGAGATTTTCATGTAGACGTGGCGCCAAAAACCATCCCTAACCTGAATAACTGAGGCACAACATTCACCTCATATGCCCACATTGAATATCTCATGTCTAGTATGGCATCTTCTCATATCTCCACTGAGGAGAAACAGTAACTCAAAACTAAAACAAGAAGGAAACAATCTCTGTTTATAGCAATTTTTGGACAGAACACCTGGATCCTGGTCATACCGAAAGATACATTTGAGACATGTCTGATAATGATCTGTCGGTGTGTCCTGTGCACATCATGGTTTTTACTGTCACCACTTGAGGCCTGATATACTTTTGAATGACTTGTGTAATATGACCTCTGAACATCCGTATCACATACATCAGTATCACATATATATTTTGTATCAACTTGTTCCATCTCACAGTTCAAGCTATTTGATTTTTACATTGGATGAATTGTTAAAATCTTGAGTCAGACGCAACAACTTTTTTGTCATGTCTTTTCCCTTTTGGTCCCCTTTGCTTTGAATCATCACTGACCAGCCAAGTTGGTGAGTGTCCTCAAAATACACGGCGGCCATTCGCAACCACTAACATGCAAAATGTTGACTGGAGCTTGAACTGAACTTTAGATGTTTTGTTGATGTGCCTTGTCCTCAATAATGACATCAGTTTATCATACATCAGCTGGTTCATTAACAGAAGACCTATTATTGTTCTTATAGTTTAAAGTGTTGTATTGTTGTAGTAGGAATCCAAGTTGTGGTGCAATGCAGTTGAACTAGATCACCCACATTTTATACTCACAATATTTGCAGTTTCATAGACACCTAACTTGAAGAAACTAGCTTGTCTTTGTTCTGAAAGTAAATCAGTAGATATTTTACATTGCACACTGATACAGTATCATCCTACCACCTCAACCAAAGCAGACAGAGAGGAAGTAGTAAGAGAAGAGCTGAGCAGTAAAAACTAGTATTTCTTACTTCTTACATGTTGTTCCTGGTGACAGACTGACACTTGTTTCCGCGTACTCGCTGTATCTTGTTTCTAATGCAGCGGTGGCATCTTTGTCAACGTGTCTACGAGCTCGCAGACAGATCCATCACGCAACCGCGTTGATCTGTCGGTATACGGGAACTCGAAAATGTAAAATCATATCAGTAAGAGAAACGTCTATAGCTCTCAGTTGACTAGTTACCAAACCTCTGCCTCTCCGTCCAAATGACTCCTCATGGGGATGCAGCTGGAAGGCCGCGGTCCATCAGCAGTCATGCAGTACAAAGTGAGTCTTGGCTGCATCTCCCTCTCCCATCTCGTGTTCAAAAGCCGCCTCCAATGAGTATGAAAACATTGTGTCGCCTAACACATAATCCACATCATAGGAAAATGGTGTTTGGTCCCCCGGCAGCGTGACATCACTCAGTGTTTCCCCTCCTTGACCTTTGTCTGATGCCAGCACTGAGGACCCGAGGGGAGGGGTCTGCTGTTGAGCAGCTTTATGCCCACTCAGATATTCATTATCTAATATTTCGTCAAACTAATAAGAAACAACTGAAAGAATTACGTGGAGCACTATGTGTTTCGTTGTTGCTTTCCACTTGTTAATTAGTTGTGATGGGTTGCAGTTGTGCAACACATGATCTTGAAGCTTGAAGGGACACCAAGAACTGATGCACAGTTCCATAACGGACGAGCTGTACAATATTCAGAAATTTCCCCTCAGTCAGCTCCTCAAATGTTTAACGGTTGTCAGTGTCATGGAAGGTTGAAAGTCTGTAGAACTTTATAGAAGATCCTTTGGAAATAGAAGTGACTGTAAATGAAGTGAAGTCACTTTTGTTTGTGCAGCAAAAAAATCTTGTTTTTGACTGTTCTGTTGATTTTTTCTAATTTTGCACAACATTGCAGTATTTTTAATTATGAAACAACTCTTAGCAGCTTTTAACTTTGCATCTCGGCATTTTTTTTGTGCTGTCTTCTGCATGGTCTTGTACTTGTTTTGTGAATGGCTACACATATTCATTTACATAGTCTTGTCTAGATTTATGTTGTCTCTTGTTATGTAGGCTCTTATTCTGTATATGCACGACCATGATACTAGAGGAACGCTGTCTACTAGCTGTATATGGTGGAAAAGAGAATAAAAACAATCTGCAATGATCAACATATGACACCCTGTATTCTTAGACCCTTGAGTATCTCTGGAATAAAGCGACAGTAACGCTGCATCAACAAATGAAATGTACTGCAGCATTTTAAATCTAATGTGGTTTGAAACATCTGTCCTGAGGTGGGCTTTGTACAAACACATAGAGCTATACAAGAAAGCAGATTCTGACATAAAACACTAACAGCAATACAATAACAATACCATAAGAACCTAATCACGTGGTATTGTGGTAGTGTAGTGTTTAAGACATATACCATATACTATAACCACAATATACTGTACCTAATTAGATTCCAGCTGGGGACCTTTGTTGCATGTCACACCCCCCCTTTCTTCCCCAAGTTTTCTGTCTATGTCTAAGCTGTCAGCTTTCAAACAAAGGAAAAAATGCAAAATGTCTAACCTTTTTTTGAAGAACGTTTAAAATGATCCCATTCTCAGTTTTGTGTGTAATATTGATTCCCCCGAACAGACAAAGATTTCTGTCCCGAGGAGGTTTTATGAAAAGGGCATCTGATAATTCCCCATAGATGTCTCTGTGCCAGGAACTGTGAGAGGTCACTGGGCACCTCAGGAGCCTTTTTATGTCTGTATTTATAGGTTTTAGTATTGACAAATTTTAGGGCAACTAAAACTATTATTTTCATCATCAATGAATCTATCCATTTCTTTTACAAATCATCATTTACTATATGTGTCTTGTTTTGTCTCACCAACAGTCCATGACCCAAAAACATTGTTTTCAGCTGTATGAAGAAGAAAAAAAGCAGCAAATTCTCACATTTGAAAAGCTTGAACCTGCTATTTTTTACTTGATAATTGACACTTATAGATTGTCAGAATAGTTCAAAGGAACTTTCTTTCAGTTGACAGTTGATTGATCAGATTACCTCTGGCAAATGTAATAAAACGATCAAACCATACGGTATGTTTTTAACAACATGACTAATAAAGCTATTAAGAAGCAGAAGAAGCCCTGTATTTCATTGACAGGAGGCCTGTGACATGGTCTCAGATAGAATAAAAAAATGAATAGGAAAAGCAACAAGGCTGATATTTATTGATTATCTATTGCACTGGGTTGCATCAGATTGAGCGTTGCAGTAATTGCATTCATATCCACCCATGTTGTATTTTATTCCAAATGCAACTTTGAGAAACTAACTTAGTTTTAAGTTTGACCACTGTGCAGTCTGAGTGACTCGAGGTTTTAAAATCCCATCTGAAGCTAATAAATGAAAGTAACCTGAGTTGGATTTGTGGTGTTTTTACAGGATATCATTCATATGCATGGAGTAAAAAAAGTCCACTGTGTTACAGTCCAGTTCTGCAGTGTCTAACTTGTTTGTGTGGAACCCACACACACACACACACACACACACACACACACACACACACACACACACACAAGGATTTTATCGAAGCAGGACCTGTTCACCCCACTTTCTTTCTCCCCCAAGTATCTCCTACTGAAATAAATTCTCATTCTTTTCAGTAGTTTTACAGCACTTGCTATATCGAGTGCCCGCCCCCTCCGGGTCCCCCAGAGCCTCACCCCCTGCTGCTACCAGCTGACAGGGAGAGAGAGGGAGGAAGAAAATAAAAGCAGGGGGAAAAAAAACAAGGCTTCTGGGAAAACAAACACTGGTCCTGTTTCTTGGCACTTTTTTCTTAACCCTTTCACTGACTCTTGCATGTGGAAAACAGAAGGATGATCTCTTGGAAGGTGCTTTAGTGTCATGTGTTCTGCAGCAAGATGATGTTGCATAACTGAATGTTTCCTACATTTTCTTTCCCTCAGAGAGATAAACGACAAACTTCATTTTATTTAATAGCATTTTCTTTTTTTTATTGCAAATACATATACAAAAGATTCTGTAAAGACAGTACAAATACATCACAGAGGAAAAGAAAAAAATAGAGTATTGGGAACATCAGTTCTTTGATATTGAGAGAAAAGGAAACGGAGCTTGCAGAGCAGGAAGGATGGACGGTCCCTCTGCTGATCGCAACAACAAAAAAAAAAAGCCAAACAGAAAAACCGTAGAAAAAAAACCTTGTAACTGAGATAACATTTTCCAGTTCTTTCAGCCATAGTTTAAAGTCCAACTCAAAGAGAATTCACAAATAACAAATAATCCGTACACATTTTTGTTAGATAGTCCCCCCCCCAACCCTCAGGAAAAGGCAAATACATACTTAAAATAGACATTTACATAAGATAAATAAACAAAAACAAAAAAGGCGATTACAGCGTGTACCATTTTGTCTAAGTACCCCCTGGGTTGAAAATCAAAATTAAAAAAAAAAAGGGAAATTATATGCCATCTACATTGCAAAGAGAGGACAATTCATTAGTTATAAGAATAGTATGCAAAATAATTACTTTGAAATAAAATTAAAGCTAATAAATAAATAAAGTTTTAAACTGGGTTTGACCAGAGGGGGAGGGGTAGAGGGAAGTGTTTTGGACACCAGCATGGTGGGAGACTGCAAGGGGACACCCGAGGGGGTCAAAGGTGACTTCCTGTAGCTGTCAAACACGCGCTGTTGGACGGTAAGTGTAATCTCAGCTGTGGCCATCGCATGCACGCAAACAGACACACACACACACACACACACACACGCATACAAAAAGTTGGAGGAAAAATCCAAGGCACGGATGGTGGAAAGGGCTGCAGTCCCCCCCTGCCCGCCCCCCCTTTGACAAGACAGCACAGCATTGTGAAACCCAGTCTCTCCTCTCCTTCTCTGTATTGCCTAATAGCTTCTCCAATGATCATGACACGTAACTTGAGAGAGAAAAAAATTAACAGCTTAAATACAAACCATACTTGTTGAATGGCACAGAAAAGAATAAGCGTTTTGAAAAAAAAAGGGAGATCTTTGTTTGATGTTTGACAGAGAACCAGATACTGAACTAACATGAGTGGTTAGTTGCTGAACTGTTTAAAATATAAAGCTTTTTCGTTTTCTATCTACAGGTACAAATAATTACCCAAACCCTCCCCACCCCCACGGGTTACAAACTGCCAGCGTATGAAGGAAAGAAACCATAAGAAACATACACAGTACCTACTGAAATATCAACAATCAATAAGTCCTCACAGAGGATTTTCCTAAGTCTTTTCATCTCTCTAAAAATATATATAGTTTCTATCAAGATACAATAGCAAGGCACGACGTGAGCCAATCAAGTCCAGCTCTCCTCTTCTTCCAATTCAAGTGTCTGATTCAGCGAGCAGCTCTGGAGGAAGAGCTCTCCCTGGGGTAAAGTGTTTTGGAGTGTGTGTGTGTATGTGTGTGGCTTTACATGTCATCGTGTGTGTGCTGTCTCTCCGCCTGCTGGGGGGGGGGGCTGCTCAGGGTCTGGTGAGCTGGGTGTAAACCGGAGCCTGCTCCCAGTGCTGCGGGCTGCTCTGAGGGATGGAGGGCACCCCCGTGTTGTCGGCTATGGGCGTGTACATGGGCCTCTGGCTGGGGCTGCTCATGTAGCTGAAAGTCGAGTACAGCCCCGAGCCCTGCCCCGCCCCCGCGTGGCTGTAGTAGGAGGCGGCGGCGGTGCTGCCCCCCTGGTGGTCGGAGTAGTCGTACTGCTGCGCCCTGGAGATGGCCGGGTAGGAGGAGGAGGGGCTGTAGTGCTGCAGGTTGAAGGGGCTGTAGGGGACGTGCTGCGGGGAGCCCTGCTGCTCGCTGTAGTGGCTCGGGCTCAGCTGCTCTGTCTTGATCTGGGTCCTGTGCTGGGCCTGAGATGCCTCTGAGCTGCCGCCGCCGCCGTTCCCCAGGGTGGTCAGGGTGTGCTGTTGCTGCTGTCCCTGCTGGTTTTGGCTTTTGGCCATCCAGGCTGCGACGCCTCCCGCCTGAGGGCTGACTGGAGCACCGCTGCTGATGCTGTAGGTGCCGGTGTAGCTGACAGGGGTGGTGTTGCCGGGCCCACTAGCGGAGCCAGGGTGCCCGTTGGGTGGGAGGTACTGGTCGAACTCGTTGACATCAAAGGTCTCGATGTGAGAGATGACATCGCTGCTCAGCTCCCCGATGTCAACGTCGCGGAAGTCGATGTTGAGCTGGCGCCCGCCTGGGCCATCGGGGAGAGAGCGGAGGCCACCTTCACGCTTTAGGTCCATCTTGCCTGAGCTGACATCAGTCTTTGGGGTGGTTGGAGGGGTAGGGGGCCCCTGGGAGCCTGGAAGTCAAAAAATGAGACACATTACATTTTGCAACAGGAAGTGAATTAATTTTAAGGTGAATGATCCTCATAGAGAACACGGTCTAACTTCTGAGAGACTGAAAATTAACTCGTCTTCTCTCGGCTCACCTGAGTGCTCACCCGGAGAGTGCACCTCTCCCATGCTGGAGGCCGGGGAGTCCGCCTGCTGGAGAGCTTTGAAGATGGCATTGGGGGAAATGTGAGTCTGCTCGCTGCCGTCCTCGGACTCGCTCTGCCCGTTCTTTACCGACTTTCTCCGCCGGGGCTGGTACTTGTAGTCCGGGTGATCCTTCTTGTGCTGCACCCGGAGCCGCTCGGCCTCTTCCACGAACGGCCGCTTCTCCCCCTCGTTGAGAAGCCTGCGCGTGAAAAAGGACCATTAATAGCACCATAATTCGTAGGAGCGCACTATTTCAAGCGCTCTGTTTCAAGACAAAAACGGTGCAAATCAGCAATCATACATCTGGTTTAGGTTTCAGAGAGGATAAAGTGAGAAGGTGCAAATCTGAAAAGTGCTGAAACAAACAAAAAAATCACTCTAAAGCAGTGCGTAAAAGTTGAAAAAGCCGTGCGTAAAAGTTACAAATCGGTGCGTAAAAGTTGCAAAGCTGTGTGTAAAGTCTGAAAAGTGCATCATTCACACTCACCTCCAGAGTTTCCCCAGGGTTTTGCTGAGCTCCGCGTTGTGCAGGTGCGGGTACTGGTCCGCCAGCTTCCTCCGCGCAGCCTGAGCCCACACCATGAAGGCATTCATCGGTCTCTTCACGTGAGGCTTGTTCTTAGAGGATCCGTTAACGCGCACGGGCATGGGCACGAGGGTCCAGTCGTAGCCCTTGAGCACCTGGGACACGGCGTCGCGGATGCATGCCGGGAACTTATCGTCCTCGTCCTTCTTGAAGTCTCCGTCCGCCCTGAGCAGCCCGTTCTCGGACGGCCGCGTGTTCTCGGTGTCGGAGCCCGAGCCGGACGGGCACGGGGAGCCCGCGGAGTCCTCGGACATGCTCGGGCTCGGGGCGTCAGAGAGACACTTGTCTTGTTCCTCCGTCATCTTCAGGTAAGGGTCGAGGAGATTCATACGAAAAACCGTTCTGTGCCAAATTACGCGTGAAACGGGGGGAGCTGCTTCTCTACTTTCTCGCGAGAGGAAAAGCCTCGAAAATTGGATTTCACCTTGCCAGGATGAGCTCGATGAAAGTCTTTCAGCTGAGAGAGAAGTGCACAGAAAAACTCAGCTGGTTCTCCCCTGCTCCGGTGCGTCAAACCGATTTGGAGAGCGCGCGTCTTTACGCACGAGCTCGTGGACAGACTCCTCGGACGAGCGCGTCTTCTGCAATCCGCTCTTGAAAGGGCAAATAGAAAAGCAACAAGCCAGATGTTAAAAGAGTTTGCTTTCAACTCTTGCAGGATGAAACGGTAAAGTGCTCCTTTCTAGTCTCCAAGTACAATCCCCAGAACGCGCGAGTGCTTTGAACTGCAAACGTTTGGTGCGCGGCCTTTATAACAGCCTCACCATGCCGCACAGGAAAGCCCGAGCCTGATTGGGCGACAGCCTGTGACGCCAAAGTCAAGGAATTTGATCCCACTTTTTCCCCTCCTCTCTTAACAGCACAGAAAACACACACACGCACACACAGCTACTTTCTCTCAAACACACACACACACACACACACACACACACACACACACTGCCCACCAGCCACTCTAGATGCTGCTTAATTCAGCTGGATTTTCCTATAGAGCTCTGCAAGACTGCACGGAGAACAAGTGATTTTCAACATTTAATCAAACATATAGGATCTTTATTCATATGCAATAGTTGACTAAACGATTTATCATGAAGGAAACACTTAAAGATAATGAAATGTATTGCAAAAGAATGTGGCAACTAAATGATCAGTCCACAAAAAAAAAAAATCATTAAAACCATGTAATATATGACATTCAGCATCAACGCTTTTCCTACTTTTACATCATTTTCATGTGTTTCTGTCTCCACACTTGGTCCACACCTACAGTTATATCATCTGGTCAATAGGGGGAGACAGCAGTCTAGGAACCCAGTGTTCTACTACCCTTCCCTTGCTGAGAGCAGCAGCAGGAGGAGGAGGTGGAGGTGAAGGGAGAAGGAGAGGAGGAGGGAGAACTGCTGCAGTGCAACAGTCCGCTGTCAAACATCAGCTTCTGATTTGTGTCGCTCATCTCATTTCCAACAACAGAGCAATAATCCGGTGAATGGCGAATTCTGTTCAATTTGCTGACTGTTCAACTTCCACGCTGGCCTGGCTTTTTTTTTTTTTTAACAAATGTTCCTCATAAAGTTGAGAACATTTTAAGAGTTGTATTACACAGTATTATAACTTTATATCCATTTAAAATTATGCAGATATTTGAAACTTAACTTCCAGCACAGGAGAATAGCAGGTCTGAGGGAACCTGGTATCCTTTGACAGCAGATTCATAGGAAAACATTGATTTTATTTAGTAGTCATCAGACATCATTTTATAGTAGAACACATACGTAAACATAACCTAACTTCAAGTGTCAGTATTTGAGGACACAGTGAGATCTCTTGCTTAAGTGAAAGTAGCAATACAGCAATGTAAAACAAGCCAATACAAGTAAAAGTCATTCATTCAAAATCTTTATCTATCTATTATCAGCAAGATATGAAACATAGAGGCTCTCACTCTGCATCAGAATGATCTGTTTCAGAGTTATATTACCACATTTTACAGTTTTCTTTTCTGATGCACAAATGTGTAAGAGCCAATTGTGCAGGTTATTTTGTAACAATAATGGAAAACCTGAATCTGCAGTGTCACCTGTCAGGCCAAACTTTAACTCTTATATACATGGAGCGAACTTAAAATGACTATTTTCCTCTTAAATGTTTTGGACTAAAAGCAAAATGTTGCAGAAAAAGTACTTCAAAAATAGTACTTAAGTGCTTGAGTAAATGTACTGTCCACTACTGACAACTGTATTAATGTGCATCATCTGCTGGTTTATTTTCCCTTTGCAGAAATCCTCACCACACACACACACACACACACACACACACACACACACACACACACACACTCCCTTTGTCCTCTCTTCAGCCAAAACACAGCGCCACTCTCCAATCAGGGGTGCCGTGCGGCGTTCTGCGGTCGCCGATGGTAACCTGGCTGCACACGCCCCCTTTGATTGTTTATTATGCTTTGTGGAGATGTGGAAATGTAAATCTCACTCCGGGCTAATGTGGACAACATGTGCTACCTGAAGTCGCTTTTAATCGCTCGCAGATGTCAGATAGAGCTAATTTCGCTGGGCTCGGTCACTCTGTAGCTGCACGTCTGGACACCCACAACTTTTCTTTCAACAGATACAAATCTTTTTTTTTTCCCTTCTCCCTGTTTCTGCCTCTGAAAGCTGTAATGTTGTGCATTTAGTCAGACCACTCTGAATCATGTAGTAATTCTTTCTCTCCCTGACCAATTAGGCCTGTGGTTCCAAAACACTACAGCCCTAACATGGACGACTCCTCCATTCCCCCCGACGGGTTTATTTACACGAGACATGCTTATTTAAGATACTCACTTTGAACACAAATAGAAGGGAGCAGTTTGGCTCTGCGTTAATAGCTCGTGGGACGTCGCCGCGGTCGTTTGCGTTGCCGCTGCGCAAGGCCACCAAAAACGCCACCGTGTTTGCTTGTAAAGCTACGCAGGCGTGAACGCATTGACTCACAGAGCTGCGGCGGAGGGGTGGAAAACATGGTGTTGCTATTGACAGAGTAAATACGGCTAATGGAGGTTTGCAAAGAGGAGAAGCTGGAAGGAGACGGAGGGGAGAGGTGGGAGGACAGGGAGGCATACTACATTTTATTTTGATAACTAACTAGTAGTATATGACTACTATTACTATTATATGTAGTAGAGTGTAGTATATATCACATTACACTACTATATTATTATATTATACATGTACATGTATGTTATACTCTTGGATGTTATACATTGTATATGCTGTATCACTATTACTACTATTACATGCTATATTATATTATTATATTATACTACTATATGCACTCAACCATTACCATTAGCATACCATACCCACTGCTGCTATCACTATGTACACACTCAGGTACACACATACACTTATGCATATTTTCTTTAGATCACCTACAAGTGCCTACTTTTGATTCATATTCCTGCTATCTCTACTGCCTAATTTATTGTCTATTTTTAGATTTTATATTTTTTATTTTATATTCTATTTTATACTTTGTATTCTATATTTAAACAGTGCAATATACGAGAAGCGATGGAGATGCCAATTTCACGGAGGGAACCTCCCAAAGGGATTAATGAAGTACTCTGTCTGTCTGTCTGTCTGTCTGTCTGTCTATAAGAGTCAGAGAATATTGGCAATGATAAGAAAATCAAGACGCCTCGTGAGGACAGCTACATGTAGATATAAAACCTGAACCTTTCCTTGAACATTGGCAGTTATTGAGCAGATCTGCATACCTCAAACACACATGTAAACACACACACACACACATATGCACGCACGCAATGTTATCGCACGCGCGACCTCCCCTCCCACGTGACATCCTGTCAAAACTGGGAAAAACAAGCAAATCTGAGATCAACATATGGTCGAACACACCTGAATACACTCCTCCTCCTCCCCCACATGTCACACAGGCAAAACGATTCATACGACAACTGTTAGATAACACACGGATGCTCAACTCCTGAAAGTGAATATTTAATTTCGGATCTGGAACTTTCAGAAATCAAACTTCCTTGAATTGACTCAGGCTCAAGTTTCATATGAGTGGAGCGGCACAGTCTGTGAGTCCTGTGTCTGTGGTTTCAAAGTGTCACCCGTGTTCTTTCAGGTGGTGGTAGGGACGACCAGCAGCTTGTGGAGGAAGGCAGGCAGGGCAAGGTCTTGGGAAACTTCTCATCTTGACTTGGAGCTACAGCGTAAAAAATCTGGGCAAACATTGGGAGTCAACTGCTAAACTCTGTCTGCGTTTCTTTGGAAGTCCCAGCAGGCCTGCATGACATTTCTGAGCATCTCACCTATGGGAGTGGCACGTGTGTGTCCAGGTTTCTGATATACTTTCTCCATTAAAGATGCAATATTAGTCAATTTAAACATCAGTACATTATTAATTTACTTGTACCCTGGTATAAGGACCATAACTCAGGTGATTATTTTTGGATTGGTTTGTGGCATCCGTCTTATAAGTGCTGGTGTTTTCAGTCAGAATGAAGCTACATGCTGCATTCATGCAGTGTCAGCAGGATGGGAAGAACAGGAAAACCTCCTGGTATTCTGGTGTGGGAGTGTTGATGCATGGTTCCCTCCACTGCTAACCTCGTAGTCACACAGATTAAAGAGCCTAAATGAGGTGCTTTTTGTGTATTTGGAGCCCTTTTGCTAATAAAAGGAACCAAATTCCATTTAAAAAAGTTCCATTTTAAATTCGATGAATCGATCTATCAGTGGTAATATTGGATTTTATTTTGATGTAACTGGCTTTGAAGTAATTTGCTGATGGTTTTTGACACTTTTTTCACCTAGTGGGAGCTAGTGGTTACTGTATCTGCTTTCTAAGGTCAGTTGCTCATAATTCTGGTTGAATCTATATGAGTTTGTTATATTTGCATGTGCCTGAAGGACAGTTCATAGACCCAAGAGATTTATACCTAAATGGAATGCAGCCATTGTTGAGGCTACCAGTTGCACCCATGTCTAAAGATTCTGTAATTCAGAATTGATTGCTAGGTTTCACACTAGTCACATTTGGCTCCAATGATGACCCAGAGTCAAGTTTTGATGAAGTGAAATGTGAAACCCGCCTGGTCTCTTTTTTGCATACCAAAACCATGACTTCAGACGTTCAAATTGCATGCAGTGCATACGCCAAAAGTAAAAATTTTGATGTGGGTGATGTGCCAGTAAATATAGTTTATAAAAAAGTGTCATAATATAAAGAGCGAGAAAGCCAGTGTGGGATGATGGTTGAGGTTGATGGATGGGTAAAACAAACACAGGGCTTGCACCCAGGAGACCGGTGTTAGTGTCCTGAGTGACACTAAAAGTTTGAATGTTAACTTATTTTAACATTCATCTATAAGTTCACGTATTTAACTTGCGTCACAAACGTAACTCAAGTAACATCACTTACACAACATAACTAAACGTACTAGCAGTATTTTAACTCAAACAATGATCTTTTCCTAAACCTAATCAGGCAGTTTTTTTTGTCTAAACTTGATTGAACTGCAACTGTTTCCCATTACCCACCTGACTATGGATGACGATGAAGGTCTCCAGACTATAGATCTGCTGTCTGCAGAAGTTATTGGGATTGGTGTATGTACCTGCATGTCAGTATACAAATATTGAACATATGAATGAACAGTAGAGAAAGGGATGAGTTTCTGTGAGTTTTTGATCCACTTTGCCAGATGATTAAATCTTGGCTGCTTGGTTTCAGCCCTGTGAATCCATGCCTACATCTCTGTTGGTCAGGTGTTGTGCTCATTGAAGCAACCAAACAAAGTAGAGCTTTGCAGTTTAAAGAATGGGGATGTTCCTGTGTCACACATGGAAATGGCTGCATACCACCTTAAAAACTGTAACACTTGGTTTGGTCATCATCAGTTCTGCCTCCAAACTGCACCTTGATAAAATGATGACAGTTTAATCTCTGTGTTAGTTCTGTGATGACAGCAGGGAGAGCAGGAGAGGATCAGAGGTTTTCAGATACCTGAGCAAGAATCTGAAGGAAGCATCTCATCCCTCGGTGCCTTTGGCCTTCAGATAGGTGTGACGTGCCATTCTTCGAAGGTTGGGGGTGATTAATAGCCACCGCGAGCCTGTGTGTGTGTCTGTTCCGCTCTGATCTGGCGTCTGGGCACCGGGTGTCTGTTGACTGAACGTCATTCTGCTCCTCATGCTGTTTAAACAACACTTAGAAAAGACCCAGGCAACTCCCGGGGAGGATTGCTCTACAGACCATCCATCACTGACCCAACTCCTGCTGCCAGACTCTCGCTCCACAGCTCTGTTCCTGTCTCAATCCAACATTCAAAACATTTTTTTGTGTGTGTGCTTTCAAATTACATTAGCAAAGCAGAAACCCGGGCTGAAAACCACCCCGGATAATCCCCATCCAAAAGTTAGCGAGTCGACACTCCTCTCCAGACTGAAAAACCTGCCGAGAACGGACTCGATCGCTCCGTGCCCCCGGACACATTTCCCAGCAACCCGACTCGTTGCTGATTAAAATATGTGCATTAGGCCGATTGTACCGCGCTGTACGAGAGGTTGGAAAAGCTCGAGGAAACCCAATCCGCTTGGGCTGAGTCGAAAAAGCCGCAGAGGAGTACCGTTTCCCCCTCCGAAGATATGGCTTGTGCAAACAGCCCTGGCTTTAACAATAACAATGGTCTCACCCAGCCAGGCCAAGCTAACTAATGACAGATCCACACCTTAATGCTGAGCAGTTGTTTGGGTTTAGGCGAAGGAGGACGTATGTGTGTGTGTGTGTGAGGGGTGGTTTTATGAGGGGGGTGACGGGGGAGAATGGCAGTTGTCAGCGGGTGGCTCGTGCCACTGGAAAACTCCCTCCTTCTTTTACTTCCTTCCCCTGGATGGAGAGCAGCAGCCATGATTCGGGCGGAGATTGCGGGAGAAAAGCTCTGACGCAGCGAAACGTTACTCTGAGCGACGGAGGACATCCAACTATAACGCAGCACATTTTTACAGCTTATTGAATTGTGCTGGAGGTAGGATGGAGAGAGGGGTGGGGGGGGAGGCAGACGTCTAAAATGATTCCTCAGTATGTTTTGGGTCCTCTCCTCTCCTTTTGTAACAGTTACAGCTTGTCTCTTGGCCAGCAGGGCTCCGTTTCCCTTCTGGGCCCGTCTCTGTCTTTACACTTGTGGTTGATGGTAATTGGTGCCTTGCAGTGTGTAATGATTTGATGTGCTTTTTAGGACTATTTGGTGTCAGGTGGAGGCAAATCTAATCTTAGCTGCATGTGCATTCTAAGTTCACAAGTAAATTCCTATGCCTCATTTAATCAAATATCACTGGATGAGGCTATTATATGCTGTAGAAATTGTACCAAAAAAAGCTGAATATGCAATTTTCTGATGTGTCGGATAAAGGACTTTTCCATGTTTGCAAATCTGAGCCAAATTCCCATTGATGTTATTATTTAACCTCTTAGATCTCATGGCTGTAGCTCAGGAGGTAGAGCGGTTGTCCACCAATGGGAAGGTTGGTGGTTCCATCCCTGGTCCCTGCAGCCTATGAGTTGAAGTGTCCTTGGGCAAGATACTGAACACCAAATTGCCCCTGATGGCTGTTCCATCGCTGTGTGCATGTACTTGGTTTTGGATAAAAGCATCTTCTAAATGAAATTGCAGAAATCTAATTGAGACAGTAGCAGCACAAGTACAAAGACAATATATTTAATGTTTGACCTCATCAACTTCATACATTTTTTATAAAATATCTGCTTACTCTGAATTTGATGGCAGCAACATGTTTCAAACAAAATGGGACAGGAGCAACAAAAGACTGTGAAAGTTGTGGACTGATCCAAAAACACCTGTTTGGATCATTCCACTTTTCTTATTTTTTGTCGTTTTTTTTCTTAAATATACAGTAAGTGCCGAGAACAGGTGTGGTTCACAGGAACATTTTCAAAACCCACTATGAAATAAGCAGGGATAAAAGACCTATGCATAGAATCATGCTTCCTCAAAAAGGATAAGTACACACTGCTAATTTTCAAAAAGGATCATTGGTAACAGGTGATAGGATCATGATTGGGTATGAAAGGTTCATCCTGGAAAGACTGGAGAGAGGTTCAACACTTTGTCAAACACATGACATAAATGAGATTAATACATGTGCTCAGGAAGACTTCGGCCTTTGGTCCGGTTGGTGGCTGTTTCAGTTTCAGGGTCCTGGTATTGTGTATTGTTAATGTTCATAGTGACACCTGTGCTCGTTCTGTTCGCAAGTAAAAATTGTCAGAATAAGACATTGGTAGTAGAAATACAGAATCCAGGTGGAGTCCTGCAGGTTTCCATCATGACCAATCACAAAGAGCTCACCTTTAGACAGTCAGCTGAAATGCTCCTGGAGGAGAGAGGCAGATGACATTAACAGTTTGCACCAGATATTACAGAAATAAGGACAACAAGATTCAGACTCTTATATAAACCTGTTTTCTGTACAGCACTGTTCAGCTATTGTGTAATGTTTGATTTAGTTATTCGCAATGTGCTTCTTACAGATGCTGTGATGTAACTTAGTTCATTTAGTAAAGAAACACAGACACATATAATCATAGTATTTAATATAATTGCCTAATCAAATATAATCATAATAATAATTTGAATGAAGGTATATCACTGCTGTCATTCTTCCAGTTTTCCCGGCCCCACAGCAAACCTGCACTCACACTGCTCAGAAACACAAAGTCCTACTTAATGAAACAGTGATGATATCTGGCTGCTCTGGCCGGCTCGCTTCAGCTGCATCCCTCCACCGAAACCTCCATCCTGCTTTAACCACAGCCGTCCGGATTAGGAGAGTGCTTTCAAAGGAAGGAAGAATTAGAAACGTTTCATGACATACATAGTCACTGCTAATTTAGTTGAACAGAAAAGACATTTGGCAAACAGTGTCGAGATCAGACTGTACAATCTCCCCGCTGGATTTTTTTTTGGTTGTTAGACTATAAAATTACAGGTATTATGTCACAAATGCATCTCCACCAGCTCCTCACTAGTTATTGTACTTTTTTATTTCTGACAGTAAAATGGTTGTTGGATACATTTAAGTTGTCAACTTCATTTTCTTTATTGACTTTCTAATTTTCATTTTTTTTCCATTTTTAATTAATTACACACTGGCATAGTCTGATGTATGTCAAAACACTTATCTATTCTTTTAGGTCTAATTTCATACACCAGCTGTGTTTTGATCATCGTTGTCCGTCAATGTGGGTCAGCCTGCAAAAGGAAACCTACACTTTCATTTCATTCACTTCCCAAATGCTATCAAACAACACAACACGGTGCAACTTGGCTGCAGTACATAGTAGTGTAGTGTAGTGTCGTGTAGTACATTGAGGCTCTGATCACTGAAATCACTATAACTTGTTAGATTTCATCCTCTGGTGACCATGAATATCTGTATAAAGATTCCTGGTAATCCATCCAACCTTCATTGCCACATGGTCAACTGGCCTTTTAGCAAGTTTAGTCTCTTCAGGTGAGATATGTTCATTTGAGTCGAATGTCATTTAGCGTTTTCGAGAATTTTCAGGAATCAAGTGACATTGATTTTTGGACACCTTTGCAGCAATTTCTTCTTCTCTCTTGTGTCATAACATTGATACAGTACAGTACAGCTACTCTAATAAACACTATTTATGCCACCCCGGTCATTTTTCCTAATAGAGTTCATACAATACATTTCAGGTTTTCCTCTTTGTTAAGTTATCTGATACTAACTTCAATAAATCTCCACTTCTGGATGTATTTCAACATGTGGGGGGTGGCAGAGAAGGAAGAGTGTATAATATAGTGCAGTACTGTGACTTTCCAGTCTTCAGTGTGAAGTAGCAGAGATGGTGTGAAATGACAGGAACACGGACTGAAGGAAGTTGACTGTAACCGCTGCAGTTTGGTGAAACTCTGACACGTCCGGCTCCAGGCTTTCATAACTCAGACTGCATGTAGAGAGCGCGTGCCAGGTCGGGCAGCATCCGTCCTCTGTCTTGTAACTCAGTAACCATGTGCAGATTTCAGGATGCTGATGTTGGGGTGTGGTGCACAGAATGTGTGTGTATTCCTTCTTAATAAATGGCAGCACATAGTTTTTTTTTTCATTCTTGTCAGCTACATACTAACTGTATTAAAATAGATTTCCCACTGAATCTATTTTGGGACATTGTGAAATGCTGCAGTGTAAGTCTGAGTGGTAGGTGCCCTTTGCAGATGTTCAGTAAATAACATCCATTTTTATCTCCACTGTGAGTTTCTAGTTGTTACATTGATCGCTTCCATGTGCTGTCAAAGAAAATGTGTTAAAGCTTGTTAATGAGCTTGTCTGTGCTAACTTTATTCAAAACTCGGTGCAGGATTTGTTGAACTGTGAATCTCATGTAAGCACTTCATCAGCAGATCATTCTGTATCAACACGAGTGAAGTGATACATCAACACTGGAACAATAATTTAGTTTTGTCTGTTGGCTTGAGGACAAACTTTTAATTTATTGCTCAAATATCCCGCGGTGTTGCTTGGCTGATTATACCTCCATTGTTTTTTTACAGTTTGAAAATGTTTCTTTCCCAAAACAGATTGAAACATTTTCAAAACCAGATCTCCAAGAAGTTGATCAATGCCACTTTTAAGCCCATGCAAATATGTTCTGTGGTCATTTAAAAAGCCTTAAAATTTGGTTTCTAACACTTCCTTTCACAATGCTTAATATACAAACCTAATCCCAAAAAGTTGGGACACTGTGATAAATATAAATAAAATCAGAATTAAATGATTTGCAAACAAGCTGTGTCAACAGACAACAGTTTTCCGAACTGTTCCTGAGCCCATGTATTAATCTCCTGTATCCAATCATGTGTTTGACAAAGTGTTGAACCTCTCTCCATCCTCGCTTTTGAACGACTGAGTCTTTCCAGGGTGAACCTTTCATATCCAATCATGATACTATCACCTGTTACCAATGAACCTGTTTACCTGTGGAATGATCCAAACAGGTGTTTTTGGATCAGTCCACAACTTTCACAGTCTTTTGTTGGTCCTGTCCCAACGTGTTTGAAACATGTTGCTGCCATCAAATTCAGAATAAGCAGATATTTAAAAAAAAAAAAAAAGGTCCAACATTACATATATTGTCTTTGTACTGTTTTTAGTTGAGCATATGTCAACAAGGATAGTTCAAGGATTATTCATGTTTTACTCAGTGTCCCAACATTTTTAGAGCTGATGTTCTTGTTAATTTTGTGAAAATCAAAGCAGAACATTTAAAAAGCTGTTGTCTTTCAACACCTTTTTTTTGCAATCCAAAATGTTAAATCAAATTGTTGGTAGTTTTGACGAGCAGCAGGAGCACAAACATATGAATGTCCTTCATTTGGTTAATGTTGTCAATATTTGACTTGTCTGTGTGACAAAAGCTGCGAAAAGTTAACTTTGCCACCAACTTTCATCCGAGCTCTTTTAACATGTTGTTCCCATTTGAACCAATAAACATGTGGTGCGCTGGCGACCGCACACTAAAACAATGTGAATGCGGCATTACGTCAGTTTGTGAGTGTGTGTTTGCATAAGCACCCTGCAGAATTAAACCTGCTTCTTGTGCATTGTGTGTGAGGTAGCGCGGATATTGCGGTGGTACCAAGCTGATGTAAAACGAGCCAGCTGTGGCATCATGTCCAGTCCTGATTTGCCACATCTGGTCTCATCACTTCACTGAGCTTTCACATTGTCAAAGTCTTCCTCCAGTATCCTGATCGTTTAAGTCCAAACTAAGCTTCTCTGAGCAGAGTTTATCTCACGAGGCTCTGTGTGATTGTCTCCATGAGGCGCAGCCCCGGTCGAAATGAGATTCAGATGGGAGACAACATATCCATTGTCAGGAATCACTTGTTACCTCGACTTTACCTTTTAAACCAACATTTGACTCGCGAGCTTTGATTCGAATTTCTCAAATTGTTTGTGAGGTCACGGCTGGTGTAGCTCTAAATGGGGTATTACGTAGTAAACGACATGACGACCACCGTAAGAAATTGCAACCCCCCCTACATTTTTTTTTAGTCATTGAAACCAGCTTTCCCCCTCAAGACGTCGGCTTGGTAATGTTTTCTCAAAAGCCATGTTGTCACTTCAATTAGTCCTCTCTTATATAGCTTAATGAACAGTTCTACTTCTCCACTTCCTGACGAAAATGTCTGCACTCGAATTAGCTCTGAATAAAATAATCCACCGACTGGTTTGTGTTATACAACACTTGAACATGCAATAAGTCAATTTGCATTGGGGGGGAAATGAGATCGGTAGTTATGGCGATGCTGACTCAAAATGTCCACCCCGTAACCCCTCCACCAACACGGCAGCCCAGTCCGATCTGTTTAGGCTCAATAATAACTCGACCCTGGATTTCTTCCTACTGTTTGGACAGCGCCAGTTTTCTGTGCCCATACGGGTCATACCTCTTTCTTTACAATGCTGCAGTGCCTCTCTCTCCCCTCTCCAACCTGTCTCGTGTCTGCGCCGCCTCGCCGTGCTAGTGTTACATGTGGCGCTAGGAAATTGCTCAGTCTGATTTCCTGCCATCAAAATGTCTTAGCGTAGCCTTCATGGAGCACGAAAGGGAACAGGACGCGTAAGAAGGAGGGGGAGGAGGAGGTGCAGTGAGAGGTCATCTTTTCATCAGCTGAAGGGTTTTATCTGAGGGGACTTTTGAGTGGAGTTCACTTCTTCTAAGAGCAGGTCGGTGTGAGTGACTCGCCTTTTTTTTCTAATGTTTTTGGAAACATGGTGAATCCTTCTCCATTCATTCTGTCCAATAACCAAAATTTGTCCAGCCAAATGAGTCGGCTGCATCTGTGATGCAAATGTCAAGACTTCCAGTGTAGCATTGTTCCATTGAGAAGATGATATTCGTTTTCAGGAACATCAAGTTGGAAGGTAACCTGTCCAATATTTCCACCATGCACTCAGTGCATGCTGGGATAGGCTCCAGCCCCCTGTGATTCTGAAAAAAAAGACGGTATAAAGAATGAATACATACTGTAATAAGTAGTAGTTTCAGTAGTTTTAAGTTATATTAAAGCAGCACTGATAAGTTTTCACTCTTTCAACTTCACAGATGGAACGAATATCCCATATATGTTTAACACATTATGGCCACAAAAAGTATATGGGCCGCAAACTGTCCTCCATATCAATATAACACCATCATTCATTTGGAGTGTTTCTGCCGACCTGATGAATAAAGTCTTTTTCCTACATTTCTTTAATCTCTTATTTGGTCACCACTAATTCCATCAAAATAAAACTGGGTCTAATTAGGAGATGCCTCATTACAGCTAGTTTCAGACTGTATCAATGCTGTGTTTCTTGGCTGCTGCCGGACAGACAGTTTATCAGAGACTGCAGTTCCAATAAAACAACTGATATTTTTCACGTCTACTTGTATAAAGTAGTTATTCTTAAAGGAGCATGTTCACTTTGGAATGTGTTAACTTGAAGTCACAACGTATTACCGTTTAGTATAAACCATTTTGAATAGCTTGAGGAAAGTAACGCATTCGGTTACAATCTAAAAGACACTGTACGCTTCAGTGTTGCCAACAGAACATTGTAATGAACACATAAAGAGATTTTGGAGTTCAGCTCTGGATTTAGGAGCCTTTTGTATATTGTTCAGCTTAATTTCCTCGTCTCGACGGCCAATCTCTCCAGGAAATGTCTTTTTGAGTATCGTGTTTGTAATGACAGGAAGGTCTGGATATTGTTATGCCTCAAAAATGAGTTGCTCCTCGTGATGACGAGTCGCTGTGACAGCTCTAAAACCACAGATGAACTTCTATCAGCTAATAGGAGAATAAGTAGCCGAGTGTGTGTCGGAAGCAAACCTGAAATATTCAGCTATTTTGGACTCATATGATGGAATCGTGCAACTCCTCAGGCCCGAAAAGTGAACGAGATAATGAAAAGATTTGTTGCATTCAGCTTTTCTGGTGCTTAAAGGGACAGTTTTACATTTCGCTCTTCAGTTGAGATTCGACATTTCCTGCGCGCCAAATGGATTTCGAGCCAGTGACCATACCCATAATTTAGGCGAATGGGGTGAATCCACAGGGTCTCAATTATATTGGATGGCACACTCTTTTCTTAAGCTGCCCCAATTTGTGATTTAGGCGGAAAAGATGGATGTATTTTTACATCACAACCCTCGCCAAGTGCAGCTTTAAAGCCCACTCTGTAAAACTCAGGAACCGTACTAAGCTCTGGTTTGTTCAGTCCTCTTGAACTCGGAGCCATGAGCTGAGCTGCTCATCGCACCACTGAGGCTCGTAATTAAAAATCTCCAGTTACTTCCTCCTTACCTCCGCTGACCCCGGGCCTCGTGGCTCGAACCATACCCGGGGCCAGTGAGCCGCCTCTAGGGAGCCACGGGAGGAACTTGGACTGGGCGCTGGATGGAGACCGGACGACGCTGGGAAGTAATGGGGATGTTGACTCAAGGGTGACTAGGGTGGGCGGACGTGACCGCTGAAGAAGAGCGTGCCAGGTAAACAGAGTGCGACCGTGATGCCAGTTAGCCTCGCTGATGGTGCCAGTGTGTAGGCTGCTACGCCTGTCTGTCTCAGGTAAAGGGGGGGGGGGGGGTTTGGAGGTCTGAATTTGACAGAACAGAGAGAAACAAAGAAGGAGACAGACAGAATGAGAAGGGGCGAAAGAGACAGGAACACACCGAAAGCGATCGTGTTTCTGTCTCTGGGGTTGTTATTAAAGCGGCATCTAACACCGAGGAATGCAGGAATGTCCGCTGACGTCTTTCTCATCAGGTAGAAAGAACGAGGGGTGGAGAGAGAGAGCGTCGGCTTGCTTCAGGAAGGAACCGATACCGCGGGGCCATCTGAGGATTCAAGTATTGCCACTGAGGAGGAAAGAGAGGAAGATCACTTGTGCGAAGAATGAAACAGAACAACAGTCAGAGAGCAACAAAGAAGCAGAACTCGAAATAGTCCGTGATTGAATAACGCCTCGATTTTTCACGGCAAAATGAGCCGAGGCTAAAGGTAACAGTGGCCCCCTGTCACCGGGACCCCCCCTCCTGGAGCAGTGTGGTGAGTGAGCGGTGGAGTAGCACAGGGCCATACGTACAGTAAGCGCTCTGTCTATCTCATAGGCTCATTCAGCCGTGCGGTTTGGCAGGTAGAGCGGCGATGTAGGTGGCTGCGAGTGAAGATATGGAGACCTATGTGTGCCCAGCTTAAGTATTCAATTTACCTCTGCCATTAAGAACGCGTTACACATAGAGGCTGTGTGCGGAGAGAGGGCGCGAGCGTTGGCTTATTGCTGCTAATCCCTCACCTTTAGCCCGAGCTTGGCATTGTGCAGCGCCTCGCATTTGTCATGCAACTCGAGTTGAAGACTCTAATAAGGACGTCCAGGCCTAAAGCTTCTGCAAACAGTGCAGAAAAGCGCCCGCCGTCGGCCGGCGAGGAGGAGCGTCTATTCCAGTAACGGTGCTGACGCTCGCGTACATACCCGCACAGAGGTATTCCCAAGCGTCGGTCAGACATATATCAGCACTGTTTCATATCAAAGACCTTTATTTTGGCAATCACCGATGTTTGCTTGGAATTAGCACTTTTTAATAAACTCATTTGGTTCCGTACATAGTGTTAATGCACAGGAAAAACACCGGCTAAACCCTTTTGACGTCTGTCTGGGTAATATGGGCTTATAGGAAGCTTAGACAACTTCCCATAAGACAACATAGAGCCATGCAGGGTTTCCGAGCACAAACGCTCTTTGTGGGACACACAGAGTGGGCTCTCTTGAAGTCGTGAGGGAGAGAAAATGATACCCCCCCAACAAAAAAAGGTCAAGTTGTAGCTATTGTAGAAGTACCACTTTCTACTTTACACTCATTGATTATAACATGTCTGCAAGAGCAGTGTTATATTTGCAATGTTGTTTCAGGCTGGTAGTCATTGGACCCATATTTATAACTGTTACACGTTAAATTTTGTACTTGAATTCTCTCACTTCATTTTCAACTAGTGTGAAGTTAAGAATAAAAGCCGTTCATCAAAACTCTCCAGAGGAAAAAATTTGCTTCTTTCCTACGTTTGATAAAGCCTCGATGGCTGTAGCACAGAGACAGAGGAGTGAATGTACAAAATATCATCAGTCATATATTAACAATATGAATAGTTCAAATGAGGTAGTTGTATCTTATAATCGCATTTGATTTGAGCTGAGGATGTTACACCACTTTTTAAATGCATCAGGTGAGCTAACAACAGAAGTGAAGCTGATTCCTGTTTCTAGTCACTTTCCCTTCATTTATATGGTTTGCCTTGTCAGCGATTATATTGTGTAAACAGTAGAATGTATTTGTTGTTTTATTTTGGGTTTTTTGTTCCTATTCATCCAATTGCATGACATCATCCCCATTTATATATGAAAAATAAATTAGATTGTAGTTAATTAACATGTTAATTCCTCCTGGATTTGCTGAGGATTTCACACAAACTTGGAATTAACTTGGAATAAAAAGATTTTCTTGCAGAATATCATGACTGTGTAAAATGTAAGGATTTTTTTAGACTAAATAATGGGTCAGATGTAAGATAAAGCCAAGTCTGCTCTGAGCATCCATATGTTAAACCATGTGTTCACTTGAGAGATGCTTTTAAATTTCACTGGAAGCAGGAATAAGTCACTCTCAGCAAAGAGTGTTTTTACTCCTGGGTCGACCTTTTAAAGCATTCTTGAGCACAAGTTTGATCAATAGATGCACTATCTAAGACAGAACTGTCTGCAATACTACCACAACATTGTCAAAGGATGAAAGCATGAAGAGAGGCCTGCACAGTGGCTGCTACTGTAACCATCCGAATTCGCCAGATTTTTTTTTGACATAAAGGTATTTTTCTATTTATTTCCACTGTTTACCCTTTTCCCTTCTGAAAATAAAGTATGAAACCTATTAACCCGGCGGTTAAGTAGCCGAGCCCTGATATTGCTTCAGACCCACGTGTGGCTTGTCCTCCTCTCCTGCCTGTGTACACTGAAGCCGTGCCAGAGCGCCGCTGAGCTGCGCCGCCGCCGCGATGTGCTGCGATGTGCTGTTCCATTCTGCGCCCGTCCTGCGCCGCGATGCCGGCTCCTCGCTAGGTGCCAAGTGATTTTTATCACTGGGAAAACAGTCTCCTTCCAATCTCAGCCCTCTCAGGAGCATATGAATACACTTTACACTCACACGAAGGAAAACAGGTAACTTGAGACCGGGCTTGGGGGGGGCGAGAGCTGAGCCCCGCAGGTAAAAAAGGACTGCAGTGTGTCAGCGTGTGTGCAGTGTGGCATCTGAGCGAGTGCGTGTTGGACTTGTTCACACTCATGGATACCTTTATGAGCAGAGGTGTGTCTGCACAGTATTCTGTATGTGCCTCAGTAGTCAATGCTGCACATTGGTAGCAATACGTGTTTGGCACTAAAGATGCGAAATCTAGTGGCACCAGAGCCAGAACTGACATTAAGTGAGAGCAGAGCTAGGAGCTTTTACCTGTATTTATTCAAGGAGAGTCGACTGACCATTCGTGACCTTTTCCACCGATGCCCTGTGTCTCATTCACACATTGACACGTGGAAGCTGCTCAGTGCAACCAGAACTTTCTGCTGTCAGCCGCACGTCAGCAGTCGCATGCTGGACACCTCACTTAAAGACAGAATAAGTTATTGAAGGAGGGCACGACATGACTTAATTTTCCAGTCGAGCCGATTGCGAGTTAAACAGGCCTCTTTTGCATGTTTTCATTTTTTTTGCTTGATAGACATGTAAATCAGTTGAGTAATATTCACCCCCCCTACACTCCTACACAGCATGACTTTCCATGATGTGGATGTGCCAAGACGTAAACAGCCATAGGTTGAAAAAAAAGTTGACGTTCAGCATCCTCATCTTTCATCAGTTGTCAACATCTTTATTGGGCAGTGCAGCGTAAAGCTTGGCTGATGTCACAAACCTGTTATTTTTCATGAGCTGACACGATAGTAGATGAGCTGAGATTAGGGGCCGTCTCAAAAGTCCAAGGGAGCTTTTTTAAAAACTCTTAAAACCAACTTTATTTTCTTTCCCTCATTGCATTTACAGTGATTTTTAGAATTATGCAATATGTCCCAATGAGCTATCATGGCTCATGCTGCTTTGAGTCACAAAAACGTCACACCAACTTCATCAGGGCCTCCTCCCATTATATATACAACCTCTAGATTTAAAGATGTCCAGTATGGCCCAATGCAATTCTGACTTGTATTTTCCCAATGCTAAAAACCTCCTGTTCCATTTCCACTATTCATTCCCGCCTCGACCGTAAACGGTTACGCAGCTTTTGAGGTTCAGATACAACTCATGTTTTATTATTTCATTTATTTAGGAGAGGTTAAAGTATAATCTTATAAAAGTTATTTATACTTTGTAGGAAGCTTATGCATATACATTTAAGTATGATTGGCAATAGAAAGCAATGGAAAGAAGAAAGAAACTTAAACCATATAGATGAAGTGATGTATGTACCTTCAGTATCACTTGAATACAGACATAAATACCAATGTTTTTGTAAATAAACATATATAGATAGCAGCTTTACATTACACATCAACTACGTTATGTTGCTGCCTTGCTGCTAAAAATTGGCCTGAAATGTGTACAGAAGACCTTTACATTCAGCAATGGCGTAATAAATTCATGTAATCATTTTCAGGGGTGATTTCCATGTTTGTTTTAATCACATATGTGGAAAAAGAGACCTTTGGAAAGTGGCCACTTCTCTAACATGGAAACACTGTGTCCTATAACATCGATCTGGAGAAACAGCCACCATGGTTGCTAACCCGAAACAAGGCGAGGCGAGGCCTGTCAAAGGCCCTCTCCTCATCAACCCGTGTTTATTTAATTTCAGATTTTCTTTTTTCTTTTTTTTTTTTTACACACGCATGTACATTAATCCCCAGTCATACATCTCCATCCCTCCTCCACTCCATCCTTCCCTCCTTCTTTCACCAGCGCTGTTTATTTTAGATTTTTCGAGGAAAAACCTGCAGCGAAATGAAAATAAAGGTAGCTTCACACTCATAATATTTGGAGTGGAGAGCAATTTATTTTCCTTTTATTAAATGCTGATTAATATGCAGTGTTGGGGAGACTAATACTGCGGGTTTCATTTCCCCAGTATCCTGTGCTGAGCCGGCTCGGCCTCAGAGGTGGAACCGGCCGCAAACGGGCTGCAGATATGGAAGTCTGGTTTGAATTAAGAGAAAGAAACTCCTTTTTCACCGTCGCTCTTTTTCCTGTCTCCTCCTCTGTCAGTTTTTTTTTTTCTGTCTCTGAGCTTGTAATTGTCAAGATGAGGTGTGTTTTGGGGCCGGTGTTAATGTGGATGCCGGGAATGTCCAGATCCTAATTGCTCTGGTTGAATTTTCTCCCGGATTTGTCTGTGTGTGTGTGTGTGTGTGTGTGTGTGTGTGTATTCATTTTAATCACAATGAACATGTATCATAGTGGCAGATTGAGGAAGTAATGCCAGACTGTAACAATGCTGCCTCAGCAGCTGTAGCAGGATCTCAAACCACATTCTTAGTCTATGGAACAACAGCAACCTCTTTTTTTTTTTTTTGCTATGTACGTCAACTTATGTCTGAGGGAAAAGTGAATTCACTGTGAATTAGCACCTGAAACGTCTCAGCTCACCACTCCTTGTTGCGAGAGTAAATGGGCAGAACGCTAAACTTGGACACAAATGACTGTTTTTATGTTTTCCTGCATGGCACTTAACTTGATTAATTATGCCGAAGAGCCAACTGGCTGCAAATATTGCTTATTTCTCACCTAAAACTCATTCATCATGAGGAGTAAAACCAGACAGTCTGGTTAGATGAACATGTTAAGAGTGCCAATACATTCACAATATTGGAATTCTAAGTGAAGTCTGTTGCCTGCCTGTCAGTATCCTCCACCATCCTGTCATTTGTCTGCTGTGATGAAGATCATCCTGCAGCCTCTGGGTTGCCACATCTGAAAATGCTGCACTGAAAACAGCTCAACCACAAGCATATAACTTGGTGCAGAGTTAACTGTCCCTTGATGCTCTGACTAAAACTTTTCCACCCTGATGATAAAAACATTGAAAGAGATAGAAAATGCAAAGTTGACATCTGGAATAAAAAAGCAGCTCAGGTTCATATCCCAAATACTGATATTGGTATCCCTTTAAAAAAAAAAGTCAAAATGCATTTCTCATTAGAATAATGGATCAAATGACAACATGTAATGTGAAAAATGTCACTCATAGCATTTTTGCTAAAGGTGCTTAATAAATCATATTAAAGCAGGGTTAATTAAACAAAATTTTACCATCATGAATCAAATCACATCTCCCAGTATCATGCCAGTAGCACACTGTTAAAAACTCTCGCACGTGCACAGACAGAAACACAGCAGTGCGAGCAAACACACATGAATGACACTAATGTTACACCTCCGAGGTTGAGGACCTGGTAGGGAACTATGACTCACGGTCGGTCGGGTGAGCGGCGCGGGTCGGCCCGTCACGTGAAGGGCTGTCCTGGAACAACTCCGTAACCGTATAACTGGCTGTTTAAACAGGCCTCTGAGAGATGCCCTCTCATTTCCTGCTGGAAAAGCTGATCAATCACAGCTCTCATCACCTCGGAGCCGGGGAGAAATAGAGATGTGGGCGGACCGGTCGGGGGGACAGAGTGAAAGGTGAGATGAGAGGTCTTTGTGAGGTCTTTTTTTTTTTTTTTTTTTTTTGAATAGTGTTTGTGCTTTATTAGACAGATGAGTGGCCAAAACATCAAGAGAAAGACCATGACTGATTTGTGGATTGATATTGACATTTGATACTGTCAGAAATTGCATTTTGTAATTGCAGAGTGTCAAATCAAAAACACATTAAACGGCCAGAAAAACCCTCATGTTTTCTTACACTGACAAGTTTGAATCTCCAGAACCACATACATCCCCTCTGCAGGCCAAACGTGTCGTGCACGGAAAGATGGAAGCGAAGGGAAGGGAAAAGAGGAAGAAGACAGGATTGGAAGCGATTCCGCGCTGGCTCGGAATCGAGAGAGCGCTCGCTCCTTCCTTCCCTCCCCAATTTGTCTCTGTGAGTGTTTTACAAGAGCAAGATGAATTGCAAGCGGTAACATCCATCTATCAATGCAAAAAGAGGAATGTTCTGCTCTTAGCGCTCCTCCCTTCGCTCTTCCCCCCCTCCACCCTCCACCCACCCTCCACCCGGCAGTTAAAACAACACATTGTGCCAGCGGCTCTTGATTTCCACTGCTTCAACACCATGTCGTTTTTCAAGCGAGGTCTATCACAAGCGTTTAGGCTGTAAGCAGAGCAGACCCCGGTAGCCGGCTCGCCCCTGCCTCCTCTGACTCAGACCATTGCTCAGCTCCAATTTGTCCAGACATGGGCCAGTGTGCGTGCATGTGTGTGGGTGTATTCCGATATGCTAGATTTGTGTCGCTGAAACACTGCAGGAGAACTTTTTTTTTTTGGTGCTATTTTTATGTTGGAATGTTGCACCATACAACGAAATGGATATTATTAATGCCGCTGCTTGGTTTTAGCTGAAAAGGCAAACGGACCCGAGCCAAGCTGCTGGGTTGCTGCACCCATGAATGGTTTTTTGACTTGTTCATTTAGTTATTACAGAACCATTCAAACAGTTGCTTCACAGGTACAGGTTTAAAGCAAATTATGCCCATACAACATTGTAAATCTAGGAAAGTAGGATGGACTACAGGGCAGGGTGAGTATGCTCTATGCACACTCATCAAATTATGTGGGCCAAAATCAAGGTTTAGAAGACCTAACATGATTCACAGCAGAATGGCTGGCAGAGCATCTTTAGCTTCTTCTAGCTTTCATAATGTGATATTTTCCCAAGTGAAATTGAATATGCAGGCTGAATATTAGACGATTTCAAGAATGATTTCAAGTAATTCAGGGTTGTGAGTTCAAAAGTAGTTAGTAGTGAGCATGGAGCTGAACCACAGTGGTCTTGAACGGTGACAAACTCATTTTGTTCATCCATAGCTCCATGTCTCACATTGTTAGATATTTATCGGAAAGATGAGAAGGAATGAGTCGAAATCATCAGTGCACTCATCAGTGAAATGACATTTTTTTTTGCAAACTGATATCCAAACATCTCTGCATTTGTGTTATTGCACATTTTTGGAGTTCGGACTTTGGCAGTGACCTCCACTTGTTGCGTTTGATCTGCTGTTGTCATCGTAAATCTCCCAATGTTTAACCATGCCAGCTGACTATAGGGATGGCAATGTCAAGCGGTCAGTCGACTTATTTGCCACATTGGGGGCGGTTATAACTCAGACCGGTTGTCCACCAATCGGAAGGTTGATGGTTCGATCCCTGGCCCCTGCAGTCTATGTGTCGAAGTGTCCTTGAGCAAGATACTGAACCCCAAATTGCCCCCGATGGCTGTTCCATTGGTATGTGAATGTACATCGATAAAAGCATCTGCTAAATGAAATTGTAGAAGTGTAGACTAAAACACTTCAAACACACTTGAATGGATTGCCATTAAATTTTGTAGAGAAACTTGTGGTCTCAACATGATGAATCCTACTGATCCCCTGACTTTTCCTGTCTTCTGCCAACAGCAGGTTGACATTGTAGGTCTTTCTCATCAGCATTACAGTCTTGCAGCATCTCTTGGCACCTTCCCAACAGTACATTGTTTAGGTCAAGTAATTTTTCTCTTGTACAGTTTCACTTTACAACACATTGTTTCTGTGCTGTGAACAAAAGCACTAAGTGAGATTTCTTGGATGAACCAACCGAAGGTCAAACCTATAGCTGAGACCATACTGTACAATATGTCTGTAGGGTTGCTCTCAGGACCCTGTGAGGCTGCCAATCCCTCGTTAACTTGCCACGTCCTGTTGAAAAGAAAAGAAAAAAAAATGCCCTGCACAAAAAAAAAAAAAAAAAAAATCTGTGAAATGGATCCCCATTATAGCTTCATGTATTATAGCAGGCTTTAGTTTTATGAGCTTTTAACAAGTTTCCCAGGGGTTGCAATAATTTCTGTGGTTTATTTTCGGAACATTTACTTTTTCTTTTCCTTAAACGATCGGTATGGGCCTTCGGCTCTCCGGCCTGCCTTTCCCGCGTCTCAATCCAGTTTCACACTGCTTCTTTGGGGCACTTTACTGTAGTTGGATAGCATGTGGGTAGAGCCAACGTCAATCCTGAAATTTCCACAATCCTGATTCCAACTCACCTCTTAAGGTTATTGCCTCTTGATTGACATGTCAGTGTGTAAAGAGTAATAATAAGCGGGAGAGGTAGGGTAGAATGGTGACAGAGGGCAACATTTCGCAAAAACCGAGAGCAAGGGCCGACAATGCGATGCGGAGGTTTCCCGGCTGTCAGCGTGTTTGTCGGGCGCATACCTTGGCGGCCGCAGCATCTCGTACCCGAGTGTCATGTTCTGGCAACAAAACATAATTTCTCAGCCTCTCTGTCTGGCTGTCATTTCACAAAGCCTGAAAGATTACTAGAAATCACATCCATATGTGGGAAAACAAATGAAAGCGGGAGAGGATGGTGTAAAACATAACTCCCCCCCCCCCTCCTCGCTTGTGCCCACAAGAGCCTTTATGTGTGTTTTCCTTTGAGTGTGTGGATAAATCAGCCGTCGTTGTCCCACATCTTACCATTCTTTCCCCATGCCATATCTCCACCCATCGCGCTTTCATCCCGGCTCGTCATTCCCGACATCTCTCGGCCACCTCCCTCTCTTTTTCGTCCTCTCTCTCTCCTCCTCTCGTCCATCCCGCGCACCGCGTCATGTCGTTATTGTGCGAGTCCGGGCAGTTTGTCTGACAGCCAGAGTGTAACGCTACACCTCTGACCTGGGAGAGTCAGCAGTCTGGAGTTTTAGTTAGAGAAACATGTCTTGAAGCTGCTGTGCTGAGTTTTTTTTTTTTTTTTTTTTTTTTTTTTAGAAAGCAAGTGAGCTCTGTGGCCAAGCTGAAAACCAGAGGAGCTATGGTCAACATGCAAAGCTCAGATAAGATACAGTATATTATTATATGTTTTTGTGTTTGAACAGAGGCGGTCGCTCGCTGTCCTCGCTCGCTTTGCATTCCTGCCTCTACCTGTGTTCTCCTCTGCAGAGTGTTGGATTCAAGTGCCTAAACAAAAAAAACCCACTGCAGACAGAAATGAATGTTAATGTTACACCCACATACTGAGCGTCAGCCTTTTTTGTGGTCTGTCCCAGCTGTTGTGTTGCCACATGTTGACTGGTTTTCAGTGGGACTTTGAAGGCATCTAATCCATAAATCATTATTTCTTTTTTTTTTTTTTTACACACAAAGTTTCAACAAGTTGTGTGTTGATTTTGTGGATGCATTTGGTCGTTCAATAAGACTGCGTTGTAGCTCATTTGTCCATTCGTCCCTGTATTTAGTCACAGTCTTTGTTAGCAACGGCTGCTTTTTATTTAGTCTTATTTTCATTTCACCTTTGAGAAAAAGTCATCTACAAATATTTTCAGAATTGTCACAATTGTTGTCAATGAAATTTGGCTAAGAACATTTAGTTTTACTCATCTTTTGTTTCCCTGCTCGATTTTATTTTGTCATTGGTTTAGACAATTTTAATTTTACAAATTATTTCATTTCTATATCAGGAAAAGAGCTTTGCCTTCACAAACACACATCCATATGTTCCTGTTATGGAAACTAGGTTTTGGAGATTGTGCTATCCTTCATCTGTTTTTTATGTCATATTTGTCAAACAAGACGTGAGCCATATTCATACTTTATACTTCCCTGCCAGTCCAGAGCTTCTACTTTGGATAGTTGTGTTCCCCTCACAGAAAAATGAAAAATATGAGTGATGCTACCCCCCCACCACCACCCGAGTGTTTGTCCCTGTCGATCGGCCAGTTCCTCTCCTTAAAAAAAAAATAAAATGAAACTGCTGTTCGTCTAAGCTACAAGCCCTGGTGGCTCTATCAGAATGTGAAAGGACAGGATGTGCTGTACCGATCCTAACGTGTGTGTAAGTGCGTGCGTCTGCAGGATCTGTGTTCTCAGCGCTGCCCCCTGCAGAGCGCTCTGGCTGAGGCACGCTGCCTCCCTGCCAATCATATTTCTCTCATCCCGGGCCAGAGGCTCGAGCCAATCAGAGCGCCGCTTCATTTCCTGAGAGGAAACGGTGGCGGTAATGGTGCAGTTGTGGGTATCTGTTGGCAGCGAGGGCAGGGTGGGGCGGGAGAGTTTAGAGTAATGATTAATTTCAAGTAACCATGATTGCTCAGTGACCAAAGCTCTTGATCATGTAACAATAAAAAGAAAACACATGACCTTTACAACAGACCTTTTCATTTTATGACCGGACCTATTAACTATAGAGCCCTTTATATAACCTTTACACAAAAATACCTACATATGAGAGATGTAGTACAAATTGCATAGATGAGTTGACTTCTTTGATAAATGATCAAACCTGTAAGTTGTGATATGTGCTTGGCAGGAATAGCAATTTAATGCAGGATGCCTTACTGCACCACAGGCCGGTGCCTAAAGCTGCAGGCTTCAGCCTCAAAACCCACTTTATGATAAATGATGCCCACGTATGCAGATTAAGAGTAATCTCCAGAGTCCAACTACCAGGAATGCACACGCTCAGATTTGCAAATGCAGTACAATTTCATGCACCGATGAGACAGAATATCATACTGAGCCAACAATTTGCTAAGTGAGAATGTAAACCTGAAGTGTAAAACAACCATAGAGGCTTTAAACCAGGGGTGCTCAATACGTCGATCGCGATCTACCAGTCGATCGCAAAGGTAGTATTGGTAGATCGCATTACATTTAAAAAAAAACGACGTCAGCCTATCATCCATCCCGTCACTTGACTGATATACAGGGCAGCCAGTCAGATGACAAATGAATTTTTCTGACATTTCTGACTTGTTTCAACTAATTACTAATAGAAGAGAGGTAAGAAAACCGTTCGCTTTCCAGCTCTAAAGCACTGACTGACTCTGCGCTCTTAAAGGGGAAGTACACCTTTTAACAACATATACAAAATCACATAAAAACATGAATTCCAATTGACCTTTAACCTTTTTAACCATTATATAAAGTTATAAATGAAATTATGAATTATTAAACTACTCTGTACTTATATTATTGAAATATGAATTTTCTTAACACATTTTAATATATGAACTATTTTATATATATTTTTATAAATAACTCGCATGCTGAAAAAGTGTGAGCACCCCTGCTTTAAACAAACCCGCTGATTAGCCTACAAGGGGAATAATAAAGTAAGACCCAAGCCAAAGTAGTAATTGTTGGATCTCAACAGACACTGGGAGGACACGTACATATCAACTTTATAAGGAGATAAACACTATATGTCAGCTTATGTGTTAACAAGCTGCCCCTGACAAATGCAATTAATGTGGCTTTATGTGTAGTTCTAGGTTCTAGGTTTTACAAGCATGTGCACACACTCTCATCTCTCTCAGACACACAGAATCACTTCCACTTCCTGTTGCAGGAGTCCAAGCAGACAGAGCTTGTTGGACCATGCTGGGGCACGAGCCCTTTAACTCACTCATACACATAAACATGTAAGTTAGAGGAGACACCAGCCGTCACACAGGCAGGCAGTAACAATCCCGGACACAGCAGATCTGCTGCACGGTGCAGAAGTGGCTTTGCCAAGAGGTAATTGTTTCCACATTAGACGATATATTACACAGTCATTTCTCTCTGTCTGTCTGTCACTCTGTCTCTCTGTCACTCTTTCCTTGGCTGCTTTCATTTCTCTCTCATTATCGCCTCCTTCTCTTGGCATCGTCCGTTTCACCCCACATTGACTTTATGAAATGATTCAATATTATCTACACCCATGTCGTAGGTGTGATATCTGTGATTTTCAATAAAGCACTAGCAGGTCTTTCACTTTTACACACACACACATACACATGACACTTTTCCATGTGTCAAGGCCTGTGTTTCTCTCACCACTGCAAGTCTGTGCAAGCTGTTCTGTCAAAAAAAAAAAACTTTTACCGTGCATTAGGGCACATTTCAGGAGATTCAGACGTTCAGCACGGATATACTGAATGGGCAATTTCGCATTCAGAGTGCTCCTACATTAGTTTAGGTTTTTAGGGTTTGGCGCGCGTTTATTTTTCCTCTCCTGCGGCGAGCGGCATATGTTACGGAGCAGCTCCCCCCGGCCCGTTTGTGTGGTTCTGTTTCTGTCCCATAAATAAAAAGTGGAAATGCAGACTGAAACGGGGCTCAGCTCTGGTACCAGATGTCTGGGTATTTTTTGGTTTTTTTTTTTGGTTTTTCATTTTCATGGTTGTAAAGAAAAAAAAATAGCAAAAAATAACAGGTGATGGAAGAAAGAATTCAAATGAGTTCCAGTCCAACAACTGCTTGGTTATGCTTTTTTTTTTTCTGTTCGGTTCTGGACTGCAGAAGCAAAGCTCTGGTTTGTGGGTCGTCATCTGGAGTGTTCCGCAAAACCATGTGGTGGAACAATGACTGAAATTACCCCCCCTTCCTCCTTCCTCTGCGAGATTCTGGTGCCAAAGCAGGTGTCTGGGCTCTGGTTTCATGGCTTTTTGGGTCTTTCACACATGTCACATTTTCTGCTTGATTGAGCTCGGTCCTGGATTAAATTCCGGACCGTGTGCTGCATTAAATTCTGGGACTCGGTCTGGGGTCGCGGTTGCGGGCTGAGCTCTGGGAGGAGATTCTGCCTGGATGTGTTTTACTCCGCCGAACTCTCAGACCTCAGATACTCCGTCGGCAGTTCCACGTATTATTCGGGTCAGGGTGGCCAGATAAGTGAGGAGGGGAGAGGCGGAGGAAAAAGAAGACTGGAGGCATGTCAGCAGTTCTGCATGAGGAACCTTGAGAGAAAAGTGGAAGACAAATTATGTGGACATGATTCAGCAAGAAAGCAAAAAAAAAAAAAAAAGCTGGGATGGATGATGGATAGGATGGTGAGGAGGAAATGAGGAGAAGGTGTGAGTCAGCAGCTAGGTGGAGAAAAAGAGTAAGAAAGTGATGAAGAGGCTAGAGGACGACGGCGAAACCCAAGTCGGTAGCTGCGCAGATGTTCTGTCTCTGTGTCAGAGAGAGGGAAGACGAATATGTGGAAATATTTGCGCTGCACCATCTCAATGTACAAGCAATTATAAGCAGGATATAGTTTGTCTGACCTGTAATGACTGCAGGTAAGATTCACTTGACTGACCGTGTTGAGTTCATGACTGGCATCTTGAAGTTTATTATCAGTGTAATAACGTGACCTTGTGACCTTGCTAGTGGAGTATTTACCAACTGTTAGAGACCAAAGCCAAACTTATTGAAGACAAAAACAGAAATTCGACAGTTTTTTTGTTCCGTGACAGCTGAATGTGTGAATTAACAATTAACACGTTCACCACACCTGCAGTTGCAAGAAAACCATGTGAGACTTAAAGGTCATAAATAGTCCAGTTGTTTTTACACAACTTTATTTATTCTGTATTTATGGGTAGGTAGGTAGGTAGGTAGGTAGGTAGATACTTTATTCATCCCCTTGAGGAAATTCACATGTTCCAGCATACTTCGTTTGTAAAAAAGTACAATTTAAGTTAAAAATACAAAAAAATGGGATTAAAAGAACACGGAGATTTCCAAAACACAGTGAACAGACTTTTGAGGTGCAACAGATACTTAAATATACAGCAGGATTGAAATAACAGCAGGATTGAAATAACAGTATAAGGTGCGTTTATTGTATGTTATGTTACAGATTAACGATATGATGTGGTAATTAGTGAGCTTTAGAGGTGCTCATTGGCCAACTGCCAACTACTGGCTGGCATAATATTTATTGGACTGATATGAGAGATGTCAATCTTCTCATCTCATAGTATTTTTGACTCCTCCATTAAAGGTCTTGTTTTGTGGGGAATCTGCAAGCAACAGAAACAGATTCATAGATTCTAGTGGACGTATCTCATAGTTAAGTTAATCTGTTAAAATGTTTGAATTTTATACAAAACATTTCTTATTTTGATTCTCCTTACTCTTGTTGGAAAATGCAGTTTAGATCATGCACAGATAGTATATAATATGGAAGATGTGATCACCTGACCTTTCCCTGTTTTCTCAACTGAACAACACTCAACTCTGTCAAATGTTTCAGACCTTTTGTGTCTGCAGGAAGGCTCATGCTAAGGAGGAAAAACATCAAGAGGAATGGTAGCGCAAGAGTTTTGTGAAACCATGTAGCGATTATATTTTTGGACATACTATTTAAAACATTACAAATGCAGAACATGGAAATGCATGCAGTGCAATGTCTGCCGATGCCGATGTAAAGTGCTCATAGGAAAGCGGTGAGAGCAAGAAGGAACGTTTGGAAATGTAGCCGGCAGGCCTCCGACAGCGCTCAACACAGGTTGCTAATGTAACTGTCAGTCACTTACTTACCCCTCGCCCTCATCTCATACAGTCCTCATATCTGCCAAATGACACAGCCTGCTGGGACGCTCGAGGCAGAGACGGAGATCCAGAACAAACACATTAACGCCGCCTCGATGACCCTCCGCTCTCAAGCTTTTCCAGAAACCACCATTTTGTCCGTTCTCATCTTCCCTTTCCTCTCGTGATCTTATCTGAAAAAAAAAAGAAAAATCCAAACAGTTTTTAAATGTTGGCAAGAGGAAAGTATTCGCACTCTTTAACAGCTGCACCTTTGTCCTCTGTTGGCTTTCCTCTCCAATATGATTATCTGTAGTTTTCACAGTTTGAAATGTTGAAATACTTACTGCATACACACTCTTTTTCAACTTTCGACATCGCATCTCATACATAATTCATAGTCAGACTCTGCCAGTGCCATCATGTTTTGAGGCAAACAACTGAGGCCGTGTGTGATATATACAATAATATGTGCATACTTTTTGAGAGAGGAGCTGTTTGAGGCTTAAAGCTCAGCTCCCAGGAGTCTTTTTGCGTCTTGTTTCATCTGTTCCGACAGACTTTGTGCCACCTACAGAGGACCTGAGGTGAACGGGTGTCACATTTGTGAGGTTGGCAACATCATATGTTTTACAGTGGGATCGCCATATGGGCTTTAGAGATGCTCATTATGTCATTGGGGATGTTGGGAATTTATTGCCATAAACAGAACAGAAACACACACTGAATAGTTTTGAAGCTTTAAGTTAAGTTTTCATTTTAAATACTTACATTGGCTTTGTGTGTCCAGTTCATTTCAATTCAGTTTTATTTGTATAGCGCCAAATCACAACAGAGCAGGTCAAGATCGTACTCTACAATATTATTTATCGAGACCCTGTAGTTCCCATCATGAGCAAACACTTGGCGACAGTGGTGAGGAAAAACTTCCTTTTAACAGGCAGAAACCTCGGACAGAACCCGGCTCAAGATGGGCAGCCATTTGCTTAGACTGGTTCGTTGACTGTGTACAACATGGGCCTACAAGTGATTACACAGTCTGCTGAAATCTCAGAGGCCAACTATGTGTCACTTAAAGAAAGTGTACAAAGAAGATAACCTCTCCGAGCACCTTAATGTATTGGAATTCCCTTCTTCAGTCCATCATGCAGTAACTCTAGCTCTCTGAGCCTCAACCACCTGCTGCTGTGAGGGAGCCAGATGATGGCTCCTTAATTAAAATGTCCCCTGTTGCTGCTCGTGAACTTGACCGGGTCAGCGCAGACGGCTTGATACAATCTGTGAGTGTGTGAGCAAGAGTGTGTGTGTGTCAGATGTGCAGAGAGGAAGAAGAGTTGAGCATTAACTCACGGTGATGAGTTTGTTGTTGGATAAAGGAAAAAAAAAAAAAAAAAACAAGGTGAAAAACGCACTGAATCCAGAGGTGACCACAAACACATCTGGACATATTAGCAGTAAAGCGTCCACATGTAGCAGCTGTGTAATGGGAAATGCAGAACTAATGAAACTGGCAGTATACTAACTGCTATACTACATACATAATGGAGTGTTTAGACCACACCTGTTGAAATTTAGACATGGTACAAATACACAGTCAGTCAGGCAGATTAGTTACAGGATGCATGAATTAAGGTGAAAACATGGCGGCTTTCTTTTTTCTTTAACACCATGGCTCACAGATCTGCCTCTGTTGACACAGTGAAAACCACTGTTGTCTATGTCAGACTCCTTTAATCATGACCACGGTCACAATCTTAACCCATCCTTTAAATATGATGACAAAAGACGCTGTAAAGAAGCTATATTTTAACCAAACCATGATGCCTTCAGAAACCTTATCAACCAGTGATATCACTCATTGAGAAATGGTGTGATTCTGCTGTTGGAGGCCTCAAATTAGAAAACACTTATAAGTGTTGTTACGGAGGTTTTCATGTGTTGAGTGGATTGTTTTGTTATTTTTGATCATCTTTGGCATCAATGCTCTGGTCTCGTCACTTCCTGCAAGGATACATTAAACTCTCATTGGGAGTGACATTAGTGCTGGGCGGTGTACCGGCATCATAGTCATCAATGCGGTGATACTGCACCACGATATGGATTTTGCAATACTGTCACCACCGTGATAAATCAATAATAGCCCAATTCTAAAAACATAAGGCATTTTATTTTCTTCGCAAGTTCATTTGAGGTCTGAATATTTGAATATTTAGCCTATGGTTATGCTAGGCTAAGCTAAGCTATCCATAAAAAGACAACTAATGAAACATATGTTGAAGAAGAGTCAGAGCTTTATCCTGTATTGACTGAAAAGATACGCATGGAGTCTCTAAACCTGTTTTATACAGTCTATGGTCGGGAACCAGAGGGAGAGATGGAGAAAGAGGCGGCTGTGAATACGAAAACACATTAGCCAATGCCAGTCTTTACGTGAGTTATATAGTTTGGGTTTGGCAAATCACAAATGATCAACATTTTGTGTTAAAGATGTCTGATTATAATCAGTCTGCGTCTATCACCTGACAGTTGGCAAGATAAAACATCTGTACTTTTACCCCATGTTTATGGCCAATAAAGTTGAGCTTAAAAAAAATACTCCAGCAGTCAAATTCCCACATATCTGCATACAATTTAAAGCTTCATGTCGGCTTGTGTCTCCTTTCTCTCTTCCACTCATCCATCACTCGACCACAAAAACATCTTACACATTTCTAAACTTGTCAGATAAGGCACAATTTCTACATGACAGTAATGTTTATATGACAAACCAGCATTCTCAACTCTGCATACCTGGCAGGAATGTCTGCCTCAGAATCAAGCCTGGGTGAGGGCAGATATTTTGGGTTTACAGGTTGATGGTGTTGCACATGGCTGCTGGGTGGCAGACTTATACTTAGACTGCTACTGTGGCATTGTGTGTGTTTTATCACTGTGGCTTCCTGGCTGGCAGTCCTGGCCTCACGTGAAGCGGCATACGACCTGCGGAACAGAGATGATGTGTGCGTGTTTACAGAGTTCACACAGGTTGACGCTGCCGTGTATAGGTTTAAAAACGTCGCCCGATTTAGCAAAAGGCAACAAAGTTTTAATCGTCTCGTCCGCAGGCTCGAAACCATGGACGCCTGGCGATGGCTATGTTTAGCGATCTCAGAGTTGGCAGGAAACAAAATAATCTCCATGCTGTTTTTGGGATGTGTGTTTTTCTTTGTCTCTGACACTGCACATTCCTGCTGGATAACAGGTTTTAACCGGTTGTTATTATGCAGTATTGTGTTTCAAATTCTTCGCNACACACACACACACACACACACACACACACACACACACACACACACACTTCCCTCCCACCACCACGTTGCCATAGGTGGCAGTCGCAGTGGCTGCAGCGCTGCAGCGCTGAGGGGACCACACAGGGAGATCGGTTCAGAGAAGAGCGATAGGGGAAAACGCTGGCAGCGGGATGACTCCGTCCTCCCTCTGCTGCTGGATACGATGAGTCAGCAGTGTGTGTGGTTCGGGGGGGAATATACTCCGTGCGTGTTTGTAGGTTTATGATGATGGCTCTAAGAGCAGCAGACAGTGCTTGGTGGGAGTTGTAAACCTACAACGGCACGCAGAATATAATTCACCAACACAGAGTGTGGGGCTGTGTGCAAACTCTGGGCCGAAGCTGTTTTTAACACTTTTATTCCTTTAGAAAATCCCACTTGATTTCCACTCAAAAAAAAATGTTGATATAACATTGGTGAGCGGAGCCAACTCGACTTTCACTCCACGTTCAGGCCTTTAAGACACAGCTCCTTGGTGGCCTGTAGTCATTAATCCATAGTGTTGGAGGTCTGCACGGAGACGGGATTATTCTTTCTGCGTGTGCATGCAAACGGCATAATCTGACTCCTTTTTGTCTGTGTGTGTGTTTTGTGTGTGTGTGTGTCCATGTTTACCCAGTTGTAATTGGAGCGCAGGTAGAAACAGAGTGTGTCATTTTGTCCTAATCTCCTCCTGGGCAATTCAACCAGAAACAGCCCCCCATAGACCCTGCTTGACCCTGCACCTTGGCTGCAATTACAAAAGCCATATGACACACATATACACACACATAAACACACACTACCAAACCTGTCCAAATTCATCCTGTGCTAGACAGATACCAGGACCTCCACGGGCGTGCGTTTCCAGAGGAGATGTGACCTTAATTGCTTAAGTCTTAAATTATCTTTAATTGTGTTCGCTGTGTTGCTTTATGGTAATGGGAGGGGGGTGGGGTGGGGGTGGGGGGGTAGCCGGGTTCACGTTGAGCTATAGTTACAGCAGGAAACGGGGCAGTGAAAGGCCGTGTAGTCACCTCCAGCTGAGTCCACACACACACACACACAGGGTAGAAGAGGCACACAGACATGTCATTTACTTACTCTCTCCTAGATTCATATGTACTCATTAAACTGTGAAGGCACGCAAACACTCAAATATACTACAGGTGCAGGCACAAGAACTGTATTTCTTTTACACAAGGAAACATAAGAATACCACAAGTTACCATAAGACACATGTTAAAGTTAAACAAATGTAAAATGTCTAGAAATGTTTTAGAATTTATGTGACATACATCGGCAATTTTTTAAGAGACTGAAGTCATTTGGCTCAAACAAATATTATTTTGCCAACCTATAACACAATGTCACACAATATTAGAGATTAATATTAGAGATTAGTGCAGTGGATTTTCCATTCATCCTAAAATTAGATTGTTACAGATATGGGGAATGATTATAGGCTGAACAGTCAAAGCAAGATTTCAAAAGCAACCAAAATTATGTTGCATCCAGCAGAAATGTCAACACAGATAATCAAGTACCACTTGTGTTTTTTTGGAGGGGAGATATCAGCTTTTGCTGTTCAACAGAAGAGACACAAATTAGATATGACAGATCATCATCTTCTCATTTGTCTCATCTGGTTTCTGCAAAGTTGATGGATAATGTTTATGTTATTTTGGAAGTAAATCAACGTGAAATTAAACTAAATAGGATTTTGAAAATTGAGATGGACATGTCCTCTCTGTCCTCTCCTGTTGAATTTACACCATTGATGTCAGTTTGCACTGTGGAACATTGCTCACACCTTTGTGTTATACTCGACTATATAGGACTTCCTATGTGTAAACAGCATTAGCTCGTTGCATAAGTTCACTCTGAGCTCATCTATTCATTTCAACTTCATGCACCAACTTTCTCTCCAGCAGTCGAGCAGGTAGACTCAGACTATAAGCCAAGCACATAGAACAGGGAGGAGGCTTGAGGCTCCGTCCTCATCCAAGTCCTTTAGTTCTCTAATGGATGATTAGTGGGTGGAATTCAGATCTCTGCAGGGAGGACGAGCTTCGCGCTGGAGGACGGCCAGTCTGAATCCTTTTCCAGTCATTATCTTCTTCTACCAGTGCGGATTTTATGGATTTCTACTAAAACTCCAGGGTTAGATTGATAATGGTCTCTTTTGAGGTTTCTGTGGTTGCTGTCATAATGCTGGAATGAAGTGCATGCTGTTGTGGTTTGTTTTTTTTTTTCTTTCTGGCCCAGACAGCTGACTTCAGGTCAGCAGCACCACTGGCCTGATGAAAGTATCTGTTCTGCTACTTGAAAATGATGCAATTTACAATATGGGGTCATATCAAACATGTCCCTCGCTGATTAGCGTGTCACAGAGAGTGAAACGATCTCATTGGTTGAATTAACTCTCAGTGGGTGGAGCCAAAACTCCTTCACTGGCCAATTACTAAGGTAAGTAAAAAGGAAGTTCACATTATGAAGCTTCATGTATTTGCTTGTAACAGAAAACTGGCATCTTTGCTATTTGGCTCCGGATCGCCGAGTGCCAAGATTATGAAAAAGTGTCATTACCATTTATATTGTTCATTTAAACAATATTTTGACCGCAGCCTCTCCACTTTGCCAATGTTGCTCTCCAAAAAGCTGTCTTTCCTCCGCTCTTACTGAGATTCAACATAAGCAATGAGATTATTTCTTTCTCCAGAGGAGCTCTGATTCAGAGAACTGTCTGGAGAAGGAAATCTGGTTTAAATTAACTCCAAACATTACAGGGACTGATGCTCAAGAGGGGCTGAAAACACTGTAACTCTGCAACAAGGAACATGCTTCTTATTTTACAGACTCTGTAATATGGATATATTTCAAGCAGCAAATAGAAAATGATTGAGCCGTGTGTCGCTGCATTGTCTGATATCACCGATGTTAAATCATCACAGAGTAGTTGTTCCCCACCGCTGCACATCACGCAGGTGGGTGCATCACAACAGCAGCTGTCGTACTTACAATCCCTCAGTGTCAACACGTCAGCATAACAGGCACCAAGCTCCACCCGCCTCCCTCCATCCTTCACCGTGTCTTTTGATTTCCGAGGTCGGGGGGGGGGAGACGCTGGGCGACGACAGCAAGAGGTCAGAGCTTGACCGTCATTAAACTGTCAGAGGTCAAGAGTGGAGGCGAGACCCTGATGTGTTCTGTGATGTAAACCTGCTTTCATCAAAGACTCAGGGAATGTGAATAGATGGATGTTAGTGTATAAAGTCTGGTTACGATATTCATTTTTTTCAGAATTTTAAACATAATGGTTTAATTTAAAGGTACAGATGAACAAATGATCTGTGCTCTTGAAACCAGGCTTTTCAAGAACTAGTGTCATTGCATGTGGCTAAGATACACTGACAAAATAAAGTAGAAGAGGCGCTTCAGATGGAAAAATTATCATTATATTTATTACATTTGCAAATGTGACAAAATGTGAAAAATGTGACAAAGATGTTTTGACATAAGACCATCCTCAGTCTAACAGTCTAAGTACAGATGAGTCAATTTAAATATTCTTATAAAATGTGTAAAATCATACTATTAATTGATGAACAAACACAGTCCTACAAAAGACATACAAAAATGCATGCAACCATGACAAAATGCAAACTAGAACATACACACATAAAAAACTGAAAATTAAATTAAATTAATATATATGCACATATACTAGAATTTATTGCAATATTGCACAGCACATGCATAATGTAAACAAATGTAAACAGTGGTATTTCACAGTATGTAAACAGTGACATTGCAGTGTTGTAAACAACAGTAATATTGCACAGTATGCACATAATATAAACATGTAAACAGTGACATTGCACAATGTGTAGACAAAAAAAGAAGCACAGACTGATATCTATTCAAGATTGCATTAAAAAAACTTTTAAATGTTAAAGCCTTTAAGGCATAATGCTCTTTATTTTCAGTCAGTTACCTGTGAGAGTTTCCTTTATTAGTCCCACAATGAAGGAAATTTCCAAGAGTTTAGCAGAGGATGGTTTCGATCCATCGACCTCTGGGTTATGGGCCCAGCACGCTTCCGCTGCGCCACTCTGCTCACGGCTGTCATGCAATCACAGGAGTCTGTTGCATGTGTTGTCTCTAATTTTGTTGATCCAGGTTCAGTGTGTACCTTCATCATGGCGCTGAGATCTAGGTGTAGCCAGTATAGCCAACTTTTTACCTTTAGACTGTTTATATTTCTGAATCTTTCTGTCCATCTGGCTCTGTTTTTGGTCTCCACTACCACTGATTTTCTCACAATACAGGATATACAGTAGAAGCATGAATGTCCAGAGGTGACTAACTGACACCGTTTTAAACTTCTTTTTTTTTTTTTTTTACAATCAACTCATGAAAAAAAAGCCAGCAGCCAGTAATGCTGACAGGAGTTTCAGCCTCTCCTGAAGTGTAAATCATCAGTCAGACCTTACCTGCGGTGCCAGCCAGACTACAGCCAGCACTAACTATAATGAAAAAAAGATGTCATGCATAAAGTTGAAGCATGACTCTGGAGAAAGATGCTAAAAGTTCACATAAATTATCGGTGTTGACAGGGAATGGTTGCGCTTTAACTTCTGCGTTGTAGCGTATTTGCCTGTTTATTTTAGAGAACTTATTAATATACAAAAACACCACTGGCTTCCCCTTCCATTTACAGCACAAAGTATTATTTCATAGTTCATACATTGCGAAGATGTTGGTTTGCCACTTACACTGTTATTTCAGTGAAATTACTTTCCCTATAAATTCATCCGCCAGAGCAAATGCATACGTCTGAGCCCCTATACACGCGGTCAAAAGTGCAGCATTTGGTTTTATAATCAGCGATATAACCCCAACTTAGCTAAAGAAAGCTCCTTGTTAAAATAATTAAAAAGTGTTTATGTTGCATGATTTATTTCATTTGAAGTCGGTGGAAGCTTTCCAGCAAGAAACACACGACGTACCTGGAGGTCATGAATCTGAGAGCGATCGCAGCGAAAACCCACGTCAGGGAATATTTGCTGAAATAGTTTATATTGACAAACATATGGGCGGGAGAGGCACTTAATGCAAAATATAGCACGTTGCCAGGTACATTTCTGTGGTTTTCCCTACTCTGTGTATGCAGTGTATGCATTTACGTGTGTGTGTGCATGCATGTTGACGCACTTGTAGATGGATATTTCACAGGCTTGGCATCAAGTCCTTTACTTATGTGTGGTCCTTCTGTAAACATGTCAGTGTTGGAAACCGTTCAACATGCGTGCACACATACACAACGTACACACATACCCAGCATATGCACACAAACAGCATCCCTGCACACAGCCTGTGAATGAAGTTGATTGGTTTAAATGAGAACATGGTTTTGTGTTGTAAACTACTACAGCAAATATGCTTTCTTCATTTTTCTCTCTATTACTCCCTAAAGACGCACACACGTACGCACACACACACACACACACACACACACACACACACACACACACACACACACACACAGTTAAATCTAGGTACTAGCTGATATTACAAATTTGCAAGGTTGTTGGCTGGAGGTCATGAGTGCAACCCCACCCCCCTACCCCCATCCCCCAAAGCAACTGCATTCCTCTCAGAAATGCACCAACAAATTATTAAGCATGTTTTTCCATACATTTTGACAATGCTAGGAAAACAAATACACTCAAATGATTTCACTTTGTCACTGAAAGACAAAAGAAAAAGCTGCACGTAATGACTTGAGCTCTGTCTCTAACTCAGGAAAGCAGCATAGACAATAGCTGGTGAAGATTTGAGCACGGTGGAAAGTGGCTCTAAAGCCAGCACAAAGAGGACGGGGGCACAGGGCCGCCCTGGCAGGTAAACTCTTGTCAAAGGGAAAAACTTACCCGCATGAAATTCATCTAGAGAGTTACACAATGAAACGTTAGGTGAAATGCAAACAAGCTGACTTCCACCATGCACGACCAGCGGTCTGACTCAGCCGCAGGACTGGACTCTGTATCGCTCACATGACGCAGTGTCCTCCTCCGAAGCTGGTGGTGATGGTTGCCATCTGGCCTCCAACTCGCTCTTGTCCTGATGCAGAGTTCAGGTTTTATTCTGTGAGTTTTATTACCTGCAACATCCCTGGTTCGAGTCTCTCCCATCATTTCCTGACAGGCCTCTGCTGTTAACTCTCTAATAAAGGTATAACATGCCCAAAAAAGGTCCTTGCAGGATTGACTTAGTGAAATGAATAAGAGAAAATAGAAAAATATTGTATTCATTTTTTGCACAAATGAATGAAAACTGCTTTTGTTTCATGAATTCAGTCATTTCAAGCTGGAGCACGTTGATTGCTAAAAATTGAAAATCCTATCAATGCACTTGTATTTAGAGTTTTAATAGCCAAACTTATCCAGAGGTCAGAGATCATCTGTTGCCTGGAATGGAATCCATTTCTCTTTTTATGAAAGAGCTGTGTTGTATATTAATTAGTAAGATGAGTAATCACAGATTCGATGGTCGACCAAGTTTGACTTTCGCTCCGCCCACTCAGCTGTAAATCACTTCTATCGATTGAGCATACTGTGTCTTTATCTACTCCTGTTTCACAAGCACAGACACATTTCATTTATTTAACTCCATGTTTTCCTTTGGGGAGTAAACCATTTTTTTTCAGTTCATTTAAATTTATAAGAATCAACTGAATGGAAATCTTTTTTCTTTTTTTTTTTTCCTCCTCCTCTTTTTGGCGGGGGGAGTTTTATGGCTAGAAAAACAGAATTTGTGGTTTCGACGGTCGAGGTTTGATGCAAACGGCTTTGGAACCTTTTATGCAACCTGGCGTCCAGGAGACTAAAGAAAATATTTTGCTTTCCACCCTTTTGAGCCTTTTAGCCTCTGCTAGGGGAAAAGGAGAGAGGGGCTGAAAAAAAAAAACTAGTGGAGAAAAAAAAAAGTCTCTCCAAGGTCAAATGTCCTGAGTGGGATGGCTGCCAGATCTGCTCCATAACCACTTTGCTCACACACAGTTATACACAGAACACACACACACACACACACACAGGTGAAAAGACGTAGACCATACTGCAGGTACACACGTTAAACCTCTCCATGTAATCTGGAAAGGATAAAATCACAGTTCAAATTATGCATTGGTGTAAACCGAAAAGTGTGTGTGTTGTGTTGTATTTATGTTTGTGTGTATGGTTCATGAAATGGTTAAAAATATATGCAAACACATACCTGAAAAGTCCTTCAATGTACTTTATTGTGAGTGCAGAGAGATGATCAGATAAGTGCAGTGTGTAAAGATCATGGAAAGTGTGTGTGTGTGTGTGTGTGTGTGTGCGTGCGCGCAGTACACAAAGTGAGGGCAAACAAATGGGAGTTTCCTCGTCACAATCCTGTCTTTGTGTGCATGCGAACATGTTGTGCTTCCACTGTGCTTTACGCTCATTGAGAGGTTTAATCTGTGATTAGCCATGATGTCATATGTACACACACATGCGCGCCACACATACATGTATATAAGTGCACGCACACACACACACACACACACACTCCCAGTCTACAGCCCCCTGTGTGCAATTAGGATGCAGAGTGGGGCAGCTTAATGTAAAGTCCATTACTGTAGCTGAGAGCCTGATTACACTCAGAGGTCATGTTCGGATGTGGCTCCCTCAGGTCCCTCGGCCACACAGAGGTGCCGCCGCAGAGAGGGTGACGAGGTGGTGTGTAGGCCAGAAACGAGTTCACTGGTGGTCCAGCGTCACTTAGGCCTGCGTCCAGAGCTTACTCAGCTCCACCAACAGGCAGATGTTCAGATCAGAGAGGCCTGCTGCTGTTGGATATTACACTTTGATGAAGGAAGACTGTTAATTTTTAGTGGAAGGTGACTGGATGGAATACCAGTGGATTTTGAATCAGATGAACATTATGGCAAAAGGCATATGTTCTGATTTGTTTAAGTATTATCACTTATTTGATATCAATGAAAGGCTGGCAGGTTTGTGGCTGAACTTGTTGGGAACATGCAGAGCTTGAAAGCAGTGCAATACATTTACTGCAGTGTCTTTTTATCGTCTTTGTAATTTAGTGACTTCATTTTGAAATCAGTCACAGAATCACGATTGACTGTCACCACGAAGAAGTAGATACCATTAATAATATAGGAGAAAGTAAAGATCATCGCCATACATGTTGTAAGATATAAAAACTCATGAATACGTGATTTTTCCTCGTTACAAATCCTTGAAATGACCTGTTCTCCTCCTCCCTCATTGAAAAATTCGGAAATTACTGATACGAAAATATGTTGCATTTCAAGAGTTAACTGCTGGACACAAGATATCACAAGGTCTGTTCTCAATATGTGTGTGCTGGACATGGAGGAAAAGTGGAGGCTGACTTTAAAAATTCACAAGCTCTGTTACCTGCTGAAGATCTGATAGCGGATGGAAACACTGTTCTCAGATCAGATCTTCTAAACTTACCTATTGTCTCATGCAGCAATTTATTGTGGGCTCGGCCTAGTTTTACCTCAAGTTGAAAATGAAGTCGTTAACTAATAGTTAAAATGTTAAATCTATTGCAACAATCAATCTCAAATCTGAATCCATGTGCCATTATATGTGAAGCATCACAGCCTTCACTCGCTTTTTTGTATAGCCATGGATTTTAATTGCTTTGTGCATACAGATGAGTTGACATCATTATTTCCCTCCAAGTAATTAATTACCATTCATCTAGACAAGCTTCTGGAAACTTGTTTCTTTACTGGAGAGATTATGCTCTTCTCCTACGATTGGTGTGGGCCTGTCCGTCTTTCTCATCCGACCCTCCATCCATACTCAGGAACATGGTGTGAAGTTTTCTCAGGCTGCCGCTGCTCCTGCTGATGGAGAGCTCTGTAAGACGACCCAGGAACCAGCTGGAGCTGCAAATAGATGAGGTGCGCATGTGTGTGTGTGGGTGCAAGCGTGTGTTGATCCATGACTTCATAATTACCGGCCGCTCTCAGGGGACCATCAGAGTGCTGCTGGTGACCTAAGCAGTGACCTCATCAGTGACATCACAGCCGATGGGGCTCCGCTGGAGCTGGGAGGCAAAAACAGGAAGCTGTGATTGAGTACATGCAGGAGCACATCTGCGTGTGTGTGCACAGTTCCCGTGTGTGGCCTTATGTCTGTATTTATAGATGTGTGTGTGTGTGTATGCATATTCGAGCTGTTGGTTGGCTCATGTGCTTATGCTTTCGTATGCAAAAAGTGAGTTCATGTTGGTCTACAAATTACTATGTGCATGTGTAGCTCAAAGTCTCCCACGTCTGATTTCTTCATGAGCTTTCACATGACAATTTGAGCAGCATCAGCTCCAGGGGTGATGTGTGAGGTGACCTTATAGGGCACAACAGAGCTTTAACTGTGACCTAGACCTGTGTCCTTACTTATGTTCAACTGTGTCCTGTCAGTCTTTTAGGTTTTGACTTTTACGCAGCAATATAAAATTACGTCATTTTGCATCACTATATAAACTGCCATCTGATCTCCCTGAGGCTGTAATATATATATATATATATATATATATATAGAGAGAGAGAGAGAGAGATACATACATACATACATAGAGTAATTAGCAGTCTTCCTAGGCATATTTTTTAAATTGCGTCTTTTCTTGTCGTATGACTTTTTTTGTAATATTATAAGCAGTGCACTCTTTTCTGATATTGTACCAGGATATTTTTGTGTCCTAGAGTGCTTTGTCTGGATTGATCTGTTGGGGCCAACATCTACTAAACACTTAAACTGAAATGACATTCTCAACCAACAGCAGCACTTTGTTAATCAGCATTGCACAGAATCACATTTCTGAGCTCCACTGCTTGTTGTCATTTTGTGTGACTTAATGTCAGTCATGATTTACAACATTGTATGGATCCCATACTGTGTGGATTGGTCAACTATATCTGACACACCCAGTATATATAATAATATATAATGAATTCAGCACCGATATTGAGCAGCAAATTGGGGAAGAATATGATATGAATTAATAAATTAAGTAACTGAGGAAGACTGACAGACAGAATAATGTGGATTCATTTGTACAAAGTTAAATTGTTTGGACATCTGGAGAGATGCTGCAGTTCCAATATGTGCACATTGAGCTGCCACTAGCTTAATTGTGAAAAAAATCTCAGAAGATAAATGTAGTTTGGAGACATCTCTTCATCACTATGCTTGGTTTCTATTGCTTGCATCATACAATAAATATCTACAATCATTCACAAGAATACAGTAAGAAAGATTTAACCTGTGATATAAGAACTGCATAGGATTCAACGCCCACAGATGTTCATGCTGGTGCCGTCTGTGATGCACCTGAGGGGACGAGCCCGGCCCAGCAGGAAGCCGTCACACCCCTGATGTGTCCTGGTGCTCCCGCCGACCTCTCGGGTCTTCACTGCGCCCCTCGTGACAATCCAGCATCCCTTTGAATCTGCTGTGAGCAGTGCTACTGCTGCAGGGCGGGGTCATATAGCTGAGGTCGGAGGTCAAAAGTCAGCACTCCAGCAGTGAGAGGCTGATTAAGCAGCGCCTTCATCTCTCTCTCTGATCCCGACCTCTCGGCTGGACATCAAGAGAAGGAGCCTGAAAGATGAGACGGGAGGCCGTCACTGGCACATGCTCAGTCACTGATCCACACATGCCCAGAACACTGTCATTTAATTCTGCATGTGTTACACAATTCCTCAAAGAGAAGGCAGAATTAGAATTAGATTAATGATTCACATCATTTATACACAACCTCTATGAAAGGTGTAGAGCTGAATTGAGATCAGGTGATTGCGAATGCCACAGCATATAATTTATGTTATATTTACGCTGATCAAATCATTGAGGCATTACTTTAGCCCTGTAAGGAACCATCTGCATTCATCAAATTTCCTTGCAGGTTACACAGTCATTCAAAATCACAGCAACAGAAAATGCAGCTGAACAAAGAGATCAATACAGTACAAATCATTATTTTGTAATTCGTTAACCCTTTGAGCCCTAGGCTAATTTTCAGGCCTCTGCTCGAAAATTACATACCCATAGTAAAATGAGTGTATCTCTGCAACCACAAGGTCTTTTTGAATAATTCTTTTGTTCAGATGTGTAAATATCTGTATATATGTTACTGGTTAAGAGTAAATGAAGATGGCACACAGCACAAATGAAAAATTTCAGGTTCGCCTGAAAAAAAAAGCACTTTTAGGATAATAATGCCTTTAAAATTATCCAGCTGCAGCTCTAAACCTCTATCAAATCATAGCACAATATGTGAGCATTGTCTCTGCAAAGTTTGACTCTGATAAAGTGAAGCAGAACAAAACTAGAGAGGTTTTAGTTAGGGATGAGCCGGATACTCGTTTCAGACGAGTATCCGTTACGGATAAAGCATGTTTGACGAATACGATTATGATACGAATAAAATCCGTCAATATCTGTGCTCGTGCTGAAGGAAAATCCTCATTGTGGAACTGACTGTCTTCGCGCTCTGTGACTGGCCAGTCACACACAGCGCCCGCCCCTCCCTACACAGACACGTCTCTGCCATAGACTGTATGGTCTCTGCCGGTCTCTGCACGTCTCTCCCAACATATGCGCGGTGCATTTGACAAGACAGAGCTGAAAACGGCTCGCGTCGCGTCGGTAAATGCCTCCGCTCCGGTCCGATTTTTTTTTTTTTTTTTTTTTTTAACCGTCTGCTTGCTCTTAGTTTGGCTGGTGATATGAAGTCAATTGAAAAATGCTCGTACTGAACGCGGTGCTTTTGAGAAGAAGTGAACAAGGCTGACATATTATTTCCCTGTTTGCCATCACTGGATGTTTGCATGAATCATGAAGTTCACACAGATCATTAAAAAATAAACAGTCTTACAGACCATTTACACACATACACACATATAGCTGTAGCTGAACACACAAAGTAGCCTATATTAATATTTTTATTGTATGTGGCTGCATGCAGTATCTGACACTTTCTCTCTGCAGTTCATAAAATTTATTATAATTATTATTGAGATATACTGTATATAGGCTTTGAATGCAGTAGATTAGCAACTTCTGATCAATCCATATCAATTTCAGACTTAAAATAATGTACAGTTTTAAGCCTCACCCATTTCTGCATTCACTTCCGGTTTAGGCCCCGCCCACTCCGAATACAGATACAGATACAGATAATGTAGATGGTTAAACAGATACGAATACAGATACAGATAATGGTGTACTCGCTCATCCCTAGTTTTAGTGCAGACAGTGCAGGCCAGGTCACATCTTGGCACAGCTTGTGACATCATGGTTATCCTAGTACCATGTGTCAGATTCACGGTGCTACATAAATTTACTTATTTCCCACTATTCTAGGAACAAAGTTGCTCACAAAAAAAGCTTCGTATTATTCAAAACAAAGGCCCCGCTGCGCATATTCTGCACATGCGTCTTGTGCGTAAAGCCGATAAAACTAGTATGGAGCTGTATGTGTACCAAAGTGAGATTGACAGCACTGTAAGCCAATTGGAAGCCCCAGAAGGCAACTAGTGCGCCAGCTTGCCTTGCGCCTCGGCCAATCCCGTGCCCCTCCCCCGTAGGCAAACAAAGCCTCCCAGAGACATCCGGGTTGTTTGCATTGAGGCTAAGGAAGTAGCGCTAACTGTTTCTGGTGTGGATTTACCGATAAACAAACTTTTCATGGCGAAACAGCTAAGGTAAGAGAAATTTTATGACTATAGTCTACGAAGCTGTTGTTTGTGTTGTTTCTGGCTGTTGCTTTGGTTTTAAAGAGCTTTGATGGATATGGTTTGAATCAGTGGACTGTCTGCTTTCGTTCGAGGGGTTGTTTGTCCTTTTTGCATAAAGTACCACAGCGCTACAGCCAGAACAGAACAGCGAGTGGGTTGACTTGGTGGCGCTATATTAATTACTATGTTTGATAATTCATTTAGCTGGCGTTTGGTGCATGTAAAAATGCTTGTGTATTTTTGTAGCCTAGGTTCTGCTGTTTAATTTGATGTGCAGCATTATTATATTCTCTCATGATTTGTACATTGTTTCACACTATTTCTTTGTCTTACGTAGGGGGGGCCCCCAATTGGGTGGCTCTCAGGCTCAAAGGTTAAGAAACTGAAAAACCTTTAAAAAGATTTTCCTCAGTTTTTCATCTCAAGGGCAAAATAGAAATCACAAGTCAACATAAAAACTACGATGAAAAGGAAGCTCAGATTTTCTGAACTGTCTTGCGCCACCATGAGTTCCGGTGACAAAATTTACACCGTCCTCTAAATCTTAGCATGTTATATCTTATTTCTTTCCTCCGTACAAAAAAAAAGAAAAGAAAAAAGGGTTAAAACAGCAATTTGAGATTTTTCCGCTGATGATGTGCCAGGCCATTTCTTGGCCTGGGTGGCGACCTCCTGGGGTCACCGCTGATTGCCTGGAAAACACACGGCGATATCTCCTGCTATAAGCTTCTCCTTGATTTGAACATGATGTCAGGTTGTCATTATTCTCCACTTTCCCCCGAGACAAATGGGCTGCTTTTGTTGCAGTTGGCAGCTTGACTTCCCGTTCCGTTTTATCTGTTTGCTTAATGCCAGTGAAATTATGATCCTTTTTAGAATTCTTTTTCATGCCATTTTCATTTTCGCCTCGTGCTTCCATCTTCTCATTTGCAGTGTAATTTCTGACGTTTCATTTGTTTCCTTGGCTCGCGACGCTGCGCAGTAAACGCCTTTTCAAATCGTTCAATCTTTATCTACTCTTTGTTTTTGCTCTGCCTCGCCTTCCCACACCTCATTTCTCTTTGCCTTGGCACCCTGCCCTCTGCACTCCCCCCCCCCCCTGCTCCAGCCTCTGCCTGTATATACTCTCCCAGCTCCATATACTGTAGTTTTAGTGGTGGTGTGCTCTTGTTGGTCATTAATACCCGAGTTAAATGGTCTGTGACTCTTCCTGGCCTGGCGAGGAGGCAGAGACGTATAGGTATAGCTGGTACTGTTCCTTCCCCGGCAACAGCAGGCCTCAGAGGTCGAACAGCTACAGGCCTGTTTGTAAAAGGACGGAGGTTGACATGGGTGGGGAGGAAAAGACGTGAAGTGACATGCATGTTTGAAAAAATAAAAAAGAACTAGGGACAAGACCTGAGTGAATGTGGGCTATTTAATTTAGCGCCTCCTGCCTCCACTTGGTGCATTACTGGTTCAGAGTTGCCCTCAGACACACTGCGGTTTTCGGAGATTTACACTTAGCATAATTATGGACTCCGAAGACGACATATTTACACCAGCTTTGCATCTGAAGAAACTGTGGTCACCTTTGGCAGCAGGGGTCGCAGCAATTACTGGTGTTTCCCGATGAAAAATTGCAATAATTTCGCTTCCACCTTCAGCAAACTTGACAAACTTTTGGGACAACAAATCAACTGACCGCTCAGCTTCCATCCGCAGGCCACCTAGGAGCAGCTACCCCCCGCAAGCCCCTTCTCCCTCTCCCCTGCCATGACGTATCATTCCCAAACAAGAACGCCTCTTGTGTCCCTCTTTCTCGATGTGTCTTATTTCCCACCGCGAGCCACCGATGATCGTGTCACCCTCGGGGTGTCGTGAAAAAAAAAAAATCCCAGCGGAGAACATCCCTCGTCGGGCCGTCGTCACTCCCGATCGAAATAGCATTCTGCATCAAAAAACCAAATTAAATATAAACTCAAGTAGTGGCGGCACCACCCACGGTACGCACACACTCCGACCTCCTTCGGTAAACAAGGCAAGGCTTTTAGCTGGGGCCCCACCGGTGGTCCGACTGCGGTCCCGCCTCGCACCGGGGCCCGCGCTGGCATCCGTTTGAAATCCAAACCCGTCCGAGCGGAGGGATGCTACGCCCTTTTCAGACCTGGCCGCGGACCAGGGGCCGTAAATGTGGCTCCTGACCTGAGGTGGACAAACGGAGGGGAGGGAGGAGGACGACTGAAGGGAGGGAAAGGGATGTAAGGTGTGTGTGTGTGCAGCTTTGTGCACACGCAGTTCAACATGTGAGATATCAGGGATGAAGCACTGAAGATGGAGAGAAGTTTTGAAGCGTGAACTGGACGGAGGATTTTTTTTTTGCAGGGCGGGGTAATATATCTTATGTGGTGTATTTAAAAAAATCAGGGTGCATCAGAGAGGAGTGAACAGAAAAGCCTCCCTGGTCAGCTCGCTTGGACTATGAAAGAAGCCATTCAAGGCTGCGGGTGGCGACAGCTCTGGCACGCGGCTCGAGAAAAACAAAAAACGACGCTCGATATGAGGAACGTCAAGCGAAAAAACGGGGAAGCCAAAAAAGATTTTCAGCAAACATTTAGATTTTTTTTTTCGACACCCACCTACTCCTTTGGTGGTGGAATGATGGAGTCAGCAACTTTCTTGCCCTACTTTTTTTTTTTTTTTTTTTTTTTTTTTTTAAATTTTTCATACTTATCGTCCAAGATTTAAAATCAAAGTTGGCATGAATGTGACATGAAGCAACTTCCATAACATCTTAATTTGTTCCTCCCCGGGGCCTGACAGCGAAGTCATAACTTCAGTTGTCACTCTGTATTCAAACAGGGAGTTCCAGTGGGATGTATGTGGGAGGCTTTGTGTGTGAGCGTGTGTGCGCATGCATATCGCCACGCATGCATGCATGTGTGGACATGGCCATCCGTGCATTTTTAGCAGGCGGACACCTGTGGCAGACAAAGGAGGCCTTATATCCCTGCTGCGGGATGGCACTGTCATTCAGCAGAGCCCCAGCTGCACAGTCCGCCACCACCCCCCCTTATCAGAATGTGACTCTTTTGTGTGTTGCATCACCGTTGAGCATCACATCCATATTTGTATTAGAGTTCTCCAAAATCTATACATCTAGTCCACAAAGACTGACTTCATACAATCTGGTGCAAAGTCGTTAATGTGCGTATTTTTGAGACTGGGAATAATGACAAAACAGCTCACACCCTGTACCCACGCCCAAAACTGAGTCCTAATCTGTTTCTGTCTTTTCATCCACTCTTCTTTATCTGTTCCATCTTGAGCTGGAAGAGGGTCAAGCAAAAACAAAGGAGTTGTCACAGCAAGGCACCAGGCCAGAACCCACCCCCCTCCTCACTTGTCTCCATCACTAACCTCCGCACAACAAGCTCTTTATGGTGAGCGCGGAGGAGCACCGCCTGTCAAAAGCTCAAATACAGTGAACTGAGGAACACCCATTAACCAGTGATAACAAATCTAAACAGCACAGTAGCTGCAACTGTTATTTTCATTATAAATTAATCTGCTGATTTGCTGCTTATTCTCATGATTCATCGATTAATCACTTAGTCCATTAGATGTTGAGCCCAAAGTGACGTCTTCATATTTCTTCTTTTGTCCAACAAACAGTGCCAAACCGTTTGTTTATAAGATAAGATAAGATAAGATAAGATAAGATAAGATAAGGTATACCTTTATTTTCCCCACTGTGAGGAAATTCCATATATTTAAGAAGCTGGAACCAGCAAAATTTGACATGTTACTTGTTGAAAAGTGATTGAAACAAGTAATCAATTATCAAAGTAGTTGGCATCTAAATTACTTTCGATTGACTCGCCTGATGTTGAAATCATTGACTCTAACAGGATTTCACTCTCTGATGATGTCGTGATATATCAACGTTCCTGTTGCTCCTGCTCCATGCACTAAAATGTGTTTTTGTAAATGAAGTGATGAAGCTTGAAACGGTCTTTCTGGGCACCACAAAAGGTGAAAGGTCATGTTTATACCCACTGTATGTCGTGTGTTTCTGTCCATTTGGAGGATTTCTTTGTAGGTGATTTGCATGTTGGTCCCACGCTGCATTTAGGGACTTTCAAGTTGCGCCCATATGCAGTTTTGTTGTAATTGTTAATCAAACATGAGTGAGTGAGTGAGACAAATCTGATTGAAAATTAGATTTGAATTCTCTCCTTGAATTCATTTCTGTATGGAGATTGTCACTGTGATCTTTTCCACAGGCTAAACTCTTCTTGTTGAATCCCACTTGTGGCTTGTTAGTAGAACACTATGTGTATCCCAGCACGATGAAAAATGTGTGTTTTAGCACGTGGCTCCAGGCCAGTACCAAGTAATGCCTGTCGTAGTAGCAGTGATCACACAAATGCACGACGCATGTTGACTCCATCCTTTCATCAAAATAGAATAAATTATCCTTCTCTCACACGTGTATCATAATTCAGATTCAGCTGATTAAGAAACAAACCCATTATTGTTATTTTCAATCCAAAGTCCATTAAGATCTCGCCCCTCGCTGTGATGAGGCTCTACTGAAAAAAACCCCTGTTGTGTGATGATGATAGTTTCACATGTGAGGGTTCTGCCCTTCACAGCCATTAGAGCTGAGGCCTGGTTATCGTCAGCCAAACTTTGAAGGAGAACAGTAGGGGATGTAAAAGTTGATGCCAGTGCTGTGGGGAAAAAACCCCCACAATAAATTAATCAGTCCTCATTTTGTAAATTTATGGTTTGCGATCAAGTTTGTATTTTGCACTTGGATGTCGTCAAGTATTCTTTGGAAGGCAGTAGTTAAAAACATTTCAGAAACAGTATGAAGACTATAAATGGATCTGTGGCAGCAGCCACAATATTAGTGTCTCTATGAACATTTATAACGCACCTGTTGTGCTTTTACAACTCCAGAGCACTTTTTTTCTTGAACGTAACACAGTAATACAGAAGAACAAAATCACCATAGCATAAAATAAAATGAATGTCTTTTCCAACTATACCCTGAAATGGCCGATGGTTAAAAGCAAAACTTCATATTTTCCAAGCTATTCCTCTTTGAGTTGGAACTAAAACGCAATCAAAAATGATACAGTGCGACTTTGACTTCGCCCCTCCAGCTATTCATTTACTTCAGAGAGCTGCTCTCTCTCACCCAGATGCACGAGAGTCGAATGCAAATAGCCGTGGCAAGCTGATGGAAAGCGGCAACACCGCGAAGGTAAATTACGACACTTCATCACGAAATAAACGTTGGAACGCTCCAAGCATCACAGATTAACAAGAACTAACATTATAAGCACATCCGAGGGGCGATTTTTCCTTTAAACTGCATTATTTGACCTTCCAACGCGTCACCTGCGAGAACGTCATGGCGCTCGCCGCACCTTGGCGCTCGCTTAATGGAGACAGAGGGAGTGACGGAAAGTGAGTGTTTTAGCAAAGGAGCAACACTGACAATGAAATTGGGTGTTTGAGAGTGATAAAATAGAAAGAGGGAGCGGGCGATCCATTAAGGCTAACCGTTTCTGTTTGGAAAGTTCTCCCTGGCAGCAAATTCGTCCCAATCATCGAGCTCTAATGTAATCACTTTATGAGGCCGAGGCATAATGAATATAGTGTTTAGGTGTGCAGATCCAGTCCCGGGCCCCGGTCCTCCAGAGGGAAGTGTACATTTCTGTGGCATCCTGTATTTATTTGAAATACCCTCTGTCTGGTCTCGTAATACAGACACAGGCAAGTGGGCATAGAAACCCTTTTCTATTCCATCCATTTTCATGATGTGGTCTCCCCATTAATGGCGCTCTCCATATGTTTTAAAGAAATAAAGCAGTAAAAAAAAAAAGTTGCTCTGCTCTGCCTTCACTCAATTTGTCTCGAGTTGTAGAGGGGAAAAAAAAAGAAAAAAGCGTACAATTTGTTTCCATTTTTAGGTTAAGGTATACAATTTGTCTCCTTTTTACTAGAGAGGTATATTTAAATTGTGCCAGTCTTTGACTCTCGGCCAGCTTGTTGGTTTTCTTATGAACTATGTCTTGTGTACACACAGTTGAACAGACAGCACAGCTTGGGTGTGAAGGATCAGTGTGCACGGTTTTGCATTTAGTTAAAGCCCCTGAAACAGCTTTTACACCATCATGGAATCAGCATAGCAAGAGAATTCTCAATTATCTATCAATCTATCTCTATCTATCTATCTATCTATCTATCTATCTATCTATCTATAGGACACTGAAACAACACTGAAGACATATTGTTAGTGTGAACAGCTCTCTAACACACCCATAATGACTGATTAAAAAAACCCTGTGAAATACCTTATTGGCATTAATGCAATGGATTCTGGGAAAACAACTGATTCACTTTCTTGCAGCTTGAGCTCTGCACTTGATGCACAGATATTCAAGTTGCATTTATGTTATCATCCAAATCTCTTTAAGAATGCTATTCTTTTAAAGGAAGTTCTATATTTTGGGAAAACCATATATGTCTGGTAAATATGAGGCTACAACCAGCAGGTGGTTAACTTATAAAAACTCAAAGCAAGAGGGAGTAAAGCAACTGGTTTATCTCTTTCTAACAAACTAAATCTCAATCAAATGTCTGCCGCCGTCTCAAAAGCTCACTAATATATCTCTCTATATATTTATCTTTTATCTTTATCTATTTCCGAGGAGCAGTAGCTTCCAGGAGTCACCACTAGTTGGCAGACTCACAGTGGCAATAATGATAACAATAATAATAAGGTAACATATTAATTAGAGCTTTAAAGGTGTTGGCGGTCGTATCTTTGAACCGTGGACAAAGTCCAGCAAGCTCTTTTGCTCTGTCCTGGACATAAGCAACCATATAAGAGGACTTTGCCTGCCTCACTTTTCTGATTCCATGCAGACACAGTCTCCAGCTCAAGAAAATGAAAATGCACATGTACATCTGCACTAAGAATAGGCTTGAACAGAGTCTATATAAATGCGTTCAGGTCTTGTTTTAGAGGAAAGGTCAGCTCTATAGATGAGGTGGTGAGTGGATAAACAAACACAGAGCGTCTCCTCTCACACCTTCTGCAGGAGGACTCGTCCCTGCGAGCTCCAGCTGATGTAAAATTAGACCCTCCGTCTCTCGTTGTTACTTTCCTGCGTGCGTGTTGAAGCGAACACCTGCGTACACATGTTCGGACATGTGCGCGACTCGGGCGTCACGCCGTGCCAACATCCACAACGTCCCGTTCCAGGCTTCACTCATTTAGCCCTTGTTTGTTTTCGACTTAACGCTTGTCTGAACGTGACTACTGTCCAGGCCAAGAGGTGGCCTTGGTTCATTTGCACCAGGCACAGAAGAAAATGTCCCAGCATTCCTTGCATCGGAGATCTGGCTTTCATTTTATTTAAGGAGGTTTCACCATCATTTGTGTTGGTTATGATAACATTTTACTCACCACACTAATTGCTGAAATCTAACTAAAATAATGACGAGGTTCAGGCGAGTTTGCAGCTTAGAACTAAACTATTTCATAGGTCAAAGGTCAAACTGAAAGAGAGGACTCCTGAAATGCAATAGGTCAAAGTTGAACCAGGAACCAGTTTACTTGAGTACAATATTATTATTGCTTAATTCCGTAGTTTTGGCCATAACTTGTATCAGTAAGATGCAGTGCATTAAATTATTCTCTGTCTGTATTGACTGTCTATTTATCTATTATTGATATATCTGCATATGTCTCCTAAATATTGTAAATTATGTCAACTACTTCCTGGTGTCTTCTCTAAACATTAGGAAAAAAATTGTGGTACACAAAACTTTGATCACACAATGTTAGTTATCCTGTGCGTGTTCTCTTAAAACTGTGCTTTCAGACAAGCAATTTAGATTTTAAAAAGTTGTTCCCTTTTCTTTCTCTTTTTCAAAATACAACCTGTGAGTTACTTTCACATGCTCTGCCTTCATTTCTGTTGGTTAAGACAACATTTTATTTCTTTACCGAGACCAAGCTTTACATAAGTATTATCATTATAAGTTATATAACCTAGGTTATATAATATATGTCCAATTAAAATCTCCTGCTGCTTGCCAAAGTTAAACCTGTCATTGTCTTGTGCTCTTCAGCCCCAGTAGACATTTTTATTTTTGGCTTCCGTGGAGCAGCAGCTTTATGAAGTATTTTCTAAAGTATGTCAAGGTTATGGCCTTGCTGTCTCCAGGAGCAGAAGAAACATGTTGCTGTTATCTATGTGGAGACAGAAAATAGTTCCTGTGGACTGAGATATCTCTGTCCTTTCATCTCCGTCTGTCTTAATTTTGCAGGCTTTGAACCACCACACTCACACACATACACACATACACACCTTCCCCCTCTGCAGTGCATGTGTTTGCAATAATGAACCGTGCCTGTAAGAAGTAAACACGACATGGTGGTATTCAATGGAGAACAGGTGAGCTCAGTAATCTGAGTTTATCGCACGGAGACGCACATACGAGAGGGCGACCCGACATCTGAGCGCACGGTCAGCAGCTCGCGTGAGTTTTGCCCCAGTGCCTTCCGACTGTACCTGCCGGTGTGTCGAATCACTTTCACGCGGCGGGTTCAGGGGGCACGGCGGATCATGCGAAAACCATCCAGCCACGCTCCGTCAGCATTCACATCGATTGGTGCTGACACCTGGCAAACGCTCCAGCGTTTTCACGTATGGGAGAACATCGACATGTAACTTCCTCCTGCGGTTTGGGCCGCTCCCCAAACGTCTTTCCATTACCTTCCAGTGCCACACAGATGTTTTGGTTGATTTTGTGCTGTAGCTGGTGAAGGTTTGGGTTCAGTGGCCTTGTTGTGCCGCTGGTGGCTGTTTGGCTGGAACCTGAGTGGATTTACAGGAGTGTTTATTTGAGGTCAGATTGCCATCTGTCTGGAGCTGTGGAGCCTTTGTGAGGCCAGCCGCTTGATGCGTACAGCGTGGATGTGTATGGAAGTCGTGACTATACGTGCACATTTGCAAATGTCTCGTCATTGTGAACATATAGGTCATTTATAATGGAGAGGAAAATATAACAGGAAAAGTTTCTGGAGGTAATCTGAGAGCACGCTGGCTCATGAATATAGCGCAGTAATATATATACATATACAACATATTACAAGAAGGAAAGGGCACTCAGGTCCAATCACATGTTTTTCTTTTGTACATGCGCAAAATACATTTCTTATACACAAGCTTAATTTAAACCTGAAAACATGTGGGACCCACACGCTGATGAGGTATTGTCAGTACATTTTGTTATAACATATAAAATGAGGAGCTCACGGATTAAGGCTCAACACAATATCCTTGACAACTCAGTATTTGTCCCCAGCAGGGAGGACCCATGTTTGATTTCCGTGAGGTTGGACTGATCGGTGTAAACTGTGTGATCGTCTTGCTCAGTGGTTCCCAACCTTTTTTTTGACTCATGATCCCTTAAAACAACCCCTCATCACAGATTTAACATGTGTATTTCTTCTCTATGTTCGAGGTCTTGAAAGATTTATGGAATAGGAATGGGTGGTATGGTTGCACTTGATCTTAGGCACAAACAAATGGATAAAGACTCTGAATTAATTAATGAAAGTTGTGAATTATTAATTTCAGTTGGTAAAAAGCAATACCTGCAATAACTGATTTTTCGTGTTTGTGTCACTGATGAATCTGAGTCCAGTATTCACTCTCTTGTCTTTGGTCTCTACAAACTGTTGTGGGATGGGCAGCTAAAACCTGAGCTGAAACTCAACTCATCATTTGATGCATTCATCAGTTTCATTATGAAAGTAACAATTTATTATCGATTAAGTAAAGAGACAGGAATGAAAATATAATTGTTGTCTCATCAATGATAAGGTGATTTGTAGTTGCATGGTTAACCACTGAAGTCTTGTGTAGACTCTTTAATATTCAGGAGGTTTTTTTTATCTGATGCTAAATTTAAGCTCACTGCTTTATTACTGCAAGTCTTTATGTATGAAAGTACCTGCTAAATGTGCTAAACGTAAAATGTGCCGTTGGCGAACTGACAACTTTCTTAATACACACTAACGTTCTTCATTGCACGGATGTAATACGACGCCATTAAAAACTAGAAACCTTCAGTGAAACACACATGCGGAGAGCTATATTAGTGAATAGTCTTTTTCATAAGATGATGGAGCCTGATTGGAGCAATGCATTACGCTGCTGCTGGCACTGAACAAAGTTAGTATGTGTGTCTGAATGGACGCCATCAACCCCACTATTTTATCCTTAATTCACTGAGGGAAGAGGTTCGTTAAGATACTGATGGGAGTGAAGCCGTAGTTTGCAGGTTGGCCGCGACTCGCCTGTCAGATTTAATGTTGCAACGCTTCCTGTGTTGCAGGAGCTTCTATGCTCGACTGTTTTCTTCTGACCCAGGGTTTAGCATCTATGGAAATTGAAGAAAATTGTGGTCTAACTATTTATATCACAAAATGATAGAGTGTAGGTGGAGGGAGTAAAGGAGAATTTAGGCATGATTCATTGCCGACATAGTTGATTTTTCTTAAAACCCTTTATTTATACAGGAAAGGTTTTCGTGCTCGCTGTGTTTCGGCATGAGTCATGCAAGTTCTGCATGCAGGAGCTTTTTCACTGTTACTCCACTTTAGAGGCTGAATGTTCAAAAAGTCACCCACTTTGTCGACAGCGAACGATTTACAGTATAACATCCTCCTGTGGTGACGATGGCTGACATTTCGCAAACCAATATTTGAATAAGAAAACACTTTGGTTCACAGAAACTACTGTGTGACTTCGGGTCCATGGGAGGGTTGGCTGTGCACAAACAAGCTAATGTAACCTATAAAAGCCACAAAAGGAAAAGCAGAGTAACAACAACAAGAAAAAATGGAGCAAAAAGGATTTATGGTACAGTCCCAAGTGGTGATAAAAGTCTATGTCGGAATAGTTCAGGTTTTTTTTTTTTTTTTTTTTTTTTTTTCAGTTTCTGGGATTGTAGGAGAATTAATGTGAATGTCACAAACAAAATTATCCAAACACATAATTGACCAATATTTAATAGAAAAGAAGGTAAAGTCCAAGTAAAATGTTATAGAGAAATCCTCTGATCATAAAATAGAAAAACATAAACTGCGCAACCAATGAATCATACCCAAATTCTCCATTACTCCCTCCCCATACACTATCATTTTGTGATATAAATAAACAGTAATTTTCATCAGTTTCCATACTTTGCTCAGTTCACTTCAATGATTTGTAGTCACTGATTATGTAGTTCCATCAGTTTTTTTCCGCTAGGCTAAGCTCAAATGTACTTTGGTGTGTGAAACCCTGATTCCAAAAAAAAGTTGGGGAGCCGTGACTGTGTTCACCAACAACAGTTTCAAGTGTTCCAGAGCCCGTGTATTAATCTCCTTTATACAATCATGTGTTTGACAGTGTTGAACCTCTCTCCATCTTTGCTTGTGAACCTCTGAGTCTTTTCAGGATGAACCTTTCATACCCAATCATGATACTATCACCTGTTACCAATGAACCTGTTTACCTGTGGAATGATCCAAACTGATGTTTTTGGATCAGTCCACAACTTTCACAGTCTTTTGTTGCTCCTGTCCCGACTTGTTTGAAACATGCTGCTGCCATCAAATTCAGAATGAGCAATTACTAAAAAGGTCAACCATTAAATATATTGTCTTTGTACTGTTTTCAGTTGAGTATGTGTCAAAAAGAATTAGTGAATGCTCATATTCTGTGTTACTTATGTTTACATAGTTTACATAGCATCTCAACTTTTTTAGAATCAGATTTGTTCAAGAAGTGAACACATTCAGTCCGTGACAGTGGTGATTCAGTTTAATGGCTTGCTGTTAAAAATTGGGTTGCATATACGCTCTGAACACCTCTCTAAGTTATTATCTTGTGTGCACAGTGTGTTACCAATGCAATCAGTCCAATAATAAGCTGAACTGCGTCACCAGAATATTCTTCTGTACAACATCCCAACACGTTCTTCTCTTTCTCCCACTCAGCACTTCGCTGCCCACCTCGGCACTTCTCAAGGACGGTCAGACTGCGTATTCCACCCTTCTCCATCTGTGTTGCATTCAACCAGCCCGGACTATTGTGCCCTTCCTAAGGATATCGCAGATCTGGTTACTGCACAAGCAACGCCACTCCCTCGGCCGGAGATCTGCTCGCTGCCCTGCGAGGCCTCTCTCTCCGCTGTCGGCTCGCTGACCTTAAGATAACGCCGACCCACGGTGCATAGAGGTATGTTCGCAGCGACGACTGATTCTTGAGTATTTATCCGTGGTGTGACAAAGAGAACTAGAGTTATTTCCAGCACTTAATCTTCAGCCAAAATTTCTTCAAGCTTGACTTTCCTTCACTACGCTTTTTTCCCCTCTCTTCTGTGCCCTTTGCCACAGAGGGAAAGGAGGTAATAGCGTTCACTAATTTGGCCGTGGGCTGCGCAGTCAAAGCCATATGCCAGAGCGAATCTGTAAAGCTAACATTAGGCAGCAGATATCTGAGGCTAGCGGGTGCAGGCTTTGACATCCTGTATTACACCTAATTGCCACCAGACATTACATCGGAGTCAGAAATCCCCCCCCCTACAACCACCTGCTCCTCGCTCTGTTTACCTTTCAAACTGGGAATAATGCAGGGGAGAGAGCGGGGCGAGAGTTCCTCGCTGTTATTTTCTGACACCCGAGCTGAGGATTGGGGAACTGGAATGTCAGTAGAAATTTGAATTTGAGACGTGTGAGGATAGTTAAGGGGTATCCCCCAGTGCATTGTGTTGCAGGGGCACGGTGTATACTTTTCTGATTTATGTGTTTTTGTAAGAGTAATGAGGGAGGGAGAAAACAGGGCAGGGGTAATGTGGAGGCATAACCATAATTAGATGAATTATAAGTTTCGCAGTCATTCTAGTAACGTGGGGGGAAACTTTTAATGAACGTTACAGCGAGAGGAGCGCGAATGTATTCTGTGCACAAACATACGGTTTGCGGCCGGCGTGCAGCCGCCGTGCATTCTTAGCAATTTCATACATGTTAACCAAATACCACTGTCTCACATGGACTGTGTATTCGTTCATCCTCCTCTGTCCCTCCTCTGACATGAAAGAAAAATTCCACACTCCTTGACAGTGTAAGCATAAAACGATTTCACAGTGTCAACTCAGAAATAAGTCACACAGCGCCGCTCGTCTCTTAATAAAGCTGCAAATCTCAAACTCCGCCGAGAACTCAACGACGTGGAAATAATAACCAGGTTATAAAATAACAGTGTTTACGCACTTTGTGACTCCAGTTTGGAAGGAAACCAGGAAGTTTTGTTACAAACCTAATTCAATTTCTCTGTCTGGTGCACTTGGATTGAAAACTCCACGTCCAAGAGGTGACCTAAGTGATCGTGTTTGGCCGTTGGTTGTAATGTATATTGGTCGGAATGTTTGGCTCCAGTGGCTTTTCAACCTTTCCCCCACTTTTGCATGCGTTGTTAGAAAATCACTTGCTATCCCACAATGCAAGCTGACAGAAAACGAATAGGGGTACATTCAAATGTGATGCGTTCTCTTTCAGTTTTGCTGCTGTTCTGCTGCGTTTTCACATGTTGTGCATGTATCAGTTATTTTATCACAAAGACATAAGAAGTCAAAACTCAATACCTCACTGTGAGACATGTTTGTTGATCATTCTGCAGTTGAAGCTGAACACGCTGACACAGTGGTCGCTGTCTAGACAAAGCTGTAGTATCACTTTAAAATAATTTAAGCTTGGTAAAGTAACCACTGTTACATATGGATCTGAGTAGACAGATGAAACTATACTTTACCTTAATGAGCATTTCAGTGTGTGTGTATGTGTGTGTGTACATGCGTGCGTGCGAGTGGTACACAGAGAAAGGTGAAGGAGATTTACAGCCCTAATCAAAAACTGGCTCACGGTTGGAAATGTAGCGTGAATGATGTCATGAAACTGTCCCCGCTCTGATGCTGGGATTTATCACACAATATGGGAGTCATAAAAGAACACCAGTTAAGAAGAAAAAACTCAAATCAACAACAGGGACAAACTTTCATAAGCTGTCCTGTGTAGCGCAGCCAGCGTGCACTCTTGCCAGAAAAGCAAACAAATGTACGTTTGGATATTTTCTTTTTCGCCTCGGATGTTACACAAACCCGTCGCCACCGGGATGATGCATCGCGTCGCCAGCCCTTCATCAATATGGGTAATTACGCTTTCTGCGAAACGCGGTGCTGTTGCGTTGTAAATATTTTTGCTGGGATTCGGGTTGTTATTCCCATGGCGGTCGCACACAGTCCAGGCCTTCCTGGGATGAACCCAAGCATGTCTCGCGTGTCACTGTGTATCTTCGCTGACAGGAAGCATGACCAACTGCACTTTGGCACTTCATTAAACAAATCGCAGCAAATGCTTAAGCCACGAGGCTCGAGAGAGAGAGAGAGAGAGAGAGAGAGAGGGTTGTGTAATATTCTTTGTCTCCTCATGAAGGGCACACAAGTGGGCATATATTGAAAAGCATAAAGTCATATATTTAAAATATTAATGCAGAAACAATTGGTCTACTAAGCAATTAGTTAATCAACAGAAAATTTTGATGAATGTAAAATATTAAGGTTCTTTATCAAGCATAAATGCACATCCACTGTTTCAAATTTCTTTCTTTTTTTTTTTTTTTGTTCGTGCTTTGGTCAGACAACACAAGCTAAGTGACCTCGGCATCGACCTTTTCTTTGTTCAGTAGTTCACAATTAATTGATTCCTTGAAAACAGAATGAATATATTAATCACTTGTGGCTGACCTAAAAAACATCTGCTAATATAGAATGCTTCAACATACATTTTTGACACATGTCATTAAACTGTCTTTATCAAAGGAGCAGGGAAACATTTAAGGAATATGCTTACTTTGCTTTGATTCCAAGTTTTTAATGAGAACAGTGATATGACTCTCATGTCTCTCTCTTCAGTATGTAGCTACAGTAATAAAGCTGCAACTTGTCATTTTTACACTTTGATTTTGAATCTTTGAACCTGGTGGTCTGATTTTGTTGCCTTTGGGCAAACATTCGAGGTGCTTCCCCTGTTTATATTCTTCATGTTAAGTCTCCACTGTCGCTCCATATTAAGACACAAGAGTGGTCCTTATCTTCACATCAAATTCAAGAGAGTGAATCAGTGCATTCCCTAAAATGCCAAAGTCTTTCTTAAAGTATCTTTAGTAAATAATGAAGATACATCATGCATGTTGCAAATATAGTCTTGGGTGTGCTAATCTTTATTCAGGAAAATCTGTGTATTCTGCTGGATGTGCAGCTGTTGCATTGGTGATAACACAGAAAGAGCGAGGGCTTTCTATGAGTAAGGTTTCCCAGCAAACTTGACTCATCTTTTCTTATGATCATTTCAATGAGTGAAAAATAGTCTGCCTAAATAAATATGTGTGAAAAAGCACCTCTGCTCCGCTGCTGCCCTTTCCTGAAAATTTCATCACATTGTACTGAGCTTTATGATGTAATCTGTGGAGGTCTGCTACAGCAGCATGCGATCCTGATGATGGGTGCTACAGAAAGCTGACATGTCAGTCGGACTCTGAGGCTCGTGAGAGGATCTGCCTGTGGGACAAAACAAAAATTGAAAGCAGAGCCCGGGCGCAGAGAGCAGGTCAGAGCGGGGACCGAAATAGAACAGGGAATCCTGACGCTCGTATTTAAAGGGGCGGGAAACACCTCCTCCCACGTGTGTGTGTCACGCTCACACACAGACAGAAACAGGAGCTTGGACTATAATAAATGAACTGCCACAACAGTGCTATTTCAGGTTGGGTCACTGGAATAATATAAGGCTTGGAGGCACAGCTGGGGCCGCAATCAGATGTTCCCTTGCATGTGGTGCTGAGCTTGTTTTTACAGACAGACAGACAGGTAAAACACAATCAGACTCCATCTTTAAATCCTTGTCTGACTGGATCTAATATAGTCTCCCTCTCTGTGTGTCACTCTTTGCTCACCTCAGGATTTAGTTTCTTCTCAGGAAAGAAATGTATCAATTCACATTGGTTTTTTGAGCTCATGGAGTTTTGCAGATTTTATCTGTCACGTGAAAAAATGGTCAGGTGATCTGCTGAATGACACATCGTCTGACTATTTGTAAAAGTTGCATGGGAACTTTTAGGCCTTAGTACCATTATAGAGCTGTTTTCTATGAGTTCCCATTTTGTCTTTATTTGTTTTTTGTTTGTTTTTTGACTTGTGCGTGGTGCATGAGGATGCAGCACTTGTTCAACCTCAAGGGTACATTGAGCTTCAATACAGCTTTTGTTTGTGTACAAGACAACTACACAGGACACTTTGACATTGCCAGCAATGTGATAAAAAGAACAATATTATCATTGTTCCTCAGCACTTTCTATATGGTTCTGTTACTGTCCATATTATCATGTAATTGCTTTTTCATTTTTGATCAGTAGTAGGTGTGGCTAATCCATACTACACAGTAATTGTTCACAGGTTGGACTTCACAATAATCTGACGCAAAATTATCTGAAGTCAAAGCTGAAACTAATCAGTAGCATGCATGAAAATTATTTAATGTGCTGCCAACTAAACTAGAGAAAGCTAATTGTGTCTGCAGATTTAAGACCCTTATATTTGTCTGTTTAAAATGTTTGTCTGTTTCATCACCATTTGCAATTAATCATGTTTTGCTACTATGAGTAGCTCTCTGATTTCCTTTGTGCAATGCATTGCGGGATAATACTGTACATAAACAGGCCACTCAAGTAAAACTTTTTTCTATACTTTTCATGATGTCAAATTTCTAGCCTGAACTTATACTCAAACTCAAACTTATGCTGAGCTTGAGAGCCTGCACTGGATTGTGTACATTCCCTTCTGTTGAGAAATGTTAAGTCATTTATCTCCAAAAGATTTTCTTTAGATTAACCTTGCCCATCTTTCTTAAAAAATACAACAACAACAGAAAAAACACTGAACAAGCTTACAAAAAACGCTTCTGACACTGACTTCAAATAAGCCCCAAACAACCCACTGCCAGACATCATCACATCCACCATCTGCACACATGTAAACCTACTGTCAAACATAGTCTTAGACACTTGAAGAGCCTGTCATACTCATAACACAATCAAAAAGTATGTCTGCTGACAAGAAGTGCACTGGCTCACCTCTCATATGGCTCCTCTTACCCCACAGCATCATTCCATCAGTCTCTCCATAGGACTCTCATCCCTCGTCACATGACTACTCATACCTCAGTCCCCCCGCTCTCCTTCCCCCCTCAGCCCCCCCTCCAGCCTCTGCCCCTGCACTCCATGCCCACCCAGGTCCCTCCACAGAGGGGCTTCCACCCCAGTGGAAACAGGCCTGGTCTGGTTACCCACCATGGAGATGATGGATTGACGGCTCACTTACGGGAAAGGCCGGGGCCTTCAGGTAAACAAGCGCAGAGCTGTATTAAATATGAAGGAGAGAAAGAAAACATGTTCTACCTTTTGGCTGGAACGACGGGAAAAGGAGACAGGAATGCGGTTTGCGCCGCATGCATTAAAACCCGAAGCTGACATGCTGCGTTAAAAAAGAGTGCATGTTCAGGATTTTCACTCGGGCCAACTCTCATCTCTAAATAAAGTAAATGTGACTCGGTTATTTGTGTCCTAATTGCTTTTCCAAATTAGCGGATTACATTAAGATGGTATCTGCGACTTGTACACTTGACGCACTGCTTTAAACATGAATGCTACCTTTTTAGAAATGCCCTCAGTTCCTTGATAGTGGTGGCGTTTTTTTTCCTCCATCCTGCTTTAACTTTCCTCCAGTGGGCCTACTAAAGCAATGATCCATGGGAAGCCAAATCAACAGGGAAATTGGGCTAGATCTTTGCCCTCCCGAATGCGGTATAAAAGCCATTTTGCTCATTACCCTGCCACAAGGAACGTTCACCAACATTACTCTCCGATTGGTCCTGATGGCCGTAATTTCATCTTTCTAACAATCTGATCCTGACAAATTAATTTCTGCATCTTTTTTTTTCAGAAATTCAGCAGCGACAAAAACCGAGACGGACAAAATGGGATAATTTAAAGGGACCATAAATGGTGATTGACCAAAGCTCCAGCAGTCTGGTTCGTCCAAAGACAGGAAAGTCTACGTTACCTGAAGCAAAAAAAAACTGCTGTAAAGTTTTAGCCATATAAATAAGAGGAAATTAATTAAATGCAGGGCGGGTGGTTTGGCGCCATGGAAAGAATACACAATTTAGAGTCTTGCGCCAAGGAGCCAAATGGACAAAATGAAGGTGATCAGTCATATTTTGCTGCTTTTTGACATTAAGCATATGCTTTTTTTCTAAGAGGTCAGCTAAGCAATTTAGACAAATTGGACAAAATTGCAAAGGTAAACATAGGGAGAGGTCTCGTAATGTTTCTTTCTTTTTTTTTCTTCTTTCCTTCAGTCTCATTTTCAGACACTATTTTGTTTAGTAAATCCCCTACCTGACTTTTCTGTGACGGTAACAGTGAGACAAAATGACTCCGTCAGGGCTATCGGGGGCAGGGCTGTGTTATGTTTGACTGCCCCGCCGTCCACCAGGCCAAGTCAAACTGCACCCCTCTGCCCTAGAAAACACTTATGCAACTACTGAAACTACATTGTAGTATATTAATTACAAATGAAATACATATTTTAGTCTAGAGTTTTTTTCAATGAATGGACATGCTTGAAGAAATTCAGCACCTTTCTCTGACAGGCATCTTGACAGGATACATGATATGTGCCCTGTCATTTGCAGACCAGTCAGTGACTATGTTAAAATGCCACTTAATCCTACACATGTTCTGTACATGTCGCCTTCACTGGCCTGTAGGAACTGTATGAGAAAGACTAACTCTGACCAGGAAACTTATCAAAGATTCTCGTCAACAAGGAGAGGGGTTTTGTGTAAACATAAGCTAAATTGAGCTTTATGATTCGCTTTGTAATATTCACCCACATTGCATTGCTGCTGCTATGACATATACTAATGTTGAAGACATGGCTGATAACACTGACTAAAGACAGCTGAATCATACTCTGTCCCTCCTGCTTGCATTGTTTTAAGCAAAAAGCAAGTACATCTTTAAAGGGGCTGATTTCACCAAATTTGCAAATGCAAGCTGCAAATTGCAAATAAGATTTGACTTCCTGTCACCCATTTTACTTTTTTTAATCAAACCAAATGTATTTATGATTTGCAAGTGAAATTTGTGACACATGATACTGTTGCTATTGCGGTTTTCTGAAAAGGTCGTCTCTTGCGAGTCTGTCAATCTAACATCCAATGATCACCATCATTTTCCTTTATGACACCCAAACTTCACTAATCAATACAAACACCATACTTGCAACCCCTGCATGAGAGTGTGAGATGCCTGTTGACTCTAAAATTGATTTGCACCTTTGGAGAGCACAATCATTTGAGCCACAATTTACTCATTATTTGCAACATATGGCAAATCGTTCTTGATTGTAGAGGTTGATGGTGAACTATGTTGTTGTGCGTCAATTGCATCAACATTGTACAATATAGAATATGTGATGTGCTGATGTGGACTTAAATCCAATTGCTGTTCCCCTGGGACTCACGCGAGTGGCTGCAGGGTCAGCCTCAGTGCACCGCTTCGGGGTCGACCTGTCGACCGAGACCCAGCCGGTGCCTTTCAGCACAATGTTTCCAATGTGGTACAATAATGGCAAGATGAATCATTGGCTTGACGCACACATGCACACACACACTGAACCCGTTGCTAACACCTTTCGGGTCTAGACGTGTGTGCAAGGTGCTGAAAAGCGAGAGCGGGCGGCAAGGTGACTGGTCACACCGACCGCAGAAATGAGGTTTACACAGGGAGAGTAACAAATACAGGTTGCTAAGACACTGAAAGGAAACCTGCTGCAGATTTTCTATTCTTTCACCGCTCTTTCCTTTTTTTGGTTTTTCCTCCCTCTTGGAGTCCGCTGGAATCCCTCGCTCAGCCTTCGCTTCCTTTTTGACAGTTTCACCGAGGCGGCAGTTCGCATTTGACGTGTTTTCATGCCACCACATTAGCTGAAAGCATCATTAAATTGATGATTGCGGCCACACGTTTAGTGAGACAGGGTTTGCAGGCATAAAACATTAACCATCCCTTTAAGTGTGGAGCTCTTGACTCTGTTCAGTTTGTTGTCATCTATTTATCTAATGACTCCTTCACAGTTTAGACAGTGGGCAAGATTCTGTCTACTCCTGTATGCCTAAAAAAGCACAGTGCTGCCATAACCCTAATCACCTAATTGCCCTGCCCTGCCTCATTAGAAAACAAGCCTAACTGGAAAATCACCTTAAGTGGCCTGAATTAATGAGACCTTCACATTGGACGCTGAGTCATCAGAGACCTGAGTCAGGGCGACGTCACCACAGAGGAAACGGCTGCTCCATAAACTGTCAATGGGCATTTGGGCAGCGGCGGAGAGGCTGACGCTGACCTCCTGACTATCATTATGCATGTCGCACTATTGGGTAGGCGTGATTGTCGCAAGCGTGTATTGTGCTGTGTGAGTTTTGGCTGCAATGGCCTGAAAGTGGCACAGCAAAATTAATCTTATGATGAATCTTATAATATTTGGTTCTTGAAATTTAGTGACGATGGCCCAGGAGCTCTCGACTAGCCAGTTGGGACACGCTACTACACCAGTCAGTCGCATATAGTGCCACAAGCTTCTTTCTATTTTCTCGGTACTGTTCACTGGACTGTCTATTTTATACAATAAAGAATTATATTGAAAGAGGGTAAAAGGATTTGTACACACTCCAATAAGCTTGTTAATCACATGGTTAACTATAATAAGCAAGGTTGTCAGCTTGGTCGCAAAGAATGGTGATAATTTGTGGATTTGCCTCAAAAGTGTATGTCATAAATTCATGAGCATTTACATTGTATTTGGCTTCAAAAATCGTAGTGATTCAATTCTACCTTATACTAAACATCCTGGTGTGACGATGGTGTGACATGACTTACCAAAGAACGGTCGTGTGACTTGCAGCAAAACTCAAGGAAATAGTTTATTTTTTGCTACTAAAAGTACTTTAAACACCCATTTAACAGTTCCAAGTTGATCTCTTATGGACTAATGTATTTTGATGCATGGTCCAATGCTGGTGTGACCAGGTCTTAAGGGTATTTGGAGCAGCAGATATTGCAGAAAGGAAGGAAGATCATTTGTCTCTTTTCACGCAAAGTTGTAATGAAATTCTAACAAACAAATTGTCAAAACAGGCAGCGTTTATTGAACTTGGCAGTGAATGCCGTCCAAATAGGCAAGTTGACTGCAGTGATGACCCCATTATTTTACAGCTGCCGAGGATGATGACTTCATTATGTTTGCTCCCGTGGTGCTGCATTCCTACCTGTTGCCCTCTAACCCTCCACATGCCGTGTGGACGGTAGGCCCAGTGTCTCTGGAGCAGAGGAGATGAACATATTCTGGGTTAAAACAAGTCGTAAAATATCAACACTGTCAAGATCGTTATTGGATAAAGGAGTGAGTGGATAGTCAGTGTTTGGGCTGTGAGGGCTGGATCTAACTTTTACAGTTACGATGTTGGCAAACCTCTTTCCCTTATCTTCTCATCAGACCTTCCTTTCATTTTACAGTCTGCTTGAGTCTCATCTTTAACCTATTTTATCTCTATTCTAATCTGTCTTTTCCGTTGTCAGTCTGCTTTGCTACGTTCTCTCTTTTAACTGGCTGCTTTTATAGAAAAAATATTGAAGGTTGATACAAATGGACATTTAATTTATGCATTTATTATTTTTTTAATGTAATGTTTTCAGTGCTAGCCTATTGTCACACAGTGTATTCTGGGAGGTCAGATCATTTAGCAGAGCAACAAATTTAGCCCAGGATCAATACTACAATCATGTTTGTGCATTAAGAATGTCTGTGGAGCTCAGAGGTGATTAGCCTAGCTTAGCATAAAGAGTGGAAACAGGGGGAAAAAGCTAGCCTGGCTCTTTCCATAGTTTGAATAAAGATGTTTGTGCACATCTTGTCTACCACAGCCTGTTGCATATTGTTGGTTTAATCCATTTCCAAGAGAAACACCACAAGTTATGATTTTACAGGAAGTTACATGATGTGTTTCTTTGCTAACAGCAGCCTGTAGCTTCCTGTAAAACCACAACTTGGTAAGCTGTAGCCAAGCCAGTTGCCTTCTGCTTGTAGTCTTCATGCTAAGCTAAGTTAAGGTAATCGTTGCCTGACCCAGCTCCATACAGCTTTTTGGATTTTCTCATTTAACTCTTTGCAAGAAAGCGAATAAGCACATTTTCCAAAATGTCAAACTTTTCCAATAAGGGTTCTGCTCTTAGAAAGACATAATATTGAAATTTTCAAAATTCGTAATTTTACCAAACTATAATAAATCGGAGTCATCTATGATTGCAGAGTGCAGAACTGTAAGAAAAGCCTCACCTGAATAAATTGAAAGTGTAATTATGAGTATTGATTCAGTGCTTTTCGTGAACAGATGCCTGCGAGTTTATCGGCCTGTTCTTCCCTACAGTAGTCCCACCATCTGTCTCTCATCTTCTCTAAGTATTTACTGTTCATTTCCCCTCTGCCTGCCATCCCTCTGTGGGAGAACCAAGGTGTTGATCGTCCAGAAATGATGGCTCTATTATTTCGGGCCAACTCATCACTCCGACCTCAGTCTTCAGCCTCGGGTGATGTAACTGCTGCCAGAGCGTATGGTAGATCGAGTTATACAAGCGTGTTCAAGGTGGAGATGTTCTGCAGTCGTGAGTACTCGAGCTGGTTGTATGATGCTGGCGATGTCAAACGTATGTGGGGGAGGGGGGGGGAGAATTCGATTCAGGAACTATGCATGTGCATGTTCCACTGTGTGTGAGCATATAAAAAATGAATGTGTCTGTGTGTGGACTGATAATTATGTCATTTGTAGATGGGAATGAAAGATTTGTCACTGTACAAAACTGAAATAATTTGTGATTCACAACAGCAAAATGTCAATATCCCCATAGTAAGAACAAACACACATTTTGAATCTGATTTTAAAACCTGAGTTACTGATGGATTATTTCATCTGACATCGGACCACTTGACCTAATTATAGTGTTCAAGAGATTTCAATATAAATATAAAGAGTCACAAGATGGTTGAGGGGAAAGAAAAACAATTCTGATGCTTTTTTCTCTTTTTGACTTCTAAATACATATTACTTGTTTTTCAGCCGGTAAAAAAATCAAAACTATCTGAGAAAGGAAAAGCCGTTATTGATTAAACTGCTCACAGCTCATGTCCACACAGAAGTGATCGAGGGGTCACAAGTAGATATTGATTTATTTTAGGGAGTCACAAGCTAAAAAAAAGTTGAGATTAGTTCCTCTTGCATCCGCCTTTAAAAGAGTGTTTGGGAGTAAATCTTCAACTTCAGATATTAGGCAGTGTCAGTGTAACACTCTGAATGTTGAACAGTCACTCTGGCCTGTAGTCCTCTTACAAACTCCTGAGATGAATCAATTGTGACTGCAGATGACGCCACCTCCACCTCTCCATTCGGTCCCCTCCTCCATACTGTATGTATTTTCCCGGCTCCTTTCAATGTCTCCATCGCGGTCTGCCCAGACAGACAAAAGCAATTCAGGTATCCCTCGTTTTGATTTGGGTCAGGGCCCCCCAAAACTAATACCTGTAAGCCCTATAATATGGTAATTTGTAGCGGCTGGGGGAAGGAACGTGGATTTATCAATAACGGGGCAGAGCGGGCTCATATTAAGCTTAGATTTGGTTTTTGGAGGCAGACGAGGGGCGCGCTCAGGGGTTAGGTGAAACAGAGGTTATTCAATAAGGGGGTGGTTGTTATTCCAAAAGGGAACCAGGGGAACTTATAGGCTGTCGGTGAGCAGGCACTGACAGCCTCGTAGACTGACACTCCATGTCTCTCCCAGGGGGGAAACGGGTAGATGACATGCATGTGCACACGTACATGTGTATATGAGAACACAGATATTCAGTCAAGCGCATGGAGGTTTATGAAAGTTCCCTCACATGAATTTAGCCTGTGCCATTTCTGCAGGTCGTTCTGTCCTGGAGGCTCTGCAGCAGCGTTTTGCTTTGCTTTGTTTAGTTTCTTGAAAAGTTGTTTCCGTTGCAAGACGTGTATTCCACAGTTTGGAATAAACAAGGTTCTCTTGGGACAAACCTGGCCCAGCATACGCTGCTAGTGATAGAAAAAGGAATTCGTAACCAGAAAGCTGGAGAATAGAAATTGCAGATGAGCTGCTGATTATGCACCAGTGTCTCTGAGACTGTCAGTGAATAAAAATATGTGCTTCAAATCTGATTTTCAAACAAACTTTTGTGATATTATTTCTTTTCCTGGCCTTGTAGAAACTGCATCAAGCCGCTCAGATGTTCTCAAGTGCTACACCTTCCCAATAGGCCTTTTAACATCTGAAAGTCGGAAGCATTCATGTTTTGTTACATTGCATTAATTTGAACTGGTTAGTGGTTTCACATTGTACCCACATCCTGTCGTCATTGGCAACAAGAGCTGCGTCTCCCAATACTTTTGATTAGTTTGGAAACAGAAATGTATCAGCTTGTTCAATTCAATTCCTCTCTCGCTCGTCTGCTTGGACGATCATTGTGGAAAAAAGTGTCAGAATTTTGTGAGTTTTTTTTCCTCCACTTCACTATATAAAGTCATTGCAGCAAATGTCAGTTAATCACTTAATGGTGAATGCACAAAAGGCTAGTGTTACTTTTGTGGCAGGCTGTGCTGCCAAGCAAACAGCATCCTTGTATGTAGGCTATTTAAATTAGGTTATGTGCAAACATTTATTGCAAAATGGAGCCTAATTACATTAAAAAAAGTCGAATTCACAAACATCAGCGCTAATAGCCACAAGTAGTTTGAGTGAAAGAACCGTCTCAGTTTGAGTGAAAGAAACGTCTTGAGTAAAAGAACCGAGCGAGAGTGGAGAGGAGTGTCATGATGGGCTCTAATCGCAAAAGACATTTTACATTTATCAGCTTTATTGTGCCGATAAAATAATTGCTCACACTTATTAAATTTCTCCTGATTGAAGCTTAGCACAGGTTTAATCAAGAATACTATCTCTATCTATCTCTCTATCTTCATCTTCTCTTGCTTCCTGGTATCAGCTGATTAGGGCAGTTTACTTTTGCCACAGTTCAGGCAGTCTTTGTTTTTCTTGTTGCTCTGTTACTGTCAGCTGTCATTTCAGAGTGTGGGTCAACCACGGAAACAAGGGCAAATTGCAACTACAGAACGTGTCTGTGCTGTAATGTCGTTATCACAATATCTTTTGTCAATCACATCTTGAAGATAGGGCAGATAGCTGTTGCCACATCTTCTCTCCATGTGTGATCGTGTCTCGTTTTGTTTTGTTGTGTTTTTCCTTTTTCCAGTTCTGACAATAGTTTGCCAGAACTTCCTGTTATTGGTTTGAAACTCTGATTGATCCAAAACAATGTTTTCACATTCGAAACAAAGCGAACAATGGTTCAATTTGATCCAGACTGTGACAACCTCTTTCGCTCAGATGAAGGTTCGACTGTGGTCCGCAGGAGGTTTCACCTGGAATTTTGGATTGGATCAACCTAAGAGGTCCAAATATCTGGCCCAAATGAGGTCGGTTGAAAGGGCTCTTTGCAAAAAGTTTTAAATACCAGGCCTGATTTTCTGACATTTTGAGCAAACAAAATATAAATTCCCCCTTTTTTAAATTTTATTTTTATTTGACAAAACTTACTCATAACATACACTCCAATTGCTTTCATATAATAACCATGAATTCTCCTGTGTCTTAGTTACATTGAGTGATAGTAAAAACACAAAGTGAGTGAGACACTGGACAACAAGCAAGTGCACAAACACACACACACACACACACACACACACACACACACACTGACGTAAGATAAACAAAAGGAATTTATTAAGTCTCTTACCCACTGTCTTTGCATCATACCGGGCTCCCGAGCCAGAGAAGTGCTGTATAATGAGCTGCAGAGATGAAAGCCGCTCTCCAGGCAGCAGGAGGCACTTCTTTACGCTGTGAAGTGTTTTTTGGCCCGTCTTATCTCCTCTCCGATCTCCACGGACAAAACAGGAGCAGACCTGGCAGATGGTTGTGATAAGACAAAACCACCTCCACGGAGAACAACGAATGCGAGAGCTGACGGATCTGATGTTTACTGGGACAAACTATCCTAGATTTTTTTGTTTTTTTTTTTCACTCTGGTCCATTTGAATCATATTTCTTTGCTGTGAGAGTTTGATTGAGTTTGATTTTTGGGTGCATTCTTTCATTTTCTTTTTTTATTCAAACCAGTCATTCATCATTAGTGATATAAAATATTGGCTGAATTATTTATTTAGTTAACTGTCTTACTGATGTAGCCATTATAAAGGCCTATTATGAGGGTCCAGAACGTGTTTACTTTCCATGAATTATGTGGAAAAACTGAGGTTTGCTCTTTTTTTTTTCTTTTTTTTTTCCCCAGCTGTCGTGCGTTACAAAGAATGGCCTGGTGGTTGAGAGACACCAGAGATTAGTCTTACATCACAGGAAGTTCACTGATTTCTTTTAGCGTCACGCAAACTGCGGTTCTCACGTACAGTCTTCGCCATCTTATTCTACCTTGAGATCCTTAAAAAAAAAAAAATCATGAAACACTGACATATGCTCACTGAATCTGGTTGTGACTTCGGTTGTGTTGTTAATTAGAGCCAATGCGGCCGCACTGTTAATCACCTCCATCCCGGGCCTGCTCACAGTTTGTTAATTCTGGATCTCTAAGATTACCCAAACCTAATGGACTCATTAATTACACACTCTTTTACTGTGTTTTTAATTAGTCATCTGTTCATTTAGCGAATCAGCGGCTGGGGGGGTGGTGGTGTTTCTGTGCAGCCAGGAGCTCGGCGCTATGTGGCGTTACTCATAACAGCTGCTCGGTGGTCAGCTCGAGGAGAGAGGATAAATGATGTGTCGGGTGCTGGAGCAACTGGAAGCTGTGAAAAAACGACTGCTGGGGGTGCGAGCCTGCTTTGTTTCCAGCGTATTTGTTTTTTGGGCGAGTTGTCTTAGGAATGGCTGCTCTCATTGTCTGACAGGCAGTTTATGTGTTTGTTCGCCAATTGGTTGTTTATCTCAATATGACAAGGGTTGAGAAATGGGACTAGTGGCATGTAAGTGTGTGTGTATGTGTGTGTGATTTGGGGGCCTCTGAGCTCGATCCGGAGAAAAAGTCGCAGCACCACGAGTGATTTGTGAGGCCGTTCCCATCAGGCGAGTCTTGCCTCAGCACAAGTGGAAATGTTTTTCTAATTTGTATATTTTCGGAGGCAAGAACCAAAGCGCCCGTGTGTGTTAATTAGCGGCCGTAAAGTACTTCATGATGTAGCGCGGCACGTCGTTGTAACAAAGCGTCCTGCCCGGGCCTGCGCGACCGCTGCTTCTGCTACTGCTGCTCCGGCTCCCACTCAGGTCCTTGCTTGTATGGTTTCTGCTTTGTAATGGGAGTCAGATGCGATAGTGTTTACAACAGGCCTGAATCAGTCACATGCTGTCTAATTAGCTGCAAATGGGTGAACGGCAGAGGATATTTTTCCTCTGAGTAGTCATGAGTGGCCAATCAAACCCCACTCTGACTTTGTGTAATTGTCTACCTGAAAAGGGCCTAAGCTGCTTTTGAAGTACTGCGCTGAAAAAGTATGCTTTAAGCACAAATGATGAAAAGACTAAAGACTAAAATTCAAGACATTTATGAACTGAAGCACAGACTGAGACCCGAACCCATGTCTTTCAAGAGCTGACCTCACTCAACCTCCCTGGTACTGGCAACCAAAAACCCAACACTAGACCCAAACTATAATTTGCTTCATTTAATCCTTTACTGACCATTAGCTCGCCAGACTAATTCAACACATGGGCCACACCACTGTCTCTTCTCCTCCCACCGCTCACTGTGTATTTACTTGAAACACGACACACATGGATTTAGGGGAGTTGGAGAAAGAGATACATTTCTGAGTGAATTCATACTGAACCAAATCAAGCCAGAATAGACTCAGATACAAAGTTTGCCTCTCATTCACCCGCTCACATGCAGAGTCACACACCGATGGTGGGGACACTTTGATCCTGCTGGAGCTCCATCTATTACGCTTCAGGCCAGGGAGGATGTACAAGAAAAACCCAGCCTTGAAACATGACCACAGAATCAGAGTATGCTGCTGCAGATTAATACAGATTTGGCATTTTTCAGTGAGCTTTTACATCATCAGGACATTGTATGTGGGATTGGCTCAAAATAAACACTGTCCATGTTAGAGCACACATAACTGAGAGCAACTGTGTGGCTCATGCAAGTGCTTTATTAGCTTCTTAACAGCAATCGATGTCTGTGGCACTGAGGTTCACTGAGATCAGACAGAGGTTTCTCAGGCAATGCATCTTATGAAGATTAATTCATTGTCATTTTTGGTCTAAGGCTAAGGGTATACCACTCTAAGGGCTGAGCATGTCCGTGGATTGGTCAGACACATGCAAAGGCCCCATTATGTCTGCTTTATAAAATCCAGTTCACATGCTAGATCTTCACCTCCATATCCCTGCAACACCTTCTTCCCGTGCAGTCGCCTTTGAAGTTGTCACAGTCAGAGCAGCTGTCGTTCACAGACAAGCAGTTAACATAAGAGATAAAACAGTTCTTATCTGTTAACTGGGTGAATTCAGAAATTACAACTGGCTTCTCTAACCAGATGTGGTTGTAATTTTGTCACTGCTTTTACCAGCTCCTTCCAATGACACCCACTGTCTGTATTTGGTTTATTTATCTGCTGCAAACTTTCCCTATCTAACTTAATTTATCTGTGCACTGGACCAGATTTGCATATGTTAGTTGGTGTTTTATTTGTGTTCATAGTGATAGGAATAAATCTTATATATGTATATATATAAAGTAATTTCACTTTACTTTAGGTATCCGATTCCTTTTTCTTCTGTCTGCTAAATTAATTATTTATCAAAGTCAATTTGTGCATTAGTCTTAACTAATCACCAAGAGAATTAATGGCTGATTAATTAAAGTGGTTTTGCATAACAATCCTAATAAACATCATATTTACTACATGTGACTTGACTCACTTTTCTCCCTCCATGTAGATGGTAAACAGGCAGCAGTGTGTATTCTGACCTGCTTTTAGCAAGTGAGAGTGAAACTGAATTACAGGGTTGAAGTTAAAGGTTGGCATCGGCATGAATCTGTACCACACTGACAGCAAGACACAAACAAAGCCAGGACCCATTTGTCAAAACAGCACTAGGACTCAGCACTAGTAAAACTCCACAAGGTGTCTTTAAAGCTTAAATGCAATGATGATGATAATGAACATGAATATAAGAGTATGAGACACATAGGAATGTAAGAAACAAGTTTTTTGCTGTGCTGTTGGGAATGCAAACTTTACAATAGCCTTGAAATAAATGAAAAAAGCCAATAGAAAAGAAAGATATCAAAGAAAGACAAAACACACATTGAATAAGCAGAACAAAAGCACGCAAAAAAAATAAAAATAATAGAAGTAAAATAGAAAATAAATACACACAGGATGTAGATACAAAACATGACAGAAAATAAAATGACACAATGGACATGACAGATTCACAGTCTCAGTAAAAGAGTTCATTTCCATGTGAATGAGTGAACATTCCTCCAAACTATCGATTTATGGGAACTGTAACTCCTGCCCACACATGTGCCTCAGCCACCGGCTAAAGAGCAGCCATTTAACTCTGCGGAGCGACACATCTAAAGGCGACCTGTGACTCCGCTCATGAATGGAGGCAAAGGAAGGGGAGGTCCTGTCCCATTGTCCACTTCAATTAATCTTCACCCGGGACAAGGCCTCTTTCATCCGCTTTGGCTGACACTCTTTTATTGAGCTGTCCCAAAAAACGGGCACGGGTGACGACGGCACCGCGATTTAAAATGGGGGAACTCGGGGGGAGGTCAAATGTCGGACGTGTGGGATGGCGCGAAGAAGAAGGAGGAGAGGAACAGGAAGTGTCGGGGTCAGGACAAGAAGGGTGGATGAATGGGGGAGAGAGGAGAGGAAGAAATTCCAGCTCGAGCGGTGTGAACTTGAACTCGGCAATAAAAGTGGGAAAATAAGTGGAGCTGCAAACACCTGCAGCTTCCTTAATAAATCACAGAGGTGCCAGCGAAGAGGGACTCGGGGTTGACTGAGGATGTATATCATGTATACGTCCTCTTCAGTGTATGACACCAAACTCTTTTGGCATTTCGACTTTGTCTTTGTAATAAGTTCTTTTTCATTAAGGATTCTATTGTTTCTGGTGATCTTTTTTTTACTGACACGCAATTTCCAGGAGAGTGTATTTTCATATTCTGAGACCTTCTGGAAAAGGAGAACGTCTAGCTGTTTTCAATTCTTATGTGATGTCCTGTAACTTCTGGTCATTGTATTTCATTTGAAGTTTAAAGTTTCTCAATCACTGCTTAAATCAATTGACTTTATTTCTGAGTCTTCTGAGCTTTTATCTATTATCATTGGTGCTTATTAATGGTGATTTAAATATTCATGGCTGTTGTCCTTCCCATTCACAAACCACTCTCCTGAATGTTTTTTAACCTCAATCAATCTGTTAAAGTGGCCACACCTGTAACCTGGTGCTCTCAACTGGTTTCTCTCTCGTGTCTTAATTTGGTGGATATGCTTGTAACCGATCGCAAAGCATTTGTTTTATTTGTAGTCACTCCCTCACAACATGCTCTTGCATCCTCAGTGCCAGGTCTGAAGTCAAATTCTGTGATGCTTTTAATCCATCATATTTTAATTCTGCTGTCACAGTTGAATTTAATTAGACAGACAGACAGACAGAGTACTTTATTAATCCCTTTGGGAGGTTCCCTCCAGGAAATTGGCATCTCCATCGCTTCTCGTATATTGCACTGTTTAAATATAGAATACAAAGTATAAAATAGAATAGAAAATAGAAAACAAAAAATATTAAATCTAAAAATAGACTCAATAAATAAATTAGGCAGTAGAGATAGCAGGAATTTGAATCAAAAGTAGACACTTGTAAGAGATCTAAAGAAAATATGCATAAGTGTATGTGTGTACCTGAGTGTGTACATAGTGATAGCAGCAGTGGGTATGGTATGCTAATGGTAATGGTAGAGTGCATATAGTAATATAATATAGCATGTAATAGTAATATGATATAGCATATAAGATGTATAACATCCAAGAGTATAACATACATGTACATGTATAATAATAATAATATAGTAGTGTAATGTGATATATACTACACTCTACTACATATAATAGTAATAGTAGTAATAGCAGTAGTGATCTGTGCCATCCTTCACCAAAACTAGGAAAATCAAACAACCTTTCCTGGCTGGACGATCACACCCGAGCGCTCAAATCACTGCAGAAAATCTGTAAGACAATAGAAGGTCAGCAAGTCTGAAATAGCACGTAACCCCCTTAAAAGCCAAATGTTAATATATCAGACAGCAAGTAAACTTTTCTGAATTGGTATCTGGAAATAACCACAGTCCTAAAGTTCTCTTCAGGGTAATTGATTCTGTCATTCCTGATCCCTCCACTTCTCCTCCTCAGCCTGATGTCGAGCTGTCAGCTATTGATAATTATCATCATTACAGTTATTAGGAATTATTGCCGGCGGTTTTGCATCACCATGAATTATGGAATCATGGACTGTTTCTATTCCAGTGCTACTGTACATTTCCCACACACTCCCATTTTCCTTCCAGCTTCACAGTCGCCAAGCCGCCATAGTGGTGGAAAGCCACCGTTTCCCATCACTCCCAGATGTATACCCATCTATTTCCATAAGGCTTGGTTGGTGCATGTACAGTATGCACACACGTTGCAGTATGCTGTATATATTGTATCTCCAATAAGATTCCATACTAGCCTGCTGGCCTGATTACAACCTCAGTGTTTGTGTTATGCCATGTGTTTCAGGCTGCGGTCGCCGGCGGGACGGTCGGGCGGTCGCACGCCGGCGACAGCTTAAAGAGCAGCGCCACGACTTCAGCTGGTGACACACACACACACACACATGCATCCACACTGGCACCAGGGCCGGCTGGTTGGTGGAGGATCACGTCGATTAGACCTGAAGGGAAGAATAACAGGGCAGTGATGCAGCCACACAACACATCTGCACACACGTGTAGGAAGAAAAAGACATTGTTGCAACACTGTGGAAGGTTTATTATCGTGTGTTTCCTGGCTGTGAGCTTTTGTCCAGGACGGTTTTCTTTTTGGTTTTCCCTCCGCCCGCATCCCTGCAGGCCTGCGCCACCGCTGCAACCGCCTTCTGTTAGAGACACGCCTCGAACCCCGCTGAAGAGTTTGAAACGGGCGGTTGGGAAAGAACGGTGGCCGAAGTGAAAGCAAAAGCAAGAGCATCCATAAATCCAAGCCGTTCACGGTTAAAGTGCAGTGGGATGAAGCAGACATGCCCTGTTGAAATAAAGACCGTCTCACACACACACACACACACCTGCTCTCTCCTGTGACTCGGTGCCGCCGTGCTTTATGTGGCCTGTAGTGGTCTGCTGAGGAATGCCGAACAGAACCACAAGTACCAGACGCCCAGCCAGACAACATAAAACTCAATTGGCTGGTTCCTGTTCTCTCTGTTTCTGTCTCTCTACTTTTCTTCATTCTCCTTTTTTTTTCTCTCCTCGTCCTCTTTCCATTTCAGCGTCGATACCCGCTCTTCTTTCTTAAGTCTCCATTCTTTGTTTCTTGCCTCCTCTAGGCTATAAGTTAGTGCTTCATCACTTCCTTCTTCTCACCTTTTTTCTGTTTGTCCTCTCCCCATCAGGCCTTTCTACCCCCTCCTTTTGTCTCTTTTGTTAGGTCCTAAAGAAAACTTGTTAAATGAGGGCTAAGCAGAGTTTTAGCGTCTCTGAATTGTGTTGGTTTACAGCAGGTTTCCGCACAATTGAACAGTTTTGGATTGCATTGTGTGGCAAAAAAATGGGCTTAGGTGGGTAAACAGGATCTGGGCTGGTTTATTATGAGTTGGGCACATCAGAAATTACACTATGGTAAGGATATATTCACAAATTGTATTCCTTAGTTATTAAGACACACCTGGTCGCTCAGCACAACTTTGATATATTTTTATTAATTCTGCTGAAAGGAGAGTTACCATTACTACTATGCACACACCCGCGGCTTAACCTATAAACACACACGAGCTGGACTGTGTGCTTGCAACATTATAACATCATTATTTGCTTTTGATAGGACAGCATTGCATGTACTCTTGAGTAGGCTACATGAGACAAAGCCTTGTTGTTGTATATTGTCTTAATTATTTCCATTATTTAAAAGGCAAAGGCCAGAAATTATTATTATTATTATTATTATTATCATCATCATCATCATCATCATCATTATTATTATTATTATTATTATTTTTAACCATGATACTGCTGCTATTGCTTCTGAATTAATAATTATGGTTTATTATAGAAAATATTAGGGTGGGTTTTGAGCAATTATTGGGCTGGAATACATCAACCCAATCTGGCAACACTGACTGGTTCTCCTCATTCAAAACAATATCTAATGTTGGGAGTGCATATGTTTTGCCCTCTAACATAATATGACCCCCAGTTTATCTAATTGAATTGAAAATGAATCATATATTCAGGCAAATATGGTTTCCTTTCCTCCGTTCCTCTCTTTCTCCCTCTTCTCCTCCACCATTCCTTCCCACCTTCTCTCCTCTTTCCCTACATCTCTCCCTCCTTCCCCACCTTCATCTCAGGTGGCTGCGGTTCTGCAAACGCTCATCAGGAATTCTGCAGCGCCGACCGCTCCCGACCGAGCTAGCAGCCAGGAAAAACCCCTGAGTGTGAAAGCTCTCATTTATCACCGGGGCACCGCAGGGCGACGGGCCCAGCCAGGCTGTAGCCATGGGCGGGGTAAGGTGAGGGTTGGGTAGAGTGGGTAGGAAGGGTTGGATGGGGAAAGGGGAGAGGAAAGGGTGGGGAGGACTGAGCTGGGTGGGGCAGGTGGGGTGAGCTGGCGTGAGTTATGGGGCAATGGTGTGAGTTATCTTTGGGAAGGGACAAGATAGGGAAAGATGGATGGGGAGAAGCTGTGTGTGTCGTCTTAGAGGAAATATATCAAATGACGATTATAATTCACGACCGATCGAAGCAACAGAGGAGGAAATATTTACTAATAAGTATGGCTCAAGCTACAAAAATACAGGATCCTACAAACCCCATGATGCAACCTGTGATATCTTCTCTCCCAGCGCAATCATCTTGACATCACTCAGGTTATTTTCTCAGACAGAAGAAAGCTTCTCCAGAGCTACATAAGAAATTCAATCAATTAAATTATGTATATGTTGCATTAAGCAACTTGTGGGCGAAAGATTATATTAAGATTAATATTATATCTTTATCAGAGCCTATTTAGAAGAAAGCTGTGAGCACTAATTAACAAGAACAATACTATTTAGAGTCAGCCATTCTGTGTCGTTAAATTGAACATGATGCATCTTGCTAAACTAAGTGTTTAGATAGCAGCAACAGTTGCTCATTGTTTATCAAGAATATATATATACTATTGTAGTATTGAATGTTCTTTACCTTTAGATTTAACGTTTGTTGGCTCCAGTTGTTTATAGAAGAATGAAAGTCCAAAAATATTTAGGTGAGTTGAGATTACTGACTTGATTTAAATAAAAAAATAACATAATAAAATAGGAAAAGAAAAGCTAAAACATGCTGGACCATGAAATGAAGCGTCAAATGACCTAAACTTATTAAAACATGTTTGAGACTTCCTACATTACAAATACGGCTGTTGAAGTTTGGAAGATGTGCATGGCAATAATGATAAATAATAAAATTGATTTGTATAGCACTTCTCAAAAACCAGCGTCACAAAGTGCTTCTTATAAAAAAATAAATAAAAACCAAAATATGCGAATTAACTCAAAACTGAAATAACAGATAAAACTATAAAGAGCATTTATAACAAGGTGTGATATCAGGGGTCAAAAAAGGTCATGAGAATGTTAAATAAGTTTGACGCATTTCCTAAAAAACAAGCTTGAGTGACGACAGACGATGATCACTCGCTGACCTCTGCAGCTCATTTTGACGGGGATGCTGCTTGACAGACAGTTAACACAGATTACAGGACGGGCTGTTCGGCACAACCCCGGGCCTCATTAAAGGGCATCGTGTTATGTGGTCGGGTTTGTTTTGCTCTGCAGCTGACACACAAAACAGAGTTGCCAGGCGGTGAAATGTTACTAAACTTGCGGATCAATACTCGACAGTGGAATAAATGAACTCTGGTGGGAGTTATGGTCGGGAGCCACGCCACTGACGTACAACTTTCTCTTTGAGAAACGGAGACCTGGACGCTTGTTGACTTGCTTTCTGCTACACAATTGTCAAAGATGAAAAAAGCAAATCAGGGGTTTGAGACCTCGCGCCAGGCTTGCATGCATCCTATCAAACAGTCAGCATATTTATGTCCTCCTTGTTCTCATTGACGCAGCTGGTTTCACATTTCCATCTTCAGACATTCTGCAGACAGGCTGTGCAGAAACAACTTGTTTTCTGAAATCACCCATACAAACCCAGGACCAGTTGTGGTTTTCTCTGCATTCGGTTGTTGTTGGTCACAAACGTCAGCTCGGCCTTTTTCTCTCTTCTGGATGTATGATTGAGCAGCTTTTTCCAGCTTTCCCGCCCCTGCTGAATAGCCTGCAATAATAAGACTAAAATACCTAAATGAAGGCATTTTTGCCATCAATCTCCATGTTTATGCTCCCAAACTAGCTCTGACACCTTCTCGTGGCCGCGGGTGGGGAAACTTCCTGGCAACCCCAGCCGATCTATTGAGACTTGAATTTGTCAACAAAATCAATAGAGGAAAATATGGACTAACTTCCGTAATATCACATGGGATTTCCCAATGTGCTAATCAGCAAAATGAGGCTGTTATTGCAGGAAATTGCGAAGCATGCAAATACTGAATGAAAGTTAGGAAGGAAAATATTGGTTGGTTGTTTTTCTGTATTGCAATTTAAATCTCATTCAGGCTGTCAAACCCATTCATTGTGAAAGTCACACTTTGCTACAATGTTGACTTCTGTATTCAACCCTTTTTTTTACTTCAGTAATGATCCTGCTGATTTTTTTTTTTCCAAATTCAGTTGTAGCTATTGAACAGCATATTGAACAAGTAAAAAATAAATAGCTTCCTATCCCTTTCATCATTCTCACATCGCTTAATAACACTTAGGTATATGCACATATAATATTAAAGTGTAAAATACACAATAGTGATTGTAAGATCATTAACAAGATAAGAAATCCATCAGGGAAAACTTATTTTTGCACATTGTGTTTTTTGCCATCTATGTTTTTTTCGTAATTATTATTGTGAAATACAGGATATTTTCATCTCTTCAGATCTTAAAGTTAACTCATACAATCTGAAAAGGGAACATCACAGTAATACAGATATGACACAGACATTGACATATGCAACTTGCATAAGCGCCGATCACGTGAGTACTTTAGGGCTCGAGCACCCACCGAAAAAGTTGACCGCCCACACGGATGGCCAATCAAAAAACAGATAAATAAGTAAATAAAAACGTATCTTTGTATGTATATAAATGCTGCACGATGGGTATTCAAGTCATGATATTATATGTGTAGATATTTTTGCTTGGGCATTGCTATTGGTTGTGCCGTCACACATATGAGCGATAGTGCCATGTCGTGGCCGGTGTGTATGTAAACACCGCGCCATCGAGACCATGTCCTGGTTTTGGTGAGGCCTGTTATAATTTGTAGCAGAGCAGTGTTGCATTTAGTTGTGGTTTGCGTCTTCGTCCAAGAGACGACAGGAGCCCACATCACCGTAATTACGGCATGCGCATTGAAAGTCATTTTGTGACAATCGGGCACCCGCAAGGCAAAAACATGCATCAGCGGCCATGGTAACCTGCAGCAGGGCTCACAAGAGGACGTGTCTTCATTTTAAGGGGGTCACATGTCGAAGAGGTTTGGAACTAGTCTCGGGGTGTAGAACTGACTTTTGACCTTCTTGCTATTTGTTGTTTGCGCTGTTGTTAATGGAAAAACAGAAAAAAACATTTACTCCAAAGTTCCATCATTACAAGTCCTTCTGGGAAGAGGCTTCAATTCAAGATACTTTGTAATCCAATTAGGAAAACTAGCTAAGTACTTACACAATAGCTACCACTGTACTTAAGTAACTATGTCACTATTACTTCACTCATCCGTTCTGGTCAAAGTGACGTCTCAAGGACATTGCAGGACATATTAAGTAGGTCATTTGTTGGACGGCGCTGCAAAGGACAAGGACGACGACACGGATCCAGACCCATGTGTGTGTGTCAGACTTTAGGTCTGTTTGCTTTTAGAAATCTTTCCATCATTAGAGTTACACACAGTCCCTCCTCATGCATCTACTCCATTTTGTGTGGACAAACTCGTGTGGTTTAATGCGACTACACACCAGTAGAATTATGCACCCTATGTTGCATTTTGCTTAATTTAAGACACTGAATTCAACACGATAATCGAAGTCAACATTTGCATTATTCATTACTTTTATGCTTTTCTGTTTGTGCTAAAAACGATCTTTCAACTAAAGACTTTGCATCTACATGAATTGTTACGAAGAAGATGATGCATTTAGTGGAGAAAAGATGTAGCTGGATGTGGAGGTAATGTCGCTCCTGAGAAGACGACTTGTGGGTTTATTTTCCCACATCTTACTAATTGTGTTTTCAGACCATTATTATTTACTCAAAGATTTTTTCCGAACAATTTCTGGGAACCGCAGTCAACAAAGGGGCAGCAGACAACCCGAGAATGACATCCACAGTGCGACAGACCTAATTACAGACCATTTTTGGGATTCCCCACACTGTAAATTACTCCCTAAAAGCTTTGTCTTTTTTTTGCCCCCACATCTTCTACATGTGAACGCAGAAGTGTCAGAATGTCAGGAAATGCTATTAAGCCGCTGCAGAGCTGTGAAAATGTTCCGTCGTGTCTGTTTAACTGAGAAACACACACATATAAAATACCTCAATTTTGGTTTGAGATGAATGGACGTCAGGTCGACTTGGCTGAAACAGCAGGGCTTTAGACTTAGTTTACTCTGAGTGAGGAGATTAAGTCTTTAATTTTGTCTGATTTAGGAAATTTTAAAGGAAAGAAGATTTGTTTTATGCCACTTAGGTAATTTTGCATGTTGTAGTCAAACTTCCACAGACAAATAAAGAAGTGATTTTTTGTCCACTCGCACCTCATAAGCTCGCACTTATCATGCTTAATTTGCAGTTGAAAACAAGCCGGGGTTTTTTCTCAAAGTGTTTTTCCTTTCAACTTGCAAAGAGCATGAGCTGTCGATTGATGCTCCGTCCTTGCGTTTTAATGGCCTCGGTGCGTTTGATGTCTGGATAATTGCTGTTTACACGTTTAAGATAAACTTTGGTTTTCAGACAGTTTTATGATGTTCTTGGAAGCTGAATCTATCCATGTTAAATGGTAATGCCGGTTTCATAGTTCAGTGCTAAAAAGACGGCAAATTAAAACAGAAACACAAGCAGTCAATCAAGTAGGCTGTAAATGAATCATTTTGGGAAATGCACATAAATGGTTTCTTGTTGAGAGTTTTGTGGGAAGATTGATACCACTCATATCTGTTAAATATGAGCCGACTGCCAAGAGTTGGTAATTGGAGATTAGCACAAAGACTGTTTGAATCCACACAACAACCAAAGTGTGAAAAGGGCTTCTTCTGGTTTTACATGTTGGACTATTTCTAGGCTGAGCGCAGTGACTTGCAGGAGTCTTGCCATTACTCTGAAGTTGCAAGACAACCAGCAGACAGAGCTTGGCAAGCTGCTTCCCCTGCTTTTTTTTAATGCTAAGCTATGCTAACCATCTTGTGGCTGTAGCACCATCATTAATGGACAGATATTAGAGTTGTCATGATTTCCGATTGCTATTTGACTGACTAAAAAAAACAACAAAAAAAACCAAAAAAACAAAACACATTTCCCCAAACGACTATTATTCATTTAAACAACTTCCAGTTTAGTAAAACTTGAATGAATGAATGAATGAATGAATGAATCTGAACAAAGGTGTATGATACAACTTTGTCCCAGACATCCATCACAGTTTAGGGACCGAATTTCTGATACCCTGATAACCTATGATATTTGCCATTTTGTTTCATTCATTCAGCCTGAAATTACATCGTATTAATCAATTTTTTAAATGCTGATTATGTTCAACAGTATCAGTTGAGGCACAGACATGGTAGTTAGGAGCAGTTGTTCCACGATGGAAGGAATGGGATATGCTGATTTAAGAGCTAAATCTTTTTTCTAATGATCTGTTATCTGTCTGCCTCTGTAGAAAGATGGTCCTTTCTTTAATTCTTCCTTAAAAAGCTGTGATTGGTGAAAATATTCTCTGGGAAATTGTCGCCAAAAGAGCACAAAATTGGACCCATTTGAATCACTGAACAAAACCTCTACCTCCAAATAAAGTAGACAATCTGGCTCTGGATGGTTTAGATCATTTCTTGATCCATCGGACAACATCAATGCTGGAATGAGTTTCCAGAACTCAGCCGCTTCCCTCATCAATCTATTATCATGGCAAAGCACAAAAAAAAAAGACATCAGAAATTTTAAATGGATTTAACAGCATCAAGCCTATGATCAGTCTGTGTTGTTTGAACTGTGACTGCCTGACACATCAGCTCTTACTAATCCCTCACTTTTGCTCCTGCTGTCTTTGCTTTCTAATTACAGCGCCACCCTTTAGCCCCTGTTTAGATAGCAGCGGAGATTCCGACCACAGCTTGATAAACTTTGGGGGAAATGTGGAGAAACGGTCCGTCGCACTTCAGTCGGAAAAAGGGAAATGTGAAACACACGAAGAGCTAAACTCTAGTCATTTCTCAATAACCTCTGCGGCCGCGGCGTCCCTGCGCGTGTGTCCTCACTCGACTGCTCGCTCGCCCGCCTCTGCTCGCTCTCTAAGTCACATTTTTAAGAGGGAAAGCCACGATGCGGAATTTAATGCGATGACTTGTTATTGTTGATTTAAAATTCATCCCAAGCCTTATTAATACTCCTCGGGCAGGTATGGGCCGCTCCTTTGGTAAATCTACTTAATGCATTCTTTAAGGCATGTTCTCGAAAAAAAAAAATCCTCCTGCACATGTTACAAAGACCTGACTGAATCCACAGCTCAGCCCACACACTTTTTCCAGTGGTTTTTGGCCTTGGCAGACCTTTACCCACTCCAGCTCCACGCCAGCGTCCAGCCTCTGTCTAATATGAGAAGGTGATGTGCATAATTTGTTATATATGTATTGCTTAAAATCCGAAATATAAACACAGCAGAAACGACAAGCCCGCTACCCTCGAAAACCACAAAGAATAACAGTTCAGTTTAAGCGTTCTGGCTGCTCGCATCTGATTAGGATAAAGTCCACATTCTGGGCTTTTTTTTTTTTTTTTCTCGTCAAAATGGACGAAGGCTTTTCCATAAACACCTTTGAGAAAGAAGGGAAAAATGAGGTTGTGGGTATAGAAGACGCAGTTTGTGTAATGAGAGCGCGTTGGGGGGCAATCTAGCCCCCGAGCAGTCAAACGCACCACAGTTTAGGTTTTTTTGAAAAACCTCATTATTGGATTTACTTTATGATTTTTTTCTCTGTGCTTCACTTTTCCTAATAAATTCTGAGTTTTATTTTCACATGAACCAGAAAGACCGATGTTTCTCCTCCTCTCTCTCTCCTGTTAAGTTTGTAAAGTATGACTTTACGGTACATTGACGCTGAGAGGGAAGGGTCATGGACTTCAGTCTAGACTCCCACCCGCCTGCCCCCCTTCCCCATCCTTCGCTCTCAATCCGACGCTCGATTAGCGTTCGATTTTGTGGGATTTTCAGTCGCGCTGCAGATCTGACCGAAAGAATAACCCAAATACCTCAATGTCTGCTTCTGCTCCCTGTAAAAACATAGTTAGAGAGGAGAGATGTACGGTGCGGTCGCTGCACTGCGCATGGACACACACTGTAATTGGAAGGATCAGTGGAAAGGGGAATTTGAGACAAGCCAGAGCAATTTGAGGGGGGATGACAAGATATTGTGAGGAGCTGAAGAGAGGATGGCAGCAGGTGAGAGTGATTTGTTGGACTTGTTCTTGGTATACTCCAGGGCTGCTTTTGCTTTACCTGCAGCAGATAAATGTCACCCTCTACTTTTACACACCATAGATTGTTATTGGGTTTTAATTAGATCTTTTTCAGTTCAACACACTGAAACTTGAGCAAAGATGCAAATGAAAAACAGCACAATGCTGCAAAGAAAAAAAAACCCCATCAACAAGTTGAGAGACAGATTCATGATTGGACAAAACATATGGATTATAAAAAAAAAGACATGCTTTAAACAGAGGCGTGAAGGCGGCGCTCAAGCTCCCTGCAAAAAGAGTAAAAGACATTTTCGCTCCATGGCTGTGTGGTACATTATGGATCGAGGATGGGAGAGTTGACTGCCATGCAGAAAATTCCCATGATGATGATCAGAGTGGCGATTTAGTAACTGCAGTTTTACAGCTTGTCATAGGAATGGTCAGCAAGGACACCATCATCAAGCATCAAGCGTAGCAAAGAAATTATCTGATAGACCTGGCAACGCTAAGTATGTGCACCACAACATTCAAGTACTCTCTGGTCTTATGTCAAGCATGATAAGGGAGCAAGAAAGTGATGAAGTGAAAAAGATGGAACACTTTCTTTGATAGCTGACAAGACTAAGGACATAAGCACAAAAGAGAAAATCTCTATTGTGATGTGTTACCTGAATAATGATGATATTAAAATAAGATAAGATAAGATAATTCTTTATTGATCCCCCATAGGGGAAATATGGGTGTTGCAGCAGCACAAGCATACAATCAGGTAGAAGTATAAAGTATACAAAATAAAAAAAACTATAAGAAAAACAATATAAAAAAAAGTACAAGTGGAACCTAATAAAAAAAAGGTCAAGTGGAACCTAAAGTGGCTTAGTGAAGATAAAGTGACAACATCAAATAACAAAACAGCAGCAAATGAGAATATGAGGTAGATAATATTCACGACTTAGCATCTGCAGATGGCTTGGAACATTCGAACAGTAGCTAAGTATAACATTGACAATGACACATGTATCGCCCAGTATTACACCAGGGCGTCTGTGATGTGTCAGTGCAACAGTGGTGTCCAGGAAAGATTCCACCAGGAAGTGTCATAAGCAATTTACATCCACTACCATGTCCAAAGGTTGAACCTGGTTCAACACGAGGGGCCTGCCAGCATTCTCCACTGTTGGCAATGGAGAACTCTCTCCCTGCTGTGTGTGCCGCTCTCACTGATGTGTTTGATCAGTCAAGCACTCATAGGGCCACAGAAGCAAGATCAGTGATGGGGTTAACTGATTGCATATCACTCCATTGGAAAGAAAGACACTGTCTGTCCACCTGCAGCCTAGTGATTTGGTTTGTTCTACAGCTGACACTGTCAACTCTGAATGGAACAATGCCACATGGAATCAAATCTGAGAAAGAGCTAACAACCCGTTTGCATCACTTGGCTGTAAGATGCATCACCCTATGGTAAAAAAAAACACAGCCTTGCCATCTGTAAGAATCAGTTTGAAGTCTGTTTGAGGACCACTGTTACTATCCAGTGATTAATTAATTAACTGAAGAGATGCTTTTTTCTTGTCAGACTTGAAAATGCAAGAAATCCAAACATCTGACATGAAAAACTGCCCTAAATCCCAACAGCAATTCATTTTTGACAAGGACATCTCAACAGTTGTAGTAAAAACTCACTTACCATTATTTATTGTTAATATTATGTTGAGTCATTTGTTTTTCAGGACAAAATATTTAGAACGTGGAATTCACTAAGGTGCCCCATAGCGCTGTTTATAACATGCACATATCATCATTGTCAATGAAATCCTATACATCCATATACTGCATGTAAACACCAACCTCATTTATACCCACTCAGTATTTATTTATGCTATTTGTGCTATTTACAATCTGCAGAACACTTACCTTTTTAATATACCTCTATTTATAAATACTCCTCTTTTTCCACCTGCTAGTATAAACACTATATGATGGTTCTGGACTTATTGTGATTTATCTTAGCCCTTATTTTCAACTGGTTGTTTATTTCCATCTTTCTATCGAGAGCAACTTAACACTGGAGTCAAATTCCTTGTATGTGTACACATACTTGGCCGATGGAGCTGATTCTGAATGGAGCCGCCTGTGCAGTGTATTTGTTATGATGTACATGTGATTGTTAAACTGCAGAATGTGTTTCTCATTTCGCTCGCGTTTTGTTTTCATCGAACATTTTTCCCCCTCTAAACGCCGAGCATGTGTCGACGGATTGGTGAAGGTGTTTTCTTCATCTGCTTTTGTGGTTTGTCTGTTTGCGTGTGTTCTTCTCGAGCGCTCAGTGCCACTGTCCATTTTAGTAGCTGCTAACCACTGAGCCAAACATTACATTTTTGGCATGAAGAGTAAAAAAAAAAAGCTCAAATTTTAAGTCAGAATATTTTAATACAACATATCCACTTGTGATTCAGTTTAAAAAAAAACACACACACACGCGCGCTTGCCAATGTGTGTTCACAGTAGCTTTCATCCATCCCACTGACAGGGGTGGAGGGATATGAAGAGAGACAAGCAGGATCACCTGCTACTAGCTCGCCTCACTCTGGCTCCAGCATCCCTCCTTCCTGTCTCCTCGTCACCATGACAACAGACCAAACAGGGCGACGCCGCTGCGGCCAAAAAAGAGCTCCAGCTCTATGATATCATACCGGATTCCTCCTGCTGAAATGGGCTGTTTCCGAGACGTCCAAAGGATTAAGCATCGTCTCTTGTCATGTGACGAGACACGGGATTGGTCCAAAAAACTTCACTTTAAAAACATATGTACAATACAAGACTGTTTCGTTCGTTCGTAGAAAGTCTGAAATACATTAACACAGCTCTTAAATCACAGAAATTTAAATTAATCGTTTCTTTATTACATAATTGTTAGCATGGTCATTTTCTCATTTATCCAGTAACAACACACACCATGTCTCAACAACGGAATTAGTAGAGAACTGTGTTACTATGGACTTGGCTGCATCACATTCAAATAAACTGATAACCGTCCATACACGCAACCACGCCGAATCGCTAATTGACAAATCTGCAATCACTTTGTTACAGCAATTATCACTTGTTTCAACTGTCAAATATTTCACTTCTGAGGAAAAAAAAAAGATCTTTTCCTCCAATGACACACACACACACACATTGATGCTAAGCAGTGCGGTTTCCCCCCCTCTCGCTCGAGCCCTCCTTGTGAACCCTGAGCCACTGTTCGGGGAGACGTAATGGGGTTGATGTTGGCAGGCCATCACACAGGAACTCAGAGAGCTCTCTGTCGGCAATCATGGATCCTCCGTCTGCAGAGAGCGCCACTGCTGTACAGACATCCTTTATCCAGTCTTAGCTCCGCTCCGGTGCGTGTGCAGAACGCCCGAGCCTTGGCGAGCACATGCATCGGACGTTTCAGCAGTGTTGAAAAAAAAAAAAAGGAAATAAAATGTTGAAGTTACATTCATGCAGCACATATCTTAATGTGCTTGACAGAAAAGGCAGAAGGAAGTGGGTCGAGTCTGGAGCAGCCTTAGTTTTATAGAACCGTTTCCCATAACTTAGAAACAAGTTATCTCTTAATTTGCTTTGTCTACTTAAACCTCAGCGCGTTGTTTCCTGCATTTCCCAGCATGCTTTTCAGGACAGTTTTCTCTTTTCTCTCTTCTCAGTTTAAGATGGAAATAAAGGAGATGGATGCAGTATGTGTTGTTACTGGTGCACAGATCTTGTGACAGGGCTGATATTGAAATTTGCGGTTAAACAGTAAAGCAGTTTTGTTTTTTTGGTGGAGAAATTCAGCGTCATGATGGCTAGAGATCCGTGGGAAATGAGCTCCCATGAAATATTACAGCAAAGTCGCAACTCGCTACGATTTCATAGTTGTCAATTACTCCAAATTTTTCCAATATATTTCTGACAGAATGAATAAAATGAGCACAGAATTTGAACACTTGAGCATAAATTTCAAAATATTGAAAATAAAGTATAAAAATGTATTTATACACTGCAACAAGTTGTAATTTCTGCTGTAGAATTTTGCAGTAACTAACAAAGTTTTACTTTGTATCACAATGCATTGTGGGTAGAAAATAATTACAGTAGTTGGCAGCATTTTTACACAGTAACATATTTTAAAATAACAGCTGTTTTCTGACTGTAGAAGATAGCTATTACAGTTAAATGTTGTTTAGTAGGTTGGTAGTTTAAATTTTTGAAAGTTCCACATGAGGGACAATATTCAGGTGAAATGTATTGTGATGTATTACAACTCTAGTTGCCATGTAACATCTGTCATTTGAATAAAATACAAGATGATGCTGTAAACTAGATTACAGGAAATTGTTGTTTTCCTTCAACACAAACCATGAATTGCTGTAATATACGCAACAAAAACCCGTAAACAATATCCTGCAACATACTGTAATTGTTTTTCCAGTAACTACCAAAAATTTTACAATACTTTAGTGGCAATCTTATCGCCATTGAATGTGCTGAATGTGTAGTCCATAGTGTTTCCCACTCTGATTGCGTCACTGTACTTTACATTCACGCCACTCTTTGTGTCCAACCCAGAGAACACAAGGCCTCATACTGTAGTCTTTCATGTGTGTTTTGCTAACCCCGTCCACCCTGTCGGCAAGAAGAGGAGCACGTTGTGGCTCACGGTGATTCATTATCTAAAGCCCATCGCTTACAGAGGAGTTTTATATTCCAGAGTAAAATCACTTACCTGTTTGAAAAAAAAATCTACTGACGTGTTCCGGGTGGCAATACTTCTCTAAAATGAACGCGGAGTGTTTTGGAACGAAACCCTTAAAAATGCTCCAAAGAGCTGCACAGCGACGCCTATTCATGAGTCCAGTCCGGCAGAGCCCATTGATAAAAAGCAGGTCTCAATGAGTGGAAGCGGATGAAAGAGAAAAGATGAGGTCAGCGAAATTGATTAAAGAACATTTGCGGGGTTTTCCTGCTGCAAAACAATTTATATCCATTTAGAACAAACAAAGCATCATTGCCTAAAGGTCATCATATACCACATAGACAGTATATACATGAAGCACAGTTATTATACATACAGTATATTTTGTCTGCAGGGTCCAGGTAGCCCTGAAACACATCCATTAAAACTGTGTGTTATTCCAATCCCTCACTGCCTGGAGTTGGACAGCATCAACATCCACAGAAAAACAATAATACGCCTGGAAATTAAACAAACTAGCAAAACTTTTTATTGCACGCAAACGTTTTGATATTACACCCCCACCCCCCCTCCTCAGGAAAGCACCCCGTTCAACTCCGGCTCCCGGCTGACTCCTGAATTACACTCCGCGTGCATCTTTGTGTGTGTGTGTGTGTATGTGTGCACCGACATGGTGAAAAGCAGGACTGTTGATCTTGGTGTGAGATGCCAAACTGTTCTATAAAGGGACTTTTGAGGGTCTGGCCGGGCACTGCGCCAGTCTGTCTGTGCCCTTGGGATGCCATGTTGTGTGTGCCTGTGTGTGTGTGTGTGTGTGTGTGTGTGTGTGTGTGTGTGTGTGTGTTTGTGTTTGTGTGCCCTTGGGATGGCATAGCAACAGGAGAGGTTGGAGACCACTCTAAATTAATAACACACTGATGCTTTTGTTTTGTCTCTTTTTTTCCCTCTTGCTTTGCCTGCTGTACTTCTGTCTGTCTCACATGGGACAATGATTATCTGTCATCAACAGTGACTGTGGGAGATTCGAAAAATAATTTTTGGCAATTGTCTCATTTACTAAAATCAGGAGTAGTTAAATGGATTTGATCTATTCAAGTTAACAACCTGTTGACGATGAACAGTGTTTTATTTACTGCTTTTCCAAGTATGAACAAGATGTATGAACAATGATTTAAGACCATTCTTTAAAGCAGCATCAAGATACTTTCGTTTTTGTTGTTGTTGTTGGCGTTGTTGTTATTGTTGTTTGTTGGCTGACCTTAACAGACAAGTTTGACATAGTGAAATTAGTGAAGCTAACAGTTGCCTATTTATACATTCAGCACAAACAAAAGCAATATTACCATATATTTGGAGTTGTGTTTCCGTGTTGTGTTACCTCTGTTTCGGTCTTCACGAACACCTTAAGAATATAAATGGGTTGTTAGCTTGCTAGATGCATCACTACAGCTCATCAGAGCAGCAAATGTGTTTGATGAGAACAGTGGGAGCAATTCAAAACAGTAAAGTCGCAGGTAAAATTAAAAAACAATTAGCTTGAAGATGCTAAAACGCTACAGAGCTGAGAGGAACTGTCCAGTAAGGTGATAATTCCCTGTGGCTTCATCACTGCTAGTGACACATGACATAACATTTGATCCACTGTTATCATAAAAATAGGCTGGGCTGGAAATTTCCCTGTTGTGGGACTAATAAAGGAATATCTTATTTATACCTTATCTTATTAGTGTAGATTTAAGATAATAATTATGGAATGATGAGACATTAGTTTCTGTTACATGCAGTTGTTCGTGGTCAAATCACTTAAAGCTCTAGCATATACAAAGAGACACATATACAATATATAACGCATATAAAATCGAGGAAACATGAATAAAAATGAACTATTATTATTGAACTACTTTCAAGGGAGGTAACTAAGTGTGTGTGGACCTTTTCAGTAGTATTAAAAGTAGTACTTTTATGGATGGGAGAAAATGAAGAAGACAATATATAGAGATAACATTTTTTTAAAAAAGGAGAAGAGGCAGTGAAAGTATTTGATAGGCAGAAGTAATAGAACAAAAATTCCAGTATCTGAGAGCAGACCCTGCTCTTCAGTCCAAGCTGCTAACAGGCTAATGAACTTGTGAACCACTGGACTGAAGCAACTCCCCAAACAAGGCGGTGATTGAGCGGAACTGATGGTGACGTGCTTCACCTTCACTTAGCCTAACGGACACTTGACTGGGTCCCTGGGGCCAACCCCCGAGGAAGGGGCTCAGTGTTTACCGTTGTTTGCCCGTCACTCCGCACGGCTCCCGCGGGTTCCCCCTCGACTCTCGACTCCCAGGACGGCTCGCTAAGCCAAACAGCCTACAGAGGCCCGCAGCTCCGGCTGTTGATGTTTACTCTGCCAGGGCCCTGCCTCCAGCCCATGGCAACGCAGATACCATTTTGGAGATTGGGGGAAAAATATTTTCCCAAGCAGGCTGACTCGGGGCAAAATAAACACATCGGTTTAGGGGTGCACACGGCATCGAAAGAATCCCACCTCAGTCAAGGGAGATGGCCGTGAGAGATGGAGGTAGAGGAAGAGAGAGGAGGAGATCCCAGTAATGATAGTCAGGTCAAAGGTCATTTTAAACTGGAATAAATTTAATAAATGAAAAGTTTTTTCAGATATAAGTCGCATAAAATTGTTGCCTTAAAAACATTTAAACGACTATAATCTGATCCTTTCTACACATCTTTTCTACAAAATTCTTTGTAATGCTGTTGAAACAAAGTTAATATGTAACTTACACATCTAAAAAAAATCATTTTATTTATTTTTTCCAATTTGAACGCCAAGCATTGGAACATTTCCTTTCTGATCGTTTTATGAGAAGATTGATCCTGCACCATCTCTGCATTCAGTATTGCGCTGGAGGCAATTAGCTTAGCTTAGCATAAAGAATGGGATGATTTGGAAATCATCCAAAATTCACTACTTACAATAATGTAATTTTTTGTTTAGTGTCTGAAATTACTAAAGTAATGTAAAAACAGTCATGTGGTTTCAGGAGGAGTAAGATGTTCTCCCCTGCTTCAATGCTTAATGCTAAGCTAGGCTAACTGCTATGTAGTTGTAGACATAGACATAACAGTGGCATCATTCCTGTCATCTAGCGCTTGGAGAGAAATTCAAGTGTATTCTGCAAAGTTTATCCCAAACTTTTTCTCTCAGAAAGAAAGATTAATCAAATATGTGGTTAATGGTCAGATGAATTGCTCCATTCTTACATCACATCATCACATGGTTAAAAATTTTGTTCAGTTTCCGAGTCTAGTTTGTGCAGGAAGCTCTACTCAACTGACTTATTTTTTTTCCCCATCCTCAATCGGACAAACAAAGTAGGAAAGAAGTTCAGTAAGTGCTGTTGGTCTCAAACCCGAGAGCCGATGATAAAGGCTGGGAACAGGTCATAAAGCAAACACCTCGGGGGTCGGGGTCCCAGGTTCACAGGCATTAATCACAGCTGTCCGGCTAATGGCGACAGCAGCACTTGAGGCCAGGTTTGATCAGCGGAATCGCATGTGACTGTCGTCCCGGGGAAGTTGTCTCCCTCAATAAGGAGCGCTGAACTGGCTCTGTAGGACGAGCTGTCTCACACACACACTGACGCTTTTATTGAGGAAGGTCTTTACTGTGTGAGCTGCTGTGATGGTGCTAGATCTTAAGAGGGTGATTCAAGTTTATTATGACTTAAGTTTGATTTACAGAGACCTTCATTTCTCTCTGTACATAATTATAGGACATGTGATATGTCAGAGTTGACTGAGGAAGTTGTTTTGTGATGGACATAACCCTAACCCTACTAAAAATCATGTTTTCATTTCCCTGATAAAAAATCTGACATCTATGCATGCAAATCAAGGGATTGCCCAATGGGGATGGCCCTCAGTTTGGATTTGAGCATCAGGTGAGATGGTTTACAACTCATGCAATTGGCCTGTGAGTTTCCTGGCTGCTAAACCTGTACTGTAAAGGCTACAAATGCTGTACCAGTTAGAATAGAAACACTCCTCAAAATGTAGTAATTCTCAATACTTTATACTGTTAGATCGGTGTGGAGAGATAAGGAGACTGTAACAGAAGTTCCATATTTCGGACATGTTTATACATTGCTTACAATGTTTGAGGTTGTTGCAACTTCTTCTGAAGTCGATTAATGTCACCTGACTGGAGCATTAATGCCACTACCTGTTTATGTCATTTAACCAATTCCTAATATTTGTGTACCAGTAGAAGATGGTGCACTGTCTTTTGTCTAGTTTCTGGAAATTCAGTTAATATTTGCATTACATTTGGATGGAAACCTGTCTCCCATAAAGTCCTGTCTTTGGATTCGTGATCTCGAAGGTCTGCAGGTCTGACAGCAGAGAACTAAAAAGCAGGAGTAATTCATCTATTTCAGTCCTCTTCCATCAACATTATACTTATATATTTTTTATGTATATATTTTTTCACATCTGTTGGCTGTAACACCATGTCTGCGTGGTGACCTTCCTCTGGCATCTCCCCAGAGTCCCTTCCTCTCCTCTATTCTTCTATGATTCCCCTCCTCCTCTTCTTCTTCTTGACCAATGCTTAAACTTTAAATATTTATCTGCTCTTCATCTTTTCTCAGCGTTACCCTGGTTCTATCGTCTGTTGAAACTCTGCCTCTGTTCTTGACCTCTCAGGTCATTTCGTCCATACCATTTTCAGAAAAAGGGATTCAGCTAAATAATATTTTAAGTCTGCCTCCTTTCCAGTCCCTCTCCTTGAGTAGTTTAAATCCTTGAATCCAAGAACAATTGACCGCCGTGACAAAAGCAGGAGGAGGGAAAACGAAAGAAAATAAATTGATGGTGAAATGATAACACGCCTCGCAGACGTAGAGGTGGGGAGTAGATCAGCAAAGGTTTATAATGGCAGAAATAAATCACGCTGTGCTTGTTCATGTCAGCGGGCTGTTTAAAGTCTAGTCTCTTTATATAAAGCTTGAAGAAATGTCTGCATTTGCGTCCAATCTGTTAGTGGCTGGGGGGGTGATTGAGGTTGAAAGGGGAGGTGTTGGGTTGTAGGTGGAACTTTGCAGCTCATTTGATGAAGAAAAATAATGTTATCGTACAAGTGCGAGGAGCTCAAGCCTTGTGGTAGGCTTTGGCACATGGAGTGGCAAATGTTGGCGATGGTGATGACAAGATAACTTAGACCACTGGATAATACTTTCCATCTTTATATACATTCCACTCACTTATAGACACTATAAACTATTCCTCACTTTACACTCCTTCCCAGGTCCTTTTAAGGTCCAGAGACATCCCTCGGAAATGTGAGGCTTTCTTTCTTTGTTGTTTTGTCGTTTTGAAAAAGAAATAATGAGAAAATGCTGATGCACAAACATTTTGTATCTGTTCCTTTATATGCATATATAGGTTAAAGTAACTACATCTTTTGGAAACAGGAATTAATTTATCTTAGATATGATATTTACTATGTTCACTATTCTATTTAATGTGTTAGCATGTTAACATTTGTTTATTAGCCCACAACACAAAGTGAAGCTGAGGCTCATTGGAATGCTGTGCAGGTATTTGGACATAAAGCAAAACATTGGACCAATGCTACTGATGAAAAGTCAGGAAGAACAAAGTTTTTAAGATATTTCAGTCAGGAACATAGTAGTGGACCACTGACTCATATTTCCATCCATGGAGCCAAGAATATACTATTTTCTATATCACACAGGTACGGAGCCACCATAATCTTGCTTTAAAATGGCAAGAAGTTTGATAATCACATGGATTAATGAAGAGTGCTTCATGACTGAAGAACCTGTTTAACTAACATGACCTGTGCTCAGAAATCACAAGTAGATATTACTCAGCAGTGTCGTAAATGAGGACTCTACTTCAGTGTATTTCCAAAGTACAATACAGTAAAGGTTGATGAGATATTCCTTCATATTAAGGGGCCACAAACCAACAAAGTTTAAAAGCTTGAATCTATTATGCTACCAAAAGTGATCCTGATAAGGTATAAATGGAAGAGTGAAGCAAAACAGGTCAGATGACAGAAGAATCATGGGAAATGAAGTGAAGAGAGGTCCCACTACATTTGCTTTCAGTACAGGTCATTCCTGTGATACCACCTCTTACAGTGTGTCCACTGAAACTAAAAATGGAACAAACAAGATAGAAATGTTCTTCATTGGTTCATGTTGCCAAATAGGCATCATGAGTAACAGTGACCTATGAGGACTCGAGGCACCTAAAGGAGAAGTGAAAAAACAAGCCCTTGTAGATATAGGTTTGTTTAGAGAACATCCGTCTGAGAACATTTTAGCCAGGAAACCCCTCTGAAACATGTGCTGTATGTATAATTAGCACAAAACGGTATGGAGCAGCTACAAAGAGCCGAGCGGGAGCAGTGGAGGAAAACTACAATCCCCTTTCTCCCAGCGCTGTCTCATTGTGTTAACTGGAGAGAGTAATTGCATAATTCCCTTTTTCCTCACTCCAAACTGGAGAATCACTCAAAAGGGAGCATTTTTGAGAAACATTTGACTAAATATGTTTAAATGTAATGCAAGAATATACATGTCGAGATCACTAAGATCACACTATAATGTCATAACAGCAAGAGAGCTTCTACATTCTATTCATTTTAAGGTCCCAAATTAAAGAGTCAGTTCACCTCACAAAATTGAGCTTCTTGTATCTCAGGTTTCAAAATATCCATGTCTCATATTTGCGACCGCCGTGAACAATTTCCATATGAACTACTTATAACTGAGTCACACAGACACTTTTCTGGAAAGAAATGATGTTATAGAATTAGATATAATAGATAGATGGAAAAAAAATCCATCAGAATTCACCACCTTGTTCTAGGTTGACAAAAGAAATCTTAGAAATAAATATATCAAAACATGGACAAATAAAGCCAAAACTCATTTGCCTTTTTTGTAATTTGGTAAACCAGCCCTTTAATATTATGAACTACATCTTTGCTCTTGCACTTCTGGTATTTGTGTGCAACAGCTGATGCATCATTGGTTGCAGCCACTCACACATACACTTTACACACTCAGTGATTCAGTGTCTTCATACTTCATACTCACATACCTCCAACTGATATTGCTCTTCCACAGAAACAACCATGAAACGACAGGTCTTTTTTTTTTTCTTTCTTTCTTTTATTCTGCTAACAAGCCCAAATCCCAGCCCTGCACAGCCGCCCGTTTGGAAGTTAAAAAACAGCCCATGATTAATGATCGCTGTGACAAGTCTGAGTGAACAAAATGGAGTGTGCATGTAAACGCTCCCCTGCCAAAGCCTTCACCCTCACACTTATTGTAATCATTACAGGGAGAAAAAAAAAATTAGCGAGGGGAAACTGTAATGGGTTAATTACACCACAATCGTCGGGTGCAGAAATGCAGGCCTTTTTAATTATCTCCCTCCATCATTCGACACATTTCTATTATTTTCCTTCTTTTTCCTGCTCTCTGCTTTGACTGAGGTTCAGCGCCACGAAGGAAAATAGGGGGATAATTGGGTTCATCCATCTCTCTCCCTCTCTTTCTCTAAGCCCCCACCCAACCCTCCTTCTCCCTCCAGCTCCCCCCTCCTACAACTTGTTCTGTATCTAAATACAGTCTTGTCCCACCTCCCACCTCCGTCTCTGTACCAGCTACATACCAGCTATTCTGTTTCAGTCACTCTCACCTACGCTGCGTTCACGTGACTCAGAGGAATGAGTCCACGTGTAGCAATTGTTTTTAAAGCTTTAAGAAGGTTTTCGGAAAAATGAATTTTGTTTGTGTGACAGAATTAACATCAGGACCATGGACAGGTCAGTGTTTGCTTCCTCCAGGAATTTGCAACCTCGTCGTCATAAGAATTAAAATCAACCAATTTCCACGAGAGCTTGATTGTGCCCAAAATAATAGTAATTTAAAAAGCATCTTACAGCTTCATCAATCATTGCAGTTGATTTTCAGAGTTCACAATACTAAACATTAAATCTAACCATTTAGATAACCATATCTATCTAACCAGATAGATAGATAGATAGATAGATAGATAGATAGATAGATAGATAGATAGATAGATAGATGGATGGATACTTTATTGTTCCTTTACAGGAAATTACTTACTAAGTCTCAGCTACATTAAGTCACAGAAAAAGACAACCCACAAATGCACAAAACAACCAACAATAAGACACATATTTCACACTCTAATAATCAGTGCATTCAGCAAACAACATGCAATTGTAAGTTATATCACAGCAGTTGGAAACCTGATGTAAAATTTGGGGCCCAAACTCTCAAAGCAACTCCTGGAGGGACTGACTCTGACAACTCTAAATCCCCAGACGAAGCCTCTAGCTGCGGCTCTTTCCCTTTTTGTTTTACAGTCCACCCCTCCTTCGTCTTTCCTCTCCTTTCCTCCCTCCATCCATCCCCTCTCCTCCCAGGAACAGGGAGGATTACGAGATCTCCATAATGCGACGTGAGACGTGTGGCCCCACGATGCCCCTGGAGATCGCTCGCGCTCCTCGTCATGAAACACAATTCACACACACACATACACACACACACACAGACGGAGCACATGTCAAAAGGCTCCCAGAGATGATTTCTGGGAGCTTTGCAATCACACCAGCCCGACATCCACCGAAGCTTTTAATCTCTGCACATTAATGAAGTGTCCCGTCTAATTTCCTCGTTCCCCCTGGTGATCAGGAGGTGGAGGAAGGACAGAGAGCGGTCAGAGGGAAAATCAACAAGCAGCAGCTCCATGTTGGCTGATGGACGTTTAGGGAAGAGGGCAGGGGATTCGCCTCTACAGGTGTGTGTATGTGTTTTGTAGAAGACAGAGTAAGAGGGTTCCAGTCTGGATTATCATTGAAACTGGAAGGAGGGATAAAATATGCAACTTAACCACATTAGTAGCATTATAGTGCTGAATGTACTGCTACATTTTTTATTAAGTACATAATAATAATAATAATAATAATAATAATAATAATATGTGATTAGGTTATTAGTTCATGATGCAGTTAAAAAGACAAAAATACAACTGAATTCTAAGGCAAAAATACAGGACAGTGGTAAGGTAACAAGTATGAGAGGAGAAGGCTTGTTCTTAGTGATGATGAGGTTTACTTATTGAGCTGAAGGGAAGCTTCTGTGAGGTCCAGTTTTCATGCATTTTTTTTTAATTGCTGTAGAATTCAATACCAATGTTAATGTTAAAACCAATCTGAAGTGGCTTTCATTGGGTTGATGCTCCAGACGGTGGTGGGGAGAGCTTGATGCACCAAGCAGAAACGACATGAGAAAACACAAGGCATGATTTCCCACTTTTTGCAATTCTATATTTTTAAAAAACAAATTACTAAACATTTACTTATTTGACGTGTACATGCGGATGAAAATGAAAAAAAAAATGATGACACTAGATGTACAGTTAATATGTTAGATGATGTCAGAGACGCACAATCAGGAAATTTAAACATTATAAATGACATATTTGCCCAAATTTGTCTGTTTTAAGTGTATTACAGAAATGCGAGTTGTGTGTTCTGTTGTACTTGAGGTGTTTCCCTACTTGCTTTACATCAGTCAAATTGGTTGTTATAATATTGATTTCATTTTCTAGTGTCTTGACTTTGCTTCTTCTTAAGTTGCAGTGCTTTGAGCTTCCCAGCCTGCACAGTAGCTGTTACTGAAATGTTAACTTGTATCATAGTGACTGTTGGAAAGTCAAATCAACACTGAGCAGAGGCCATGTTTGAGAACAGGTAAAGTGGCTGTAAGTCAACTAAACACATATAGTTTACACTCAGACGAAAAAAAAAGTTAGTAGCCAGTATGGCAGACGACCACTATTGATTCATCCACTGAAAACAATTTTTACTGGCGCGAAGCACTTGGCAGGTGGGGGTCCGCTCGAGCGTATCATCTTTTTATACATCGAGAGAGTGTGGGTGCGAGTTGGAGAGCCAGCCTCCGCCTGCGCCGAGCTGAGCAGAAACCCACTCTTGTGCCCAATTCAGCAAAAGAAACACAATGAAAACATTCAACTGTGCTCCTCCAGATTGTTTTTGGCCACAGAAGCCCTGTAGGAGGAAACACAAGCCCACCTCTATACCACTTTGTGTCTGCTGAAATGTATGCATTTTTTTTTCTCCCCCCTGTCTGCGGTCGAAGCTGAGCAGCGTGCCAAATATTATTTAATTAAAAAAAACTCCACTTTACAGGACGCAGTTGCTGCCGATTTGTCATGACGAGGGAAATGTGACTAATTGCTTAACTTTTATTATTGATGCGGCGTTTGGTGTTTTAAGAGGGTTTTTCAGCCAGCGTTAGCCCATGGTGACGACGGTGGAAAATTAACCTGGGCTCGGTGTGTTTTTCAGTCTGTTAGGCCTTGTCCTGGGCAGCGTTGTGGTCAGACCTCAGTCCATAGAAAGTAATGATTAGTTTGTGTTAGTCGACCGCTGACCAGAGGAATCCGCAGGAGTTCCAGTAAGTGGGGCTTTGGACACTGAGGAGAAGATTAGTGTTTAATTTCACTGTGAACCACTCGTCTGTCTGCCAGCGTGTACTCTTTCCTTCTCTCCTCCTCTACCTGTGTCACAGTCAGGGATCTCTCAGGCATTAAAATCCAACAAGCATCTCTGCACCTGATTTTTTTGTTCTATTAATGTACTCTTTTTGCAGAATCTTCTTTCAACCTTTTAACTCTCAGGTCCTATTTACACCTGGTATAAACAAGTGATCTGTATCTGTTTGATGCATTTCCAACTTCAATTCAATCTTGTTTGTATAGCACCAAATCACAACAAAAGTCATCTCAAGGCACTTTACATACAGAGCAAGTCTAGACCGCACTCTTTATAATATTATTTATAGAGACCCAACAGTTCCCATCATGAGCAAGCACTTGACAGTGGCGAGGAAAAACTTCCTTTTAACAGGCAGAAACCTCAGAACAGAACCAGGCTCAAGCATGGACAGCCATCTGTCATGACCGGTTGAGTTGACAGAGAGAGAGGGGATAGAGGGAGAGAACACTGGACAAACCTTTTGAGGTGACCAAGAACCTTTTTAGGAACTCAGGAACTTTACCTGCATTTCGAAAGGATTAAACAGAGACTTCCTGTATGATATTTTCCAGTTGCTAAAAAGTCTTCCCGATGTTTGCAGAACTATCAGAGCAAAGGTGTGCAGGGCTGAACCCTGCTGATTGGTCAAACACTGCCTCACATGACGAGGTACTGGACGCCATGAATATCAATATCTGCTATCAGACTGATTCGCCTAATCATCATGGTTCTTCACATAAAGTGGAAATGCAAATGGGAATGCCCAAAGGGGACTTTTCACTCCCACTTGAGTTCCTCATATCACTTCTTGTGATCCCTAGCTTGGTCAAGAAAGACTATATGTGACAGTCTATACAGATGGTATCTGTCTGGAACTAAGATTAATTTGGTTGAACCAGAAATGTTGTAGAGATAACCACCAGTATTACTGTAGAAGCATCAGGACATAATGGCAACACAGAAAGTAACCAGCAACCTGTTAACATGCCCATATGGTGTTTTTTATATACTATGCAAGACACTGTCTCAATGTTTGCGTCTTATCTCAGTACATAAGGAAATGTTTCCTATATTCAGGGAGGAAACAGAGTCCCAGTTCTGACTCTTTTATTCTCAGTGTTGTGGGCGGGCACCAGCATCAGAAAACAGTCAATCAGCCAGTCAGTTGGGCGCCACCAGATCCTCAGTGGCCTTGGGTCAATGGCTGGCATTCAGCTGCAACATCTCCTCCACCAGGTCCGTAAACAGATGCTAATCAAATCACTCTCTCAAAATTCATCAGAATAAATAGTTCAAACTCTTTTTTGACACTTTCTTCTTCTGTCTTAATCAAGTTTGTGACTGTTGGTGCATCTTTCACACTGTGTCTTGCAGTCTCCTAACTTTGGATTCCGTCCTTGTAGCATGCTTTTGTATTTAAATCAAAATTTGCCAAAAAGGCCGCTCTCGTCATCACCTGTCTGCCAAATACACTCAAGACACCCGTCTCCTCTCAGGCTGATCCAGCTTGGAGCCTCATTACCTGTACCTGTCTGTCTGCCTGTAGGTACAGTCTCATCTGACTGTCTGACGGCGTCTCCTCCACCACCCAACTGCTATTCAGGATTAATGAGAGCCAATGAAAGCAGCCCTCCTCCTCTTCCTCCTCGCTCCTTTTCCCCCTCCCGTTCTCTGCCCAGCCAAAGCAAAGGCCGGCCGTAGACCTCATTATTAAAAGCAACGGCCAGGACTCGAGCCCTGTCTGTACAAACACACAGCGACGGAGTTGGGAGGGAAAGGGAAACCGGCTCGCGGGGGGATGAGGTTTCAATAAACGTCAGCCAGCGTCGGCTCTGTTTGGACTGCAAATTATTGCTGGCTGATGCTCTATTATTTTACAACCAAAGATCGCTGTCGAGAGAAAGGTAGAAGGGGAGGAAAAAGAAAGAGAGAGTTGCGAGGGAGGGAGGAGGAAGGGGGGGCAGGAGGGAGAAAAAGAAACTCTGGAAGGGCGCCTAAGGGGAAAAAAGGTTTAGTGAATACTATAATAATCTTTAAAAATATTACTGGAGCGGCCGCAGCTTAAGCTAAGAATAGGCTGGAGAGAGCAAAGTCCTTGGATGATTCCAGCGTAGATAGGGAGAAGTGGAGAGAGGAGAGGAGCGAGGAAAGAGTGAAGGAAGGAGGAGGAAGAGCAAGCCAGGGAGGAGGAGAGGAGACAGTCATGTGAGAGGGTTGTAAAATCAGCGCCTTCAGTCAACATGACCTACAACTGTCTCGTTACTTGTGCAGGGTAAAAATAGATTTTTTTTTTTTTAAATAAATATTTGATGTGAAATTTTCATGAAAATCCAAATGTGTAATGTTCCATCACCCAAATGAGGAAAATACAATGAAGGTCATCAGCAAAATGTACCCTCATCCATCAGTTCTGCACAGGTGCTGCAGCGAAAGGGAGCAAATTACTAAATGCTACTCAAGCTGCTGAGGTGGAAACGCTGTCACTCCACAGACACTATATGACATGTGTAACCCCATATTAATGCAGAAAACATTAATTTGCAACATCTAAAGTCAAAAGATCAACTCATCAATGGAAATATAGTCTGGCATTGTGCAGCTGCAACGTCAGTGGCTATTTTGATCCTCATTCCATTTCTGCACAGTCAGATCTCTGAAGCGAAGCTGTTCAGCTGCCAACTGGTGGCATTTTAGTGCAATTTAAAGTTTGTCAGATATTTTCTTAAGTCACGTTCGCTGAGATAGAGCAGAGATGCAGGTGCACACAGAAGTCTCTCTCTGCTGTTCTTACCGCCTGTTATCTGGAATAACATTTGTACTGTAACCACAGCATACATTTCTTCTTCTAGCTTTTCCAACCTCCCGGTCCAGAATGTATAAAAAGCTTAGAAATCCCTCTTGATATTGGTGCAAAAGTGTTCTTGTTGCACATTTTTAACCAAACTAGAGTGGGGCTCTATGGATGGCAGGTCGGTCAGTGGTTTCATCTGAAATATTTCTGCAACATATTGCATGCTGTACAGATGTTCATGGTCCCCAGAGGACAAAGCCTATAGATTTTGAAGCTCCCGTGATCTTTCTTCTAGCGCCATCGTCAAGTCAAAATTTTAATTTGTCATGTACTTTCACTAAACAAATATTTGCAGAACTACCAGCCTCAGCTCTACTTTGTATATGGTGCTAATTAGCAGCATAGGTCATTTTATTACCATGTTGATATCTGTCATGTGAGCATGTTAGCAACACTTATATCAAAGCAGGACTCTCATGACTCCTATTGCCACAGTGGGCAAAGATATTTTTTTCATTCCTTAGTTAACAGTGCTTAGATTGGTGATTTTGAGTATGATGCAATGATGCATAGATGCAAAAAAACCCCGCTATCTGTTACCATCCATTATCAGATAAGCAGGGCTCTGGAGAGACTCTGTCACACAGTGAGCAGCTCTGATGAACTCCCTCCATTCCTACAGACACGTAGTTGCAACACATTCGTAGTGCTCTTTCAGGCTGCTGAGCTCAATATTGTACAAGAGGTGCTGACATTTAACAGGCATCTCCACCAGGTTTGCATGTTTCTGTTTCTGTCTGGATGTTCACAAACTAATTTGATCCTCCATTTACAGAGGGGGGGGGGGGGGGGGTTGAAAACTGTCATACTGCGTAGTTTCACCACTGTGGAGTGTGTGTGTGTGTGTGTGTGTCTTTGCGGTTATAAAGATTTTAACGCATCTGTGTGTGTACGTGTGTGTGTGTCACGTCCCCCAACTTTCACAACATGGCCCCTGAAATAGGTTTAAAAAGTCATCTGGCTGACGGGGGGGAAAACAGTTTTCTCACCTCAATAAAATTATCTAGGATTTTACTGTTTGCCCAACACTCTTGTAGCCGTTTAATATTCGAGCACGCTCCTCCGCTCTGGGTCGGAGGGAAAGAAAAGAGAAAAAAAAAAGAAAGGTGTAACTTATAATGGGCTTGGCCTCGCTGGCGATTCCTGCAGCCGAATTAAAATGCAACATTATACGGCTTGGCCAAGGTTAGTCCGTGTTAGCCGGGGCGCTGTTACGGGCACTTTTCAAGCCTCTCAATTGAGGTAATAAATTGAGTCTGATGGCTAATTTTAGGTGAAACCCAATCCGGCTGGCTAAACTATGAGCCAGAGGGGACCATTTAATCAAAATATGTCTGGCACTGCCGCCAATATAGAAACAAGCAGAGAGAAGAAAAAAAACACAAGAATTTAGGGTAAATATATATTTTACAGAAATTTAGTTTTGAGGGATACTGTACCGCCTGTCAGTCAAGAGGAAGGGGTTAAAGTCTGGGAGGTTACAATGTGTGATTTAAAATGGCTAAATGTGCAGTGGGCTGTTAAAATGGCTGTTTAATCCTGCAAATTTGGCTGCTGGACAACATATATGTGCGTCTGCTTATTCATCAGGAAAGTCTTACATTTAGTAAATTCAATGCGAGGGAGTCCTTGTTGAGGATCACAGCGTCGATCACAGACTACCAGAAAGTGACATTTGATTAGATTTGACACCACGAGATGAATCCAAAAGATGCCTATAAAGGAATAAAACTTGCTGGTGGAATCAAAAATGTGCCCTCAACACTTTCTTACTCACTAAATCATTCCGTGCAAGTATCTCAAAAAAAAAAGTATCTCTCTTAGCACGGGAGGGCTATTCGTAGCTCTTCGTAGCTCTTGGGGGGGGGGGGGCGCAATCAGTGACACTCACAATAAACCAGCTGATGTTTAACCATTAGGCGAGGAATGCAGAGCGGACGTCTCTAATCTGCTCCCATGGCTGCTGAAAAGCTGGGTGGAAACCGTGAACTCCGCGTGGCGGCCTCGGCCCGCGTGCGCCCGCGGTGGGGGTTTTCGGTGGCAGGCCCTGAGAGGGGTTAACGTTGCACGGCGGGAGGGCCTCGGCATGCCACTGCAATTAATGTATTGTCTTACTTAATAAGATGGAAATGTTGGAATGATTAGCGAAGACTGCGGTGTGCGCTCCGGGGTCGGCGAGAGGATTAGTTACCGAAGTGCTGAGGCGCTCACTTACACCTACTGCTGAGCCGAGCTGAAAGGGAAACACACTAGAGTCGACTGCGTGTACAGTATTGTTGTTGGCAGTTCAAATGTTTGAGGTTTAAATTTTTAAGTTTACTGGAACTGTGCACAAAAAAAAAAAAAAAAACGGCCTTGTTTTTGGCTCGATTATTTTATCTAATTAACGCTGGAAATATTTGACTCAAATTCTCTCAAGAGAAACATGAGTCCGGTGAATCATCAGGCAGGTCAATCATTAGAGGATATTTCTGCTGATGTTCTATATTTTTCTACTGCCATCAAATCCTATGAAAAGATCTGAGCTGATCCTACTAACACGTATTGTCTGGAGCCAAAGCCTGATATATCTGATACCTCTGTGCTATCAAGCTCCATTACTATTACAAACACATCAGTGAGTCACACATGTTAGTTTTTGGTCTTTTCATGGGATTTGTTGACAATAAGCAAAATGTAGAATATCACCTTTAAAGACTTATGTTGTGTAGAAGATAAACCAATATAGTTTTAATTCTAAGATTCCAAGCTTTCTAAAAATATCATATTATGTTGAAGGGAAGTTCAACTGATACACAAATCATCTAATAAGATAAGAAAAGCCTTTGTTCATCCCACAGTGGGGAAATTCACATGTCACAGCAGCACAGGGGATAGCAGCAGTAAAAATATTAAGAACAAATAACAGTCTAAAAAAGGAGGTATACACAAGTTTACGTATATACATACAAAGACAATTTCAAGTATGGATATGAAATGTAAAATATGAAGTATAAAATGTACAACCAGTATAAAAATATGTGACCAGTAAATATACACAATGGGCCTAAACTGAGGTAAGAAATGACAGCTTAAATACAGAATATTAAATATTAAATACTAAATACAGAATATTGCACATTGACTTGGTCAAGTATTGCACAGTGGGTGGAGTTACATAGGGAACAGTATTGTACAAATGTACTGAATGTACTAATGTGTCCCAGTGTGATGCAATGCTGCACAAAAATTATATCTTTGATTTAATATTTTCAGATCAGATTAGATTTAACTTTATTGTCATGCACAGGAACTTGCAGTTTAGTATCTTACCACATGGTGCAAACTATAGCAAAATGTGTGTAGTAATATGAAGATGGATGAAGGTACAGAAAGAAAAAGTAGTAGTACAGTATGAAGGGATATGCATAATATAAAGAAGTGATACACAGGCACAGTACAACACAGCACTGAAGGGCTGATATTTGAATACACTGTTTGCATGATGTCGTCAAATATAGATTTACATCACATTTTGTCCTGTTGAAACTATATGGGGCAAACTAATTGGACTCAATCAGTTAAAATGTAGCATTAAAATATTTTACAGCACTTTTTTTTTGCCAGACCATTTGAGGAATTACATTCAAACATGCCCAATTACAGCTTGGTATGCTGGTCATAAATTGCGAGTCTGCAGTGCTGAGACATGGAGCAGTAAAGATTTGACATATCAGCTGACAAAGCTGTAAAAATCCTTAACCTTAATTACACGACGCAAGCATAAATTAGCATCCAGAGCTTGTTAACGTGTCGTATAGTTCATTTAGATTTGAAGGGAGCAACAGGGGAGGGTGGCGGAGCATGGATGCATTGATCATGTGACATGTTTCCTCTCTAAATGAGCGCAGAGCCAGTGCGACTACACGCCGTAGCCGCAGCCAGCGTCGCACCGATGTGTCACACCACATGGAAATATAATATGACAGTAATTATATTTTGCATGCCCTCATGGAATAATCAAATTATTACCAAGCTCTTTTGGGTAAATACCACCGCGGCAAACCAAACAAGAAGAGGCCGCATGACTTTTAGAGAAAATATTTCCCTGGTGAAGAAATTAGCCACCATCAAGTGTTCATAATTTGTTTTTTATTTTCTCCCTAAACACTTATAATTGCATCCAGAGGGGTTGCGGGTGTCCCCCCCGTGCCACACCGCTATTGTTGCAAGAGCGGGGTCAAGTGTTTCTTCACTCGTGCCCACATCAGTTAACGGCACTGCCACACACATTGAGCAACAGGCATATGTGGATGTCAGGAGAAAAACACAGGCTTGTTTTATTTTTCTTTTATTATTCCAGAAGTTGATCTAGATTATATTCACATCCAGTGTCTTTAACATATATAAACTCAGTAAATATAAGTACAGTTAGCTGAGGTGTGGACCATAATTAATATCATGTGCTATCATATATTTTAAATCTCACACGTTTTATTCCCTCTTATGTCTGTTTCCTGTTTTGCCTCTGATGTCAAACTGTAGAGAGATTCATTCAAGATTACATGCATTTAACCTGCTTTTCTTCTTCCTAATTTTCTTCTTCTTTTGTTAATATTGTTTCACAGTATCATACCAGTATTCTTAGAGAAGTAGTAGAGGTACATTTTGGGAAATGCACTTGTCCGACTTCACCTTCTTGCCCAGAGTTACATGAGAGGATTCGAGCCACTCACAGGTCTGCAGGATGCATATGAAGCTGCAGCCAATAAGCTTTACACTAAGACTCAGAACAGCTTGTAAAGGTAACAAAATTATTATTAATTAGTGAGGTGCTGGTGGGTGGATTTTGCTTTTGTTGGACAAATCCAGCTTCTCTGTTTCCCCCCTGTTTCCAGTCTTTATGCTAAGCTGAGCTAACCAGCTGCTGGCACCACCTTCATGTGGATCCTCCAGACGTGAGAGCTGTTTCAATCTTCTCATCTAACTCTCAGCAAGAATGCACCAGATCATAAAACTCATCCTTTTAATTTAGTCATGCAATTAGTTGCAACACATTGTGCAACCCTCGGTGTCCAGATTTTTCAAAGCGCTACATGATGTAACTTATTTACTTTAACTACTTTATATCGCTCTTTATTTTGCAGCTGCATCTGTTTAACAACTGGGATCAACAGTTCTGGGTGTAAGACAACAGATCAAACTTTAATTGTCACATAAATATATGATGACATGAAGCAAAAAACTTTGGACTTCCATAATAGTTGCATCAAAAAAAAAAAAAAAAAAAAAAAGCAAGTGCATCTCCCTGAAATATGTGACAGCGAGCCTCCCGCTGTCTCGTGTATTTATACGTCGAGTTGATGTGCTGATCTGTATGGAAAACATGAAGAGATTATTGGAGGGAGGGCGAATCAAAGTGACACTCGTGACACACACTCAAGCCAACCAATATACACTCCGGGAACCGCAGGCTGGAGTCCCTCAGGCTGTGGTGAGCTTATGGCCTCTTGGTGACGTATTAAAGCCAGCGGCTCCTTAGTGTTTCTTTGCTCCTGATTGAGTTTTAATTGATTTCTCATAGAAGTGCGGTTCATTCTTGTCATTGAGATGGAGTCTTTTGGGTTTTTAATTTGCAGATCTCTTGATTTATCCCCCGAGTCTGTGATTATTACAATTATGTGGCTTTTGTAATTGGTGGATATCGAGTTGATGTTTTTTTTTTTTTAGGGAAAACATTACTTTGAAACAGTGAATGCTGCCAGGGACAATGAGGCTGTCCCGGGTGGGGTTTGATACATGGGCACCCTTGTGGTTTAACCAGTGTGTGTGTGTGTGTGTGTGTGTGTGTGTATACAGTATGAGCATGTTTATTCATATTTCTGTGTCCTGTACATCCGTGGTGTGCGTGCCGACCACAGCACCGCCGCTGCCTCGCCGTCTGCTTGCCTGTGTAATGCGTGTGTGTTTGTGTTTACTCAAGAGTGTGTGTGTGTGTGTTTAAGGAGCGACTGTGATGTGGAGCACCTGCCCTCTCCGCCCAGTCATGCCGCTGTGTGGCAGCTACTGAGCTGGAACCTTCCACATGACATCATCAAACGGTGATGAGGCAGACAGGTCAGGGCGCCGGCGGCTGTTTGCCGGAAAAGGCGACTCCCTGAAGTGTCTGAGCACACACACACACGCACACACACCATTTTTTTAATATTGATTTTCATATTGAATCCTTCTCATCAACAGGTTGCATTCTCATGGTATGTTCAGTTTTAGTGCATGGCATATTTCTCAATGCTCCAAATGCAGCCAATTCTAGACACTATATACAACAGCTGTGTGTATTTGGCAGCCTGTTCTGACTTCCAACACCTCAATGCAGTAGCTTGATCAGGGGCCCTACATGTTGAACCCCTCTAGCATCATTTCTAAAGGTGCCGCTCTAACATGATGTTTTGATGTGCTGTTGAAGTCAAGTGACTCAAATACATGAGTGTATGTTGACTTCTTTTTAACTTATATATGGAAGTGAAGTTACATAACATACCTACTGAAGTTGTGTAACTTAATGTATTTAACTAACATACTTACAATATTTTAACTCCAGCCATTTCATAACGTTTATTATGATGTTGGGTTCATTATCATTACCATGATGACAAAGGTCACCTAACAATGATACCAAAGGTCATGAGACTATTGTTACCATAACCATGAAGGTCGCCTGACTTTGTCCTTTCCTGCATGTCTAAAACTTATAAAATGTGAAATGCTTTTTAGAAAGTTTTATTTTGAATATCTAACTGATTTAACATAATATAAGATAAGATGAAGATGGAAATTCTTGTGCCAGAATACTCCAAAAATTACACTAGCAAAATACAACAAGAGAGCATCCTTAGAATAAGTGAAATATACAAAGAGCCAAGGCTTTAGCTCTACTGCTGTCATAAAACCATCCAGCAGCTTTTCATCTAAATCCAATGTGACTGGTGGCAAAGCAAAGCATAGTGTTTCACAATGCATAATGTAAATTAGTATGTGTCAGTTCTTGATGAAATAGTAAACAAAAAGCAGAAAGAAGCAGGATTTTTGGACCCGCGTGTCTTCCTAAAATATTCCTAAATTTCTAACCTTTCCACAAAATGCTCTCTTGCACCATCTACTACTCGACTGCTCTTTGTTTGCGTTCTTCAGTTTCACTCTGGAGTGTGTATAAGTTGGTCTGTCTAGACCGCAGAGGACAGGTTAGTGAGGGTATACTCTTTTTTCCACATTTAGAGGATATTATGGCCTATTTCCACCTGCGAACCCAAACCCAGAGTGTTCCTCCGCCTACCTGCTATTTGTCAGGATCTGTGTAATTACCAGTGTCCATCCCTCGTTCCCCCATCTCATATCCTGAGTGCAACATTTGCCCAGATTTTACCTGCTGGCTTTGAAATGGCTTTTCACTCAAAAACAACACTTCAAATTTCTGCGCTGTGGGAAAAAAAAAAGAAGTGGCTGGAAGATGCTGTTGGGCTGCACATAGACAAAATATCTCCTGTTCTTTGCATCCTGACTGCCACCACATCATAATCCAATCTTTTTTTCTTTCTTCTAAAGACTCGTTATACGCAGAGGAGACGGCCACGTGGCTGCCCAAGCAAAATAACCCAGAATGCAACTCAGGACCGAAACGGTATCTACGTTTCAGCAGAGCGCTCGCTCGGAGAAACAGTTTTGATTCGGGAACATTCCTATTTGAGGAACTTTAAATGTTAAGTAAAGAAACATTATGAGTGGAGGGCTGAATGGAAAGCTGTGTGTGTGCATGTTTGCATGTGTGCATGTGTGTGGATTAGAGGAGAGTGTGTGTGTGCATGTGTGTGTGTGTGCGATTTGGACATACACCTATAAGCACACCTAAGTGTATCTAGCCAAATGTCTTTATATGGTTCCATGACGAGGGGAGAGAGCGGGTCTAACAAAGGAGACTATTTCGATGGGGCCGGTCAGCGAAGGCGTGCTGGACTCATAATGACATAGAAAACAAACAGTGAGTGAATGGGCACATGGTCCCTCCGTAACCACAGGCCCTTAACGGGAAGAGCCTGTCCAGCGGCGCGCAGCCCGGCACCAGTGCTACAGGAAGACCCAGGCGCCAAGGAGTTAAAGTACACCCACTGTGTGCGAGTGTGTGTGTGTATGGATCAGCTGCACACACACACACACACACACACACACACACACACACACCTGAAGAGAAGATATGGACACTCTCAGGCACACATGACACTAAAAGCGCATATTAACATACAAACACATGCATTCATGCTCCGTCTCTGTCTCACACACACACACACACACACAGAGGGGGGACTTCCCAATCAACCACCAGCAACAATATTATTCTGCCATTCACTGTCGCGGGCGTGATTGATGAAGCCAAGGGAAGGCCGCTCCACATCCCGACGTGGAGCTCATGTGGAATAACACTGCGCAGACAATGCTGGTATTAGACTCAGATTGTTGCTGCATGTAGGATTCAATAGCCAAAAAGTGCAGAGCTGTCCCCATGCGGACGGCTGTGTTCCAGTCGCATGCCTCGGTGAAATGTTTGGTAACGTCAGAGCCGAAGTATTTCAATGGGACTTTATGTGTCAAATGAGTTTGGTGCTGATGAAAATTACGTCAAATTCATTCTGCCAAGGAAGAAGCCAAAGTGTGATGCCTTATAACTTTATCTCTTATGAGACAAAATGAGCTCGAAAATTAAAATATTGCCCTTTGAATTATGACTTAAGAAAGAAGTTAATCAGTTAAACTAAAAATGATACAATTTTTTGGAGGATGCTGAACTAATAAAAAGACACTTTTACATTACCATAGTAACTAGACAATTTCTGGTCATTAAGAAATGTGTTGTATGAGTGTCATTGATACCGTGTTTTACTTTCTCCTCCTTGGTGGAGTAACCACGTACAGTATGTGTGGTTTGCAAAAATGACTTCTTTGGAACATGAGTCTTTATTTATATTATGGTATGCTCACTGTATACTCAGTGTACTCAATACTCAGTACTGATTGTGCTTATGGGTTATTTCAGGGTTCATCATCATCATCATCATTCATTCATTCAATCAGTCAGTCATTGCTCTGTGCTTTGCAGAATATCTACTATGTGATATGTGTTTTATAGACATTGTCATGTTTTTTGCACTTTAGACAGTTGGTGCATGTGTGTTCCTAGAAAATGTATTGCTATTGGTTGTTGCTCAAACATGTTGCATTAAGTTGATTAAGATCCCACTTATCCCCCACATCTACATGTATCTACAACCAGGTCCAGTTGCCCTCGATTCAGCCCTTCCCAGATCAGTATGACCTGGATCAGAATCTTCACACACATCTTGGGTTCAAGCATCGGGGGTTGGTGGCTTTCCAGCCTTTAAGTGTGTGGGTGTGAACAGTTGGTAAGTGTAGTATTGTAATTTTCTTTTCTTGCAATCATCCATCCACTGATCATGCTGTCTACCCAGGTCTGCACACAGTGGATATCAATGCAGAGGTGGATTTAAGCTGGATAACAGAGATGTTATAAAGGCAGAGATTAGTAATATTTGTATTATTACTTTTCTTTGGTTTCCAATAGTGGTTTCTACAATATCAATGTTTAAAAGAATTGTATTTAACACCCAAGTTGCGTGAAGATCTGTTCCTACAAAGGCCTGATATTTGTGGATATTTTCTCCACGTGAGGAGAGAAAATATCCAGCGAGCTGTTTTGGCGTGGGTGGCGAGTGTCCAAACAACAGATGCACCTGAGATTTGCAGACATGTGTTCGCTTTTCCGGGTTGGTGTCCCTCTCTCTCCGCTGGCCCACACAGATGTTTTAGAGACGCCGAATTTAGTTTTATTGCCCGAGTTTTATTTGTTTTCTTACTATGTCTGGCAGATATGCAGGATTTTTCCACCTTGTGAGGTTTAGTGAAGACGTTTCGACATCTCTGAGCCGGTTTGCTATTTTCAACCCTGTGTCTGTTTCTGTCACAGCAAAGAATGTGCTTATAAATGTGTAAGGCTCCAACTTTTAGAAGATCATCACGGATCATCAGGAGACACTTAGACTTAGACTTAGGCTTGGACTTCCTTTATTGTCATTACACAATATACACAGCAGTGCAAGTTGGGTAACGAAATTCCGTAGCAATGGCTTCCAACAATGAGTCAGCAACAAATGTGTCAGTCAGTGGAGTGTAAAATTTGTAAAAAAAAGAGATATTAAATATATACTATAATATAAATACAGGCTCTATGAGCTATGTATAGATATATGTAAATGAACAAAGTTATATGGGTTATACAGGTTATTGCACAGAGCAAGTAGCAGCAAGTTGAATTATTGCACTAAGTAGTGGTATTAAATGTACAAGTGGGTAACACTTTATTTGACGCCTATCTCTATAACGTATTATAAATGTATTTACAATGCATTATACCAGTGATTATAGTGCATTATACCAGTGATTATAGTGCATTATAAAGAGTTTTAATATATGACAACTATGATAATTATAATACCCTTTGATCCTTGCAACAAAAATCAGTTAGCAAGGGACCAGCAATCATGAAGTATTATAACACTTGACCTTATATACCATTATAAAATGCTCTATAATATGTTATGCTCATTGTTATAAAGCCTTATGATGATTTATGAGTGTTTATAATGATAGTTATACACGTTTATAAGCATATCATAAATATATGTATAATGCATTATCTATGTGGGAATTGTCAGTGAGTTGCCAACAGTTATAATGTATTATAATACCTGACCTTATAAGTGATGATAAAATGCTTTATAGTGTGTTATGATTATTGCTATAAAGCATTATGATCATTTATGAGTGTTTATAACTATAGTTATATAGTGCTATAATGTCATTATAACGCATTATAAATACATTTATAATGCGTTATAGAGATAGGTGTCAAATAAAGTGTTACCTAAAAAGGAATATAGATATATAGAATATACTACAATAAATACACAGAAAATATTGCACATAACAGAAACAGTTGAGAAATGGTGAGCAATGACAGCTGTTTTCCTTAAAAATTTAAAGTTAAGATTGTACGTTTCATTTAAATATTGAAATTAAGAAGTAATTGTCTGTAAACCAAAGAGTATTGTTCATAAACAAAGTATTTGTCTTTGTCCGTGTGGTGTGTGGAGTTGGGTAGATGAAAGAGAGGAGGAGGGAGACACATGGATGACTTAATCACACCATCCACACAATCACCCAAATACAATGTGATGTCTCTCCTGTATATTTAAGTCTATGTCTACAGTCTATATTGAAGTCTATGTTCTCCATTTGTTCTGCTTGTTTGCATGTTACCATGATAACTGTCAATAGCCCATCATCGTCAGCTCTCCGGGCCCCACACCTCCACCAATTCACCCTCCGTCAGACATCCCGAAGGTCCATTTACGGCTTTGAAAACATCATAAAACAGAGAAACTAAAAGCTGAAAAATTGTGCCAGGGCGTCAGCAGATGGTTTATAAGGTCACGGCGGTGACTAAGCATCGGGAGAATGTCACGGACGTTCGTGAGGCGCGTGTTTTATTGGGGTTTTTGTTTTTGTGAGCAAAAATATCAGGTGGATTAACAGTGCATTATATAATTTCAAGAACATGAATTGAGAATGGAGAAAGTGTAGATGCAAAGAAGTAAGAAAAGGTCGTTTCTCCGTGTTGGCAAATTCTCGCCGGAGTTAAGCCAACTTGATCCTGATGGGTGAGGCAGAAATGCTGAGAAACATTTTTCACCGTAACACCTCTCTGGGGTGTCTGGACGTGCACGTGTGCCGACCGCAGCAGCTCCCCCACTTAGTTTTATTACACGGGGGTCGTAATGTTCTTCCTTGCGTTGTTCTACTGGCTTTTTTTTTCTCCCTCTCTCTACAGTCGCACATAATACTGCCAAGGACTAATTGGCATAGTTACATATTCTGTGACTGTATCTGGTTCAGTGTGTGTGTGTGTGTGTGTGTGTGTGTGTGTGTGTGTGTGAGAGAGAGAGAAGTGAAAACCAGACACAAACCATCCATGAGAGAGAGACGGGTTACTTTGGCAGAACGTCTGGTTCATGCCCCCGCTAACCGCAAGTAGCCCAGATATATCGGCACTTCCTGTGCATTATGGGATACCGTGCTGGCAATAAACAGAAACAGAGGAAATCTGAAATGAGGTGGCTGAGACTTTTTTATGACTTGTCCTCTTCTCAGGTCTGCGGCACGAATCGCCGGCTCAAAAGTCCGACCTACCAAACATCGTGCACGTCTCATTGTCCGCGGCGGAAAAACAAGAACACACACTGAGATCTCGCACGGGAACGCTTGTCTTTTGATTGATATTGTCTCCAAGGTTAAACACACTTTAATGACAAGTCCTCGCTTCTTCTTTTATCTCCTTTCTGCCGATCCGGCCCTGGAAACATGGCCCGAATCAGCGGAGTCGGTTGATTATGATGAGCTGCGTTCATTCCACGAGCGTTGACATATTTGCTACCTCAGCCATCAATAACTCACTCCCCCCCCCTCTTTGCCTGAGTGTGTGTCTGTGCATGCATCGGAGTGTATGTCCTTCCTGTTGATCATCTTTCCACAGGCCCGGCCAATATGCTGTGCATCGCGCTGCCCTAGATGGATACATGTGCAGTCGGTGGCGATAGCTTTGCAGTCGTCTTCTCAAACAGGAAGTTGCTCCCGTCCTTTACCCCAAACATACTGATTCTGATTTAGTGGATACATAAAGGATGAAGTCAGAAAATGACATGACATGTTTTCACAGTTTTTATCCAAGCCATCTTTCTGTGCTTAGATTCATCATGGGTGGCCACAGTTGGAAAGAAATCCATAACTACGGTTCACTATAGGCAAATAAATTTTTAATGAAAAGAAGCCAAAGAAAATAAAATATTGTAAGATTGAGCTTTGTTTATGTCGCCGTGGAGACCAAGTTTCTCATGGTTGAATAAACGGTGGATATCATCGTCCTATCTCCACGTTTATGCTTTCTGTGTCACTTCCTGGGATCTTGAAGACATTAGGGCTGAATCTTCACCCCCGCTGTTCCTCCAAGCCTCTTTGATTTGGTTCTGGCTCTGATATCAATGAGCTTGATTTGGAGAGGAATAACTGAGGTCATCCTGTGAACTGGAACTGGATCCACTGATGCTGTTTGGATAGGTGCACGGTAGGCCTTGAGAGATGTACAGCATTGGTGTAACCATCGTGTTTTTTATTGCGTGCTTACTGAGCCACCGCTGTACTTTGGCTCTGTCCTCAGGAAGAATTATTTAGGGGAAAAGCGATTGCGAATTGAAAGATGAATTAATAAGAATATTTCTCATGGCCGGCGCTGCTCTGAGGGCAGAAATGAGTTCACTTGTTTGACTCAAACAGTTGGTGCAGCTTCACCAAAAAGACAAAACTCAGGTGAATGAAAATATATATGTATACTTTACTTTCAATTCTACATAATGTATATATGATTAAAGCTATACAAAAACAAATATTAACATACAACCTACTGTTAATGTCAACTCTCTACTCTAGCCTCTTTTCTTTCATTAGACTTATTCTATTATATCTATTATACCAATTTGCCAATTTCCCGGAGGGAACCTCCCAAAGGGATTAATAAAGTACTCTGTCTGTCTGTCTATACTTTTATTATAATAATAATAATTATAATAATAATAATAATTTTATTATTTGCATGATGTATTCAAAAATGTACACAATGTTTAAGTTGATGATACTGTTCTGTCTTTCAAACCTCTCTACATCAGTTACAAATAGTAGAGTTAGGGTTAAGTTGTTTTTCAGCTTTTGGCATTTGTGACAATTTTGTTGCATGTTATCCCTGAAAAGTTTGACACAAAATCAGGAGTTTGGAGCAGCTCGATATACGACACTGCATGAGTTTAATACAAAGTCAAACTTGTATCGAACTGTGTGCTGGTGTCATTTCCTCATATTTTCATGCACATATGAGAATACAAACTACAGAAGATTTCATGTATTAAGGTTTGGCCACAGTCACTTGTCGGCCTGTGCACCAGCCTGCAACGACGCCGCATTGGACGGGCTGGTTTAAAATGTTAAGGACGCATGAGGTGCTCTGAGAGTTCATCTCCTCACTGACAAGAGGAGCAATGAGATCATTTGCATCACTAAGCTGTGAAAACACAGAAATAAAAGACTCGCTCCTTAACTGCATCTTTCAGCACACAGCGTTTGAAGCGCTGATCGATAACAGATGCCGCTTTGTCCGTTTTGTCAACCTTCATTTATCAAGTTAAGGGATGCTTGAGGTCAGAGCGTGCCACTTTTGCTTCCCCCTCGAAAAAAGATTTTTTTTCCAACGCGGACTCAAACTAGCAACTCTCCAGTCGTGGGCTTGACTCTGTGCCCATTAGGCCACAGCTCACGTTCTTTGTTCTCTCCGGGACGTTCCTGCTCGGAGCTGCTCGTCGGACCACTCAGCCAAAAACTCTAAGCCGCTGTGACAGTTACTGGCAGCGCAGAGCAGCAGCCCTGCGTGAGTTATAGAAGATCGCCACATGTGTGATCCCGGCGAGCGTGAGTTATGCTCCCACTGCCTCTCGTTGTCTTTTTGATCGCAATTTATCGCCGAGTGCTTCGGGCCAACCTTGCCTTCTAACACAGAGAAAGTGAGGGTGAGATTATGTAAATATATTTTTATGTTGTCTCTTATATTATTGCTGACTCTGCTGATTGGCTGACATTGGACACAGTGGAGCTATGTGTAGTGTGGAGCATGTAAAATAATGGGTGGTGAGTTACTCTGGCTGACACAGATATGTATGAGTTTGTTAATTGAACTGAACTTTTGCTGAACCCCAATCACAGTCTAGGAAAGAAAACGAGACATAGTAGGTTTGTCAAGCTTTAGATTTTAATATCCACATGGCGCAAAAAGTGTATGTCTATTGTGTCTGTGTTATATCAGAGGATAACAACTGTGCATTATTATGTGGGGACACACATCACTTTAGAGAAATACCTGTTCAGGATTGTAGCATCTGCTGCATGGATGCTAAAAAAAAGTTTGTGACCAAAGTTGACCATAGCAGCTCCAGAAAAACTCAGAAAAAATCTTTTGATTTATATCACGTGTGCCATCATCTGTATATTCAAAAATCTCTTTTACTACATTTTCATTAAAAAAAAAAAAAAAATTGTAGCATTATAAAAGGCAGTTGATACAGGTTTTTTCACCGAGTCATCCTAATTTAGCTACAGCTAAGATGAGATATGTATAAGTAGGGTTGTCCCGATCCGATCACGTGATCGGAAATCATAGCCGATCATGTGACTGCAGACTCGATTGGGACTCGGACATTATGTCCCGATCAGGTACGGGATAGATAATCTATATATACATATATATTTATTGTTATTATTTTTAATCAAATTTACAATATATGGGCTATTCGTGATTAAAAATAAATGAGAATCAAATAGTATTTATTAACTACCAACGTTTATAGGCCGGGTCTATGTCTGTGACAGACGCCACTGAACAGAGCATGCGCGGAACATGGCAGCACGCAGCAGTTTGTTTCGAATCGGAATGGGACTCGGTATCGGCCGATACTCAAAATCAAATGACTTGGACTCGGGGGCAAAAAAACATGATCGGGACATCCCTAGTATTAAGTGGCCAGAACAGTCAGTTGGACAAACATTTACAGCAACTAAAGTGACTGCTAGACCTTCAAAGATTTGTCCACCATGTTCCTGTCACACACTCAAAGGACTGTGGTCTCGTCCTCTTGTCCTCTGGCCACAGCTTCTCCAGATGTTGTAACTACGAACAGAGAGGAAAAAAAACGAAACGGTGGAAGTAGCGCTGATGAGTCACCGGCCTAATGGACCATGGTATGAAACCTGATATGGGCTGCTTCTGCCTTGAGAGGGCAGTTTAGTGAAAACATTGTCATTACTACAACCTGAGGCCTCCCAGGCCAGGACCTCATGCGGCACACCGTGCGCCAAGAAACGAAGGAGAGGAGAGGGAGAGAGGACAGGCCGAACACGATAGGATCGGGGATGGACGGGGTCCAGTTTCAGACGGCGAGAGCAGGGAGGAGGGAGAGGGAGCGGGCCAAAAGTCTTTGTTTTATCTGGAGCGAGCGAGATACTTGCATCATAGCGGCTCTCCAAGAATAATGTCAAAACCTGATGACTCAAAGAGAAAATAGAGAGCTGATGAAAATAAGGCTTAGTCTGTCTCGCCCGGTTAGCGCTCGAACTCGGGAGCAAGAGTGCGAAAGTGGATTTTGGACAACAGATGTGTTTGTATATCATTATCCTGTTTTTATGTTGTTTTAAATTTTTATTTGCTGCAAATTCAAGTAGGCTACCAACATAATGGATACAGACGGTGTGAAATACTCTGAGTTGCATAATAAAAGCAATGGCGCAGTAGGTGACTAACCGTCAGCTGTCACTCAGCATTTTGCATTTGACATCACGTCAAGAAAGTACTGAACTGACTGTGCAAAACTGGTGTGCAACAAGTGTGTGTGTGTGTGTGTGCACTTTTCACTGCACTGCATTTGTTGAAATACGTCTAATGTTATATCTTATTCAGTGTTGCTGCCTTAAACCATCAGCACTTACTCTAGTATATCTTCAGCTGAAAATGAGTTTTTCTATTTCAGCATACATCAAGTGTAAAACATGCAAAACAATAGGTGTGGAGAATCTCTGCAGGAAATATATGGAGGGAAATTCAGTACAGTTCAGGTGCTTCACAAGACGTCACAGTCTCGACCATTTTTGGTGGAGAGAAAACTGAAGAGTCCATAGATATCAATGCAAACATTTGCTTTATAGGCGTATATTTTTATTGTAATATAGTAGTTTGATCTGGGCTAGACTGAGATGTAGTTGGAGATGACAGTCATGTTTACTGATGTTTAATCTAGCTCCCCATTAGGAGGATTTGTCACTCGCGTCATTTAGCTATTTATGACACTCACAGTTGATATTCATTAATTTTATAGGCCTGAAATGTCAGTGTCAAAGCTTTGGTTAATAATATGGTTGTTTCTTATTCATTGTGACATGACAGAAGCTGTGTTCCAACTTTTAGAATGTGCTGTTTTCATTCAGTTTTTCAGTTCAATGTTAATAATAATTCAAGGGGTCGATGACGCAAAGATCTATGTTGCACAGTTTTATCATAGCAGAGTTTTTGTGAATAAGAGGTGGGAGTAGAGACAAAAAGAATAAAAGAGACTGATCCAAACATGACTGAAAATATGACAGCACCAATTACATGTTTGATTATCTTGGAAGTTTAGCACCATTTGGTCTAAAATGGGTGAATATTTCCTTCAGAACTGCAGTTAAATGTCATGTCTCTGGTGCTCATAAGGGCTGATGCATACATGCACAAACACATACAGTCAAAACAGGGTCAAACTCCCCCTGTGCTCTTTATCTCAGCTGCCGTCCTTATTAGAGCCCCAGTCTGGATTTATAACCGGTCCTAACTCTGGAAATAGAGCCTGCAGTGGAAACAAACGCTGGGTGTCTGCCTCTTCACCCCGAGGGTCACGAGCAGTACCATGTCATCGCTGCAGTCCCCCCAGTCACTCACACAAAAGGCTCTGCTTCATGTCCCCTGTATGCCACTGCATTAAGACCGATATGCGGATGTGTGTGTGTGTGTGTGTGTGTGTGTGTGTATGTGTCGACCCCAGTTCGGGGAGACACACAAACACACACATCGTGAGTGTTGGGTGATGGAAATGGAGCCTTGTGGCAACATTGCTTTGTGCTTCTATTATTCAGACGAAGGCAGAAAACAGCATGATGAAAAGTTTCTAACACAATGTGTACAAGGTAGAGACAAAAGGAAGGAAGGAGGGGAGGGGTGGAGGGGTTTCTCCCAAGTAACTAGGGATGAGCCGGATACTCGTTTCAGACGAGTATCCGTTACGGATAAAGCATGTTTGACGAATACGATTATGATACGAGTGAAATCCGTCAATATCTGTGCTCGTGCTGAAGTAAAATCCTCATTGTGCAACTGACTGTCTTCACGCTCTGTGATTGGCCAGTCACACACAGCGTCCGCCCCTCCCTACACAGACACGTCTCTTCCACAGCCTGTATGGTCTCTGCACGTCTCTGCACGTCTCTCCCAACATACGCGCGGTGCATTTGACAAGACAGAGCTGAAAACTGCTCGCGTCGCGTCAGTAAATGCCTCCGCTCCGGTCCGATTTTTTTTTTTTTTTAACCGTCTGATTGCTCTTAGTTTGGCTGGTGATATGAAGTCAGTTGAAAAACTTTGCTCGTACTGAACGCGGTGCTTTTGAGAAGAAGTGAACAAGGCTGACATATTATTTCCCTGTTTGCCATCACTGGATGTTTGCATGAATCATGAAGTTCACACAGATCATTAAAAATAAACAGTCTCACAGACCACTTACACACATACACACATATAGCTGTAGCTGATACATACAAAGTAGCCTATATTAATATTTTTATTGTATGTGGCTGCATGCAGTATCTGACACTTTCTCTCTGCAGTTCATGAAAATAATATTATAAATATTATTGAGATATACTGTATATAGGCTTTGAATGCAGTAGATTAGCGACTTCTGATCAATCCATATCAATTTCAGACTTAAAATAATGTACAGTTTTAAGCCTCACCCATTTCTGCACTCACTTCCTGTTTAGGCCCCGCCCACTCCGAATTCAGATACAGATACAGATAATGTAGATGGTTGAACAGACACGGATACAGATACAGATAGTGGTGTACTCGCTCATCCCTACAAGTAACTTCAGTTTTCCTGTGATCACTTTAGTTACTACATGAATGTCTAAACAGTGGCTTAAATGCTGTGTAATATAATGCCTTTACTATATTGTGCTATAGGTTATATTTCATTTTGAAGTCTAATCATATATTAATATATTGTGAAGTGAGATATTGCACCAAACCCTCTCATATAAAGAGGCCTGTAATCAAATCAGTTGCAATCAAAACAGTTGTGATTTGTGGGGGACCAAGTTGGCAGATGTGAGAAGTCCTGTATGTTTTGGTTTTTTTTTATTGACCCAAATTTTTAAAAATCCCCCCCAAAAATAGAATTTACATAATATACAATCAAGTTCTGGGCCAATAAAAGAGATGAAGTAAACAGAATTTAAATTAAGCTATGTTTTCTTAACATAAACTAAGCAGAAGTGAACAAGTGGCCAAACAAACTGAACACGAATGGGAATATATATGACGGCTGTTCAGCTAATAATTATTACATGAGTACACACATCATATTAATTGACCTGAACCAAAACCAACAAACTCGTACAGCCCTAACTGTCACACTGACAATCAGACCATCCAATGGGAAAGACAGAGATGGAAGCCGTGAGGATCAGGTCCAAGAGAGGGTTACATCATGAGGAGCAGCTAGGAAGAAAAAGATTCAAGAAGAAAGGGAGAATAAATCATGAAGGAAGGATGATGAATTCTGTTTTTGCTGCAGGAAAGGATATCGTGGGAATTACTGGAGAGGAAGTGCAGGGGCCGATGAGACAGGCCTGCTCAGATTGAGTAGGGTGGTGTTATTACAAAGCAGTATGAGAGGTGGAGAAGAGCCTTTTCTTTGTTTTTGACTGTTAAAAGGACTTTGAACAAACTGAGGGGAGCGCAGGAGAGTTAGCGACATGCAGATCAGCTGTGTGGCGGCAGCTGCAGCCATCATACACGTAAGGAGCAATATCAATAATACAACTGATCCATCCGGGAAAGTGTAATTGTTTCCAAATGTGGACTCCTGCAAACATCTTCACATGGCAGAACTAATTCTGCAAGTATGTTTGATATTGACATTGGATAGCTTTTTTTTTTCTGAAAGCTTTACGTTTTGGAAAATAAAGATGTTTTAAAAACTACATATTCATTAATGGACCCATCAGTGACATAGCTGCTATCACACATAGCTAGTTCTTTGTCTCAGAAGAAGACAAACAAATATGACGTTTCTAAAGGTAGAAGTCTTGTTACCTCTGTTTTTTCCACCAGACCTCTATGAACTCAACAACACGTGGATTGTCTATGTAAGACTGTAGTGTATTCCTGTGACCTGTGTGTTTAATGCCTGCCTGAAAATCAAATCTTCTGAACAGTAGTAAAGAGGAAATTGAAGTATTGGCTATGCTAAATAGCTGCTTTAACAAAGAAATTCATCATATACCTTGACAGTAAACTCATCACTGCTAATTCAGTCAGGTGCAGATGTCATGTGACAATCAGGTTATTAAATAAATACTGTTAGAATACATCTTTGAATAATTGAATAATTCTGTTTTCCATCCTTGGTTTCATCCACATGTCTACATCTGTACTACGATATAACTGTTCCACCACGTAAGATTCAAAAGCGCATTGTCTGCCGCACTAATGTGTAAATGACGGCCCGGTGGACTGAGTGGAAAACGCAAAACGGCTACAACGACGTACAGAGAGCGGAGCGGGGAAGTCAGTGGTCGGAGAAAACGCACCTGAGGCGATGAGTAAAAACTAATGTTCTCACCTCTGATGTCATTGGCAGGGGTGCACCCGCCGGTGGAAAGCCAGTCCACCTTTTCCTGCCCCGGCGTCTGAAGGGCACCCGAGGGAGCGAGACGTCAGCGTCGCCGCCGTCCGCTGCCGCCGCCGCCGTCACCATCATCAACACTAACATCATCTGTGGAAGGTAAAGTCCATATAGCTTTCATCCATCCATTTCTACCTACTTAGGATGAGTGATTTGGTACCTGCCTCTCTTCCCTGACCCTTGTTTTCATTTTCTGACTCTCTCCTATATTCCATACCTCGCATAAATGCACCTCAGAGCAACACCACATGTCATTTCAAGTGTTTCTTTCCCTCTGTTTTATTTGTTCTGTAGAACTGCTGCGTCAATGGCTGAGTTGACAATCAGGTCTTTTCTCCTTTTTTTTTCATTACTGAAACCTGGTAGAGCTGCAGCAGATGACATCTCTGATGTCTAAATGCACCAATCAACATTGAATTCTTAAACTTAGACAAAAGGTCTTTGCATACCTTACATACACACATGCAAAAGACAACTGATGCACATCATCATATACTAACCAGAGTGTAAATTAAGAGCCTATACCAGGGGTGCTCAATACGTCGATCGCGATCTACCAGTCGATCGCAAAGGTAGTATTGGTAGATCACATGACATTAAAAAAATAGACGTCAGCCTATCATCCATCCCGTCACTTGATTGATATACAGGGCAGCCAGTCAGATGACAAAAGAATTTTTCTGACATTTCTAACTTGTTTCAACTAATTGCTGATAGAAGAGAGGTAAGAAAACTGCTCGCTTTCCAGCTCTAAAGCACTGACTGACGACTGAATGTAAACAAGGAAATCTAGCGGCTCTATGCGCTCTTAAAGGGGAAGTACACCTTTTAACAACATATACAAAATCACATAAAAACATGAATTCCAATAGACTTTTAACCTTTTTAACCATTATATAAAGTTGTAAATGCAATTATGAATTATTAAACTACCCAGTACTTATATTATTGAATTATGAATTTTCTTAACAAATTTTAATATATGAACTATATTTATAACCATAAACTGTACTTCTGCCTCTACGTAGCATTTTTGTAGTGGGTAGATCATTTTGACATGGTCATTTTATAAGTAGCTTGCATGCTGAAAAAGTGTGAGTACCCCTGGCCTATACTCATTAGAACCTGGAGTTACACTACATAACCAACATTCACTGGTTTAAGCATCACTATACCAGGCAGACTGTGACCATAATATATTCATCTCTGTCTGCCATGAGAATTGTTTTGCGAGACTTGAAGGTCAAAGCATGTGTCACGTGCCAGGAGCACGAGAGTTGGCAACCCTGCACTTATCCTCACTGTCTCACCACGGCCATTCTCTCTTCGGGTTATATAGCTCGGGTTCGGACAAGCCGAGATTTACGCATGCAGGAAAGATAAGGGGACATTTTTACGGCGCGACCACTATTTTAGAGGCGCGTACGGGAGTCGGGGAGCCATTTTTAGACTGCAGACACGACTGGAAAATTGGTGTAAGCTCCTAAAAACTAGGTTGTAACATTTTAAGGCCTCGTGGCTTTTCGCGGAAACACTCCCCCGTACAGAAAATATACCTTATTAATCATGCAGCTATTAGCACGGTTGTCTGTATCCAGGCCAGGGGGGCTCATATTATATCAATCCAGGTAAAAAATAGTTGTTCATGATTTACAGTATCAACCAAATGCTGCTATATTTGAGTTATTTTGTGGTAAATGTGTTGCACCTTTACCCCATCAGAACTCTAAAAAAACAATCTTCTAGCTGCTGTGTATTGGTTGCAGTCACATGCAGGAGTCCCCCTGCAGGTCCACCGTACTCGCTGGTGACCCGCCGTCCTGCGTGGTAACGGTGTCAGTGGGACACAGAGCCCTCTGTGCAGCAGCAGCACACTGGCCTGTTGTGACCAGGGCTAGTTAAACAGAGGCCCTGTATGGCCCCTTCACGAGTGGCACGCGCGTCCTCTCCACCCCGGCCGCTAAATATAGCAACAACAATGGCACCGGGAAATGCCTGTTTAGAAAAGAAACCTGACCTCAGATGATATCTGCTTACAGCTTGTGAGTAAAGCTCAGAGGTGTTTTAATTTTCCATTGATGGTGGAGAGGCTGAATACTGAGGAGGATTGTTTCCTCTCTCTTTCTGAACCTATCGACTCTTTGTTTAGCCTATATCCAAATCGACTATCGACTCTTTATTTAGCCTATATCTAAATGGTCTGCATGCTACAACCTATAAGAGTTGTCCTGCTCCTGCTCTTTTGAGTTACTGTTTTTATTTTTGAGTTACTGTTTGCCTGCTCTGCTGCTGTGACAAGTAAATTTCCCCTAAGGGGGATCAATAAAAGTTATCTTATCTTATCCTAAAGTGACTGTGGCTCAGCACAATGCAACATGTTGACTGTCCAAAATCCTCCCACACATGTGTAGGAGCCATTAGAAAAATCCCTGGTGAGATATATAGCAGTTATAGCTCTTAAACCTTGTTGCTCAAATACTCCCATGCATATTCTTCTGGAGGCCTGGGCCCCTCCCCGGTGGTCTGCTCAGCTGAAAGACGGTGACTGAATTATCATCGTCAATCGGAAGCGTCGCCGTGGGTCCTGATACGGGGCAGCTGCTGTTGAGAAAACGGCACGGTCCTCGATGAGAGGATCTGTCCGTGGCTGGAAAGTTTGGAGGGACTGTTGAACCTCAGGCAGCGGACTGCAGCTACAGACTCTCTCCTGAGGCCGTCATTCACCCAGGGGGGCTGCCAATGATTTGTTTAATAAGGAAAAAAAAAAATAATAACATATTTTGCAGGAAAGTAGGCCTTAAAAGGGAAAATAAATATTATCACTTTACATTAATAATGATTGATGCCTCAGGGAGTAAAACTCAATGCAGAGAAAAGATTAACTTTTCAGTGTTAATTTATAATATTCCCACAAAACACAGTGTAGTTCACTTGTTCAATGTCTTGTGAAGTGGGACGACAAATCACTCTCATGTCCACACTCGGCCCTGACATTTTCTCATTTTATGGGGAACCACTTGTCCGTAAAAAACTCAATTGTTCAATTGAGGGTTTCACACTAATATGAAACAATTATATGAATGATATTAACTTAGTTACATACTCAATTGGTTCCATCCTTACATTGGTTTAGATGATGCATGAAGCACACATTTATTTTTACAAACTCTACAAAAACAAAAAACCTGCATTTTACTCTTGAATATTTCAATCATTCCTGAATAACTATGAACAATAACAACTATATAAAAACATATTTTAGTGACATCAATCGACTGTAAATAGTATATACATTAATATGAAGGTGACTGTGATGTGTCCTTTCATAAATTCTTTTCCATGTATCTGCAGTATAAGAATGACACTTTATATCACCAAATATGGTTAGTGAATCTCAGCTCAGAGCTATTTTTATTCAACAAGCAGGATTTATTTACATGTCAGCCCTGCGGGTGACTCCCGGCTCTCCCCGGCCTCTTAAGCGTCTTGTTATCTCTGTTAGGTGTGTTTGGCCAAAGAGTGTGAGAGCTGGACGCTGTATGGGCGTCTTGTTCTGCGTGTTTGCTTTTCACCGCCGGAGCGGCCAGAAGATGGATGAGTCTTTCAGTGCCGATAACCCTGTTTTTTTGGCCACCATTAGCTACCACGCAGGCTGACACCCCACCCCCCACCCCCCACCCCCTGTGATCCCTCTTCATCTCAAATAGACTGGAAAATCTAAGATTGTAGAGCTGTCAGGAGTGACCACTTCTATATTCAGTCCAACCATGATGGACAACCTGGGTTCAAACCCAGCAGCCTTAGTGCTTCTCAGTGTTGGTCTTCTCTCGCTCTCTTTTCTTTCACGCACACACACACACACACACACGCTGGTTCTGTTTAGAAGAAACATGCAGGAAGGCAACGTTCCTAGATCCGTCAAAGATAATTTGCCCGAGCGGCGTGCCAACAACACGAGGATTTAGACAACGAGGGAAATTACGTTGAAGTAAACATGCCTGCCTCGCATGTAAACTCATCAGCACTCGCGACGCGTTCCAAATAGCTCCGGCTAATTTTCGGAGATGAAGTGGAGGAAAATGCGTCGCGATGGTGCTGAGAGAGTCGTCGGTGGGGGGTTTAAGTCGAGGGCCGCATAAGTTTGCGTCATGGCTCCCAGACCGCGGCGCTGCACGCGTCATGAACATGAAGAGCTGGAATATTTCCTTTCAGCAGTCATGGGAATCTTAATATTCACAATCCAGCGTTCTGATTGGACCCACGCCGCTAAGCTCGTTTTTTGCACAACAGCCAAACATGAAACATTTTAGCCACTCGGTTGAAGCTGAACACTCCATCTGAGGTCAGACAAGCTCGTATGACACAGAACAGTGGTCGTATTCTAAAGGGATATTGATTAGTACTTTTTTGTTTTATTTGCTGAATATGGTACAAAGGTTCCCCAGTGATCATGAGGTGCCAGAATACCACATGGAAAGGTCTGAGAATGGGGTTAAATAAGGATGCTGAGGCAAGTAGCCCACCTGATGCTAAAAGCTATGTACTGAAGATGCTAATGTATAATATTTTTTCTTGCAGAATTATAATCTGATCAGGATGAAAAAACCCTGAAACAGAATTTAAACCATCATGGAGCAATAAAACTCAGTTGAAACCCTTAATGAGATTCGGGGTAGGTTTGTAGCTCCTTAAGTCAAAATCAGACAAGCTTTTTTTTTGTTGTTGTTTTCAGATAAATCTGTGATGCTGATTGAAAAGTAAAGTCTTATCTTCTTCTCAAGCCTACTGGCAATGACTGCTGATATCTGATTTTTATTATGCATCTAGTGTCCGTCAGTATTGTTGCTCTATTGGCAATTGCCCTGGCAAAGTGGCCCTGCAAAATGAGTTGTAGCTTTGTCAGATTAAATTCTGAACTCTTCCTAGTCTGAACCACTGCAGAAATTAATATACCTGTATTTCACATGGCAGCTTTAACAAAATTTCACCAGTGGGTGAAAATCTTGCATATTATGATTAAGTAAAAACCATAGCATTTTAAAGTGTCACTGTCTTTTGAACTTTTGAAAGATGAAATAACTCATATTTGATCACTTTTCTTTCTCAGGGTCTTTGCTGATGCATTATTACTTAGCCTGGTCTGACTTGTAGATTATGGTGGCCAATATTAGCTCAGTTAACAAACTTTAGATTAATGTTTCTGTGCAGTGGACAAAGCTATTTCCCTGATTTGATGCCTTTATTGTCCTCGTGCTGCTGCCTCCCTGTGTTTTAGCAATCGGCCATAATTGTTACGTTTGGCTGCAGCGGCTCCTATTCAGCTAAAGTTACATCAGTTTTTGCAAAGAGACAGCTCTGGGTGCTGTTCTTGTTCGAAATGTCTGGCTTTCACTTCAGGTGGGACCTTCCAGGCGAAGCAACCATCCAAACACCACTTTTACATTTGAAACTAAAGCGGCTGTTTTTGAGACATGCATTTAGAAGCGAATGTGCCCGATGTAATCCACGTCCCCACCTGATTAATCGTAAACAGCCGTGATTAAATTTGTACCAAACCCTACAGCTAACAATCATGATTTAATGCATGTCTATTTGAGGCTCCTTTATATGAAAAAAAGCTTTAGGACCTCCTGTGCTATAGTATCAATTACTGCATATTTTAAGAGCTTAGTGGTAGGTAAAGCCCGATGACTAAATATTTGGCTTGTCCGAGCAAACATTTCCCCCCTGTGTTTAATCATTAGGGAGAACAGCAGACCTGTGTAGGTGTCCTTCAGTCAATTTCGGTGCTACACAAACAGTTGCGGTGGAAGGTGTTTACTTGAATCTCCAGCAGACGTGTGCTCAGGCGTCCACGGAGCAGCTTAAACGTGTCGGTTGCACGGCCAATTTGACCTTCTTGAGAACCTGTGGTGGGCGAGTGTGTTTGTAACCTATCTACTACAAACAGCAAGAGAAAACGCTGCTGGAAATTAGAGGAGTTCGGAACGAGCAGGGTCCTCCTCCCCTCCCGTCTCAAAGTGCCTTTTGTTTGTTGTATGCGAAGGGCAAAGGTCGGCGCGTAATCTATACACATGTCTACGAATCATTTTACATGTAGAGCCAGAATGGATGTCATTTACAAAACAGGCTGCCGACTTTCATCAGCCGTTTTTGTAAAATAAATCATGTATCTCAATGGAGAACTGTGGTTTCCTGTGATAGTTTAAATACAATTTTAGAGGCTCTTGTTGAGAAATAAGAAGTCATTTCATTTGGTTACATCAGCTACATAAATGCAATAAAAGTAAATGTGAAACCAAAGTATTGTCTCTAATAGCAGTGTGCGGGAGGAAAGCAGCCTCTCATATGGGAGCTGTGGCAGCCTCATGACGCTACTGTATCCGAAGATGGATACAGACATTAAAATTCAGAGGAATGTGGATCCTCTTGGGACCGTCCTCATTCGTGCTAAGGCACATTCACGTATGGAAAGAGACATGTAGTACGGTCATGTGTATTACATTACTTATGAGGGACTTCCTTAATGACAATCATTACTTAGCCCTGACCTTTATCTCACCTCGAACCTTGACCCAGACCTGCCCTGTCCTGTACCTGGGTCATCAATTGTGTGTGAGACAGGTCCGGATGCATCCCATTGCTGTTCATGGAAGCAGCTGTGCACTGTTTTTTTTTGTTTTTTTTATGACCACTCCTCACCCTTGAAACCTCTCCGCTTGTAAAAGCAAAAAAAAAATATAGTTTCAAAACAATTCCAATAAATCAGAAATCTGGAGTTAGTGTGGCTTCTCGAAGGGTGGTTCCCAAGGGTGCCAGCACGGTTTCACTGCTGTGACAGATGTAGGGAAACACCCACAACATGTACGATACTCGGTTATTTACCAGAACCAACGACAAATGCGGTGCATGTTTTTCCCTGCTGGCGACAGCAGACGGCTTATTTCAGCTCTGTGCAGCAGAATGAGGAGAAGAAGACAGCCCTTTAAAAAAAAACTTTAATGGACCAAAAGTGAGATTTATAATTCAATGGAAGTGCGTTCAAACAGTGTTGCACAGTTGAAGGATGTTGTTTGGCATTTTGATTCGTCGCCAAACTTCAAGAGGGCGGGACTTATTTGATATGAGACACAGAGAAGAGGAAGGAGAGGAGTGTCCATTATCCTAGAAAATATTTTGCTTTACTTTCTGTCTGTGTCTGTTTGTTGCCTTAAATGAACTGAAACCAGCACCAAACCGGGCGCATGACAGGCTTCCTGCTCACCCAACCTTTAATATCACACTGATACTGAAGTGAATCTGATTTTACCTGAACGCTCTTACCCCTTCATCTGTTCCTCTCGGTGGCTGTTAGGACTTTGATTCACGTACTACATGCTTATGCAAGCCGAGTGGAAGTCTACTGAGCCTATTGATTTACATCTGACCCCCTCTGCCCCCCCTTTCCTCTCCCTGGGCCTATAGATTTACATTAGTGTTTCTGTAGAGGGGAAGGAGGAAGCAGACTGAAACATGGCACAGTCGGGTTTATGGGGTCGCTATCTATTTACAATGATCTACTTTTAATCCCTGTGGAAAAGACGGACATACACTCGAAGCAGCTTAACATGCATGTTTTGGAACTGACAGTATGAACCGCCTCAGCATTTTCAAAGCAATGTCACAATTGAGCTTAACAGCTTCCTGTGATCACGCATCAACCTCAAGGCCAGTTCAAACAGCCCATGCGTGCTCAGCTTAATTCAACCCGATCGAACGGCCGGTGCGTCGTCAGCACCGCCGCGCTCGCCCCGCTGACTCTCCCATTCAGTTTTTTCGCACTCCGACACCCATCCCACACCAGCGCCTTCTCTTCTGACGTCCCGTGTTTGACAGCGCGAAAAAGGCTGTTTTATTTCAAAATATTTGCTCAATCATTCAGAGACAGATGTGCTCGTATTTCCCATAGATTTGATTTCACGCAACTTGAAATAAAAGCTCGCCCCCGCTCATAAAATGCACCAGTAAGCTGAGTCTGCTGTGGGTACGCTATTTTGCACATGGAAGGGGGGGATACATTTCAGATTGTTATCAAGGATTGTCCAAAGACTACACATGCCTTCACTGCTATACTGGGGTCTTGGCACGTCGGTATATTTGCACAGTTCTTCGTCCGCACCGACAGACTTATGGAGTCAGTCACACTGTTACATTTGGGTGGCTCGCATGCCAATAAAAATGTTGTATTCACGTCTTCTTGTGTACGCTGATTTGGCACTGACAGTAACAGGTCGGATTGTTTTTGGTGAACATGCCCAAGGACCTTGTCAAGACGTTATAGTAAAACATGCTCGACTAGATGGAAAGTGAGGGATTATTCCCCCAGGGCGTTCAATGTAAAGCTGGTGGTATATGTAATAAGTATATGATTCACTGTTACATGTTCAAAAACCCCTCATGCTGGTTTTTGCCTGAATGTCCTATTTCAGTTTGATCAGTTTTTTACAGTGATGCATCAACAGCCAGATAAAGATGTGATTTTTGATTTAGAGTGCTTGTGTGTGGGTCAAACACATTCTGCAGTCCACTTGTCTTTCTGAGCTCTGACGTGTACAGTACATTATGTGTGTATATGTAGTCGGACTGAATGGGACTTTGGGCCACAGAGAAGCAGTCAGTTCAATTCACTTTATATTGCAGGTAATCAGTTCCATGTAGTGATGGGAATTCCAGATCTTTTTAGAGAAACGATTCTTTTGGCTCGGCTAACAAAAAAGAGCCGCTTCTTTTGGCTCCCAAACGGCCCCTTAGAATTTTTTGTAAAATTATGCGCAAAAAGAATTACTAATATAAAAAACATGCATTATATATTTTTCTATTTATGTTTGTTTATTACATAAATATGACTTTATTTATTCACTCTACAAAGTTCTACAAAAACTAAATTATAAAATACAAAAAGAAACTTTAAAGTATTTAAAATTGAACTTTTAAGAAGCTGGACTGCGCTCCTCCCCATGTAACTGGGGCAAAAATAAAAAAGAATCGTTCCCTGCCCCATGTTGGATGTGCCTGCTTGGGACAAAAAACATTTGAACCTGGCTCAGCTTTTCCCTGAACGCAATATGATGACAACCGCTCAAAGCGCCGCGTTGGCCAATCAAATATGTGCCTGTCCTCATTCTAGATAGATTACTTTTTAACGTGAGCCTCATATTTATAATGTTGACCTTGCAATCAATGCAACTAAAGATAACATGGTTGCCCCTGTAAATTTCAACCTCATAATATTATAAACCACAGTGAAGTGTTTTGGCATCTGATAAGCTTCGAAACTCATGGATCTGTTACTCAAGCCTTCTGGGTCGTATTTAATTTTCTCGTTGGTACCCAAAAGAAAAAGTCCCCCTACTCAGTCCCATACATTTTTTTTAAGCAGGAGCTGTTTTTGTTCATAACGCCCACTTCAGCAGACACTTCAAGTCCTTTCAGTACTTACACCTCAACTAACACTTGAGGTGCTTACATTTCAAGTGATGCCAAATACCTTTGGTGAAAGTCAAAATACTTTCAGTACATTTAAGCTAACTTTCATGCATACACACCTTTCACTTTCAACTTTCTGGTGCGTTCTTGAAATTCCTTCTTTAATCCTTTTCTTATTTTTAAAGTACTTGTAACCCTCCTTCCAAATGGCTGGAGATGAAATCAGTCTTTTAATACCACGTGAACTCAAAGAGAAACTTAGCAAACACTACAAATACAAAGCATCACTCCCAAATCATATTCGTTTGTGTATGTGCATGGATTTCACTTTCCTGTATCTACATCACACTCTCCTAAACTCCACCTGACCACAAAAGTGATGTCACCCTCTTAAAACCAGACGCGTGGTATGCCCGAGGCCACATGACAGCTTTATATGTCAGCTCCTGCCTGACGTGACATCTTCATAGCTTGGCCTTGTGTTGAAGACTTACCGCCCTAACACAGGGTGTATACAGCTCATATCAAATTCCTTTTCTAGGCTTTGAGTTATACTGTCAAAGGAAGTCCAAATAATTTTAAAAAATCTATAAAAAGGTTTATTTTGACAGACAGCGCAACACAATACCCTCAGGCCTTCCAGACAATAGCACAATCTGATCATTTGATATCTCAAACGCACAATCCCAGAGAGGCTTTTGGCAAACAGGCTGCATATTATTGGGTGATGGTAGCGGATAAGAATTTCTTGGTGGCAACCGACTGGCAGGTTTACTAGGTGCGATGTAATTTGATATCCAAAGTGTCCCGAGAACTGATGTAGCTTGTGTCAGGGTCCCGTTTGATTCATTGAGATCCCGTAAAAGCCAAGAAAGAAAGAGAAAAAAACCCTGCCTCTTCTTAGCCTGATGCCTTCAGACTGCTGTCACCACAAAGCGTCAGGCCAAAAACGGTGATGTGTTGAGAGATTACATCAGCGTTTACCCTGATATCAAATGTCAAATAAAAGATGGCATTAATTAGATTTACTTGTGGAATGAAATGTAGTGCAGTCATCTTGAGGACAAACTAACATTTTGTTTATGCCATTTGGTCTGAGTGAATTTTCATCTTCCCTCTCATTCATAGACTATAGTTTCAGATTTGAAGATTGAAGCTTCAGTTTGGATGTTCAAGCAAAGACCCATAATTTCATCAGAAACCTTTGGGTCAGTCATTATTTCCTTCTTGGAAAACCAACCTTCATGTTCCATTGTATTTGTATTTTCTTGGAGAGAAGTCCAAATTCCTGTCTTTCCAACCATCTTTGGAATGCAACATAATGCCAGCAGTGAACAAATACACGTTGCCTAATACTTCTGCAAATGCAGGAGCTTCTAGTTCAACAGTAACAGTGTAAGAGGGGGTGACAGCATTCAGGTTTCTATTGACCCACTGCTGTTATTCAACTTTAATCAGTCCACAAAGGTAGAAATAACAAGAATTTGAACAAAATGAACTGCAGCAAGGAAGGAAAGTTTTTTTTACTGTTACAGCTGAATCACCCTTTGGCATCCAAAAGGAGGGTTTGAGAGGAAGAAGCCAATCTGCGTAGGAAACATTGACAAAGGAATTTAAGGTTGTGAAATTTTGCTAGAGTGAATCTAATGTATGTGTGTACAGATGAAAAAAAAAAAAAAAGCAAGGAGAGGGGGCAGTAAAGAGTTTCTCCTTCTTTGACCCAAAGCCTGGTTGAGGTAAATTTCATCTCCAGGAAAGAGAATCCCACAAATCTCTGCCAACAGTCAGACAGACATGGACAGAATGGTCTCATCAATGGGCCGTGACGGCTGGATTTGAAGTATCTCTTTTACAGCACGGAGAAATATAAATATTGTTTCTTGAAGAATCCTGGACACTCAACTGTTTCAATCGAAGCACATTTTGAAGCTCTCTGATGTAGCGGAAATGAACTCATAGGTCCTGGATGTTCTGCAGAACGATTTGTCCGAGTCCCCTGAGAAGAGTTTTGTTGTATTTTGCAGCCGAAATATCTTTTAGTTTCTAACCATCACAACATGCACTTAAAATTCACTTGCCATTTCATTTGGCAAGTGAATTTTAAATAGCTTTTACAACTTAACAAGGACCTTTGGGGCAGAAGAGTCGTTGGGTTAGGATATGATATTTTAATATTCATTTGATAGTTAAATAGTTTAGACAAAAAATGACTGAGTCTATTATTCCACGGTAATAGTAGAAATTATGTTATTATTGCAAACCGGAATATAATCGTAATATATTGCCAATTGTCATACTTCTGTAGTTATTTTGATGAGAGGAACACAATGGTAGTGTAATCAATAACACATTGCTCGACACAGATTAGTATTGTAATATATTTAGACTTTAAAAGTAACTTGCCCAACATTGGTTCCTTGTCTATTGCTTTCCACTGTATCGTTGATATTGAGGATACGTCCAAATATATGTAGTACTGATATCAAAGCAAAAACATGTTCCTAGTTCCTGGTACCATCCCTGACTAAACCAAATGGAGTATTTCAATAGTAGGACAATTTACTGACAGTGAAAGTCAACTCTGGACAACGTCTGGACCTGATTATTTTGACACTGTTGAGTTCATTAAAGAAAACTGCTTACTTCATTGGTTGTCTTCTCAGTAACTTAAATTCATTATGAACACAGGAAATGATGTTACAGTGAGCATCATGTCATCCTCTTCTTCAGCATTAGATTTGATAAACATGAATAATTTTAAGTTATTTTAATGCAACATGCATCAACATTATTTGACATAATTAAGGTGGCTAAAATGCCGTTACAGTCTTGAGTATCACTAGGAGCTCTGCACCTCTTCATCCATCTCTCTCACACTTTCCCCCCAATCAGGCTCCCCAGCCTCATTTGTCAGCGTGACAAATACGACTTTTAGCTAAATGTGTCCCGTTGTCCCCAGACTGCACTAAACACCAGTCATGAAAAAGTCATTGCTAACAGCCAGACATCCTGATCCAGCTCCTGTCATGGTAGATGCATTAAGCTCTCCTCCACCCCCTCCCTCCTCCCCCCTGTGGCAAGGGAGGAGGAGGGAGATGGGGAGCGTAAACAGGAGGAGGTAAGGGTATGGTCGAGATGGGGTTAAAAGGTACAGAGAATGAAAGTTGGAAAGGAGCTATGGGAGGAAAAACTGGCAAAAGATGAGGAAGACAGATAGTTATTGAGTGAGAAAGACGGCTGAAAGAGGAGGCGAGCTGACCAGACATGTTGGATATTGGATAAAAACTAAAGTGGGGTAGCGCACTGGGGGGCGTATTATTTGAGGTACCTGAGGGACGAGCTCGCAAAGTGGCCCTACGAGCATCCACGGCTCCTGATGCTTCCAGCAGCTGTTCCAGGGAAGCACTCCACATGTCTCACTTCTGGGAAAAACATTTTCCCTCCAATTGTGGGGTCTCTACTCTCCCATCATGGGTAAAACATATCAAAGCAACGTGCCGGTAGATCAGGAACACATTGGTCCACTGGGGTCGCTCGGAGAAGTGATTTTAACTTTTTTTTTCATCCCTATCCTAATTTTCCAACATCTGTCTCCAGCACTCACTTTGTCATCCAGAGCTGCTGTTAATGTCGACCGGGGGGGCTTATTAAAAGAAAGTGTTAACGGAGGAGAAGTTGTCACGTTTCAAGGGCAGAGAATGGCATTCTCGTTGTTGGAGGAATTATCAGCATTCTTCTTGCGCCATTCACATGGGAGTTCCTCTGTAGTTTGTCTGTTGCCCGGCCAGTCGGTCAGCTGAGTTCTGTCTCTTTTAAACAGGCACTACAAAATGTGTAATACAGCTTGATTCATACTGCTTGTTAAATAGATTTTTTTTTTGTATGAAGTCACCTAAAAACTGACCTTTCCTATTTTTCCCTCCTAAAATAAAACATTCAGTTTGTCTTAATACGTTTTTGTTCATCCCAAGCATCATTCCAGACCAGGTTCCCAGCCTTTTTGACTTAGACAACTTAAAATGAAACAATGCATATCTGTGACCCCTCATCACAGATGATGGCTTTAGTGTGAACATGAGTTGTGAGTAGTTCAATGCAAGAGAGATTTTTCCTTATAGATTTTTCTTATTTGAATGTATTTTAGAGACCTTAAGAGGTTATAAGCAGTATCCAGTATTCCTTATTTTAGCCTTGGGGGATAGATGGGAGCCACTGATTTGGACCATGATGGGACATTCTCAAGATTGTCAGTCAAATTTTGAGCTTTGTAAATGATGTTTAGACGTCATTTCAAAGCCTGTGGTTGTTATATAATCTTTTGCATGAGAAATTCAAGACTTGTAGTTTTTAGAATTTGCAAATGAAACGTGTGCATAAATAATATCAACAGTAAGGATGCTCAAAAAAACAACTGCTAGTGTGAACATTTGAGTGTAGATTCAAAGCAGAAAAATTGTGTGAAACACAGCACTCAAAGTTCCCACGCTGTTTGTGGCACTGAAGATACTAATGCACACGCTTTAAGTTACAAGTTTGAATTTTGCCTCATCATAATCAGGGCCAAAATATGTTCTTCTAACTTAAATCACCGACCTTTATTTGACCCCATACTATTACATTTACACATATAATGCAAATGATAATCACACTAACATAAAGTTGCATGAATAAAAGAGAAATATTCCCAGAACACTAAAAGCCAAAAATGTGTGAAGGTTCCAGAAGGCCCTGTTTAAAAAGAACAATGAATGTGAAAGCGCCTGGGATAATAGAGGAAATACTAAACTTAACCAAACAAAGCTGCAAAAACATCACTACCAGTAAGTCCTACCTCAAGAGAAAAAAGGAAAAAACATTAAAAGGCATTCTTAAAGGCACAATCATCAGTCCATGTACAGCAGCTTTTCTACACCAACTTCATAATTTGCACATTTAATGTAGGAAAGTTAACAATTGAAAACCAGGATATGTGGACTACAATATGACAGATGGAGCAGAAACTAGTGAAGGACCTTTGAGAGAAAGTAGTGAACATGGAAGTGTCAGCATATGCACAATCAGTGTTTACTCGTTCTGACGTGTAGCTGCCTTCCACATATTCACTTAGTTCAGGATAACAAGCCAAAACCCCTCGAACATTAATATGACAGGCCCCAGCACTGAGAAGCCGTGGTACCTTGACTACACATGAAAAAAAAACATACCCTGTTTCTGTGACTCAATGAAGCTGGGAAGGAGCTAGGAAAAGGAATAATGCACAAGTGGACCAGCACATTGTGAATTTCCCCACTGTGGGACGAATAAAGGCTTATCTTATCTTATCTTATCTTATCTTATGCACACTGATGAACGGGTCAAATCATCGCCTGCAAAAACTATAAGATGTTGTTGATGTTAATGTAAGATTAAGTCCTAAAATCAAAAGTAGTTGCACAGTTCCAGTTTATGGTAGGATGCACTTTCAATTTTTGATTTCTAACACGTCCTTCATGCATATTGGAGGATTCGAAATGGACTGAAATGTGTGGACCGAGGTGTGTTTTCTCACTTAGAGTCCATCCACGCTGGTTATTTATGTGATTGCGCTATTTTATGGATAGTTGTTACCTGCCAAGCTAAGCTGTTATTGTTGTAACTAAACTGCTAATGTGCAGAAGTTATTCTTGTTCTGCTGTTTTTGGCAGGAGCCGAACAGATTTAAGTGGATTACCACCCGACTCTGGGGTGGAGAAGGGCCCACCTGGATTTGAATTCAGCCCTGGAAAGCAAGATTTGTAATCTTGCTAACAGAGATGCGTTTATGTGGTTAAGTGTCAAGAAAAGTCTATTAAAGTGCATCTGTTTTTAAGCTGGACACGAGACACTTGACATGACGGGTGTAGATGAGGCTGTGATCTTTGATAGGAAGGTACGCTAAAGATGATTTTCAAAAGGGGAAGCTATGAAATTGCAGCAGGGGTGAGAACAGAGTGATGGTGTTGTCATGAGGGACCCCTTGCCAGTGGCCCCACGACCAGGGGACACAAATCAGACAGGGGGTCTGGGGGTCCTCCCCTATGAGATTTTATGTGTCAGATGCTTCATTTCCTGTGGAGATTCGTGACGCATATATCTGTGATTTTTATGCATCATAGTCCTCTGCTGCTTTCAATGTAAATGTGAAGGGAGTAATGAGCCAATGAAAGCATTTGTAGGCATTCTAAAATAAATACCTTCAGTCCAAACCTCTTATAAAGGATTAGGTAGTCTAGCCTTTGGCAGACGAGTGAATGAATGGCACCAAGTGGCTTATTGGTTAGATTTCTCTGTCTCTCTCTCCCACACACACACACATACACATATTTGTGCATGTGTGCAGTTCTTACATCCTCAGAGAACTATCAGCGCTTCTCCACCGACTCATGCAACTCTTGGCTTTGTTATGTCTCTTGTATTCAAAGCATGTGAGAACAAAGTGTGTGTATTAGAGTAGGATGTGCACAAAAAGACAGGTCAAATCACATCTGATGTTGATTCTGTAATAGACACTGCATTTTCTTTGTCAATACAGGAAGATGCCATATCATGCAGGACGGGCGGAAATCCTGGTTGTAGCTGTGGGCGGAGGGCGGGGAAGTAGTGCAGCACAGAGAGTGAAACAAACTGTTGACATACCAAACACAGAACACAATAATTGGGGAGTAATTGGACGCATCCAATTTTTCCTTCGAGGGGGAAATGGGTTTTGAAGAGTGGTGAGTAATAGAGGTGCACCACTGTGGGGAAAGTGGATCAGTGAAAAAAATGAGAATCTTTCCTACAAAGCCTTTGCCATGTACTTCAATTAAGGGCACTGGCACGGTTAACAACAACATGTCATCAAACTGCTACCTCAGAGATTATTGTTCTTTCCAATGTCTCCAAATATTACAGCAAGTTAACTCTGGTAAATATTAAGCTAAGTAACAAGCACTTTCATAACAAAGCCATGGATACTGTCATACCTTTGGCCAGGCAGCAGGAGATATGACTCATAACTCATACAAAAGGCTAAATGACTTGTCATGGCATAATGCAAGAGATACATTGAATTCATGTTTTCCCAGACTTGCAGTCTCACAGTCGGGCACTGAGACCAATTTAGGGTTGGAGTTACATGTCAGAAGCCATGACTTTGCAACCTTCTCGGACAGCGGCGCTGCCAGCCGAGCAGCCAACCTGACAACGGCAGCGGTCAAGCCTCTTCATGCTTTCCCCCCGTCAGCAAGGTGAGTCAGGCCGTGACTAACCAGCGAGACTAAACCGCTATCGAGCGTCTGCATCTATGGCACGAGGGCCGGCAGGCATGATGTGTAGAGCAGGAGAAATTCTATCTATTCCCCTTCTATTCTCTGCTGCCCCAGAAACATGAGCCGCTCTTTTCGGCCTGACACACACGGAGGGTGGGGTGGTTTTGTTCCCTTTTTTTGCTGGATCCTGACACGAACCTGGAAGCCTCGGAGCCGCGGGGGCCAAGTGTCTGGGAGCTACCCAGTCCTCAAGGCACCCAGACTGGGCGTGTGAGAGGCAGGAGGCCGCGTCGTTTGTCAGGGCGTCTCTGTGGGGTTTGGACTTGAGAGCTTAGAGGTGAAGAGTAAAGAGGCCTGTAGTCTAATTTCAGGTAAACTGTGGCTCAAAATGTGCTGAGCGTAGATGTGTCCGATGTCCTGTGTCCTCATGATTTCTAAAATCATCCAAACATTGTGGCGACTGATCCACTGGCACTTGACGAAAACCTCATGTAGAGAATGTGGAAAAAGCTTCTCGTGGTGTAAACAGCAGCCTGTCATCAGTCAGACCGAGGAGGCGGCTATTGACTTGTCGTTTTTGTTTCATGAGGAGACGGCAGCTCCAGCTCGACTCCGCAGTTTGACCGTGCTTGTAAACATGTTGCTGCGATCTGCATGGCGCTTGATGTTCGAGGGGGCTTTTAAAAGTAGCACGAATGAAAACTTTGGAGCAGCCAGTTGCTCTGTGCTTAACTGCTCGCTCCCAGTACTGACCACAAAAATAGCCGAGTAAGATTGTTTCATGCCCTCATGAGTCACTGTGATGTACACCTGATTAGAAAAAAGACATTTTTACACTGAAGTGCAATCATGAACATTTTCAAATTGAAAATGACTTCTTATAACATACAATAGGTGATCATCTGTAGTGACAAACTCACAGAGAACTATTACAAACAGTTCCTCTCAGCTCTACATGATGATTTAGCGTCTTTTAACACATTGTTTTGGTTTGACTGCCCACAACTTTAATGTTTTGGTTCACTCTTGTTGTTCTCAGTAAGCTTCTTTGCAGAAAAGCATTTTTTTAAAAAAGCTGACAAACAAAGTCAGAGGCGAGCTGGTGAACACGGCTGGAGATTAAAACAGAGCAAAAAGTGTTGTGCTTGTGTTCATCAGGAGGCAAGAAACAGGATTCTGAAAGATTGATAGCATGGCTTTGTATCTGCTGGAATACTTGCGTAAATAGGCAAGTGATAGCATAACAGCATATCAACTTTTTATGTTGATGATATGTCAATGTTTCTGTCTTGTCTCAACTTTTGCACTGACCTCAAATTAACAGACATGGAGCAGTCACTTGTAGAAAACACCAAGAGACTAAAAGCAGTGCATCCACACTTGCCTTTAGACCAGTGCTTCCCAACCATTTCCAACTCAGGGCACACTTTTAGGTCTCAAAAATGTTCGCGGCCCACCTTTGATTCCATAAATACGGAGGCAAAACTATGTGTTCCCCGCTTTTTTATTGAAGATGAAACATAAAGGACTGAACTGAATACAATAGAAACCAGATGGAAGCTCCACAGTCACAAACACATCATCTGTAACATGTTCCAACACCACACACACACAAACCCGTCATTCAAGGAGCTGTGCATCAGCACCACACAAATATCAGAAATGACAACTAAAAAAAATCCCAGCGCTAAGCACTCAACACTGTGCTTTCAGCGACATCTTCTTTTTTGTGTGATGGTGGGGAGATCACTTGTTGATTCACCAGTCTCCTCTCTCTCTTTTCTTTTTATTCTCCCTGTTGCTAGCCAGCTGTCCATGTTTATACTGCAGTTTCAGCCCTCAGCTTCATAAACAGGTCAAGTGTAATGTGGTCCCACTGCGAAATGGTCCGGCCCATAACAACAAAAGTTCCTATCTCTCATTTCTGAAAACAAAACAAACTAATAATATTAGTTTGAACATCTATAATATCATTTTAACATTAAGGACATTTTCTGTTTATTTTTACATAATTACACTCTTCCCACCCCCATACAAAAGTCAAAATATTTTGGTGGATTTGGCGGCCCGCTCACAATACCTTCGCGGCCCACCACGGGGTCGCGGCCCATAGGTTGGGAATCACTGCTTTAGAGGGTAAAAGTGATTCCATGAATGCATTGAATGTTAATGATGGATATGTATCTAATAATGTAAGAGAAGAGTCTTTTTAAGTCACAACTCAGTCCAGACAGGAAATTGGCTACTTCTCGTTCAAAGCACAGCAGTTTGTGTTTGAGCCTGTGTTGGTGTTTGTTTTGTTTGTTGTTTCTAATGCCTACGTCGGCCACCACATAACAGGGACCGGGCGAGAGCCAGGCCAACCACCCAGACATGATGTGGAATTAAGCAGCTTAACCGCACTAAGCCAGCCAATCAGAAAGAGACTAATGGGTGTACACGGACCTGGGTATTTAGCTGTCACGGGGCCGTCAGCGGGAGATGGAGAGGCGACCGCGCCGCGATGCCGCAGTCTGTGATTACACTCGGCCCGCCAAAGGAAAATCAAAGCGCTGATTTGCAGCTCGCTGTGGGCCCGGCCTCGCAGGCTCAGTGGTCAGAGTTGACTGACACTCAAATGGCAATGGAGAGAATTTACAGTTTCTGCCTTTTTTTTTATGTAAAGCAGCCCTCCCAGACTGATAATCACGGATTCCATTTCGCTGTGGGAATCCCGTGAAATGGTGATACTACACTGCGGTGAGCTCCCATTGTCCTGTTTACACACGTCTTCCAAGTCTTGTGTAAACCGTGGAAGACCTTAGGAGATACTGCGACCCTCTTCACACTCATCTCTGCCTCCGCATTGATGGAAACACTGATTGCAGCGTTGCACAGTGCGGGATTACTCCCACGACCGCATGCTGGTCAGAGGCGGCCGAGAGTCACAGACAGTAATAGAGATAGAAAGGGAGACGTTTTCTTTTCCAGGGTGGTTTGGTTGTCACATTCACTTTTAGTTTTTTTTTTCAGCTTCATCCTCTTCAGTTCTTCCAAGTCTAACAGATGGGAGACAAAGTACGGCTGATGTTACTATCCATGTTTCAGTATAAAAGGTAGATTTTAAGTCATCCAGCAATCATGACATCTATTCTCATAAAGTCATTTATCGTCTCTTTTCAAAAAGGAAAATTTTAAAATCATCCAAATTATGAAATGGCGCTTTGACTTGTGTGCACGGAGAATGAATCATTTCACATTCATTTCTAAAACCGCAGCTTGAACCACGTTTCGCCATTCCTGTTGATGATGCGGTAAACATTGAGACCTTCAGTGTTTACGGCATACATCACATGTTGAGATGACGCTGTGTCGTCTGTAAGAGGAAAACGGCTGAAAAATCAAGCTTTCATCGGCCACGACGTTACAAGTGATGGCCTGTGGTTAAATGGTTTAGAAATCGAAGAGTTTTGTTTTACATCATATGAATTTAGGCCCAGTGTTTAGCACTCAATAAAGGCATGGTTCCTGAGCTGCTACCTTCCTATTAACCCCCGTTCCTCACCTCACTCTGATTATTCTGTATGGTATTCATATGGTGGAATACTCCTGGTTTACTAGGTGATAATTTGATTAGACCACCTAATTTGAAGATATGTAAGTGCAAAGCAAAATGTAGAAATCTTTAAACTAAGTAGTAGTAGTATTATACTGTAATTGAATTAGCAATTACAACTAGAAAGGCTTAGAAGATTAAATCAGGAGCTCTTTGGGCTTTTTGAATTCTGGGGCATTGGTCCATTTATTCAGTTTTCCCAGTTGTTAATTCAACCCTGCTGGACTGACAAACACACATTTTTTTTCTGCTGGCAACATATTATTTTCCTCCTATTATCAGCTTGACAACACAAAATGTTTTCACTTGTTTTCCAGGCTTCTGTGCTTTAGAATGCTGTTAGTCAGAATGATCTGACTAATGTAAAACTTCAGTCCAATCATTTGTCTCGGCCAGAAAACCAGAAGCAAAAAAAATTTTTATTCGCTGACATGCAGATAAATGATTAGATTGCTCCATTTCTTTACTGAATTAAATATCAATATATCCCATACGTACATATTTGGACCCAAGCATAATGTTGACCAAACCCTTATCATCCCTGTTTTAACCCCCCACCCCCACCCCCACCCCAATTCATGTTACTGTTGCTGACCATCCCTCAAACGTAATCCCTCTTGACCCATCCACAGCTGGTTAGCAGCCCGTCGCCAGCGACCTTTAACCCCTCATCCAGCGCTGCTGCCATCTCCAACAATTATCGGCAATTGGTCAGTTATTTTCTTAGACCACCGAAATTACCATGTTGTCAAAGTAAGCAGGCGATAAAATGTAAACGCTTCCATTTGCAGATCAGAGCGTGGAGAGGTGCTCACACATGTGGGTCAACAGCCTCATACATGCACATGCTTAGAAACAGTCCAATTCTATGTTTTTGAACTGACTATCATATCAAAAATAGTTCAAACTTTCAATCTGTTAATATGAATATTCATGAAACTGCATTTCAGGATTTCACTTCACTGGTAAATTCTGAAAGTAGCAGAGGTTTCAAATATGTGAACTTCCTCTGTACTGAAGCACTTTAGCTGACTGCAGCCCAATTAAATCCCTATACACACTTTCCATCATCAGTTCCAGATTTATGACCCTTTCCAAACAATACAGATCCCCCAATACAAGAGTGATTTAGTGCCACTGAGAAACTATGATTCCTGCCGATGAGGGAAAAAGTGAGATGGACAGAATGGAAGAAACTATAACAGAGACGTTAATGGTGGGTATTCGGTGACTTGCGTTTGACAGCGGTGATTACCGGAGTGGTGAAACAACAGCACTTACAAGAAGCTACTGACTCCCATCCAGGGCTGGATTGCAGGATCAGCTGAGATTGATGTTAGGCATCGGCGGGGAACGAGGGCTCTGCCACGACACCGACGCTGCCAGGGTTGGGAGTGTGGATCCCAGTGAAGCTCAGCGGGTAGAGCAAGGTGCTACAACACATGTTCCCACTGGGTTTATAAGAACGAAATGAATGTGCTTGAACTCCCTAAGCCGCTTTTATGTTGCCTGATGCTGTCATTACATTATGTCAGACTTTACAGCTAAAGTAAAGTGGGCTGAGGAAGTCTTTTTCTTTGGAGATCTGGAGTCCGAGATTCTCCTTGAAGAGTTGAAACCAGAATGTATTTTGGTTCTAAAACCAAAGCTTTTTTTTTTTTTTACTTTTCAAAGGTTTTCTAGTCTCTGGATTTGCATTTTAGTCTTCATGGAGCAGCTGTTGCTCAGGCTTGGTTTGTCTCCTGATCTGAGGTGGCTCTATCCCCACTCTCCTCCATGGCCAGTCCCAGGCCTGGATAAATGGGCAAGGTTGCATCAGGAAGGACATCCAGCAAATAAAGCCTTTGCCAATTCATTGCTGCTCCGTGCTGGTTAGGTGGGACTCAATCTGCCGGAGAACACATAATCTGCTGTGACCCTCAGTGGTGGAGCGGCTGAAAAAAGTCAACAGTCTTCATCTCACATTATGTTCTGAAGGCTGAACAGGGAGTTTCATAATTTATTCACTGTATGTGTGCCAATGTCTTACTTGACTGGGAACAGTGAATTAGGCATGCTGTGTTTGTTGCCATGTATTAAAGTGACATTATAAAGTACAAAAGTACATATGTTATTCAGAAGGAATGTTTATTGATTTGTTTCCTTTTATGCACTCCACCAAGAGAAATTTTTTGTTTGTATGAAAATTATTACTGATCACATGTCTTGAGTACATCTCATCAACAAATATGAGTTAATACAATGTTATTCACTCCCCTGCTCAATCAGTGTCCGTTTACTGCATCTGTAAAGCAGCTGACCCATTACACTCCTCTATACGTTTTACCTGTAAGAACCACGATTTAACGCCACTGTTCATCATCTGTGATGCGAAAACATCAGATTTCCACATATTCAGAGAAACTAAGTTTGTTTCCTGGTCGTGGTTCGGTTATAAAATCACACTGGATGGCAGCAGAAGAGGCCGTGCCAGCGTCTCTTTCGAAAGCGGTCCAGCCGACGTAAAGAACATTCGGCACCGGAGCGCAGAATGTCTGAGCAGAAAACAGAAATGAGTCCTTTCCATTACCCGTCTCCATTTCCATCAGTTAGTCTCGCGGTTCATTTTGGGACAAGGCTTTTGTTTGCAACGTTTGCACTGTGTGTAAAGACTGAAAAGAAACTGCAGTGATTCGACTGACAAAGTTGAGCCGACTCTAGATCGTCTCGACCTTCAGTGACTTTTAGGCGACGGTCTCATCATCCATTTGATGGAACAAATAGTCTCCCATCACAGATAATGGACGTCACAGCAGCAGCAATAAATGAAAGCAACAACCAAAGAAAGTTATGTCCAGTCCAAAAACGGATTTCTTGTTCCTCAACTCACTGCATCTTTAGCACCTGTGGAGGCTTTGGAGAAACTTCTGGTTAGACATTGTGACATGAGATGAGCAACATGTGTTTTTGATCATCTGAGGCAAAGGTGTGTGATGTTGATGCACTTCCTGTCTGATAGCAGAATCTGCATGCAGTTTGTCTGAGAAGTTGTTTCTTTCTCACCAGTCAATATTTGACATAATGATTCAGCAGGATTCTGGAAACACAGACTCAACAGCAGTAATGTCAGTGGTTTATTTACTTATTTACTGGTGCATGTGTGTGTGTGTGTGTGTGTGTGTGTTAGAGTGTGTGCCCTATTAGTCTGAGACCTGTCTGTGTTTGTGTTGGGATGAAACTCCTCATGGCGCCTTTTCGCTTATTTACGCAACGACTCGCATTCCGTCATGTTTGTGTTTTTGCTGACAAAGCACGGCGACTGACGCACAGGGAAAAACAGGTCTACGTGCCTCCGCTCCACTTATTTTCCTCAGTGTCTTCTTTAGGCACCAAACATGTTCAGCGGACTCGCGAACGAAGCCAGAGGACCTCAGTCCGTTTTTTCCATGAAGGGCCGGCGGAGACCAATCCCGTTTGGAGTGATGTCACCATCACAGTTCTTACCTTTTCTCGGTGTCAGCTTCAGCAAATATAGTAATTTGGGGAGTGATTGACAGATCCATGATGTAAGCAGCACCTCTTACGTTCGCTTGGACAGCGGCGAGGATTATCTGCCAAGGCGGTGTCATTTGTTTACAGAGCTCATTCCTAATACACACACGCATGCTCTAATGCTGCGCAGAGCTTTGCAGTTTCCATCAAAACCTCCTCTCACAACATAACATCCAGGTGAGCCGAATGACATTTTCGTGATCATTTAAGCCACATTAGCGCCACATTTGCCCTGTTTTTTCTTCCATCTCATCAGAAAGAATCCATCTGTAACTTTCCAAATCTTTCAACCCCCCGATTTTGACCAAGACGTTTGGAATAATGCTTGGGAAACAAAACACATAGTCCGCCATTCATTTACCCGCCGTTGCCATGATGATGTCGCAGTCCGGCGCATGAGCACACACGCACACATGCACGCACGCACGCATGCCTGCGCCCGGTGCTGACTCACGCCGGGGCCGCGGTCCATGAGCCAGGCGCCAATCAAATGCATCTTGTGTGCCACCGAAACCACCGAGCCCCATGCCACCCTGGCCTTTCTCTGCGGCTGTCACTGCTTGGCAGAGGGAGGAAAAAAATGAAAGAAAGAAAGAAGAAATAAAGGAAAGAAAAAAAACTCTTGCTCTCTCAGTAAAGTGACATGTCTCAGACGTTTGGCCAAGAAACCAGAGAGGGCAAAATGAATTTCCTGAAAAAAAAAAGAAGAAAAAAACACACACACGAAAAGCCAGATTTTTCAGCTATTTATGACAACAAATCAGATCTCAGATGAGAGGTTTGGAGTTTTTTGTGTCCCTCCCTCTCCTGCCTGAGAACAAATGAGGGGCAATGAAAAGAAACAAACCGGGTCTAAATAAGCTCTGAAGGCAGAGGAAGTCAGGATGGAGGAATAACACAGGGCTCGGGCAGCCGGCGTTCTCGGGCCCTCGCAAATCAAACCACATAAAATTGTCCCAGGGCTTACAGTAGGAGATGTTTGACGTGAGCGCTCCCCACCCAAAAACACACTCACGCACACACACACTCCGGCGTGCACACATGCGTACACACACGCAGATGCAAAGATTGCGACCACGTCTCGCCTCAATAGCAGCAGAGTCAAACAAATTGCTAAGGTCTGTGCAAACAAGAACAATGTGTGGTGGGATTTGTACGACCGCTCACACACACACACACGCACACACACACACACACGTAGTCCCTCCCTCTTCTTCTTCAGTTACCTTTATTTATTCCACAAAAAGTAAACCAGCCAACATCATGTAGAAGGTTTGTATTAACGCTAAACACAGACTATTACATGTCTTTTCATTTTTTATTATTTCACATTTGACATTTCCCAATCACGTACAAATCTTGTGACCAGTCACGGAGCAAAGCGTTTCATCAAGCTTTATTTAGACGTGTTACATTTAAACCTGCAGAGGAGCGCCGGCCTGCCCTGATTACCACAAATAAACAGCGAGGAAGAAAAAAAAACCCTGACTCATTTATCATTGCATCATATTTGACTGGCGTTTTGATGTTCTGATGTTTGTGGATGTAAGCGAGAATGTCAGGGATTTTCCTCCGCATTACTCAGCATTTGTACCGTCGATCCATGCCGGTCATGTCTGTCTGGGTGGTATTGAACATACATGTAGCGCAATGGAAGAACACATGACTTATGGGTTATTGATTAACAAGTAAATCTGGCAATTGCGAATCAGCTTAATGGCGACTCAAAGTGTAATTTTTTCCAAAACTTTCTGGTGCTTTCTCTTTTTTCAACCGAAGCAGCCATTTGTTTTACTGACATTGTTTTACAACCAAATAGGTGGAGCTCACACTGCTTATCAAAGTGATTAGAAACTGTATTTTGAAATTCACCAGGGGCAACCTTCCCTCATGCATGAGAATTCAGCAGCAAAACAGAACAATAGAAAACTATTTTTTTCTTCATATCATTCACAAACCTGCCATAGTATTCTGCACACAAGACGCCGAACATTGCACGTTGGTCTTTCCCCTAAACATCCTGCCATGTCTGAATGAAGCTATAGGAACATTAACGTAATGACACCTATTGTTATTATGTTGGTGTTGTTATTGTTATTATATAGCCCCAGTGGCCTAATGGATAAGGCACTGGCCTCCTAAGCCAGGGATTGTGGGTTCGAGTCCCATCTGGGGTGAAAGCTTTTCCCGATTTCCCCCATGGGGGATCAATAAAGAGGAATTATCTTATTGTAAGTTTGAATGACAAAAAGCCATCACTTGAACAGCTTGATGAAGTCGGCAAAGTTAAGTCTGAAAGGAAAGATTCAAACCATTGAAAAATATTTAGTGTTTCATTTATACATTTAACATTTAGAACAACAGCGGTTTTGCTCAGTATTTATAGCTAAGATTTCGGCTGATTGCAGCTGTAATGACTGTTTTGAAAAAGCATGATGTTGAACTAATAGTCAACATGTGCATGACTTCTTATCAAGGCACGTCCACAGGCAGACACGGATCATGTAGACTCTAAAACATCAGTCACTAGTGGACTGTGTAAACCTCTGGGTTAAAACAGTGCATCACACCAATCACATATTGGTACTTTGCATACTGGGAAATTTATTTCGCTTTTGTCTTCCATTACTCACTTTGTTTTTAAAAGTGGGAAATTCTATTGTATTCCATATATGCTTCACCTCTGACATTCTTCATTCTTGATAAGCCTGGGTCAGCTCAGAATCAAAGCTGGGTTCAGTGAAATGCTTTAATGTAAATGCGCAATGCGAAGCCTGCAGCTACATGCAAACGCAGAGATGTATACAAAAAGACTCTTTTAAAACAATCTGATTTATTTTCTCAACCATAACAGATACTGTATATGTTATCTTTAAGGCTGGATTTGGATGACAGACTTTTCTTTACCACGGGCGGGCGGATTAATTAATTAGCATCATTAGACTCCTGACAGTGAAATGAGGCTCATTAAAGAGAATTAGATGAAACACACACCGGCCGGTGCAGGCGCGGAGAGGGGTGGGGGTGGGGGTGTAGCTGGGGTGTGTGTGAGGCTTGGGGTAGGGGATAGAAGGGAGAGAGAGAAATAAAGAGATTGGATGAAAACACATACTGCAAAAGCATCTTTGGCATGTGTGGACAATCTGTGTGGATGGAATCATTGATGTGATTCAAACAATAGAACTGATTTAAGAAGTCTCATTATAGCTGCTGGCCCAGTAATGAGACTCCCCATGGGGGTTTTGCCCCCTCTTGTGGAGCTCAGTTAAACTGTCTCATTCAACAAGTTGGAGTTCTTCCAAGAGTGTTTCCACTGTCAAAGTTCAGCCTGGTCTCGGGCAGAGGTTGGATTTCATGTTCTACCGTGCTGTATATTCAAGGGGTAATAGATTCAGTGTTTTCTCATATGTGGAGTCACACTTTAAATGCATCTCATTCAGCGTTTCAGCACCAAGCTAAATAGAGCAGCCAAGGTTCCTCCTGAGTGAATCATTAGAGTTACTCAGAGTGATTGCTAAACAGCAGATCATCACCAGCTCCTGCAGGCTGTTTGTCTTTCCGTCCTCTGCAGGGAGGACCAGAAATAAATATCTTTAATCTAAGTTCAAACTAGAGCGAGCATGACGCATCTGTTTGCTTCATCTTCGTATTTACCTGCGGTCCTTGTTCAAACTGGGCTGCCGGTGCCAGCGGAGCGCCACAGGCTGCCAGTCCCATGCGCCGAGGCCACGCCGCACTGCAGAGCGAAGGCTTAGCAACGGGGCAAAGAGATGAAGGGAGAGGAGGAGAGAGAGAGAGAGCACCTATGAAACTGGGACAAACTTGTTGATGCAGAAAGGACAGAGAAGAAGAAATCCTGCATCTCCAAAAATCTGCAAATTCAGATAGTTGTTGGAGAGCATTCACATTCTGCACTGACCGCTGGTTTAGACTGTAAGACTTAACTCTGAGCTATAATGAGGAGGAGGAGTCACATCAGTAACTAATTGTAAAGCCATTTATGTCCTAGAAAGCTGAGTGACTAGGGATGGATAAAACATTTTTGACGAAAACGATTATGATACGAGTAAAATCCGTCAATATCGCTGGTGCTGAAGGAAAATCCTCATTGTGATTGCGACTGTCTTCGCGCTCTGTGATTGGCCAGTCACACACAGTCACACGTCACACACGTCTCTGCACGTCTCTCTAATGTACGCGGTGCATTTGACAAGATAGAGCTGAAAACGGCTCGCGTCGTGTCGGTCACTGCCTCCGCGCCGGTCGGGGATTTTTTCTTACCGTCTGCTTGCTCTTAGTTTGGCTGGTGATATGAAGTCAGTTGGAAAACTTTGCTCGTACTTAACGCGGTGCTTTTGAAAAGAATACAGTGAACAAGGCTGACATATTATTTCCCTGTTTGTCATCACTGAATGTTTGCATGAATCATGAAGTTCACACAGATCATTAAAAAATAAACAGTCTTACAGACCATTTACACACATACACACATACAGCTGAACACACAAAGTAGCCTATATTAATATTTTTATTGTATGTGGCTGCATGCAGTATCTGACACTTTCTCTCTGCAGTTCATGAAAATAATATTATAAATATTGTTGAGATATACTGTATATAGGCTTTGAATACAGTAGATTAGCAACTTCTGATCAATCCATATCAATTTCAGACTTAAAATAATGTACCGTTTTAAGCCCCACCCATTTCTGCACTCACTTCCGGTTTAGCCACCGCCCACTACAAGTGCAGATACAGATAATGTAGATGGTTGAACAGATACAGATACAGATAGTGGTGTACTCACTCATCCCTAGACTAGTCCATGATGGGCCTCTGACCATAGAAGTGCAACAATGTGCTAACAAAATCAGTGAAGAGGAAGTAAACATTGATGCAAACAATGTCTGGTTTAACATTAAAACATTCATTAATTCACCTCTGTAAATACTTTATGAAGGAAAGCAGGAAGCAGGAAGGAAGGCAGTCAACTTGTTAGACTTCAAGGATTCACATGATGCATTTTCCAAAGAGTGAATGCAACCGTAGCTTTTGTTTGTTTGCATGAAAACTCCTCGAACTGCCTTTTGCATTAAAGCAGCCTAACAAGTGCTCGTCAGCCAACTATGTAAACCTATTACAAAAACTCCATGTGACAGAAAGCAGCAGACATTCTTAATGGTGTAATGCTTAATTTGCTGAGAACAGAGCATCACCATCAGTTCCTCGCAGAATGAATTTAAGATGAGGGTAAAGTACATTTTCCCCCCCAGGTGCAATGTAACATCTGTTTTCTTGGTTTGCAATGAAGCCGTGTTCCAGCCAGAAAGCACATTTCTTCTATTCAATATTAAAGTCAAAGTTGCTGAACTGTTTCAAACCTTAATCCTAAATGAGAGCCCGCCCTGCTTTACTTTATTATGAATATAGTCAACATCGGGGTTTACAATCATCCTTCATCATTCCCCCAGTTCTACAAGTCATTTGGCTGAGTGGAACAGTGGAACACACTCCATCACACACACACACACACACACACTCAGAGGGGCGTTGTAATTGTGCACAGGGCCTTAATTGCATCTGATAATTGGTGGCTGTTTTAAGAAAATCTGCCCAGCTATCAGTCACCTAAATGGGGCGATGGAGGGGTCTGGTCTCACGCTCCCGGGCGAGGGAGAACAGGGACGTGTGTTTTTAAAGGTTCACAGGAGTCCTGTTAGGGTCTCGCCGCTTCGAAACCCAGCCCGGCTTCCCTGGTGGTCGGCCAAGAGCGATGGCGCGGCCTCTCGGGGAAGCAGGTGACTCAGGGCGAGAGCGTGTGTTCCTGTGTGCTGGCTACATTCATTTTGATCTAAAAACACTTGAAGCTCGATTCAGTACGCGGTGTGCTTGAGGAGGCACTTTGTTTCTGAGTGCTTTTGTGGAAGTGAAAAGTAATGACCACTGCTACTGCTGCCACTCCCAACAAGGACTGACTGATAGTCTGGCTGACACCAGTTTGCAGAAATGTAACTTCACCATAGTAGCAGAAATATGACATATTGCAATGTTAATAAAAACTAATCTGAGCCACAACAAACATACTGAACAAACTACTTTTGCTCTTTCTTGTTTGAAATACATGCACCACTCTTCTTAGCATGTGAACATTATTTGTACAAGACAGCAATTTATCACATACTGTTCACACATGTTGTCACTTTTTTAAAGCAAGCCAGTGTAACCTTTACTGAGCAGTGGCCACTGAGACTACAAGTGAAAATTATGGGATAAGGGCACATTGAATTTCCCTACAACCCTGATTCCAAAAAAAGTTGGGATGCTGTGTAAAAAAATGAACAAAACAGAATATGATCATTTGCCAATTCTTTTTGACATAAACTCTACTGACAACAGTACAAAGACAATATATGTAATGTTTGACCTTTTTGTAAATATCTGCTTATTCTGACACATTTCAAACAATTTGGGACAGGAGCAACAAAAGACTGTGAAAGTTGTGGACTGATCCAAAAACACCTGTTTGGATCATTCCACAGGTAAACAGGTTCATTGGTAACAGGTGATAGGATCATGATTGGGTATGAAAGGTTCATCCTGGAAAGACTCAGTCAGTCACATACAAGGATGGAGAGAGGTTCAACACTTTGTGAACATATGACCATATAAAGGAGTCATGGGCTCAGGAACACCTCATAAAATCATTGTGGGTAAACACAGTTAAATTGATTGCATTCGGTGTTTATTCCTGTTTTTCACAGTATCCCAACTTTTTTGCAATCAGGGTTGTACATATCCCAAAATTTATAGCCTTATGTATCATCATGTGATCAGACAGAACAAGTGCAATGGCAGGTAACAAACTACTCTTTAACCAAGATAGTGCATGTTACTCTTTGCTTTTCCTGTTGTGATGAATTCATCGAAACATTTAAACTGTTGCATGTTGTGTCATCTGACATCTATAGCACACAGACAGCACTACTCAAGTCATAATGACCAGGAGGCATCAATCTGTAGAGTGATGTCATCGATTTGCCTTCATCCTGGAGCGATGAAATGCGCTGACACTGGTAAACAAGAAAGGACACGCCGTACATAAAAAACAGCTGGAGACTCTAAACCTGAGTGCACCGAATTGAAGATAGGATTGTTTTGTTGCCTAGATATTAAATGTTTCTTTTATAAGACATTCAATATGGAGTGTGGTGTTAGTGGGCTGCGTTAGCTGGCTGGCATCGACTGTTTGATTCATGCTTGACATTAACTCTCTCATTCACCGCTGCCTGTCTATAATCTGGACTTGTAACAGCCAATCACAGCATTGCAGGTGGACAGAGTATCAATTATAAACTGACTATATAAGTCTGTTGATACACTCATAGCAACGCTGTTTGCTGAAGTTAAGCAAGTCGAGATAAGTTTTCAGGGTGTGCAGAGATGAGCATATTGATGACAGTTTTCAGTGTCCTGCCACCAGAAAGACAGTTATGTAACAATATTACATCATGTTCTCAGATGAGGCTACTGAGGACGAACTGCTGCCAAGTAGGGGATAGCTCAGTCAAAGCTGTTCTGTGGGTCGACGACATGAAAGCGCTTGGAAATACTGACTCCAAGCTCGCTCCCTGCCAATAAAGTGCAATCTCACCTACAACAGTAGAGCCCAAATGGAAACTATCATTTCGCTTGTCAGCACCTTCCGCAGTTGCTTCTCTTGGCTGTGGCCCGCGACCCTGTGCGTCTATACCTCGCGAGCGCGGGCTCTCGCTGACCGACAGTGGCAGCGGCGGCGGCGGCGGTGGCTGGGAGACGAGGCCCGCCGCCACATGTGGAACATCACAGTCACCGTACGGCAGTCAGCCGTGGAGCCGGAGAGTCGCTGTCTTCTGCTCCCACAGGAATCAAACCTGGAGTGGAGAACTGGGATCTCACTGTGAGGGCCATGACTTCATGTTTTACTCACCTCCTCCTCCTCCTGCTCATTCTGGTTCTCATTGACTCTATGTTCTATGACAACATCCCTCTCTCTCTCTCTCTCTCTCTCTCTCTCTGACTTACGTGCACAGAGGGAAGGCCAGCTTTTGGCTGAGCTCCAGTCAAGGTCTTACTTGGATTTAGTTATTTACATGTTGGTATCCTGAGGATTGAATCTAACCCTTGTGCCGTAAATAAATAAATAAATCGCAGATAGAATGGCGTCAACAGTGAGAAAGTTTGAAAAAGCAGCAGCTGTCCCCTCCCATCTCTAACTGAGCAGGAGGTCACCACAGTGGAAATGATCCTGGAAGTGAGTGGTGCTTGTCCACCTTGTTGTTTGTTAACAGAAAACTGATGCTCATATGACCAATATTGAAGTACATTTTGATGTCATGGTAACACAGTTAAAAGTGTAACACAGCAGTAATCACTACTAGGCTTAACCCAAAAAACAGGCTTCTGTCTCTACCACCTCCTCCCTTGTTTTCTCTATGTCTCACTTTCCCCCTCTCTCCCTCTGCTGTGGAGCAGGTGACACAGTGTAAGGCAGGTTACCCAAAGGTGCTCGGGTCCAAAGTGACGGCATTAGTCATCCGAAGGCAAACAAGCTGCAACTAATCTGGGGACTGTTTACCAGTAAATGTCACCGCAGCGGAAACGTAAATGTGTGTGTGTCATAGCCGTGGTGAGAACACCTCTGCCCTCCCTCCCTCAATCCCTCCATCCCTGCCTGCAGTTCCACTCATTTGGCTAATTTCAAAAATTAATCGCGGCACGCCGGGAGTTATTAATGACCTAAACAAATAATCGACGTGGCGACTGAAATGGCGTCTCATTTCCTCGCCAACAAACCCCCCCTCATGCCTCCACCCTGACTCCACCTCTATAGCCCATCTGGAAAATCTAACCAGGAATATGTAAATGGCGATTAATTGGAGAGCCCCTTTTCTGCTTTTTTTAATTTTTTCAAAAATATTATGAGTGAAAACACAGGCGCAGTCGTGAGTGTGAGCGTAGCGAAGGTTGAGCGTCTCCCAGGCACGGAGCCAGATCCCCAACGCTGACGGACTAAATGATGCCGTCGTCGGTCGGGTCGGAGAATAATTTCACCTCATTACACGGCAGGCGAGGCAGGTAGACGCGGGAATTCTTTCCAGTGAGCAACTTAGGAAAATAAAACATAAAAAAAAAAAATAACCCTAACAGCCGCTCTGCCTGGAATTCATAGTCTGATGGCTGCTTTGGTCAGGTACCAGCACAACCACTCCACCTAAAAAGCTTCCACCTGCTTGTTGCGGGATAATTCAAGAATATGATACACCTCTGCATAAAAACCAATGCAACACATAATAACGCACACACACACCCTCGCTCCATCTCCAGTCCGCCATATTTTACCTTTCTTATTTACCTTCTCTGCCTCTCTCCCCAAAGATTTATAACGTGGCAGGTACAGTTTAGTATGTGAGCAGTGAGCTGTGCAAACCACGTCATGACAACTCACGCACTGCCACACGCTAAAGCAGCGCTCTCTGTCTCTCTCTCTTCCTCTCTCTCTCTCTCTCTCTCTCTCACTCACACACACATACACACACGTGTTGCTGACCAATCAGACGGAGTATTGAGGTGGGTCCACAAACAATGTAGAAGCCCTCTGTGCCACACAGGGCTGTGGAAAGTGTGTGTGTGTGTGTGTGTGTGTGTGTGTGTGTGTGTTGTATCTAAAGTACCTTATGTTTGCCATGTGTGTTTCAATGTGCATGTGTGTCAGTGCATTTGCATACAATGCTGTTGGTTAGGAAAGTTGGGGTGACATCGGCATGTTTGTCTTCCCTTTTCTTCCCTTCTTTTCAATTCTGTTCAATTTCATACCACCCTGAAAGAAAATAGTACAACCACATTAAAAGAGGCAGATTGTTCCAGTTGTCACCATCATATGAACGTATTTCATACATTAAAACAAACCACTCCTTAAAAATATTTTAAAGAAATATAAAATAGAACTCACATGAACTGATGAGCAACTATTTTGATGTCAAACATTTTCCAGTTTCAGTTTCTTATTTGTGTTGATTTAGTGTTTTTCAGTGTCTTATGAGACCGAAACATGAAAATCGGATGAAAACTGGCAATTTAATGGCACCACCTTGGGCATTCACGAAATGATTGATCAAGAAAACAATCAAATGTTTAATTTATGAATCAAATATTAAATAATGATAATGATTATTTATAAAAATAATTATTACTTGCAGCTTTAACAAGAACTTCACATGGCTAAATAAACATGTATTTATCCATTATTAACCTTCATAGTATGTAAATATTTGGCATGCATAAAGACCTACTGGAGTCAGGTATGACGTCAAAAACATTATGTCACTCACAAAAGCCATCTTGACAAAATTGCCTGCGTTAATAATTAAGCACACATTTAGGATAAACACATGAAGCGGGGCATTTGCAGCAGATACAGCTTAAAGCTAATCCATGACATCATTGAAGCATCATGATGTCATAGCCTAAACCGACACGCGTGACATAAACGCTATGTGTGGTCTCAATGAGTTGTAGGTGAACATGTGACTGAGGTGGGAAGGAAACATGGAAACTTCTCGCGTTTTAAAAGAATTTTTATATTTAGAAATTAGATTTATCACCCAATACGGCACATCTCCGTCCTGTCAGTTCGGGTTTCTGAAATGTACCTTGTTATTAAACACTGTAGAAGGAGTTGCAGAAAAATATGGGGGTTTTGATGAAGGGATATGATATGAATTTTCAATATCCTCTGGCATGATCTCAGAAAAAGCGCAAGATGTTCTGATATGATAAAAGTGGAGGTTGCCCGAATCTGACACGGCCTGTAAAGCAAATCTGTCTCACGTATCCCTCCCATCATGCCTGTAGAACAAAGCTACTGTAAAATCCATATGGAAGCACTATACTGCAGCAAAACACCCCATAAACTGTCCTATTTTTCATATTTTTCCATCATCTCACACCCGCACACATAACCCACACCGCATCCCCGAGTATCCCCTCTGAGATGAAATCAATAGCTGTCTGGATTGATAAAAGACACCTAATTCAATTTATAAATTTGATCAGGCAATGTAATAAAATAGTAGCTTTCGCTCATAGCACAGTGAAACCTAATCGTGTTTCATGCTCTTGTGCCTTCTCTCAAATCATCTGTGTTTGGGTTTCAACCTCCGAGCACTCCGCTGAACCCGGGGAAAACGGGGAGCGGGTTCTTGCTTAAAGAAACTCGACCCGGTCCACTAGTGGTCTCCAACACACACACACACACACACACATCCAATTTAGGAGACGGGGGCTGCTCTTATGGCTTTGACAGGGCTGTTAATAGCCTGATTAAAAGGTAATTAATCACCGATTTCTGGAGAAAATACATACATTTGATATGAATCACCTTGGGTTGACATGTTTGGTGCAACAGCCACGGTCACGTCGGGGTAGGCGATAAATATGTGGCTTAGACAGTCAAGCAGGCAGAGTCGGGATCAAGCTGTGCCCCGCTGGACTTATGTTGTGCAGGGTGTGTGTTACATAGACCCCTCGGTCAGGGCTGAGGTGGTGAAGAAAAAAATAGGTGGCTAAACTATAAATGTCTGTGGCGGCTGTCTCACACCATTATAAAAAAGTTGGATAAACTATAAACTTCAGTGGCCCTATTACGGGACCAGATATACAAAACTAGAACAACTGAAACAAAATCATATCGCTATACATATGTATGTTCATTGCTATTATTAGTAGCAGTAATAGTAGTAGTGTTTTGGGTGTTTGTGGTTTATAGCATCAACAATCAATATTCAATTGTACATTAATTAATTTCTTTGAATTCAAATATAGGCTGTCAGAACTATTTATATATATACTGTCCGCAGACCCCGTCCCTGTTGATCATTGCCTGCCTCTCTCTCTATAAAAGTCAATCCATCGAAAAAATGGGCAAGTTCATAGCCAGCCAGAATAATTGGAAATGGAGTTCCAAATGTAAACCTGTGATCAGATAGGTAATGGTTAATAAGTTTAGCAAGCTAATGGTATCTCGCACTTATATCCAGATTGAGCTCATTAAGCTTCACACACTTGTTTATATTAACTAGTGCTGATCATATGGAGAATATATGTTAATCTTACTGACTGATAAACGAGCAGATGCTATTTACCATTTGCAACCACGTGGGTGGGAGCTGTCCGCTAATGAGAGACACTGTGGAATACACATTTAGTCGTCTTAAAGAAATAAACATTGTTGCTTTTCCTGTTGACTAAAGAAGAGTATATGTACTCTAAATGCAGTGTTGTACCCGAACGCGTTCAAAGAACGTTCGTTCATGAACTAACTCATATTTTGGGTGAACGTGAACGTCCCGTTCATTTTTGCTTGATGAACGTTAAATTGTGAACGCACTCATTCTGCTGTTTCTTGAACGGCACTCTGATTTCGCTCAGATTACGTTCGTGCCAGATTTCAAGAGCCCTCGGCGAAAAACCAAGCTAAAACAGTAAAAACACATGGTAAACGACCATTAAAATGTCGCGGATAACCACCCGATCTGGCAACCGCAAGTCCTGCCTGTCGCTCTACTAACTTCATCAGCGGTCGTCAGTCTCGTCACAATTCACATGTGTGCAAGGAAGGAGGATGCGTTTACTGAGAAACTAATTCCCATACAGTCGGGAATTAGCTCGTAGCTCGTGGCAACGTAAGAAAAAAAAAAAAAAAAAAAAAGAACTAAGAAAGAACGAAATAGTTCATTTTGGGGAAGCATGAACTTTAGTTCACAATTTTGAATTATGAACGATGAACTGAACTAGTTCATTTTAAGAGGTTTGAACTGAACTTTGAACTAGTTCATATAGAAAATGAACTTTCCCAACACTGTCTAAATGTGAAGCTACAGATAGCAGCTTGTCTAGACAATACAGAAAATAAATGGGGGCATCATCTAGCCAGACTCCCTCTATAGGTACGAAACAAAACCAGTCATGTTCATTCAGCTTTAGAGGTGCTGCTAGTGTCTGTTGTTTTTTTGGATCCACTTTCCTACGAAACCTCAACAGCTGCTCATTGAAACCATGCTCCCCTGGGTTCCACTAAAAATGACAGCTTCACTTGGAAATCAGAGGTATTGGGCACTGAATTTGTCTCATTTATCACATCAGAAATGATAGAATTAGCTATTTCCTAACTGTATGTTCAATGAGTGTCTGGTGTTGAGGATTTGGAAACACAATTCCGGAGGTCTGTGAGTCAACAATTTGAGTCAGGCACAGGAGCTGTCTTATGTGTACCTTGGAAAATAGTGATATTGGACACTGACTCTGATGAGTTTACAGCTTATTTTTCTTAAGTAATGATTTCATATCTTGATCCAACCATTTGACACATATCAAGACAAAAAAAAAAGCCAGCGTACAAGACCAATTGCGAAACTGTCTGCCACGCTCGTGTGTATAATTTGAGGCAAGTCTAAATTTGGCTTAAATTACCTGGGAGACCTCTAACCATGACTCCACATTTCCATGTCATCGTATAGTGTGTACGGGTGATGCCGGAGGAGACGAGATGTGACCGAGCGAGAGGGGGGAGGAGTGGCGGGGGGGAATAACAGAGGAGCAGAAAAAGGGAGAGACGGGTGGCGTCGGAAAGAAGCGAGGCCTCAACAGCCCAGTGGAAGATTTCAATTAGTCATGGAAACGGGAGTGGCCCACCCTGCTTCAGTAGTGACAGACCTCACTTGTCCTCCTGACATACATTCGTAATCCTCCTCCTCCTCCTCTAAACCTCTGTCCATCCTCCCTCCTTCCTTCCTCTCCTCTCTCCTTCTACTGGAATCTCCATCCCTTTATCCTTCTTCCCTTACTCTCTAGTTCAGTCCCCTTTCTCTTCATAGGCTCTCACCCTCTTTTTCTCTCCCCTTGCCATTTTCCCCTCAGTGACAGCTGAGCTTTGACAGCTTTTTACATTTCATTTTTCTCCGCCACAGCGAGAGAACAGCCGGGCATCAGGGGGCCTTGTTCAAACAAACAGGAGGCCGTGCGGTTCGCCGAGGGTGGCGACGCGCCATAACAAACCGCCGGCTCCTGGCCGTCGCAGGCACATGGCGCGCAGGGCCCCTGCTAACGGTAGCGAGCAGGGGGCCAAAACGGGAACCTGCTGCTCCGGTTTCCACGGCAACCAGACAGCAACATTAGGTGCGGAGTGACGGCAGATGAGAGCTGATGTGTTGAACCACCTGGTCGGACGGTTTGACGTGCGCGAGATGGAATCACAAGAGCAAAAAACGGGAAAGCAAGGGTGGGGGTCTATTTTGGTCTGAAAAATAACAGGGCAGGGAAACACTGAACGAATGAGGAGCAAATCACGAAATGAGACAAAGGATGAAGAAATTGTGCTATGATGGGCTGCAGGGAGACGTGTGCCGTCGTAAACAGACTCTAGTAATGGTATGAGTCAGGATGTGTCAAAGCTGAGTCAAGGCAAATACATAAGCTGTGTGAACATACAGGGCTGTTACAAAGTACTTCATCAGAAACAGTAGACATAGATCCAGGGTCAGCCAATGTGTGATTCAGAGGAATTAACTGAGGGGATCATGCTATGGATTATTGTGTCGGAGCTGTTGCTGAGCTGTTTTTAGGGGATCTAAACTTACAAACAGCCACTGTTACTGAATTTTGTCAAATAGCTGGATTTTAGACAGGAAAATGTGGATATCATCATAACTTCTTTGGTGAATGTCATCACATATAAGAAATTTTAATTAATTGATGTTTGCAAAAATTGTCATTGCATTAAAAGTTATTTTTTTGCTCTGCAGTTAAAAAACGAATTGTTAAAAGAAAAGTTAAATTATATCATAATAGTATCAGGATCAATATCGATATCAACTTTTTCAAGAGTTATACAAAAAGTTTTATACCATTGTCATATTACATAGTACATAGCTGGAGCCAGAATTCAGTTCAATTTTATTAGTATAGCGGCAAATCACAACAAAAGTCATCTCAAGGCACTTTACATACAGAGCAGGTCTGGACCATACTCTTTATGATATTACTAATAGAGACCCAACAGTTCCCATCATTAGCAAGCACTTGGCGACGGTCGTGAGGGAAAACGGGCGGGGGGGGGGCCATGCAATACTACAATCAACAGGTGTGTCGACAGTGATAAAAGCAGTATTGAACAGAGATGTGTTTGCAGTCATGTAATCATGGGTCCGGACTCTGCAGATCCAGTGACACATGAACCTGCAGAAAGCGACAGAAGAGAAGAGCACAATACTACAAGAGAGGGAAGAAGTTGCATCAGTAAGATGCATTGATGGGTTATGGAATGGATACAGGTGGAGTAGAAAGAGAGAAGGAGAGTGAAGCTCAGTGCATCATGGGAAGTCCCCCGGCAGTCTAGGCCTATAGCAGCATAACTAAGGGATGGCTCAGGGCTCAACTGGACCAACCCTAACTATAGGCTTTGTCAAAGAGGAAAGATTTAAGCCTACTCTTAAATGTGGAAAGGGTGTCTGCCTCCCAAACCCAGACTGGGGTCTGATTCCTTAGAAGAGGAGCTTGATAACTGAAGGCTCTGGCCTCAAATCTAAAGGAGGTGATTAGCTTAGCATAAAGATCTAAAGCTCACTTATCGGCTCTTTGTACCTCATTTGTTTGATCCATACCCAAATTGAAATGATAGAACCACAATTTGTGATTTTAGGGGAGTGACCTACTGGGCCTGTAATTGGCTGATTGCTGGGGTAACTTTGTGCTTATGATGCATTTGAGCCATATTGGAGATACTGTAATTTACACTTCCTGACTAAATAGCATTGATGCCAACATCCAAGCATTGCAACTGTGAAACTTAACATGAAACTTAACGTATGAAAGTGTCTAAAGGTTAAACAAAGATGGTCACCTCATGTCAGCCAAAGTCTGTCTTTATAAGAAATTAAACCTAGTTTCAATGTGTATAGTCATTAGCAACAAGTAGTATTTTTGACTCTCACGATGAACTACATCATACAACCATCTAGAGTTGTTTGACAGTCTGAGAATTTTTTATTCATAAGTCCAGTTGAGCTGAAAACAGAAGTCAGAGAAAATAATATAGTCGGAAATTAAAACATAGAAACAAATGTATGGTCATGGAAAAGTGGAAAAGAAAAATTTCATATTGTATCTAGACTACAAGAACCATGCCTGAGAGAGAGAAAGGCAAAGACTCGAGGCGGAGGGTGAAATGCAGCGAGATTTCTAAACAGTCCAAACAGTTTATGCCACGCATCTTGATAAGATCTCCCTGCTACAAATAAAAAACACATTAGCAGTTTGTTTCCACAAACCTCCCTCAAAACTGCTACTCCCAGCTTGCATTTAGCATAGACTTTCCAAGTGAGTGGCCAGATCGGCACAAAGATTACCCAAATGACCGAAGCCTTTCTCTCCACCTCTGCGACCACCTCTACCCCCCGTTTCAAGGTTGATCCACCGCTGGACTCGCAGCGCTGGCTCAACAGCACCTAATGACCTCCCAAGTGATGTTTTTCTTCTCTTTCTTTCTTTCATTCTTCATCCATCCATCCACATTGCAATGGGCTGAGAATTTTTTTTCAGCTGTTTCTTTCTCATTTCAATTTTTCTCAATCCCTTTGTCTCCCCTTCTTTTTTTCAGGATCAAAGGAATTTAGTCTAGAACAGGGGTCGGCAACCCGCGGCTCCGGAGCCGCATGCGGCTCTTTCATCCTTATACTGCGGCTCTGAGTGGCTTGGGAAAATAAATTACTAAAAAAAAAACTAAGTATTTAATTGAAGTGTATTTTCCCAACACCTACATGAACATGAAGACATATGCATTTGGAGTCCTGTCGATCTTCGGATCCACATATGTATGTGAGCAGCTATTCTCCACCATGAACTACATTAAAAACAAACACCGCTCACGCCTCACAGATGACAGCTACAGTCCTGCGTAAAGATAAGAGTGACTTCGTACAGCCCCGATTTGCAGACGCTGTGCGCAGAGGTTCAGGAGCAGAAGTCCCATTAACCTGTGTTTAGTGACACAGTGCTTTTTTCCCCAATTTATTTTTTAAATTCAGGTCAAGGCTCCGCTACATGCTCTGAAAGCCCAAAGGCGACGGCATTTTTTTTGCTTTTGTTTGCTACATGGATAATTTAAGTTCCGCTTTTTAATTTATTTGAAAGAGACATTCAGACATTGTATTATTTTTTCAAAAATTCAAAATGTTCAAAATGTGTTCATTACACAGATAAAATTTAATTTTCTCTGTAGCACTTCGTGGATTTCATAAGCAACACACTTTAGTTGTTTATACAAAGAAAAAGCAATATATACAGTGTTATCTTCATTTTAGATATGATGATAGCCCATCTTCAAAAGGGTAGTCAAAGCACTAAGTGTACGGCTGGGGTGAACCCTGAAGCATGAAAGGGAAGTTGTTGTTGTTTTTTTAAATATTTTTTCTTTCTATTTAATAAATGCGTTCATAAATAAATTCATTTTAGATGTCAAAAAGTATTTGCGGCTCCCAGTGTTTTCTTTTCCGTGGAAACCGGATCAAATGGCTCTTTCGGTGTTAAAGGTTGCCGACCCCTGGTCTAGAATTTATACAAATAAAGGCAAAATGTGTAAATGTAAATGTGCATTTTTCATTTACATTTTGGAACATTTTTCTTTATTCTCAGTCTTTTAATAGTTTCCTCTCTTGCCGTCTTTGCTCTATACTCACTCTTCACTGGCTCTTTTTATTTGGTCCGTCATTTGTCCTCAGTCACAATCGCAAAAATGGCTGTAAACCTCACCACAAACCTCAAATTCTTCAGCTGCAGGCACTCTATCTCATAACCTTGTTTTACCTTAGAGATGAACAGTGGGACAGGAATCCACAGCGAATCAGGCCGGTCAGAGATGGAGAAGTGAGATTGCACACATTTCTAAACTGATTACTCAAAATCAAATTAAAGGGTCACTTGAGACCACAGACCTCAGGCCTTTAAAATGGAACGGGCTGTACTTGTTAGTTCTTTGTCAATGAAAAATTCGGGTTTATTTACATATTTACTCTGGCCGGAAGCTTTTGGAGATTGCTTCTAATTAAATATTTCTTAAGCATCCAATTCTGGGGTAAATATTCACACAGGTAAACACAGAAACATTTTTCCATGGAAGCCAACCAGTGTGACCTCAGTGCTTGAGTGCAGCTTCGCTACGACAACTGACCGTTCACAAGCAACCTCCACTAAAGAGCAGTTGTACAATCATAGCAACTGTAACCAAGCACGGGAGGCCTTTTAAGTTCTCTTTTTTTAATGCTTCCCACAACCAAAAACACAAGAGCAAAAGTGTAATGAACTAATTAAACAGCTTGTTTATCTGCCCTCATATAAGCTATAAATGTTATATCATTAATTAAGTACATCAGTTTCTGTGGTTAGAAGCTCCATAAAAAAAGCTCTGCTCATGATTAGCACATACACAGTGTTGTATTTCTCTACCATGTTGAAGTCAGTTGCAAGCTAATGTTAAAAAGTGTTTGAATTCCTCCATGGTTTTTGAGGGAGCCCTGTTTGACAGAGTTAAAAGGGCTTGTATTGCATATACATGAATGTGTCCCCCTATGTTCAAAAATATACCATCAATAAATTTAAATTGATACAGATAATATTTAGCCGGGTTCAAAGAAACAAAACATATTCATCAAGTTATCTTGCTATGTTTTAATTAAGGCCATAAATCCGTTTTTCCTCTATTTCGCTAATATTGTAGCAAAATTATTTATAAATGTGTGTGGAGAGTTGTGTTAGAGTATCTCAAGCCAGATTTGTGAATTTGTAGACAAATTTGTCCAATTTGTACAGTTTTTGTCGACACATTAACAAAATTATGGGCAGGTTTTCATTTTTATTATTTTCTTTCTTTCTTTCTTTTTACACATTGATACATCTGATTACTAACACACAAATGGCATCATTCTCATCCTAAAAGTCTTTTGTCCTGTACTGTGAAAACATGCTGTACTCAGAAATGAGTCTTTATCGTATGCCTGTCTCTGTATATATTGTGCCCAAGAACGAAATGAAAGGTCAAAAACAAAGTCAGTTGAGAGTGAGGTGCTTTGCTCAAAGACAGCTTGACAGCAGTTGTGTCGGGACAACTCACCCAACTAATTTTTATTGCTGTCACAAGGTTGCCCTTCTACACATTGCAGGCTTGACTTTTCCCACCTGGTTCCATCATAGCTCAGCCTCTAACCTCCCACCCCTCATGACTCGTCTCTGAGTGCTCTGATGTCTTCAGCAGCAGCTTGGTGTTTTGAGTCGGCTTGTTTAGCTTAAAAAAAAAACAGCAAGAGATTGTGCAGTGTGTGTGTGTGTGTGTGTGTGTGTGTGTTTAATTCCCACCCTTACGGTGAGCACTGCTGGGTTCGACACTGCTGATTGCACCCTAAGGCCCTGGGAACATTGGCGGCGTTGTATGGCGAGGGAGACTCCAAGTCTGATAGATTAACATTAATATGGACTGGGGGAGAAGGCAGGGCATATTAAAGGTCATTTCCCTTCTTCACGGCCATCGGGGGAAAATGCAACGGGCCATTGACGGGAGGGCCACACACGCATGAACGAATGGGCCCGCTCGCACAGACATGAGAAAAAAGACACAAACAGTAAAAGAGATATAAAGATGGAGGCCTGAAGGAGAACGCAGGCGGAGATAAAACAGAGAGTGCACATGCATAAAAAAAGATATCCAGACGCAGACGTAAAGACAAACAATCACTGTCGTACACAAAATGTGGGCCTCCACGTGAGATGGCATTATATACATGTAGTGCACTGGTAAGCTCTGCTGCGGCGACAGCCTATTAAAAACCGAGTGAATTTATAACTCCCAATCTGGTGATTAAGAATCGCGAATTTGCTTGCTCTTAGCTTCAGGTTCTTGTCACACAGGGCCTGTTTTCTGTCTATAAATCTAACGGCCAAGAGTTTTTCTCCCCCCCCCCCCCCCACCGCCCCTTTTTATGGAGGTGATTGCTCCAGCCAACATAGGATTAAGACCGTGTCATGTACATTTTTCACTACCTCTGGCTAAATTTGCGAAAGCCGTGTCTCCCAGGTACCAGCAGTACATTTCCATTTGTCTTTGGTTCACTTGTAGAGGCATCCATCAGATTTGCTTTTCTGAAAACTGAAGGGCAATAGAATTAGGCAAAAAGCTGTTTTCCCCTAAAGACATGGCAATGGCAGTATAATTTTCTTCAGGACTGTGAAGAGTACTATAATGAAAGATTCTTTATCTGCTGTACATGCAGTATTTACACTTTACACTCTGTTTGGTTTTTTTAACATGCTCATGCCCTGTGGTCCCTCTTCTGTAGCTGAGGGGTTTGAAAGCTTCTATAAAAAACCCAAAACATTTTGAACAAATGCACTCATATCAATATTATTCTTGAACAGCTGATTTTGTATTTTACATTTTGCTGTATTTCTTTCTCTGTCCACTTCAAGCCTATACATTCATCCAATAATGTTGTGTACTTTTCTCTAAGTACATTTTTGAATGCACTCCTTTTAATTATAATGTATTTTCACATTGTGTTCCATCCAACGGTGTCAACACTGCAAAGCATTACTTAATTTTAGACTCCGAAGACGCTGGAAAAATGGTTCAAAACATCTATAGTGAATATGAATTTGCACTAAGAGCCCTAAGCTGCTTGTTGACATAACAGCTGCATGCCAAAATAAATCACATGTTTTTCTCTCTTGCACCATCTCACTTTTTTTCCTCCCGCTTTTTCTCCTTCAACCTCTGTTGTGCTTCTGTTGAATTTGTGGTTTTTGCGAAATTGGACACGGCACCAAGAGAGGTTTTCTATTTCCACGGAGACTGCTTGCTTCTTATCTGTCTCTCAAACTCACACTGGAAAGTAAACAAGCAGCTCATTCACCTCTATTTAGATTTCCACTAGCCCCTCAATTCAAGAGCAGAAGCAATAAATACATGGATGTATAAAATCCAATAATGTCTATACATACTGCAACTGTAAATGCTACTGACACACACATACACTCCTGGGTATGTGTTTATCTGGGCTTTTGCTTTTCCTGTGTGGTTTTCTTTTTTATGGATTAGGAGAATTAGTTTTCCTACGTATTCAGCACACACACATTTTTGTATGATTATGAACAGTATTAAACTAATGGTAGTTGTATAGCATGAAAATCTGTAGACAGCATTAGATTCAGATTCAGATTTATTAGTGTCCCCGTAGGGCAATTAGTGTTGCAGCGAGTACAAAAGACAGACATATAACATGTGAAGACATAAAAACATGTAGGAGACATACTATAAAAAATTTAAAAGAGAAGGAAAATACAGTGTGCTTAAAAACAACAAAGGTAACAACGACTCACGTAGCCCAAGCAAATAACAATCATCAGCCGATATCAATGGCACCACATGGAGATAGGAAACCTGCCTATAAGAAGCCGCAGAATACCAGCTAATCAGGTACGACTCCTCCTACCCTGTCCTAAATTCAATAGGGAAATGGCTGTGAGGATGAAGGAGTGTTTCTACCTGTTGCTTCTCATACGGGGGCCAGAAGGCAGAAACTGGAACTCACAATGTCAAGGGTGGGAGCAATCGGAAAGAATGTCATTGGCCTTTCTGATTATCTGTCTATTAAACAGATCTGACAGTGTGCACTGCTGTACTCCCACAATCTCATTGCTTGTATTTATCACTCTGCCCAATGCATTTTTTGACCGGATGTTGAGGTTGCCAAACCAGCAGAGAAGCAAGAAGGTCATCACAGATTCCATATATGATCTGAAATATAAGATCATCAGGGATGTATCGATCTGAAATTTGGACAGTTTCCACAGACAGGACAGTCGTTGCTGGCCTTTTTGTTTTGTAGGCTCTCTGAGAGAGAGAGAGAGAGAGAGAGAGAGGTGGACAAGCAGCAATATAATCCACAGGCGTGTACATATTGAACAGCGGTATTGAGCGGGGACAAATTGTCAGTCGGAGGCTTGTAAACATGGGTCTGGACTCTGGGGATCCAGTAACACAAGAACCTGCGGAAAGCGACAGGAGAGAAGAGCACAAAACTAGGAGAGAGGGAAGAAGTTGGATTAGTACGATGCATTGATGGGTTATGAATGAATGCAGGTGGAGGAGAGAGAGAGGAGAGTGAACCTCAGTAAATCGTGGGAAGTCCCCCAGCAGTCTAAGCCTATAGCAGCATAACTAAGGGATGGCTCAGGGCTCGCCTGGACCAACCCTAACTATAAGCTTTGTCAAAGAGGAAGGTTTTAAGCCTACTCTTAAATGTGCAAAGGGTGTCTGCCTCCCGAACCCAGACTGGGATCTGATTCCACAAGAGAGGAGCTTGATAACTGAAGGCTCTGGCTCCAAATCTGTTTTTGGAGATTTTGGGAACCAATAGAAATCCTGCATTCTGGGAGGGTAGTGCTCTGTTGGGAAAATAGGGTACAATGAGCTCTTGAAGATATGATGGTGCTTGACCATTAAGAGCTTTATAGGTTTTGTTTTTCATACAAACTTTGAAGCTTTGTATTTTTGGATGAACTACCCCCCCTTTTTTAATATTTTTTTTTTAATATTTGGCCTCGATCAGTCCCCCTTTTCGTTCAGGCTGGCCCTGGCTGGGAATCGAACCCAGGTTGTGGCGGTGAGAGCACCGAATCCTAACTGGACCACCACCAGGGCTTTTTTTTTTTTTTTTTTTTTTTTTTTTTTTTTTTAATGTAGGGGTAACCGAAGCACTCGTATAAACCCTAACTTTTTATTTATTTATTTTTTTTTGTTCTTTATTTGGGTGACTTCACCTCTTTTTTCCAGTTTTTGTAGGTTTTTTTGTGTTGATCAAACTGCAAATGTTGATTGTTGATCATTGGGGCAGGAAGCAGTAGCAGAAGGTGTCCGTAATCTTCCTGACCAAGCAGCTGAACCAGCCGTTCTTTTCAGCTTTGGTCTCAGGCTGGACATTTCCCTCTTTGCTGTTTACCTCCAATCTCAGAGAGGCTGCTATATCCTTGATTGCACAGCCAATGATGTCTGGTCCTGCTGTCTGCTGACTGACATCAGGTGTTGGTTCTTCAGTCTCTGTCATTGTGGTGCAGGAGTCGGGACGGCAGCTCTCTGTTAGCAGGAATGGATGCTGCAGCACCTCCAAGGGTGTGATGCGCAGGTCACTGTCCAGGTGCAGCATCATTTTAATCAGGTCCACTAACAGGCGCCGATCTCTCTGTGCCCCTTGGTCCATTATCATATTGTGCTCGAGGTCATCAAGACACTCAAGCTTCATGTCCCGTGTTTCCATGGCGTTGAACCCCGTCTCATAGGCAAAGTCCTCTGGTGACTTGAATGTCCATCGCAGCTGGCCATTTATTTCTTCATCGTTAAAATAATACTCAGTGCCCATCCCACGGTTCAGAACATAGTCTGATGGCTGGCCCTGAGTTTGGATGATGAAGCTCAGCACATCATAATCCATGTTCCCGGGGTAGAGGGGGTAGCCTGTAGCCAGTTCTGCTACTGTCACACCCAGAGACCACATATCTATGGCCTCAGTAAATGGGATGTGCAGCATGACCTCAGGTGCCCTGTAGTAGGTGGTCTGGATACATGCACCAGGCTTGACTGCAGACACTGGATGGGCCAGGCCAAAGTCAATCACTTTGACTTTGAGTGGCTGCTGATGGCGGTCCACAACCATGATGTTCTCTGGTTTCAGGTCCGCATGAACTATCCCCATGGAACTGAGGTGGGAAAGGGCTGTGGCAAGCTGGTGGATAATTGGCCTGAGCTCTGTCATTGGAAGACCCTGCCATTCTCTGTCATCCATGTAATCAAACAGGCTTTGGTCCAACAGCTCAAAGTCCAGGCAGATGTTTTCCTTGTGGAAGAAAAAGCCATTCCACTTCACAATGTTGCAGGTGTCTGCATCCAGACACTGCAGCCGCTTCAAAATGGCAATTTCCTTTTTGACGAGGTTGACACTGTCGGGGTGGTTTTTATTGATCTTGATGGCCACCTCCTTGCCTGTGTCAGTATTGCGGCATTTGGCCACAAAACCAAAACCGCCATCCCCGAGAAGTGCCCTAACTTTGTGGCACTTTCCCAGTGAGCTCCCCACAAATAACTTGAGGTCACCAGTTGATTTGTTCGTTGCCATATTGAAGGATGTCTTGTTGTCTAGTTGTTCTCAATCCGTCAGGTTGCAGCTCTGATTTGCACTGAAAAACTCCTCCCTTTGTAACCTTTATAATGTATGGGACATTAAAGCATTCAAACACATCAAAGGCTTAGAATGTTCTATGTTACCAAACATTCTAATTTATGCATATGTGTGTGCGTGTGTTTGCGTATGTGCGAGTGTGTTAATTCAAACTCTGTCCAAATTACCATAAAGTGCACATATATAGTATCTTACTGTGTCAGAAAACAACACAACAAACCCCGCAATAAAGTACATTAATACCTCCATAACAATTAAATCGAATCTAATCTCCACAGCTGCTTTCTCCAAACTCATAAGTGTGGCAAGTGGCTCACATGTGTCAAAGTCAAGTCCGACCCACCATCTCATTTTATGTCGCCAGAAGTTGCAAAAAATATAATTTGAATCGTATTTTTTGCATTCACGGAGCTACTACTGTAACTTTCCTCCTCCTGTCTCTGTCCGCGCCGCTCTTACTGTCCGCCTGCTGCAGCGCTCGGACAAAACGAGCGCTCCCTCCTCCCTCTCCTGTGTCTCTCCGTCATTTCATCAGAGCAGACCGCGATGAAACAGAGACGGAGGTGGCATTGCGCCGCGTCGCACCACCAAACTTTCATAACGCGCAAGTGTAGAATAAGTTTGTGAGTGTTTTTTTTTTTTTTTTTTTTTTTGGAGAGAGGAGAAACACTGTTGCAAATAATTTCTGTAAAACGTGACGTCATGTCACTGTTAGAGCAGGCAACACGGAGCATTACTGTTCCTCCACACCAATCACAACCACAACTGTCTTCAAATGAAAGAGCAGCAGATCATCGTACTGCAAAAATACTGTAAAATAATCCCAATAATATATAAACAATTTTCAAGTTTGGTCACAGACACAACTTTGTTTCATTTTTTAATACATCATTGTTGCATGATTGGATGTCTACTTGCAAGATTTTTGCTATTAGAGCTTACTATAATTGTTATAAAATCATTATTAATCAACTGCAGAGACAATTGTGTGATACAATTGTATTGTCTTACATTTACAACCGGCCCTTTGAAGGCAAACATAACGCTGACATAGCCCACGATGAAATTGAGTTTGACATCCCTGGTGTAGATCAAAGGATCATTCTTTATTGTTATTTTAATCAATGCATATGGATAACGGTATGAGGGAATTATAGCATCAAATTTCATGACTTAAAAAAAAAAAACTCTCTTACCGTCATTAAGATACAGTTCATTGTTCACTGTCAACAGTTTTTTATGGTGACTAGTTTTTTTGGGGGGGGGTAGAAAGTAGTTTCAATGAAAATTAGTGTATCATAGTGTGTCTATATGTGTCTGGGAAAAGATGTTGCTTTTAATGTTTTTTGCACTGGGGTGGCAGCACAGATCTCAAAGGCAGATATATGAGCTACACACATCTACCACCATATCTATCTCGCTAAACTGGTTGCCAAGAGAGATTTGTTTTGTTTTGTTTTTTTGGTAGTTATGGGTAATAAATTTATTTAAAAAAGTAATACTTGGCACTTGTTAATAATGTCATATATTGTAATAAGGTCATCAAGACACTTGAGCTTGATGTCCCCTGTTTCCATCGTGTGGAACCCTGTCTCGTATGCAAACTCCTCCAGCGACTTGAATCTGTTGTTTTTCAAAGAAGGAACCATTCCATTTCACAATGTTGCAAGTGTCTGAATCCAGACACTGCAGCCACTTCAGGATGGCACTTCCCTCTTTTTGACCTTGTGAACAATGTCAGAAATGTTGCTTTTGATGGCATTGATGGTCACCGTTTGGATGTTGCAGCATTTTGTTCCAAACCCAGTAAGGAGGAGGAAGATGGAGGCAAAGAGAGATGATATGATTGCATATGAAGTCATGTTTGTCCGTCAAAGCACAAGAGACAAACAGGGAGGGCTTTCAGGCATTACAATACTGTGACTGATTTCTAACTCAAGGGTGACTTTTTTACTGCTGTACATACATAGATATGTCAGATATGTCTGAATGTATCTTTACAATAACTGTACATACAGTATTGCTTCACTTTAAAAAAAATCCTTTGAATAGAATATTTTAAACTCCAGACTTTGGCAACAACCTCTTGCTGCTGGTAGTTAGCATGTTAGCATTAGCAATAGTGGCTGGGAGCAGCACATTATAGCTGATTGAATGAAGAGGATGGGCACAAGCTATTGGTTTGTGAGTTTGTGAGAGGAGTGGTAGTATCAGGCTTACTTGACTGGGTGAAGTGAACGAGACAAGAGTTTTACATTTTGAAATATAGGAGAACAGGGAGTATCATTAAAATGTTTAAATTATCTAATGTAAATATGTTAATATTGTCTTTTCAGCCTGTTTAAATTGCTCTTTTTTGCTATTTAACTGCTTCTATCCCCTTTGCATTGTGATTTTCCCCACTGTGGGACAAATAAAGGTTTATCTTATAGTGACCAAAAAGTGCAACTGAGAAGGTGTAAGCTTCATTTTGTTATGCTAACATGCCAACATGCAGAAACCACCAGCATAACAGAGAACATTTTGTTTGTGATTACATAAGAGGAAGAAATCAGTTAATAATATATTATCACACACACATACACAGTGTTTTGAAGTTTGCAAGTGATCCAAAGAAGCCGGCTTTCATTGCAGGATATTGAAAGCGCCAGTAGGCTGCAGGTTCAGGTTCCGTGCCTGTGTGTGCTGTGGCTGGTTTTGTGTACTTTGGATAAGCCTCCCTCAGAGAGAGGAAATAAAATCAACAAAACAAATGAGGAAAGGCTTAAGAGTTCTTATTGATTGGAATTAATTGCTAATGGCGTCACGGGCAGAAATAACAAACAGGTTAGTAAAGACTTTATTATATGATTCAGCTGGTTTCCCACTAATCAGCACGAGTTGTAATCATAAGGCGGGAGGAGAGTAGAGTGTTTATGGGTTATGGTGTGTGCAGGATCTGTTACTTTTGGATGTGTATTTGTTGAAAGCATGAAAACTTGATTATTTTTACTAACAATTTCCCCCCTTTTGAATCTCTGACTTCTGCAGTATGTTGGCTATTTGCCTTTGAAAGTCTTACAGTCCATCTCTCCTTTTGTCAGAGATCTACAAATTAGTACCTCGTATGCAGTCCCATTCTCTCTTTCTCCACCACCGCATTAACAAATTTATAGCCCCAGCTTTTAGATATATAGTGTTTTCTTTGGTCCCGTTCCCATCTCAGTCTTGCTTATTTAAAAGCTGCACGGCCTCATACATTACCTGTGGAGTTTGGGTCTCAACATTATGTCACTGTGGGGTTGGGGAGGGGGAGGGTTCTGCTCCTGCACTTAAAAGCCCCCTGATGACGGACAAAGACATAATCAAACGAACTCGGAGGAAAACATGTACTGCAAAGTGCAAACACACACATGCTACAGATGTGTAGGTGTTTAAAAGTGAAGCTACATGAAGTGATTTTGTGCTTTGGCAGCCCCAAGTGGCCGTAAGAAGAAACTGTTTAAAGGTTTCATTACACTAATTAGGGACCATGAATAAAAACAAGTACACCTGATTTGCTTTTTCTTCATAATAATCCCAATATTTTTGGCTTGTAGAGAGACATTCATTGCCTCAGGAAGTAAAGCTATCTCGTGTTTCATAATAACACAAAGCAAAGATTAGAGAAAAGTCATAAAAGACTACATGTAATTTGTTACCTCCATTGGGAACCATTGTTTTTGTGTCTGATGGGCTGGTGAAAAGGCAGGAGAACACAATCCCTGATGACTATTCATTCCCTCATTAAAACACATATTGAAACGGGATAGCTAAATAAGTCACCAAGCACACAGCTTTGAGATGTAGAGCTTGTCATTACGCTTCACTTTCACAGACAGTATCACCAACTCATTGTCCTTCTTCATGATCCATTTTCTTCCTTGGCACCAGTTCATGTTATGGGAGCACTAATCCCGTTGTATATAATGCGGGCAAATAGGCGGACCATTAAAGAAAAGAGGCTCCTGAGCACATGCTCAAGGTCCCATCAGTGTTTCAGCTAAATCATAACGCAAAATGCTGACAGAAAGAGGAATGTGGTGGAGGAGATATGCCAGAGGCTGAATCAGCCATCGAGCTCAGGCCAACTGTCTGACCAGAGTCAGTTGTCACATGAGTTGTAGTGTGTATTTTCTCCTCCAAAAACCGCCGCACTGCCAATTAAATACAGTCGAGTTAGCTCAGAAATAATAACCTCACTCATTTGTTTTGCGCTGGGTTTTATAGACCATGACAAAATGACCCTTTTTATCACAAGTACGTAGTGTAACCACTGGACACAGAAATGCATTGGCTTAGTGGTTTGTAGCTCCTCAAGGAGACTAGTGATGCTGTTTGCCCGGCGCTGAGGCCGTCTGGGTGGTCCTGTGTGAGGTTTTCTGGGAAAACTTGTTGCCTCCTCTGTCATTGGCGCATGGCTCAGATTTAAGGAACTGCAGCAAGCGTAGTGTCAGATTTGAGGGTTTAGATGGACAAAATCTGGGAAGCAAGAGAGAGTCTTTTACAGGAAGTCTGAATCTGTCTGTATGTGTGTATTATTATAGATGAGCACTGACTGATTCATAGACAAACTCTATCTTGGCCTCCTGCGCTTCCCTATAGAAGCCAAGAGCTGAGGTTCAGTTCAGTTCAGTTCAGTTTATTTGTGACAGTAACACAACATAACAATGGACATCTTACAAAATATAGAACAGTAGAACAGGCAGAAGCAAAAGCTTGTATGCCTAGAATATATTGTACATTTACATCAAATATAAGTTACCTTATAATGTACATTTGAGACTAATGAAAAATAGAAAATATACAATGTGTGACCTTCATAAAGAAAACAAATTCATTCATTTACATATCTCTCAAAAATAGACTTGGAGATCATCTTTTTATCATTAGTCATTTTATTCCATAATTGAGCCCCCAAAAAAGACAAGCATCTTTGTTTAAACCCTTTTCTGGCTTTTGGCACTATAACTTAGTCACCTCTTAAATTATATTTAGTTTGCTGAAGTTTAAAATATTTCTGGACACCATCTGGAAGAGTATTTTGTTTAGCTTTAAACATAATTTGAACTGTTTTATAATACAGTAGATCATTATATTTAATTTTTTCAGGTGGATCTGTGTTTCTCTCTTGATCTGTAATGTTGAGAGTGGGATGCCGCCTCTCCTCCCCAAGGCCCTGGTTCATACAGACAGACTTGCTGTTGCAGCTTCAACACAGGATGCCACAATGACTCAAAGGAAGTCACGCGTTCAATGGATGCTAAAGTTCATGCAACATGGTGCGGCTGACTCTTACAAAGTAACACACATTTCTTATTTTGTGACTCTTCACTTTGATGCTACACATTTGATCCCTCAGTCTGCATGTTCAGCCAGTCAGTGGACGCTTACTAGAACTTTATTTTGAAAAAATTTTTTGTTCTGGGAATGTTGATATATTGCTCACATATATGCAAAAGATAAAACTTTAGCATATCCCCCTCTATTTCATCTAATGTGGTAAGAATAATAAATTATAGTACTAATTTCACAAATTTGACAGTCCTGCACTACAAGTCAAGTCTGAAGTACTTTTTCTCAAATATTCAAAGTTTGAAGTACAAAGAGTGACTTTACTCAAACTTGAATTCAAGCCATGTGACTCGAGTTCTCATTTATGATGTAAGAATCGAAGTAAATATTTGTTTGTACTAACAAGTGTTTACTAATGCAGACTATACAATATCCATGGCAACTCGAAGGCAGCAGACTTTTCCTCCGTCACACACATATGCAGACACATGTGTGTGCACACATGTACATGCTTGTACACACAGTCTCCTTGAGCCCCTGCGCTGTAACAAGAACCTCTGGCTGTCAGCACAGCGCTGTGAAAACAAATTAGTCCAATGATTAATGGAAGGGAATTAGAGCCAGCAGATCATCCTGCTGTGAAGATGGGACACCCACTGCAGAGCAGCATGTGGCATACAAGTCTCACACACATACACACACACACATTTTCATTACTATACTTGTGAGGACCTGTGCTTCGTTTCCTCAATGCAGAACCATGATGGTGACCTTCATCACTACACTTCTTGCTTAAACTCTTGTGTCAATCTGCATCTTATGAAACAAACATATGAGAGAAAGAACACACTTCACATATTACGGGGATTTATGTAATACGAATTATCCTAATTAGCAGAGGAAAGTCCACCACACCCCTGCATTAATATCTGTGGAGACACACATGCGTACACAAAAATGTGCCCTCATAAACTTACAATCCCGATTCCAAAAAAAAGTTGGGACTCTGTATAAAATTTAATTTAAAACAGAATGCAGTCATTTGCAAACTGTATTTACAGACAGCAGTTTTACAAAGTGTTCCTGACTCCATGCATTCATCTCCTTTATACCATCATGTATTTGGCAAAGTGTTGAACCTCTCTCCATCCTTGCTTGTGAACGACTGAGTCTTTCCAGGATGAACCTTTCATACCCAATCATGATACTATCACCTGTTAACAATGAACCTGTTTACCTGTGGAATGATCCAAACAGGTGTTTTTGGATCAGTCCACAACTTTCACAGTCTTTTGTTGCTCCTGTCCCTGCCATCAAATTCAGAATAAGCAGATATTTACAAAAATCAGTGAAGTTGATGAGGTCAAACATTCAATATATTGACCCTGTACTGTTTTCAATTGAGTAGATGTCAAAACGGATTTGTTTTATTTTTGTTTTACACAGTGTTCCATCGTGTTTGCAATCAGGGTTGTAACATTATATTACAAATATTACAGCATATACACACATCAAATGTTGTACTGATAAAGGCAGATTCTGGATAGATGTTACTTCATATCTTCCACCAAACTGTATGTCATTGGCCCTTAAAGTGATGATGCCACTTTTGATCTAAGGATTATCTAATGTCATTGCACTAAAGTTTCTAACATTAGATAACGTTAGCCACCTTAAGCTGGTGGTCATACCAGACCAAGTATGGCTGTAGCAACAAATGGAGCAATTGTGCATTTATATTGCTTTATATCTTGTGAATCAACTTTTGGAATTGTAATTGAAATTTAAAATGAGTTATTTCATGTGAATTGTGAATTTCCCCACTGTGGGACGAATAAAGGCTTATCTTATCTTATCTTATCTTCATCTTTCAAAAGTCATATAGCCTCACTTTAAAACCACTGTGGTGTCATTCCAAAATGTCAACTTCAGAATGAATTCTTGTACACCGCATTTTCCTATTGGCAAGTATGAACGGCCAAAACTCTAGATTGAAGAATAAGATTCATCTCAGGCTTTTTTTTTTTTTAAACAAAAACGTGATAATGTTACATGTCATAATAGGAGTTGTAACTTTAAGGATGACAGTCTTCTGATAGCCTTTGGTGGCTTTTCAAAGGTTCGACATCTGCCAAGGGCGGTGGAGGTTTTCTAGAGGTCAAAACATGAAAACAACGGTGATTAGATTTCACAGCACAAAGACATAAATCCTACAGCGCTGAACAGCTGATGATCAGCCCCACACCCCTGTCCTCCTTTGCCTCTGTTCTAAGGGTTTTCAGCTGTGCGCTAACTCCCGCACAGCTGGGTCTTTCCTTTGTACCTCTGGCAAGGCATCCCGATCTTTGATAAAGGCTTCGATTTGGATGGTGACCAAGTAAGACTTTATGAGCGCTAATCATGCAACAGCTGGATTTATACTGCAATCATCACGTGGAGCAAAGAGAAAACCATGATGAGCATATTTATCTTTATCCACCCATCACAGTGAAAGAAGGCATTCATGTACGCACACAATGTTTAGATGTAGCTGTCAGGACTAAAGGTCTCGAATAGCTAAATGACACATTATTTGACAGAACTGCAGTCCTCGGCTCTCAGGATCCTTTAAGGATAAATTCTAGGCAGTGCATTAAGTTGCTGACTTAACATGAGGTCAATGTTGGTTTTTTTATTAGATAAATAAAAACTCATATCAGCCTGTGACATCAGCCTCTGTTGATTCCTTCTGCAATATTGTATCCCACGGCTTGTCTGGTGCTGAATAGGCGTGGTTGGTCATGCTGCATCACAGACATACCATCACTAAAACAATTTCATGCTTTTCATTGTTCATGGTGTCCATGATGATCTCAAGGCAGATGCTTTGACCAGGGATGGGTCGAGAGGGCAAAAGTACAATTACTCCCATGTATAAGTGGAAAAGGACTTGACCAATAGAATACCCAAGCACAAGATACATTGTGTTTTAATATTGTTTAGTGTGTGCCAGAGATCTTCACAAGCACATACACTAATTTTACCTTTTTTTGTCTGCATGAAGATAAGCCTTATATTGTTACCTGTATCTGTTGTTAACTTGCTAATGAACAATGAACTCAATGCATTATAATCATTCTTAAAGCATTTCTGATCATAATCTCTACAATGTGTAAGGAATTATTTTGCCAATAACATGGGAGCAGCCTATTGTTGAATGAAGTAGAGTAAGCCTATGCATAGATAGAGATCTCCCTGTGCTCAAAAATTGTTTCCTGAATAAATAACAACTGTTAGCCTACTGAGCAAAAGCTAGGATGAGTTTCACAGGCAGCATTCTATTTAATGAATTCACTATCAGCCAATGCTATAAAACATATAGCAACCGAGGCAAATTAGTGAAAAGATATAGGCTAATTTCATCAAAAGAAAGAAAGAGGATTCTGTTAATCTATCAGAATCAGTCCAGTCATCATCTGACTTGGATGATTATTCAATGTGTCGCCTACATTTATTCTGCATAGACTAAACACGCTTTAAATACACCATTAACGAAAAGTGAAAGCACTTCTGCAGGCTTGTGAAAGGGCGATGCAGGCTGCTTTCCAACATGGCGACCAGTGGCATTGTGAGATGTTACTGGATTTGAGTGACAATCAAAGCTTAAACTGAAATGATATTTGCCTGATTTTCTCAATTTTTACATTTGTCATCTCATCATTTTTATCAGATAATGAACGCATAAATGGCAAATGTAGCAAGTTCAAAAGTAGATTATAGTTACTGTTGAATAAAAAACCACGGCTTTGACACATTGACAAGTAGGACATTCTGGGATAAACATGGAGGACTGTTCACTGGCTTTTGTGCCAAAAGGGACAAACTTGACACTAGTGAATATCAATGGAAAATACAGGAAGCACAAAAAAATTCTATATCCAACAAACTCTGCCGTCTGTTTTCAGACTTTAAGTCCTGACAATGCTCCTGCAGCAATATTTTCGGAGAGAATCAAATACCTCTTATGCCAATACCACAGATTAGTCAAAGCTAAGAGGGAAATGAGACTGATTGCAGAGAAGAGCTAATTCGATTAGAATTATTTTTCATTAACGTCATTAGTTTGGTGGATTAAGAAGGGGGGGGGGGAAACTATACAGCGGTGAGAATAATGCCTTCAACGTGCGCTCTGCTATGAGCTGGCAGCGTCCACACCAAAGTAAAGAGATATCCTTTTCACAAAATTAGCCACTGGAAGCGATCATCACCAGAGCAAATATTGACCGCCAATTTGGATAAGTGATAGGGGGGGAAAAAATAAATACATTGTGAACTTTTACACCATGTGCTGATACTCTCCATCCTCTTTTTTTTTTTATATGTTGAACTAAGCCGGTAAGAATGACCAGCCGCGGTTTCCCGCTCAACATTTATTCTGGAGCAGTGCACCAATTATTTTTAATGGAGCTGAAATAAGAATGGTGCGAGGATCTTGCGAGCGGAGGGAAGGCATAAATTGCCTGCGGGGTGGGTCGCAGCGGCCCAGGGCGATGACCTCATACAGGAAGCTGCGGCCTTCTTCTTCCCCTTCAGTGTCTGAGAGTGATGGGTGATGGGATGAGAGGCGGGTCGACCGGGGTTTGATCCATACTCACCGCGACCCGCATGAGCACTTTGACTGACCTGCGCCGCCGATTGATAGGCGAGGGAGCCGCGGATGTCTCACCTGTCAAAAGGCGGATCGCTAATACTGTGGACGGTGACTGATTGGAAGAACCGATGGACAAGTGGGAGGGAGAAAGAGAGGCGCTGTGAGAGAGAGGTGGGGGGGGTAAATGTTGAGGAGCAGAGGAGGAGAAAAGGAAACATGAGGTGATTCTTGCTAGAAAATGACAAAAGGAAATAGAGGCAGGAGGGCCGAGCGGTGAGGGATGTAGGGCGAGAGGCCTCAGTCCCTCTGGTAGCTAGAGTGGATGTAACCTAACCAGCAAGAGCAGTTAATGACATTTTATATAACTATTAAGCAATTATTGAATACACAAAGCCTTTTTATAGCATCCGAGCGCTGCGTACGTCGGGGACTTAAACGGTGGAGGGATTAAAAAAATAGTAATAATAAAATCACTTGAACGTCCGGGCCAAAACCTACATTTTCATGGCAAAAGCAGTCACGCTTGTGCATAATCCGCAGCACACCTCGGGTTTCATACGTTGCTGCTTCGCCCCGCAGTGGCCTCAGCTACTCTCTTTAACAGGTACAGAGCTCTCTGTGGGCTCGCTCAATGAGTCCATATAGCAGACCTCCGCTCTGGCTGCCGACCCCCCCTCCTCCACCTTCCAGGCTCCCAGAAGAGCTCGCTCGGCAGAGAGACACGCTCACGCACTCAGACGATGGAACCGAGCTGCCAAAAAGGCTCACAAGTCTGTGGCGGGATGTCGAAAAGGCGTGTGGCGAGAGAGGGGTGAGGAGTGACCACCTGTGGAGCAATGGCGCTGGTCTGTGGGGGATTAATTAATTCTGGGATAAGACAGCGAGATATCAGACAGAAAATGGCGACCGCAGACAGATGTGGGGCATCTGGGGAGAAAATGAGCTGGGGGCGCTTGACGTCCTGACACAAAAGACGGGCAAATCAGAATATTGTTCTTCTTTTGCCTAATTGGAAAAGTTGTGTCCTGCTTGGCTACGTTTGAGTCACCACCATGCTGCAGCATATTTCAGAGCTTCAGTTCAAAATCAAGGTCATTTTGTTGCATTTCTAGTGTTTGCATGTATGTTGAGCTCGGGGTTTTAAATAGCATTGAACTGACTCATTAAGCTGCTGCTTTTAAAGAGGCTGAGACGAGCTGACATGATTGGTCATCATTGAAGCTCCAACTGCTGATACTGCGTTCCTCCTTCTAATAGTCACTCTGCTTCTGTCTCTGCTCGCTTTTAGTCATCAAAGTTGCAAAAGAAGACATTTTCATACACTTGTGCTATATTTTGCACAAGATGTCCTGAAAGTCTGAGTTTTAGGATATAATGAGAGGCCTTGGTTTCTAATTTTTAGGAGACAGAAATGGTGCACAATGAGGTTGAAGCTGAGAAGAGTCAAAAATCACTTCTCAACTTGTGCATGCGTAACAATTTCATAATGCCATAATGACCTTGTGGATGTCTTTTACCATGATTATAGCTGCTTCATTGCCCTGACTGTTTCAGGACACAACCACATCAGAGCCGTTCACATAATCACAGCTCCTCGGTTATTATCACCGCGTTAAACAACACCTTCAATCCTCTGCGTCTAATTCGAGCTCTAAACCTAACTGCAACTGTAAATCATTTTATTTAGATAAATACGGACTATTTGCTCTTGGACTGTTTCCGAATGTTTATATGTTCCTGAATTAGTAAGCGAGTGTTGCAATGGTATTAATCACCAGTTTTTCTTGCCAGCGGAACAAAGTTGTCAGTAAAACTCCGGGAGCCGAGCCAGGGTCTCGGCAGATCTCAGTTATATTTACTCTCTCTACAGTAGCACCATGGGACCTGCTGTGAAAGCAACCTCTGTCTAATCAGGAGAGAATATTCTGGATCACTTAGCTTTAATATTTCATGGCCTTAGTGAAAGGGATGTTTTGGCCAGAGGAATCCCGTCATGACTCATGATGCTCCTACACTTACATTCATTAATGAGGAAATTTAAATTTCAAGTAATTGCTGCCATTTGCTTGCGAGTCTAAAAGTTCAGATTCAAAATCATACCAATGTTCTTTTACTGTAAGCGCAATATACTGCACCTAATAGTTAAGCCTGTTAATAACCATATGAAACACAGCGGGATGTAAGTGGGTGAAACACCAGAGGATCATCATTCCTCTAAGCTAAACCTTATATAGTGTCAGCCTTGTATATTATTTCTAAATGACTGCATATTTCATGCTCTCCTGAGCAGCTTTTACAGCTTATTAGCGATTGTGGCTTTTTAAATGCTCCCCAAATATGAATGTGTGCTCTCCCTGTCACGTATATTCATATCCTGAATAACTCGCGTTCCCCATTAAAAAAAATGAGGAAAAAATGGCTGCATTCATCAGAAGAAAATAACATATAATTCAAGTCGCTTTTTCATTATTTACAGAAAAGAAATCAGAGTTGTTCTGTGGAACAAGGTGCACCATACATGTCAAAAAACACAAACCAGGCAAAGGCTAAACTAAAAATAACTGCAAAACCAAATCATAATATTTTCTCAGGGCACTGTACTTGCACATACGCGTGACTGGCTGACACAAGGAAAATAGACAACGATGATTTTTTAGAAGTATTTTCTTAAGACCTCACTCTATTTCCCGTGAAAATACAGTATCGAGTACATGGAGGTGAGTAGCATACATGAAGTGGGAGTGAGGAGCAGGAGGTCAGACCAAGAGCTGCAATGTAGCTTGCAGATATAGAAAATGCTGTTGTTGTCAGGGCTTCATATTTTACCTGAATATAAAGTAGGACAGAGTAGGACATATCAATATGTATTTGCTATATTTAATGAATACCAATATTATAACCCTTGATATAATGCTTAAGATTTCAGTTCTGGTTGATTTGGTGACAGTCATGTTGGTAAAAGCAATTGTGGTTAAATCCTAGTTGATGAGCTACTTTGTGTCAGAAGGTTGAACCAGCTGGTGTGTCTGTTCACAGTGCAGCCAAACAATATTATGTTGTTTTAATAAAAGACAGATCAGTCGGCAACCACGATCTGATTTCATGATGCACATGGTGTGAGTAGTCTGGCCTCTTCACAATAAAAGCCTCCACGTCTTTCTTTAGTCAAATGCTTTTAATGTGAAGAATGTTCTGTTTGCATTAGCAATAACTGAACCACTCTGATACAGTGTAAAGCAAACAAACAGTAAGAAATGAGGCTGACATCAATGAGACTGAAATTGCTGCTTGATTATGTGCTGCATCATTTCCTGCTCCTGTAAAGAAAATTTGCAAAAAAATTAAGTAATAATAAAGTAATCATATAAAATAGGGAGCATTTCTGAATTATATGCATTAGCTATATTTTATTAATACTTCTATACATCATTTATTTTTATTTCTATTTATAAGCACTTCCTCACTCTACATAATGACTGAGCAAACTCTAGAAGAGAGAGAAATCTAGTCTAGAGTTGTGTTTTTACTCCTTCCAAGGTCAAGAACAAACCCTCAAGCTGAACGTGATCTCATGACTTTTGATCACATTTTTTAACTGTTTAAAACTGGCATGTGAAGGATTTGTACATATGTGGATAAAAGCTTAAAGAAAATCAATGAATACACCATGGTATATCAGTTATCCATTAACTGTTCATACACCAGTTACAGATGCTTATGTGTGTACACTTTATAAATGCTAAATAGGGTCAGTTAAATTAAATTAAATTAAATGATAAATATTGCTTATTTAACCTGAAAAAGTTCTTCTAATCTACTATATCATGGAAAGGCATTTGCACATTTCAGCTGTCATTCATCATTGAAAACCAAATGCCAGCACCTGATTGAATAATTGCTGAGTCAGCGGCATTGACTCTTTACAGCTAATTTAATCACGTAATGTCACGGGGCATTAAAAACTTTCTGACTACGCATTGTGGCCATCGCGAGGGCCACACAACAGACCCAAGCTATCGGCCGTGTTTATAAAGCAGGCAGCGTACCTGGCGGGCAGCGCGGCCATTCATCCTCGCAAGTCGGCCAGACAAGACTGATGGAGTGCTGACAGCGTAGATGGATGGGCGCGGAGGGAAGGAAGGAAAAGAAAGACGGAAGGTGCGGAGGCCGCTTGTGCCAGATGGGTGGAGGAGGAGGAGAAGGAGAAAGGTGTGTAATCTGGCAGTGGGCGGACAGGCGGAAAGTACGAGGTGGGGTTCGTGCAAGGTGTGCAGGCTGGGTAAAGCGGAGTATAATGGGGTGTAGGTAGACGGCGATGGTCGTCCTGCGTACCGCGGGCCTCCCCCCGCTCCAATGATAACTTGCGGTTTTTGAAGTGTTCCTCAGAGCCACAAAGAGGCCTAAGAAATGGCTGGCACTTGGCAAGCGGTTGACTGTTCCATCACAAACAAGGACCTGGGACCCTCACTCTCGAAGAAGGAAATGTCTCTAAACCATATACCACCCAGTTTACTCTGGCACCGTGCTGGAAACCAAGACTTTTATATGCATAGCTGTAACATCGGCTTTTGGAAACGGAGCAGATGATGGACGAGGGCAGAAAGCTACCTGCTGGTAAAAGGAACACCGGGCTTGTAAAGGGCGTGCATTACCCTTAGTTTGTGACTTGTTACACCAATTAAAGGATTTGGGAATCAAAAAAGGGGAGTTTAACTGTGTGTTTATTCTCATTCGAACTCTCTTTGGTTCTGTTTTGATCCCAGCGAGGCCGTAACTTGCATCTCTGCTTCATGCTTGAAAGGGTCCAGAACACGATGTAAAAACCACAGATCACAAATACCACTGTGAGAAGACAAAATGGACCCTGTTGAGGTCTGGTATGAGGTGGATACAACTGAGGAAGGTAATAGAACCTATGTTCATTTTCTGAGATCTGCTCATAGAGTCATGCAGATGCCATTTTTGGAATCTAAAGTAAATGTATCTGGGATTGTGCGACCACACCCATAATCCTTATTTGTCTGTATCTATTAGGTTTCTTATTATATTTACATCACTCCTATCATTTCTCTTTTTTTGTACACTATGCTGATGCTTATTGTTCAAACTAGAAAGACGAAAGCGTCATTATGAAAATGTTGGGATTTTCAGTCATATATTTGGGAATTTAAACAAACGCTATATTCACTGTTTTTTTTAAATTGTTTTACTAATTCTTCTCTTTGGAAATTGTGCTTCTTTTTCCTCTTTCCTTAACTATAACTGTACCATCACAGAACTCAGCTTGCTTTTAATTTACTTTGTCCTGGAAAGGTCAAAGCCAGGTCCTCTCTTTGTCAGTGTGGAACGATGATCCTATTCTAACACCTTCAACTTCCTGTCTCCGCTATCATTTTCCCTAACCCCTCCATCCCTCAGTATCACCACCATCTCCTCCCTTGTTTCCTCCCTCCCTCCCCTGCCCTCACCTCCTACGTTCTCTGACCTAATCTGTCCTAAGTGTTTACAGACCACTCGATTTCTCTAAGGGGGTCATCTGGTCTTTCAGATGAGTGGCAGCACTAGAGTTTAGAGAAGTGTGCATATAATGTGTAGGATTCGTAGACTGAAGTCTGTGCTCAGGAAATCAGAGTTCAGAAAATGAGCAATAAATGATTTTTGAGAGACAGCAAATATTGCCTTGGAATAGTAAAGTGCATTGTCCTCCCTGACTCGACTATAGTATTCTGTCAGGTTGTTAGCTTGTCTGCTAGGCAAAAATCAGCATGCTAACATTGATCACAGCGCCAACATCCTGCTGTTTAGCATGTTCACCATGCAAGTTTAGCATGCTAACATTTTCCAATCAGCACTACAAAGTACAGCTGAGGCTGATGAAAGGACATGTCTTTTCCTTTTTGCAGGTATTTGGCCATAAACCAAACATTGTTTTTGACCTGATGATGGTGCTTGGTTAGGAGATCAGCAAAGCTATTAAAATTCAAATGTTAATGTTAATATAGTTTTATGACATTGATCAAACCTCATGGTGATGAACAAGGAAACATCAGGTGATCACTGAAGCCCCTGGGGTTCATCCTCTGGGGAGCATAAATGTGTGCATGTGTACTTTATTAGATTTTGTGATATTTCGCTGCATTAGTCAAAACTTTTACCTTTTATCAATATTTATTGAGATTTATAAATTTGGACCAAAATGGTGGACAGACTGACCATAGCATGCATCGATAAGAGCTTTTGCACTTCTTGTGTTAAGAAAAGCCAGCAATTATCTGACTATAGTGTATAATCTCTAGGACAGGTATTTATAAAGCCTTTTTGGTAAAAGAAGGCAAGATGTGCCAAAATGTATAAATCCCTAGAACTTAAAATAAAAAGATCTTGATGTCTACCTGTGAGACAACCCCTTATCAAAATAGGAGTGCATCATTATTTCGTTAAACAAGAGAAATGAAACATGACACAAGGGGTCAAAGGTCAAACAACAGGTTGAGGAGCGGTTAATAGCAGGGAGGAGCGAGAAGTCGGGGGAATCGAACAAGCAAACAAGGAATAAAAGGTGAGGGAGGTCAGGCGAGGGAGGGAAGAGGGAAAGTCCAGCGTCAGAAACTGGGATGTGTGACTGCGTGTGTTCAGCTCGTGGAAGCAATGTATGTTTTTCTGTCTGATCCGTGGATAAACGCCGGGACAGCGAGAAGGGAGGAAACGGGGTTGTCGGTGGGATGGGTCGGGATTAAAGGGACGAGAGTGGAATCTGGGGGTCGAGGCTGAGATTTAAGGTCTTCACCCTTGAACGCAGATCATAGGAACGGCTTTCAGTCTGTGGGGGCTCCGTCTCTGTTTGTGCGTGCGTGACAGGGAGAAAGGGAGCGATAGCGATATGGAAGTATTGTGGGAAGCCAAGTCGAGTCCAACCCGGATTCTTCATGCCTTGCCTAGGTACACAAACTCCGCTTGATTGCCTCTGATTTGAACCGAAGCCTCTGACACACACATGCACAAACAGACATGCAGAGATACATGTGAGCTTGTGAAAAACACACACTCATATTTTCTCTTCAATCCTGCACAGCCGCAAGAGCTCACACGCCGACGCATTCTGCAACAGTTTCAAATTCTTGACGAAGTTGACATGTGTAAACATATAGAACAAAGGCCTGAGCTTCGTCTCTATCTGTTTGTTTTGAGAGGACAAGACTTACTCAGACATGCAAGAGCCATATGTTCAATGATTCTGCCATCTGAAGACCCCTCTGCTGCATCTGTCCTCATCTACAATCTCTGTTTTCCTAACATATTAGATAAGACTATCAACGCTCTCCATCCTTTGATCTCGGCTTTGAGATCATTAAGCACATGTTCTGATGCTCTACTCATTACTCAGCTGGTGTCCTCCGAGACGTTGCGCACACACATCCATGCATTGTAGAACCCTTAAACTCTCTTTCCAGGTGAACTCTGGCCTGCCAGGCACAGCAGTGTAATTTATGACCTGTAATTATGGAGGTGTCAAAGAAACAGAAACAGTCCTGCCGCATAAATGAGTGACACGCTGCATCGGGCAACTTCCTGTTTTTTGCCCTCTTGACCCTTTTAGGTCGACCTATATCTCTTAATTTAAGAGCAACAGAATGAACGCACACCAACACACATCAGAAGTAAGGTCCAGAGTTTCCAAAGCGCTTGACTAGACAAAAAAAAAAATAACCAATGTGTTTTATTTTTAAAGTTGGTGAGTAATTTAAATCCTGTGGTGACAGAATTAACTCACAAGATTCTTCGTATGCATGTAATTTGAGTCAACAACGACCTCTTTGCTTTAAATAAGTATCAAAGGTTGTCTATATTTCAAGGACATGTTATGACACAAGTATTCTCTAAAACATATTTCTGGAACCAGATCGTATCTTTAAGAAAGTGCTGTCAGACTCATGGTCCACTGGAGCTATGAATGCAAAAATGTGCATTTGTGGTATCGAGAGAAACTTAGTGGCCGTATGGAATGTTGGCAATCCAAACCTGACCTTTTCTCCCTCTTGTTCTAACTCTGAACTTGTTTTCTCGGTCCCTCAGTGAACGCAGCCCAGTGAGCCAGAGCAGAGAATCCTCCCAGGGGTCATCGCTGGCATGGAGATCAGGACCACGGACTGGAGGTCCTGCAGAAGGATGGCACCGGAGAGGAACATCAAACAGTGGCAGATCACTCAGGTTGGTCAATAAGAGAAACATCGTGTGTCCTGAATCTTGAAAATATGATTCTATTGCTGGTGTTTAACCCCCTCTGAAGGCGTTTACAGCTGGAGATAAGCTTTGATTTACTTAATGCTTCTGCGTAATGACATGAGTGAGGGAGTGTGCTGGTGAAGCATCTTGAAAAAAGGAGAGAGAAAACTCATCACAGCCTTAACAGCTCACAGCAATACATCATTATCCTTTCTGACAGAGACATCCTCTTGCACGTGCTCATGCTCATTAAATTTCATTAATATCTCTTATACTTCAAATGCACCCGCTCTATATGAACAAATTGTCTGTGGACTTGACTTGTTTATTCACAGAGAAGTTGGGTTTTTTTTCAGTTGTTGGTTCATTTAGTGTTGGTTATTTTTTAAATGTTGTTAATGATACTATTACAGATACAAGTTCCTGTTACCAAAAAATGAACTTTGTCTTCTTCCTTGTTTTGAGGAATAAACACGTTGGTATTTACAGCCCCTAGCATGAACTACAATGCCCCATGTCTAAGTCCAGATGGGGGCCTTTGGCATATGTTGTTCCCCGTATCTCTTCCCCCTCATGTCCTGTCATGTCTTTATTGGCATCAACAAAATGGCATAAAACATTTTAAAAAACGACTTGAATCAAACAAAAGAGGTCAAACTCCTGAAATGTTAAATGTTGGCTCAGCATGAGCACATGTAAAAGATCTACATTTATGAATGTGCCAAAAGAAAAGAAAAATTATTCTAACCAGCAACTATTTGACTAGAGAACAAGTCAACAAGCAGGCATTAGATTCCAAATGTAACTACTTCTCTTAGGTTGTTGCTGTGCTGTGGACACACTTTGGCCAGTATCAAAAAGTGCTGACCTTCACTACTCTATTGGAAGTTGCACAAAATCAAATAGTACCTAACTGGTTGTGAGAGAGATTACGTACTGTTTTTGAGACCAGAACAGATGTCAAGCAAAGGGGGGGGGGGGGGCAAGTCCAGCATTGTACTGGCTACCTGTCATGACCTACAGCAACAGCTGTCTGGTCCAAACCCTCACATGGATCATCACTTCGGCCTCATTGTTTTTCTTTCTGTCTGTGGTGGGACGACATACTGCGTGGGGGGAGGCAAGAGCTTCATCACTGTTTACCTTCTCCATGCTCGGACTATACTAAAGCTGTGTGTGGGCCAGACCCCCGCTGAGGTTGGTCGTGGAACTACTGTCAGCGGTGTGAACAACACCAGTATCACCTCCTGCTGTACGTCCAGGTTCCGCACCATTATCTGGGTGACTTGCTAACCAGAATTCCTCATTGATGCCGTAAAAAGCTCGTAATGCTTGTCGATTGGTTTTCTCATCAGCACTGTGAGAGTATACAGATGTAACTGTTGTCATACTTGGATGTTTCTGGGAAGAAAAAAAAAACGTATTTAAATCTATTTGGGTATTCATTCATCAGCTCTCTGCTGTTGATAACCGTTTTTAATTCACTGATTGTTTTCCATCTCAGCTGAAGGGGATTTAACAGTTTTCCTGTTCAAACACAGAATGTCATTTACAAGAGTCAAGAGGTTTTCCAGACTAAGCAACTACCCTGATCACTCACAACGAATACAAACACTGACCAGTCCTCATGTGCAGGCTTTGGGGTTTTTCAAATCCTGTTGACAATGTGAAAATAGCACTAAGAGAAAACGAGAACAGAGCTGGCTAAGACCCGTTTGAAGGAGAAACAGGATGCATAAGGTTTATGATTGTTAAATCTTTTCACCTCATTAACTGATGCAATTGGACAGAATGGTGGAGTATCTTTAGCTGTGTGGCCTTACAGTTGCCTGCTTGTACATTTATTTAGTTAAGAAAATATCCCATGACCTTTTGTTTGCACTATCAAACCAAGTTTGAAGTAGAAGAAACTATAAGGCTTATGGCTCCATCACTGAAGTCACAGCAGAATTTAACAGAGAAATTCTGAATCAAAATCAATTAAATCATCATAATATGTGGAGTTGGGGAGGCACAGTAAATTTGCAGAATGCTTTCATGTTCAATATGACACTGGCGGACACATGACACCCAAGTTTTTAATCATTTACAGTTGCAAACCATCTTAAAAGATCATATGAACAGACTACAATTAATACTTAATATTAGTCCTGAACATCAACCCTGAACATAGAGAGTCCAAAGTAGATAGCAAGCTATCATTATTAGCTGTGTGTCATGCAAGTATATAACCACTTTATATGTGAGTTTACTGACCAAATATAATTAGTTTTCTTGGAAAAAAAATAATAGGAGTGTTTGGGTTTGCTGCTCTTTAGTCACCAGAAGATTTAGTTGAACAGTGAACATTTCTTGCATGTTGTCTCGTCATACGTCTCCTGATGTCATTCCTCATTTTAAATAACATTAAATAACATAGATAATCACTTCTTGTTGCACACTCAGATGCAAAAGATGCTGATAGATCTAGATGAAAGCTACCTGAATAGATGTCTTTTCCCCCACAGTCCAAAAACATGCTGAGGTTAACTGAGTAATGTAAATTGCCCGTAGGTGTGTATGTGAGTGTGAGTGCTTGTTTGTCCATATGTGCCCTGCGACAGACTGGCGACCTGTCCAGGGTGTACCCTGCCTTCGCCCGAAGTCGGCTGGGATAGGCTCCAGCCTGCTCCGCGGCCCTGCAAAGGAATAAGCGGTAGATGATGGATGGATGGATGGATGGATGGATGGATGTCTTTTCCCTATAAACTCACACATCACATGCACAATGAAGGTAAATGACAGACAGCTGTGGATATTGTTCAAGCAGACTGTTCTTTTGATTTTATGTAAGTTAGCATTTCTACAGAGATCATCATTGTTGTCAACTAATTACAGGGTTGATATCATCATGCAGCAAACTCATAATAATCACTCTTAAATCAATACTTACACTACCGAAATTAAAACAATTTAAAATGAGCTAAACACAGATTTATATTGACATGCTTGCTGATCATGTGGTCGACCTTGATGATCATAGCACTGAACAGAGCAACATGTTTAACATCCTGTCCAACAAGTCCTCATCGTGACCTTCTGACACAGACCGCGTACGCGATACCAAGAACAACTCATTACAAGCCGCTTGAATAAACCATCCTCGTTTCAACAAATTTAACACGGCAACAGAACCTCCAGACGCCGCGGCCCGGCCCAGTTTCGGGCCTCAGATGGTGGTCTCCCTCATCGACTTCGTGTTCGCTAATGACCCTGGATCTGGATCGCCATTATAAAACACAGATAAATGTTTACTGTTAAGGGATGACATCACAAGACTTAAGGCCTGTGCAAATATACAGGTGCTCCACCACCCCTCTGCTCCCTCCACTTCCTCCAGCCCACATTGCTTCGATAAAAACAACTCTAAACGCCAGCGTCCCGTGTTCACATTTGCTCTGTTTCATTTATTTTGTTGGCCGCTGAAAACATAAACTTTTACTTAGCTGTGTGTTATTAGAATGTAAGCTTTTTTCCACAGAGGAGGTTGGGGATGGAGGTCTGGGTGTGTGCGAATGTGTGTATGTGTGTGCGTGCGGGGGCATGTCTGTATTTCTTGACCTGACTTTTCCGTCTCTGTCTTGTCACTGATTAAGACTCAGTATCCAGACACTTGTTTTTAGAGGCATTACATAAAGCATTCAAATGTCAATAAATCATTAGTGTGTTAGTGTGGATACGTAATATATCATGACTGCAAATAAACACAAATGTTGCTGAGAATACAGGCAGCACATAACTCTACACTGACTTTCCATTTTGTGGCACTGGAATGGTTTGTTGGGAAATTTCAAATTGTGGAACAAAGCTGTCAGAAGATGGTATTGATTGCATTATGTCAATGTTCACTTATACCACAGAAATCTGTATACCCCATTATCCAGGACTTTCAACTCTTGCCTTTGAATCAAATGCCATATAGTGTAGGTGAACAGAAGCATCCTCTAATTAGTTCAGCTGGAAATAAGAGGGTATATGGGAGATCCATGGCCTCAAACTGCAGTACTCATTTTTATGTCATAGTTTCTGTGCAATATTTCAATTACTGTGCAATATTTCATTTGCAGTGCAATATCTCATTTCATCTTTCAATTCATTGTCCTATAGTGTGTATACTGTTCACATATGTCATATATTTCTCTCGTAAAGTTGTTAATACTTTTTAGCCTGTTCAAACTGTTAATACTTTTGTATTTCTTTTAGTAAAATTGTTAATATCTCACTTACCTTGTTGGAAGAAGCACCATTGCTGAACATACTATTCCTTAGTATAAGAGACATTTGTTTACATTAATTATACATGGTTTCACAATAGCGATATCACAAGAATTATTGATATTTAAAAAATCTTGCTTAGCCAAAAATGAATCACCTCTTGCCATAAACTTCAAAGTCGTTGCTGTTGTCTGCATACAACAATGCAGGAGTTCAACATTTTGCTTTAGAAAAGAAACAGTATCAATTTGAGACTGACACCATTTTCATGTCTGTGTTAAGTACAGATGTGTTTCACCTATCACGCCATAAAACAACAATAGTCTTTTTTAAATGACCATTTCTGTACAAATGGAAAAAACAAAAAAAACCAAAACATCATATATGTTATTGAATTTTCAAAGTGACAGAACATTAGAAAAGTTGGTTTCTCATGCTTCTAGTTAGGTGAACCATGACTAAGCAAATCATGACTCTGTCTCTTTTTAGCACATGTGTGGTATTGTTCTTTGACAAAATGTTAAACTATATGTTGGGTAAAAAGGTAGTACACTTAGACCTGTAATTCTAATAGTTTAAGATTTTATATACTTTTTTTTTTTTTTAATTTCCATTAAAGAGCAACTTGCAAAATGCTCAAACAGTGATGCCATTAGGCCTCATTCTATCATACTCAGACACAACCTTTCCCATCTACCTTTTCTTCTCTTGTAATCTGTAAAATCAAACTTTGAATTCTGCCTGGTTGCTGATCCAATGATGCTGTTTTACTTCATTACCAATCTACAGCTTGCTTTTCGTAACAAGCTTCCCCTCTCTCTACAGGAAGGAATCACCTGTTAAACACTTACTATTGTCTCCACTGATTACCTAATGTAGCCTGTAACATTAATAAAACATTAATAAAACAGCATTGCCGCTCCAGGCTAAAAGCAGAACAAACTCACAACTTCTAAAATGGCTACTACTGTGTACATAATCTTTTCTGCTGAGGTTTCATTTTCCTCTGAATCTCATTGCTGTCGCACCCACTTCTCAAACAAGACTGACATCCTCCCTCGTTAGACATTCAGCAGCCACGCAGTAACCTGAACCCCATCCACACACACACACACACACACACACACACACTCACACACACACACACACACACACACACACTTATGTTCAGTCGGGGTGACCCGCTGCCACCACACTCCTATCATTTGTGTGTATACACGGTGTGTATGTGCAGACAAAGCCCCATGCGCACATGCACCTCAGCTGTAGCCAACATTCGGCACCAGCCCGGAATCTAATATCCCCCCCATTGAAAACACATGTGGAAGTCTGACAAAAGCCGGCATGTTCCCTGCACCGTGTTCGTATGTCAGCAGTCGCTCGGCCTCCATGCTGCGTGTTGCATGGCTCCACGGTGCAGCAGGCTGCACAGTGTGTGCAGGAGGAGTGAACACCCTCCACTGCTATGGTTTCACCAGAGGGACCCTGGTGGTGTTTCAAATGACATTCAACATTGCTGGATTACTGTGTCATTCATGCTGCATGTATTTGGATGATTGTATTAAGCATGACGATTAATAGCTTTTTACGGTTTTATGTGAGCCATAATAACAACTGGGCCAAGAGTCACATTTGACTGCATGCTTAATCTGCCATGCTATGCTAACTCGTCACCACCAAAGTTTAATCAGACCAGAAAGTGGCACAGCAAAATTCATCCTTGCATCATATTTGGATCTGAAGGCTCGGTGATGTAGTGACTGCTCACAGGGTTTGCTGGTGAACTGTAGCTGGTGAGCTAACTGGTAACATACTAGCCAGCTGAATACATGCTAATGCTAGTCAGTCACAATTTCTCACCAAGTTTCTTTTTTCAATATTGTGCTGTTTACTCTCCTCGACATTTTTCTCGCAAGATTATAAATAATGTCATTCAATTAAGTGGGGGGAAAAGGCTCTCCATGCTAATGACTTTGCTAACAGCCTTGCAGCTAGCAATCTTGTTAGCTCATAGTTGCTAATGGGACAATTAAGTTTACACAGTTTATTTAAAAGAAATGTTGGTACCGTTGACTCCTGACTAACTGTCTGCAAACCATTCCTTTTTAGTAAAACATACTTTAAAAGGAGGAGGATTAAATGAAAGTTGGTCATGCAACACAGCTATTTAGCTATAGCTTCCATCCATTTTGGACTCTTTTGGTCTCTCTTCGCTCATATGTCAGCAGCTGTAAGGACGGCTTGCTCAGAGGTTAAAGTTCACCAAAGTTGAATTTGACACTAAAAATTCAACCCATGTGAGAAAACCCACTGATTGCCACTGAAATTAATTGTTTTCTAAAAATTCTACCTTTGCTGTCCTGATATCTGCAGTGCAGCAGAGGCAACTCAGTGTTATAATGGTCAGACATTCTGTCATTTTAATGAAAGCTGCTGTCTGCACAAGACCTGTGAAAGTAGTTTTAGGTTTTATATCTTGAGCAGCTACAACAACACAAATGTGTATTTATTCAGACAATAATTGCTATTCATGCAAAATGTTGCTGGGCACACATGGAAATGAAATGTTTTCTGTAACTGAAGTGTGACCCATTTAAAATGCTGGCCCGGCTCGCACCAGAATGCTGGTTATACGTACCGGGCAGGTTTGGTATATTTGAATAAAATTGACATAATTTGTTAGTTTTAGACCAAGTCATCCAAGATGATTTTGCTGAGTGTACAGTGATGAAGTTCCTGCAGGGAAAAGCAAAAGGTAAGCAGCTGCAAGGAGCTTTAGCTTCTACCTTGAAACCTTGCACCTTTCCAAAGTGCCAAATTTCCGCCCTGGTTGCGGCAGGCTGGCACTCCTGTTGTTGGCCTTTGAGAGATTGTGGTCGAGCTTTACTCAGCTGCTCTAACCTGAGCCGTCTCCATTCTCTCTTACTGACTGTCTGCTGATTTGAATGAGTAAATCATTCACAAACCGCTCTTGACGTTCAGTTTTCTCAAGCGGCTGCTAATCAGCCATCCTTCAGCAGGAGGAAGTAATCAGGTGGGCCTGAGAAGTTTTTTGAAAACCGGCGCATTGTGACGATCTGTTTTGGCGCTTTGTCAAAACCCTTCTTTTGTCACTGCCACGAGTGTGAGAGCTAATAGGTGGTGAAAAGCCTGGTCGGAGGCCCAGATGAAGCAGATTATTTTATGAAGACTGAAGGAGAGGCAGGAGAGGCATCCGAGCATTAGCATGTGTGCTAGCCAGGAGTCGGCCCCAGGAGGGAAACCCAAGTCTGGCCGAGGCGTCCCGACGGACATCCTCTGCCGAGGTTAGCATATCCCTGTTTCGGCTGAGTTGCTGAAAGTCGCATGTGTGTGTGTGCGTCTGCGTATTTGTGTGTCAGGGGTTATATAGTGTGTGTGCGTATGTGTGTGAAAACGTGCACGTGTGGCTGCTGAAAGATTTGTTATTCGGAGCGGTGAATTTTAATGACGTTTGTCAACACTAATACGCGGAGCTGCCCAGCTGTGGACAAGACTGAAGTTTTCTCAGCTTGCTTTGAGTTTATTTAAAGGAAGTGCTGGTTTTCAAAATGACTACTGCAACTTATTTCTGGCATCAATATGTTATTTATAGATAGAGACAGAGGTGGAAGTGTATATTCAGACATGTTTACGTCCTCAGAGTCGGCCTGAGGATTATGTGTTTTCCAGCCTCTGCAGGAGTAAGCTGTCAGCACTTGTCATCAGATTGTGGCAAACTGCTTTCCTCATCACTTGTCAGTCTATTTAATTACCTGACTACAGGGACATTTATCATATCTTTTTCCCCCCTTCAGTCCTCCTTGCTACTGTGTTAAAATCAGAAAGCAACAGGCTCGTGTCACTGTTGCTGTACTGTTATTACTATTGCAAATACTATGGCATCACCTATGTAATAAATATGGTCATAAAGATTTATAAATACTCCCTGTGGAGGACAACTTTAAGAAACAATAATGGCCTTAAAAGCACATTAACTCACACATGAAGGTGTATTCTATTTATGATGATTATAACTGATACTTCATATAAACATACTATAACTTTGTTTTTGCTGATCATATGTGAGAATACATTTATTTCACAGCTGAACATCGATTTTGTAAACAAACCTTTAATAGCATTTGAAAATATGTTATGCATGTTATAGGGTTTGTCTCTGTGATAAAGGACATGATGAGTGGTATGTGTTTTGAAGTTTAGTGGCTGGTCTTTTGTTTACATTTGGATCACAGATTGTACCTTTAAAAGCCCAGGTGTATTGCATCATCTTCCAAATTTCCTTAAAAGAGAAAAGAATCAGTTTCGCATTTGAACGCCATGCATATCCTTCTTTGTCAAATTCTGGCACCTATATTACCCACAAGGCATCCTGACCACCAGCAGTTAAGAGAGATTCAGGTTTGTTATGCTAGGCGTGAGCTATGATGGCCTAGTAAGCTTCTTTCTAACTTACATTATTTTCTTCTCATTTTCGATCTTGTGGTCTTCAGTCATAACTGAAGCTGACTCAAGTGACATCACTTGAGGCAATTTATCAGAATTTGTGCAGCCCTCTCTCTGGAGCCACAAAAAGGCTTTTTTTTTTTTTTTTTTTTAATAGATTTTTTTTTTTTTTTCAAATCATTGGAGTTCCCCTTTAAAGTGATGTACTGAATTTCCAAGTGAAACAGGCAGTGTATAAGTATGAAAGAAATTTGATCAACTCGTTGAGGGATTTGAGCTGACCACTAAAAATTGGGCGTGGCTTAACAAGCATGAGGAAATACAGAGCAATGAGGGGCTGTAGGGGACTAACCAGCCTTGTTAGATGAGGACAGGGAGAAATGAATAAATTAGACCAAAGCGCCACAGTCTTGGGAATGAAAACAATGTTTGCAGAAACAGACTATGGACGCATGATATAGCTCTGCGGTGTTGAGTGTTGTTTTATAAAATGGAAGAGGTTGACTAGTGGTATTTTCATATAGAAATACTCATAAATTATTTTTGGTAATGTATATTTGACAGGACAGTTAATTCAGGGACACAGAACAAATTGTTAAATGGTAAATGGACTGCATTTATACAGTGCTTTTCTAGTCCTAGTCTAGCGGTTTTCAACACAAGCCAGCATTCACCCATTCACACACACATTGGTGGCCACCATGCAAGGTGACACACACACACCTCACTCGGAGCAATTTGAGGTTCAGTAATTTGCCCAAGGACACTTTGACATTACCTGCTGATTGTTGGATGAGCGCTCTACCTTCCAAGCCACAGAATCCCCAACTGGGAAATGCATTTTATTTATTCGTTTATTTTTTTATGCTGGGTCTCCTGAGGTTTGTACATTTCATGGTCAAAACACACATCAGGAATGCCGATAGGGAAATGTGCTGAACAGAAAGTGGTGCATTTTATGACAAAGAAAGAGATTTTCAATATAGAAAAAATTGATTGACATTTTCCTGAACTTCCTGTTAGTTTTGTTGCACCTGTCACCTTTGTCACACCTTTATTATTCTTATTGGTACATGGAGTTCACTGAAGTCCATGGTAGCCCTACCCACCTTCCACCTGAGCTGGGATCCAATCAGATTAATGAACACACACATGCAAGTGTCAGCGTTCTTAATATTAATTTATAATATGTTAAATGTTGTGTATTTAAATAATAATGTAGTTAGTCATTAATTACACCTGTTGGGAAAAAATGTGACACAGTCTTAAAAGGTGGACAATATTTAGGTTTCCAAAAACAGGAGTTTGAGTCAGTGAGGAGCTGGGGTAGAAGTTAGATTTTTAAGTGGAACGCCATCCTTCCCTTTTCTGCACACACCTCTTGAATCTGGTTGTGGGTTGCCAGGTTGCAGTGACAGATGGGTTGAAATTGCATTTAGTCTGTGGATTGTGTGTGTTGATTGGTGATGTTAGACCAACATGCTAAACACTAGGAGATGCCATTGAAATACAGGAGAGTGTTGGCAGGTCTGGCGCAGAGAGCCTCTTAAAGCACAGTTTGTAGCCTCTCCAAAAAATGGAGAAAATGCCGCATTAGCAAAAGCCGCCTGTGGACCTGCAGCCTCAGTGGGAACGTGCAGGCACATGTGCCACAGATTACGGCTCACTGCATACCTCTGAAACCCAACAGGCTGTGAAACGCTGTCCTGTCAAACTCTGAATCCCATAATTCAGCAGGACGGGCTGACAGCACCCACCTTCTTCTCTTCCTCTTCACCGTCCGGACTCATCAGCTGCTTCCACCCGTCCTCGACTGAGACGGACGCAGTGTGTTCACAGCTCATCATCATCCCACATGGTCAAGTGGCTTCCTTTGCTCTGTGTGTGTGTGTGCATGGGTGTGTGTGCGCGCACTGTATTTCTTTCTCTGTGATCAGATATAATGTGTTTATAAAGAGCTCCAGTGTGCCAGCTCTGAGCAGCCAGTGTTTCTTTGTGCCAGTGAGGCCTGTCAGCTGGTTGACACACATAATTGCTCCCTAATTCTCCCATCGGTGGCTAAGCAGTATCTGATTAACAGGTAATGAGCCACATCCCATTCACCAAAGTCCCGCCCACAACTCTGTCTCACTGTATTATTCTCTATCTTTTCTTTATTTTCTTTCTTTCTTTTTTAACTTTAATCACCCCGTTTCTGTTTATTTCCAGTGCAGAGGAAGAAAAACTACAGACTGCTCCACAATTTATACAAAATAGTAATAATCAAAAGATAATCAGCTCTGTTGTGAAGCAGAGACAAAAGCAACATTAATTTCATTGCATTTAATTTTCATTTGTTCCGCTCATGATCGAGACAGAGCTCTATTTACACACTGACAAAAAAGGAGCCTTATTATTTTGCATGCCCCTACTCAAACCATAAACATACAATAGAAATAGATGGTCTGTCAATTAGTTACTAAACGACTAATAGCTACAGTAACGTCAGAGCACAAAGAATCAAGAGTGATATACAATTTCCCATCAACTAATAAAACGCATCACCTGACAATTTCATAAAGTCTAATTATTCTCTCCAAACATTCTTTTTATTAAAAAAAAATCCATCAATAGACAGTGTTAATTTTCATCATTTTTTGATTAATAAAAACCATAAACTTGAGGATAATCACACTATCTGTGAACTCTATCTTTTACGTTTGACCACTTCAGTTCCAATGCTGAGTGCTAAAGCTTTTAATTCATCTCCTTAACTAAAACAATTTGTGTCATCTGCAAACACAAACTGCAACTTCTTTGAAACTTCGCATACAGGATTCCAATGATAGACAGAATAAAAACATAAGGACCCAAAACCAAGCCTTGTGGGACAAATTTAATGTCCATACACCTACATTACAGAATTACATACATACATTTAGAAGTATTATCATCAGACTATACATATTGTTGTCTACTATCTGCATAGCTACTTGTCCAGGTCAGAACTGCTTCTCCCACACCATATGGATGGATGTCATTTGTAATAATTTAGTCCTTCAATGAAATAATCTATTTTTTGTAGATTACACAAGTCTGTGGAACTTTATTGCAACTTTACCATTTTTTCAACAGATATTCCCTTATTTGGTGGTTCAATAATGTGATTCAAATCATTCTCATGCTCATCAAATTGTTTAGTGATCCCTTGTGTGCTTTGGAAGAGGGAATTGTCAGGAAGTGGTCACTTTGTTTTAATATCCATATGTATCCATATGATGATAATACGAGCATCACAGTACTTGAACATGCACTTTTGACCCCAATTATTGAGACTATTTACTGAATTCTTTGCCATAGATCTAAATGCAAACATCACTTAGTGATACATACACACACAGTCTTTATGACGATCAATAATGCAGCTTCTTTTAAAGTCATTTATTTTTCTTCTCCCCCTATCTTGATCCAAAAATGAGGATTTATTTTTCCACATCAGTCACAGAGCATGATTGAGGATCATCCGGTCTATTTGTGTGGAAGCATCTGCATTCCACTCATTTCACGCTTGTTTGTATCAGCGCTTCATTTGTGTCTGTTGGAGCTCTGTTCTAGCTCACTGTTGCTTTTGTGAAAAATTGTACAGGCTGCCATGTTTCCTGTAAACCCTGTCTGATTGGTCTTATCTCATCTGGCTAAAGAAGAGGTTACAGCCTCGGATGCCAAGGCCAGGGGGCGCCCGTGGTCACAGATTGCAAGATAATTTTTTTCATACTGTCCAGGACTGACAGCATTAAAATTCATATGTGTACACTTAAGGTTGACTTTCGCCACAGTTTGATCTGAGCTGTTTCAGATGGATTCTCACACAGTTTTCTCTGTAAATGTTGGGGAAAATGAGAAGCAAAGAGGGCATAATGCGGTGGCTCTCGGGTTGTTTAATACCCCGTCTGATAGGTTTATAAGCTTCAGCAGCAGACCAAACAGCAATTTGTGCCGCCATAATTGCTCAATTTATGAGCCAATGCTTAGATATGAGAAGTATTGTGCTCCATATTTATGCCAAAACAAGTAAACTAATCAGATTTAAGGGGCAGCGCAATTGCAAATGCAATAGTTTTCATTTGAAATGATTTATTTAAAAAAAGAGATCGGGTGATATTGTGTGATGGTTGGAAAAAAAAATTACATCTGTCGAGGCTCTTGCAGTAACTGAATCTCCTTCCAAAGAAAAGAATACAGTTTACAAACTTGTCCTTATTTTCACTCTACACATATTCAGTATTTGTATATCTGTACATGAAGTGTGCATGGTTGAGTGTGTGTTTGCATGCACGCCTGAATGCATGCTTGCACCTCCACATACTGTGCATTATGCATTTGAAAATACACAGCTGGATCTGAACTCTGCCTGAGTGCCAGGCTGACAGTACCTCCCCTTGTGCTGCTCTGAGGCCGCGAGACAATGGTATCATGGAAGAAGCCTGAGTTCAGGACCTCTGGGATTACTCTTGGAAGAGTCCTCCAAACTTATTAAAGTCACTGGCACAATAAAACTGGGCGCTGGCACGGCTGTAAATGACTGTCTCTGAGCTGCCGAGTTGATCTTGGCTGTTTTGTGCTGTTGTAGGCAAACAGGGAGGAAGTATAATGAGGAGGAGATCCACAGAGGTCACGCAAATGAGCAACGCTCTCAGGACCATACAGAGAAAAGCCTGTGTGAGGGCATTTAACTCGAATTTACATGTATGTGAAAGCAGCCAGTCATGGGATGTTTCAGTGAGGTCACCATGTAGAAGGGCTGGGTAACTGCATTATAAATCACACAAGACAAGATTGTCACACAAAATGCACCTGCTAGGCTGGTTAAATTCATTGTTTTACTAAATGTAATTTGCACCAAGGAGGCCATTATTTAATTTCCTTCATGTGTCTATGGACATTTGAATGTGAGCAATGGTAAGATATTCAGTCATTAACAGCATCCTGGTTTCCACTCGTCGGCCATGTGGCTTTGAAGAGTGATGAGTTGAGAAGCTCTCACAGTTTGACTGTAGTAGTTTAAAGTCGTGCAAAGTTCAAAAACTTGTTGAGATGAAATAGCCAGATTTCGCTCTCTGACATTAATTGTCCCTCATTACCTTATGGAGTCTTAGAATTATAGTTGCTGTTGCTTATAGTCACAGGTGATGACGATCAAGCACAGACTGAATATGATGAAGCAACATGCGAAACATGCTTTAACTGTAATCTGTTGATAAAATAGCCTTAATCCTGGTGTTTGCTGGAACATTGGCCTTATATGTTCACATGTGTTCAGATCTGTCTTAAAACAATAGTCAGGTGCCCATGTGAACATTACTCTCTTCAATCATTCCTCATGTTCATACTGACTGTTAAAAGACCTTTTCCCAATGTGCTTTAAAAGTGATGGTGGACAAAATCCTTTCATCATCATGGGCAATAGTGTTTTCTAAAGTTTACCTGAAGTTCAAATGAGGCGTCAGCTTAGACAAATCATTTGAGTATATAAAGTTCATTTTTAGTTGAAATTCTCTCTCTCTGTTACTTTATATAAGAGAAAACTTGACAGGAAACCTTTAATATATTTTCAGGATTTTAAGTGAGAAGATTAACAAGTCTTTGTTTGCTATTTAGAGTTCTTCATTTTGTGGACAAACATTCAACTGAAACGCTGGCTTCTTTAATAGCGACCGCTCTACCTGCGAGCATCCGATTTCATCCTAAAACTCAAATCAGCAGAAGCTCCATCCATCGCAGACATTATGTCTGACATTTGTCTGAGCCGGGATTGGAGAACGCCGCAGAGCGTGACAGGACGTCTGGCTCCCGTCACGTGCCGCCGGGAGACGGAGCTATTTCAGAACCGGCCAACCTGCTCCAGCCAGGCTGAGGAAAGTGAGCAGCCCTTCTTACAGGAAGAGCGAAAGATAATATATTTTATTTTATGTGTTTTGGGAAGAGAGACTGTGAGTGTGACTCCATATATTAAACATAAACCCATTTAAGGCTAATTGAATACAAATACAGGGTCAGGGTATAAAATAAGAAAAGTGGGCGAAGGGACATATCAGGTATTAATGTTAACTGTTATATTTTTCCTACCAGTAGGTGAGATATTCTATGTCCAGACTATTATAAGAAGCGAGGCCCCTTAACATATTTTTCTTGGATAGGGCCCACGCGCTACATGCACACCGCATACGCAGGCAGACACACACCCTTCGTGGAAGCTCAGCGTGCTTGGAGAGGGAAGGCGGACATTTCGGGGCACGGGGGCTACATTATACTATAGTAGCGGCTTTTATGAGACAGACAACACGCCTGGCTCCAGCGGGGGGAAACCTCATGATGGACAGGCACTTTACCTGAGCCAAGAGCGGGCGGGCTAGGAGGGAGGGAAAAATGAAATAAAATCAATACTCGAACATAACTTTTTAAATAAACATTTGCACTCGACGGACATTGTTGGCAGTGGGAGCTGGTAACCTGTCCCTCTCGGTGGAACTCAACACCAGACCGTTCGCAGAGCGCTGGCTCCCATCGAGGTGATGGCTACTGGCAAGATGTGACGTGAATAGCGGGCTGTGTTCTGTTTATCCAAGGTAAAAGAAGAGAGAGAGTGAGGGTGGAGGAGGGGGTGGTGGTGGTGGTGGTGGTGGAGACTGCTCTTTCCCTGAGCAAGGGTTTTCACAGCTTGTTGATGGCGCTAAAAAGCCGTCTTAACCTCTGCAGGAATGGTGCCCGCTCGCTTTAAGCCCTTCTCCACAAAATGGGAAAGAAATGAGATTAAAGTGTTTGAGCTGCAGCAGGCCTCCCCCGAAACTGAAGGTGTGATTCAAGTGCAGCTTTTTGGCTTTGGAAATTTTAAAGGCTTGGAGTTAAAACGGCTCTTTGCTGGAGTGGTTTTGAAACTCCAAGTCGCACAGAGGGAGACGTTATGTTTATTTATTTGATTTCAAAATTCAGTGATTTGCCAGAGATGATTTTTCGTAGTGTTTAAAGAAATTTTACAAAAGCTCATTGTCATGTGGTTAGGATGCAATATGAACAGCTGCCATCCTGCACAAACTAAAGAAGAATCCATCAGTTTCTCTACAGACAGCAGCATCATTAAACCACAATCTGAGTTGTCCAATATGACATAAAACACACAAAATTGATTGAATCTGACTTTTCGAAGAGATACTGAAGCCATTTTGAGGCCTTACTTTCACAGTTTTAAATATGTTTTTCTTAAAGGCCTAAAAACAGCCAAAATTCAAAATGTTAAATCTAAACACAAGCAACCCTACAAGATCCTCGTTTAAATAAACTTTTACTCTCTAAAATTATGATTTAAAGCAACATTATGCAAGAATTACTTCCCTTTTTTGTAATGTTCTGTTGTAAATAAAGCACCACGTGTGTATTAATCTGCAGCTGAAGGATTAGTGACCCTTTAAAAAAAATGAAAAATTACAGTACATTTGTAAATAAAAAAGAATTCAGATGAAGCATCCAGTGCCAACTTTGAGAAACATTTTTGGACCATAGATGCTCTGAGGTTGGATCCCCAGCCATGAAAACATGTAGTGGTTTGAGTAAGAGACAAATCTCTCTATTAGCAAAACCAGCTCTTTATTTTTCTTATTAAAAATCACTTGCTTGAATAAACCACTCTTGGAGTAGGATTCTGGGAAATGTAGGGCGTCAGAGGAGCAGGGTGAGGGAAGGTGAATTACAAGACTTCATCTCGCATGAACTCGTGGAATGCGGGGACATTGCAGACTGATGAGCAGTGTGAGAGTATCTGAGGGGGATTTTTTTTTTCCTTACAACAACAATAGACAGTCTGGGACTAACAGGCCACAGGATAAGCTGGGTGGCCTGGTCTGGCTGCTGGTGCTGCCCTGAGCTGGCCCAGGTGCTGCTGACTAGGGTGGAAAAGACGTCTCACTCTCCTCACAGCTGGCTGGATGGACACACACACACACACACACACACACACACACACACACACACACACACACACACACANACACACACACACACACACACACACACACACACACACACACACACACACACACACACACACACACACACACAGCTGGTCCCTGCAGTGGCCCAGCTGCAGCAGCTGCCACACTGAGCGCTGGATGGACTGTGAAACACCTGGAGGCAGACACACAGTGAAGTTGTGGTGAGGATCAGACCGACCCGGGAGTAAAGTAAGAGATCTGGATCAGATTCCAAATGCCTGAACTGTTAAATGTCCACTTTGATTGTATTTGTCATTCTGAAAAGAAACACCACCCCCTGACATGATGAATTAATTTTATTTGCATGAATTAATCAAATTTTCACTTAATGAATATTGTGCCAAAAATATTACAATAGCAGTCATTTGACAATATTATGAATAATAGATATAGTAAAATATTAGTTGCATCTAATTACATTCATCTCCTGAACAGAATTCTAAATATAGTATACATATTATATAGTAACACATGTTACTCTCAAAAACTAATATTTTATATTTTATACTCTCCTCGATACTAAATTCACTTGACCTTTGACAACATCAAAGAATGTGGAAATTACAAATGCTAATGTGCATGTTGATGTTATAATGCAATGTTGTATTCACCTGTGCATATGATATGGCACAGTAGATGATGATAACTTCTATATAATATCTTTACTGTTTCATGACCTTTAGGACTCAGATCTGTGGTTAATATTCTAAAGCTTTCAACCATATTCACTGGCCTTTGTCAGTGATTTGAACTTGCATGGATGTAGTGACTGAACTTCACACACACCCCCAGGGAAACATTGGGATAATAATGTAGGGATCTGATGTTTACTCTAAATGTTCCTTTTACTGTTTAGAACAGTAACACATCTTGTAGGTGTATCAATCCACACAAAACATGCTCAAACTTAAACCTGCCTATTTGTATTTGTACTCTTTCTTATTTCCTATTGCCATGCACACTCTGCATCTATGTGTGATGACAGGTAGAAATCACTGAGTGACTGTAGCCGCCCCCTGTTGTTTTCACTTTGATTTATCCATTTCAAAATCAATTACTCAGAAGCAGTGCTGGGCAGTAATGCACTACTATTTAATCGTCTTTTTTGCATGTTCTTAGCTGGCTTAATGTTAAGCGTGGGTAGGCCTACAGTCAGGTTTGTGTAAAGCTGAAGGGTATGTGAACTGAGCAGCTGAGTTCAGGACTTCTGGAGAGCAGTGTCCAGTCACCAAGCGAGCTACTGGAGGATCAGTGCATCAAAAAGTGTCTCGTCTTATATTTCTCACATTAAAGGTATTCAATAGAAAAGATGCAACTGTGTGGGTGAAAGATTTGGAGTTGTTAAAATCTACTGAATGTGTCTATATACACACAGTGTAATTATAAGTGTGTGTTTTGTGTGTGTGTGTGTGTGTGTGTGATAGTTTGGATAAGGCTGTGATTTGTACAGACAAGCTCAGATCATCTCCTCCAGTCACCTGGTGTTGACAGAAGCTGTCCTTGTGCTACCAGCTCGGTGAACAGCAGACGGAGCTGACGGCAGCCTGAACACACCTGAACCCTAACTCTGACTCTGTCTGACAGAGGCGACAAGAAAAACCAAGTTTGACTGTTTGTGTTTGGAAACAAGCTTGAAAACTGAGGAGGACTCCTTCACATCTTTAGTTTCACAGTTTCTGCAGACGTGTCTCAGAGACAGACCAGATGAGGACACATCAACGAACGGCTGAATATGATATGAGCATCAGTTCAGACTGTGGTTTGCTCTCTGTTCATTCTGTTACGCTCGGCTTTCCAAGCACGAGGAACTGCTGGTGATCCTCTGTCTCCTGCCTGCAAACCCTGTCTTTCTGAGTTTTTCAGTCGTAGGCTGTGACGGCCGTCTGGTTTGTTTGGTTGCGTCTTGTTTGCTTCTCACTTACAGGTTCATGTATTTGACAGGAAGGACCATCTGCTTGGGCTCTACAAAAACTTTCACCAACACCCACACACCACATTTCCCACACATCCACTCACTGATTTTACTACCATCCACATCTCTTTCTGCAATTTAATTCATGTTTTAGTTATTGATGAGTTCATTTAAGTGCATGTCCTCGTCTCTCCCTCTGTTTTCTGACGTGCCATTTCTGTCATGACAAGACATCTTGTGGCTATTACAGTTGCTTTGTCTTCATCTGGCTGAACAAACTGAAATAGTTTTGTCTCTGCTGTTGTCTTTACTTTCTCTGTGACCCCAAACAGTTACCACAAACTGCTGTTACTGCTGGAGCTGTTGTAGCCAAAGACTGTGTGTGATTACAAGTCATGTCACTGATCATCACACATCTTCGAGCAAGACAAACTGTAGTAACTTTAAAGCAACTCTTCCTTCTAGAAATTGCATTTATACACTACTAATCTACAATAGTACAATACATGTTGAAGGAAATGTAAAGCTGCCCAGATTCCAGTCTCTGCTACTGTAATGTAAAGCCTGATCCACTTTTTCAATCTAACTGTTTTAACCCATTGAACTCAGGTTTGGTATTCAGAGCCTCGGCCAGTTTAGCCTGTAACTACTTGGACTGAAGATTTCTGTGTGTCAGTATGTTTGTGGTCATTTCATTATATATTTATATAGGAAATATGCTTCATGGCAGCACAATATGAATTAAAACAGCATAAGTTTGAAAAGACGCCACTGTCCCTGCAGTTGCCTGTTAGTAATCCAGCCTGGGTTAACTTTACCTGTTACCTATTTCTTAACTATTTCTCACCACTTCATGCAAGTGTTGCAAAAACTGATTTGGAATTTACTGATGGTCATGAACAAGATTTTAGGATGCAGAGAGAGATGATCCAAATCCTGTCCAAACCTTCCTGCCACATGGGATCTACAATGACACTCCCCCAGATATTATAAGACAACAAAGGACTATTAAAGAAAAGTTCTGATGTAGGCTTTATTGTCCTCATGCACAGCTGTCCAGATGTGAAACTTTTTCTATCTAGATTTGATTGTCTTCACTGTTGTTGATGTGGTGGGAGCTCTGCACCTTATAAAATACAAATATCACCTTGATTAGAACATCCCTAATTATTAGAACCCTCTTCAGTCTTTCCCTCAACTTGTGTCATGACTGGAACACAGAGCAAACAGCCTTGATTCAGCTCAGATAAACCCACTGACACTGGCTCGGTCTGACAGCTCCAAATATTAAATTGTCATAACCATTTCTTGTGCCTTTCCTCCCTGAAGCCAGACTGGCGGTGTTGGATTCAGTGCTCAGGTGGCAGGAGAGAGTTAATCCACGACTGAGGGTTTGAACCAGCAGAGGACCGTCCCACTCTGAGCGCTCCAACTCTGACTTATCGCACTCCAACGTCCAACAATGCAGGAAACAAGCCCGAGCCGGATCCAACTGCCTCTGTTACATTAGCTACTTATGCCGTGGACTCTAATCCCACAGAGTGTGTGTGTGTGTGTGTGTGTGTGTGTACAGCATATGTGTGTGATTGTGATGTAAGGGATTTGAGAGTGGCGTTTAAGGCTTTGCACTTACTCTTATGACCAAACTTGTGCTATTCTCTCACCACACACATTGATACAAGTCACACACACACACACACATCTCCACATAATATACCTTTACTATACACATGTACAACTTCAGTAGCTTTACACACACATTCAACAGACACTATGTATGTTTGAGTTGGCTTCAGAACAGAAGAGCACAGCATGGAGCAACACATGAGATGAAACAACTCAAATTCCTCTCATCAGTCCACTGAGGACGGGCAACGAGTCCATGTGGGCTGTGGAGGCTTTTTGACATTAGCTGTTATTAACAACTGTTATTAACATAAACCTTCTTTTACTGCTGCTAATGATCAACCTCCCCGTTTCTCAGTGTCATAAAATACAGAAACTATGACATTTTTATTGACAATCAGCCGTAATACAACCTTATAACTCACACTATGAACATGAATCTCCAAATCATGTGTCCCCTGTAGATCATCAGCTCTGGAGCTTCACACTTTCTCATAAACTATAATACATAATGGACAGATTGAAGATCAAAAAATGAAGCTGCCAATACCCAGATACTGTTTACTTTCAGTTAAGTTGGTACGATTATTTGTCCATATGGGGTCAACAGATACGAGCTGGAAACACAACACTGACTTTTAGTCATCTTAATATGATAAACTTGTTAGCAAACACCTGCTTAATTACACATCCAGCAACATTAGTCATGTTTCTTGACCTGATGGTGTAACTGCAACATCCACTTGTGACTCCTGTCTTTAGCTCACACACAGGAACAGGTGAACCCTTTCCAACCTTCATGTTGCTTAGCATCTGACATTTTGTTGTCAGTCCCTCCAAAGTTTGGACCTTTGCATTTTACATTTTAAAATAGAATCTTGCACATGTTGGGTATTTTATTTGTTGAATGCATTTTTTTCAAGACTTTCCATGTTAATAATCACCTTATGTTAAATCTTATTATTTTTTTTAGACAAAATAATAAATGAAGACCTTGTCCCCATAATATTGTTCATGACAGTGTGAGGAAGGCTCCCCTTAACATTATGAAATTCAATTCAATTAAAAAAGCATAACTGAAGAGTTAACTAAACAAATAAATTTTAAAAAACCAAACTTTTTAGTTTCTGATCAAATGTGTTTGTAGAGGTTGGGAGTGTGGGGGATTCATAACCTCAGTATGTTTACAGTCCTGGCTCCGGCCCTGGACACAGTGTGAGAGATGACACTGCCATGGACATGCTCCATCTGTGGTCAGCGTACACACACACACACACACATTTACTGGACTGTACAAGTGCCCTCAGACACACTTGAGAAGACACAGAATAAACAGTGAACACGGGCAAATGCACACCAGGGACATCTCTTCAGATTTATTTAACTCTGCCGTCCTTTCTCTATTGATTTGTGAGCGGTCTCCTTTCCTCTGTGCCCACACACACACACACACCCAAACATCCACCTGCTTTACTCACAGCTGATGCAGTTCACCCGCAGACAGCGCTGGCTCCATGTGTGCCGTGTGTGTCACATTAGAAGGAAAATACCCATAAATCTCTCTGAACGTCATGTTCCACTGAAGCCTTTTCTCGTTAGCTGCCTCAGAACCTCCATGTAAACACACCTGTCACATGGGATGATGACTACGTAGGAACATGACAGTGGATGTTCAACTAGTTTTCCTGGAAAACCAGAGCAGGCAGAAAACAGATCTGACGAAGATGTGAATGTGATGGATTGAAGCGTCTGACTTGAACTGCTGAGGCCGAGATGCTGAGAACAGCTGCGAAAACCAGGCCAGCAAAGTGTGTGTGTGTGTTTAAAGGGAGTGTGTTGCCCTTAAGCAAGGCACTCGACCTGCTGTTACTGCACAGTGCCAGGCAGCAGAGGACTGTGGTTACTGGGCAGCTCCCATGTGTGAATGTGTGAAGAAAAGTTAAATGAGGTATATTGTCCTTGGAGAGAGACACATGCTGAGACACTGGCATTAGTGACCTCAGTATGTCGCTGTTATTCAGTTGTATTTATTTTCACTCATATAAGACTTGAGACACAATTGAAAAGAGTAAAAGCTGCTCGATATGTTTTACATTAAATTGGATGCAGCATCTTGTAACATGTACTGAAGGTTCTAAGTAAAATACAAGTATATGCAAGAATAGCAATCAGAAAAAATAGAAGACGTAGAAGTGTATAATCCCAGAAACATTATACACAGACAAATATGCAATGAGTGAAAATGAACCTGAGAAGATTGAATAAATCAAGTCATCTGGCAGCAGAACCAAAGTCACAAAAGGTCCCAAATATGGATCTTACCCTCTGTACAATTAGAAATAAAAGACAAAAAATGGCTCAATTTTTGATGTTAAAAAGACAATTCTCCCTTAACAATTCAAAAACGACCTTGCAAGTCTTGTCTCAAACATTTGAGAAAGGAATTTAGTCATTTGATTTTTGCTATTTTCACTCTAGAATTCATCAATGATGTTTTATTATCATTTCTGTCATACATTTCAAGTTTTGTCTTTTAAGCATTTTGCAGCTTCAGCAGTCTGCAATTACATTGGTTACAGGTGTTATACTCATCTATCACAAAGTCTACAGAAAGGTTACAGATTTCTAGAAGATTGTTATAGTTAATAACCACAGTGTCCATGTCACTGTGCTCTGCAGTTATATAACAGACTGATCCTCTTCACTAAAGGACTCCCTGTGTTCTTTAACTGCTGACCAGTATGAACATTCAGACACTGGATATATTTGCTCTTTGTGAAATTTACTGTCTGAATTAAGCTTTGGACAAGCAGCTAAAACCTCCAACATGACTGCACTCAGAGTTCACACTGAGATTATGAACATGAATAACTTTCACCAATATTAAAACTCTCTGATTTTTTTTCACTACTGCAGTTGAAAGGGCAAATTGTTGGGACAAACAGGGAGCAGGTCTGACTCACTGCGCCGTATCTGGCCACATTCATACATCTACAGTCCAAACCAGTGAATCACAGCAAGGTGGATATGGTTGTGTTTCAACATGGTGACTGGATCCAAGCAAATCGAGCTTAATGTTGGACAGAAACGCCTCAGCCAGCGTTAAAAATAACCAAGGTCATTGGTAAAGACTTAGTAAAAATTAGGAACAAAAGATTGGAAGTTGAGAGCTGCACCCAGATTGATAGAATTTAACCAGAATGAATGTTATGGTTTGCTTTACTTCTTCTATATCTTCTATATAATGTAAGGAAAGTGACATATCCCATATGTAAAACATCTTCATGAAATTTAATGTGAGCATGTTGGATTTCTTCACGTAACATCTGACAAGAGAGGATCCACTTTTTCAAGTCACTCTAATAATCTAATGTAATTCCAATATTCAAATCATTTCACCCACGCGATCGTTGTCGGTAAACCAGCTGTTTACACGTACTTGACTGAAGTCAATTTGCCGTCATGTCCAGTTTGAGACCTGCTGAGGCAGAGTCCTTGGAAGAGTCCGACCTCCAGGCCCAGGCCAATCGGCGCGAAGAGCCGTGGGAGAGGACGCGTTGGCTGGCAGCGCGGTGGCGGAGACCGCAGCCACCTCGCAGCTCATGAAGGCCTCCATTCACCTCCGTCCGCACAATATTCATGCGAGCGAGCGACTTCCCCAGCGAAAACAGGCCCCCGTTTAAAGAGAAAACAATCGGCCCTCCCCCTGCAAATTCCTGCTAATTTGCCAGGGCCGGAGAGGCGGGAGAGGAGCGTCGCGAGTGATGGACGCCTGCCCGTCTAGCTGCTCGACGTGCGTTTCGGTGTGTATTTACATATGTGTGTGTGTGTGTGTGAGTCCCTGTGCTGCTACATGCCTAAAGGGTGCCAGCTATTCCATCAGGCTCGGCGTTGACACATCCCTGATGCATCCTGTTCTGGAGTTTCACTCGTCCAACTTCCAACATCCCCTTCCTCCAAACAAGCAGCTCTCTCATCTGCCTCGACGCGCTGCCTCGTCAAAAATAAACGTTTCTCTCTTTGCTCCTTTTCTCTATTTTTTTTTTTTTATTGTGTGTCAGTTTGGAATTTTTTGCTCCGAAAGGGCCCAAAATTGAATGAGCATTTTCATCCAGTTCCTATTAATCATAACGGTCGGTAGCCATGTGAATGACCTGTTATTGTGTGACAATTTAACACGCGATGCAAATGTGAGTCAGAGTATAATTTGACTTTCCGTATTTATTTTTCTGGCTTATTAGAAATAGCGCCGCTTGTTCAGCAGAGGGCTGTGAGGGCGCACTGTGCTGCGGGAAACATGTTCCAGCCCATGGGGGGGAGGAAATGTGAGGAGGGGGGGGTCACCCTGCTTCGTGTGTGGAAGGCGAGAGCAGCAAGTGTGTGCCCTGTTAATACGTGTGGTCATTAATTACGTGTGTGTGTGTTTGTGCTGGTTACAGTAGCCAGGCTGTCTGAGCGATTAGCAGGTGGGTCTCGTCTTTTGCACTTCGGACGCGTGTGTTTGTTTGTGTGTGAGGTTCAGGTGTTACGTGACGTGAGACAGAGAAATGGAGGATTGACTTAGTGTATGTGTGTGTGTGTGTGTGTGTGTTACTGAAGTCTGAGGCTGAAGCTGGTGATAGAATTTTTTATTGCAGCATCTTTTGGTGTGCTCTCACTCACAGAATCTGTGGTGGACTAAATAAATCACTTAACAATATTTGCCAGAAGAAATTCACGTTTTCTCACTTTTGTAGAAACCCCAGTTGTCTTAAATGCTTTTTGAAACAATGAGTAAAAAAGCAGGCATCTCAGTTTTAGCTGGCAACCACATTGTCAGCTAAGATGCCAACTGTTGCTGGCAAATTGAAAAAGTTGAAAAACACTATCATTGGCTGATTTTTGAATTTGTGAATTTCCCCACTGTGTAACGAATAAAGGAACATCTCATCTTAAAGTCTAGAGCTGACTCTTTGTAGAACAAGAATCTTGTAAAGGACTCAGATTTGTATTTGATGGTTGCTGACTAAAAGCAACACACCCCTGGCAAAAAGTTAGAATCCTCAGTTGATGATTCTTGTAGAAGACATAGAAATAAAAAGAAGCATTGTTCTCATGTTGCTGGACAAAGCTTACTAGTCCTGGTATTAATATATGATAAGAAGAAATTCTAAAATCAGAGTCGCATACAGTGATCACATGTCCTGTTCGTCCAGGATAGTCCCAACACATATCTCTAAAGCAATACAATGTCACCACAATTAAAATAACAATTATAATATTATACTTGTTTCCAATGCTGACATAGACATTTTTCCTGTTCTGTCACGTTATTACCTAATCCAACATAGAAATATAAAGAAAGCACCATGTGTCTGAATTCAACACTGATTTGTCTGTATGTGTGTCAATCAATCAATATGTTGCCAGTTTAGGACGTGCTTCTCCACAGTGGGGAAATAGTAGGCTATGGATGGATGTGCTAGTTGTGATTGTTTTTTAAGATTTCCTGCAATCCCAAAAATTAGTATTAGTTAATGAGCTAATGATATTCTCACCGGCCTTGAATTTAACACTTAGTTCTTTTGCAGTTACTAATATTATAATATTATAGCAGCTGATGATGTAATCAATTAACGATGATTAATCCTTTCTTTACATTTTTACTCCTGTTTTTTTGGGCACGGCCCTCTAAACTCTTTATATTCAAATAATCGCTCTTGCAAACTGGCTCTGAATCCTGTCACGGCTGCTGGGCTATAATTGGACAATCACCGTTCGGAGGAGATTAGCGTACAGTCAATTGGAGAATGCACAGCACATCTGGAGAGATCTGAGGCTAGATGCTTTACACTCACTGTTTATAACCACCATGCACTCTTTCACCCCCCCCCACCCCCCCACCCCCCTTCACACACACACACACACACACACAGACACACACACACACACACACACACACACACACACACACACACACACACCAACACTACTCTGCCCCCTGCCTCCTTTCGACCCACCCAGCCCTCTGCACTCCCCCCCCCCCCGCTCTTCTCTCTTTCCTCCTGCAGTCAGCTGGCATGGAGAAGAAGGGCTCTTTGACTCATGCAGAGGGGGGAAATGATGAGGGCTGGGGGGTCCCGGTGCTCTTGGAGTCTGATAGTCTGGCTGCTTCGTACAGGCTTTTCCTCCGGGGCTTTAGGCAGTCAGAGAGGTGAGGAGAGAGAGGAGATTTCTGACGGCACATCTCCACCATGTGGACTCCTGACTGAAACTGACCAGAGACAGGAAGTAAGGAAGCAAATCTCACACCTGACACTTGTACTGTTCTTCAGCTGTTACTCTCAGGTAAAGATGGACTATATGACAATATATAAAGAGACAATATATAACAATTATAGGATGTTTTACTATGCAGTTTATGTTGAGGTATCTATCCCTTTAAATCACCATGCAAGACCCCTTTGTGGCTAAATTGGATTTGAGGGGCTTTTGCATTTACTGAAACTGTATTTAATCACTATATCTATATTGATACTCTAACATATATAACATATGTATATATACATAGTGGTTCAACAGTGGCAACCATCAACAACCACTGCTGAACACTGAGGCCAACGTAGACATGCTTGTAAATGTACACTTCCGTAATTGTGTTATAGTGCCTGATTGCGTTTCCATAAAACCCAGAATTAAAACATTGAAGGATGTTGACTTTTCAAACATCAGCTGTAATTTGGGAGGAAATTTGAGGGGTGTGGTGAAGACGAAATTGTAAACTCTGCTTTCAAAATAATGGTCCAAAGTTGAATAGAAAAAGTTAATGAAAGAACCCTGACATCTGTGTTAATATTCATTGTTTCCACAAGACATTACTGTGTTAATAATTAATCTCATTTGTTTAATGTGTGTCTTGACATGTTTTAGGGACTGTATCATTCAGCCAGTCACACCCAGTTTTGACTGTTATAGATTTCTAATCCCAGACTCTCCTTCCTGATAAAGATGTTGGCGAGTGAGAGTGAAACCCATAAGTGAAAAAGTACAATGAAGTACAGAACCAGGGCAGCCATCTAGAGCACTGCCTTCAAGCCATGTCAAGGCCATGTTTTGCTAAAGTGACACTAGTGGTATCATCGCAGTAGAGTCAACAGCAGTTACATATTCCCTGTGAGATCACGTATGTAGACGGCTGTCAATATGAAAAATGAAGCCGTAGTAGCTTTTGGCATGATGAAGTTCTGCTCTCATGTAGGTTGACTGTCCAAATATCAACATAACAAAATTCTGAGTCACATCATTTGCGCAAACAAAACAAAACACAAACACGCAAAATGAAAGTATGTGTATCAAATCAGGTTATACATTATGCATTATATATTTCAGAGTATGACAACATTGTACATGTTTATTACCAAAACAGAATGTGCAGCGGTCAGTTCATCGAGATTATACAAACAAGCAAGAAGCAAAATGTGCTATTTGTGCAGAAGTCAGTCTAAGATCAATTTTTCAAACTTCCATCTTACTTATTCAATGCACTGTATTGGTGTAAATATATACATTGTATTGTTGTAACGCAAGGCATGATAATGAATGTGATTATAACTCACTGCACCACTTTACTTTTCCACCTCCCACCACTTTATTTTTACTCAAGACACCAACCTCAGTATTCCACTTGTAAATGTAATCATCTAAAATACAGTAAGATATAGTGATGCAGCACTATAATGCTGGAAAGATTCAAACCTTCCAGTAAATGTAAGCAACCAGTGTTGGGTATATGATAGATAAAGCACATCACTCCACACACTCACAGTTCATTCAGTCCACTCAGCAGCAGCGTTCAGGACCCCTCCTGCCCTCCTGCCCCCCGGTAGCTGTAGACCCTCACGCTGACACCTAATCCAGAGCCTCGCTACCATAACATTTTCACAAGGGTCGCGAGCCGCGCAATAACAGCTCCACATGAATTGGTGAACTGCTTCTTTATAAGAGGTACGACACACACAATTAGTGTTCATTGGTGGCAGCCTGCCGCCACTTTTTTTCTGTGTATTTATACAAGAGTTGAATATAATCCTTAGATAGTGTGTATCTTTGAGAGAGACTGTGTGTGTGTGTGTGTTTGATTATGTTCTCTCATCTTGAGGAGGTGTGTGTGTGTGTGTGTGTGTGTGTGTGTGTGTGTGTGTGTGTGTGCAGGTCAGGATGTCCACAGCAGCCCTGCACCTTTATGTTGTATATTAAATAGGAGCTTAGGAGCTAAGTGTAAATGTAGCTACAATAGATGAATTAATTTGAGTTTAAGTTCTTGTATTTTTATTTAATTTTATTTCTTTCTACTTTCTAACGATTAGCCTCTCTATTTATCTGTACTTTTTTCTGCCTTTGTGCTTATTTGATTATCTTATCTTAAATATTATCTTAAATATTAGAAGATATCAAAATAGAACACTGAGATATCCATAATATCACTAGTTGGAAAAGTTTTTCGGTTTGTCAGGTGACATTTATTTCCCAATCTGGCTTCATAGCTTTTAGGGATAAATCCCTTTCAAACAAACATTTCTAACAAGCCAACTCAGACGTCCTCTCTCTGCCTGGCAGTAAAACTAATGACAAAATTGGAACAATGTGCTTTTTGAATGACCACTTTTATTTCTCAAATGTAGCGATCTGTGGGCCTAATTTGTCCTGTGGGACGCCACACGCTCCCCATAAAGCCACATTAGCGCCGCAGTAGCGGGGATAATGAATATGATTCAGACAAGGTGCCCGGCGGCGGCTCCGCCTCCTCAGGACAGGAGGCTCGCCAAGGAACTGAGGCGAAGCACACACACACACATTTTACTACTTTTAACATCAAGGTCACTGTCATTAATCACCCTAAAATAATTGTTTTCATCTTCTTTTATTGTACTTAGATGTAAATTGGGATTGTCATTACTTTAATTGATTATGACATCATTTATTGCTTCTCGGTCCATTTACGCACGAAATTGATTTCAATAACGTTAGAAGCTTTAATCGACTCTTCAACAAACGCTGAAATCACAAAGTTTAAAGCTGAACAAGTTATGATTTTATGTAACAATGCATCTGTTTCATTGGCCTAAATCAAGAGTTAAAGGTGCCCTGTGGACTTTTCTTGTAAACAGCTGCACTTGTGTTTACTCCAACTATTTTTCTGGCCTTGAAAGTGGCTATGCTTGTCTGTGTGGTATTTTTGGTGGCCAGGGCCGAGGACACAGTGTACAGGTGGGAGGAGGAGGGTTCATTCAAATGAGGCAGGAATAAGAGAGCTGTGGTATTTTGTTGTAAAATGTGTCTTAATCTTTGCTTCACTCTGAACTTCGTCTTAATTAACATAAAACATAACATGTGATGTGGTTAAAGCAGGAACATAAATCAGCCTGCATTTATCTATAAATATATACGAGTGGTCTTGGAGTATCTGTTGTCCACAGCTGCTTTATTCAGGTAAGAAACTTCCTCCTTCACTTCATTAAATCCCTGCAGCTGTCTGAAGGCAGCAGGACAGATAGGTTACTAAATCTGCAACCTTTGATTGGAAAAGTGCGGCGACAGAGCACAGTGACATTACGCCCGACCATGTTTACTTTCATTAAATCACCTGAAAACGACACCTGGAGCTCATTAATTCTGCGCATCATGACTTTCCCTCGCAGCTTCAAACTGTTTATTAATTTCTATCATCATTGTACTATTGAACTGTTAAGTCCCCCACACTGTCCAATTCTGACTGCAGGTTGGCGATGCCGTGTCTAAAGCTGTACCCTTTAGCATGATTAAAACAGGGTGTGTATTTATCACAGGAACATATTGTGTGTACATACAAGTGCGTTGAAAGCATTTCCTTCAAAAAACAACTGCAAATATCTTGAGACTTTTTTTCATCCATGATCACATTAGCTAGCAGATCTCTTCTTTATTGCTTTTTGCTGACGTATTACAGCCTTTTTGGCACGTTACTGCCACCAACTGACGATCGGTGAAAGTGCTGGAATCCATCAGCATGAATGTGTATTGCACTTACTTTGTGCTTGTACGCATGTCAGTGCATTATGACATGCAAACAAAACAGGGTCTGCTCATCAAAATATTTCTACATGGTACCGCCAGTGATCAAAATCTCACCAGGGAACCTTTAATACACCCCATCCCCATTAACTGTAACACAGTTTGTTAATCAAATTTGTGATTTCTATATCGACCATCACAAATATCAAATATTCTAAAAGTCAATTTCCTGTTGCAGTGCATTAGATAAGAGATGAACAAGTCAGAAGTTCACATGATCTGAGATACCCACCTGAAGCCATACCCACTGTGATAGGGATGTCAGAGAACAAAGTGTGTTCATAGACAAGCCGCTACACGCGAGCAGAAAAGACCTTTCACTTTCACTCCCCGCCATCCTTCAGCACCTCGGGCCTGCGCATCACTCAGCATCCCGAGCTGTCCTGAACAGCCCAATAATCCTGTCAGTGTCAGTACACACACACACACAAACCCACATAACCAATTTCATGTTCTTGACAGACGCAGGTTTATATGGTCTCAATTATGAATCAGTTCTTGCACACACACACAGTGAGGGAACATCCATCCACACCCCAGCGTCTACCAGTGAGTTGTGTTGTAAAGATTTATATGACAAGGTGGCAGACAGACAGTGGCAGGGCTGCGATCCTGCCCGTCTCACCGCTGATGTTGACAGTATTATTGCTCTGGCTGTGCACGTGTGTGTGTGTGTGTGTGTGTGCACATTCAAGCAAACTGGATTACAGAAAAAAATGTTCATGACTGAGGTAGCTCAAACTCGTAGTTGGACTATCTTTGCCTCGCTGTGTAAACTATCCCTGTTTATTTCTTTTAAACACACTTCTACATACACACACTCTCTCACACTCTGTCGCCTTATCTAACTCTTACTCACACAAGCGCTCGTCCCACCCTCCCTAATGAGTGTTTGAGGCTGTTACGGTTGGCCCGGCTCTGCCCACACACAGAAAAACAGAAAGCGTTGGGTAGTTTGGGGAGCTCTGATTATCTCCCCTGCAGGCGTACAGGCTTGGCCACAACCTCCTCTCCATCCATCTTCACTCCATCCCTCTTTATTTTCAACTGGCGTGGCTCGCTGCCCGGGAGCGACTCGCTCCGTGTACAGTACAGTGGTATGAATAGATGCAAGCTGTTCGCTATTCACCTGCGTGCGCACTCCAAACACAACTTAGTAAAAGCCTGACTACCAGGAACAAAACTGGCAACCACTAGTAATCACCTAATAAAACAATATAAAACGCTCGGGTTGACGTTGAATAATTGTGAGCTTGTGCAAGAGAGGAATTCACAGACTGTTAGTAGGTTACCCATCAGTCATGTTCCAGTAAGCTGATCTGAGTGTAGCACCCGTCCTTATCCCCTGGGAATGTAAACCTGTCGACCTTGAAGAAGGTATTTCGTGCCAGCGTGAGGAAGGTCCAAACTACAGAGGACGTTTTAGGATATCCTCAAACCTCAAGCGTCAGTTCTTCGATGCAACACAAAAATTGCATCATTCCTTTGTCCAAATGACTCCAGGCCGCAGGGAAAGACGCGGCCAAGCCAAGGTTATATCCATCATCCCTGGCAATTTTAGCTTGTTTAAACTGGAAAACTACTGTAGTGTGATTACTCCCGCCGACCAAGACCATGTGCGGCAGTGATTCCCTACCAGGGAGTGCTTCAGCTGTTGCCAGCGGTTAAAGAGAAAGACTGTGGAGTAGCAGAACTCCCTTTGCTAAATGAGAAAGTAGTTGATTGGGAAGAAACGTTTATCGAGTTATCTGTGTGTTGAAACTGAGAGAGAGCGTGACAAGTAGTTAGCCAGAGAGCAGAGGTAAAATAATGCGTAAAGGGTTGAAATAGATGAAGGTAAGGAATAAATTGTTGACATTGTGAAATGCCATCTAGTGAATATATCATGACAGTGCAACTCATCCCGGCTGTTGGGGTAACGTAGGTACACTTTAAGGCATTCATGATACAGTTTTGTCAGCCAAAGATTGATGGATGGAAAATATTACCGATTACCTAGAGTAGAAAATATCGACAATTTAACTAAAGAAATAAATAAATAAAACAGGCTAGAAGTTATTGATAGATAGATAGATAGATAGATAGATAGATAGATAGATAGATGGAAAGTATTAACAATTTAACAGGAGAAAAAAGTATCAACAATTTTAGTAGAATAGAAAGTATAACTCTATGAAATATACAAGTATTAGCAGTTGAAATAGATGGATGGAAGGATGGATCTAATTTATTTGTCCCAAACTGGATGTATCAAGTTTGACTGATCATTTAAATGCCTGAGAATGTTTTTCCATGGGCAGAAGTCTGAACAAAATGCGACCAGCTCGACACAGAAGTGCTCATATCAGCGTTGACCTTCAACATCCCCACGCTGGCTGAACATCGGTGCCTGCTGTTTTCTTCTGCGTGCCTGTGTTTACAGTGTGTCAACGCCTGGCGCATTCGAATTGGCAAAGAGCTCGCACTTAATGGAACTCTCAGCAAGCGACAAACCCTTCAGCTGCCCACGAAGCATCACGTCAGAGTGAAAAAAGCAGGGATGAACTGATCATAAAGCGAACGAACAAACACACACAGACGTCGCTTCATAGCAGGTTCTGGTGCGGTGGTAATGACTGCTAATGTCTCGCTGTCAAGTAGGAGCTAAGCCTGTGAAAGCAACATGAAAGCCGACTGCTCAGGGTCTTTCTGCAGGCCTGCTGCAGGGCCGATGCCAGGACTGAGCCGCAGGCCGAGTCTGGCTGGCACGGCTCTGCACAGGTCTGCAGACCGTCTGTTTGACTTCACCTCTGTTCTGCGCCGAAACCACAATGTGAAAAGCAACAACCCTCCGGCCTCTCAAAGGCTTTTTCTAATGTGTGTACATGTTTTATATTTTCAGTATATACAAGGCGAAATGAGATATTTGCCATATGGAAAAAAGGAACACCTACTCTGACCTACTCTGACAAATTGATTGATGGTATGAAAATAAAATAAATTATCTTTTTTGGATGAGATACAAAGTTAAAGTTCTTTGTGGTCATAATCATAACACTTTACAGAGTGGAACCTCTATATTTAGGACATATTGAATGATGAATGTAATGATTTTATTATTTTTTTCCCCGCTATGGTCAAATAAGTGGTTGCATTTTCTGCAAAAAAAAGGACATGTGCCCGCTGCTGAAATTTTGCAGTTGAAGCATTTGAAATTGTTGACATTCTGAAACAGCTGAAGTTGTAGTCGAAGTGGCAGTAGATCCAGATATACTGAAAAAATGCTGAAACAGCATTGTTGAAAGGAGTTGACTGCTGAAACTGCAATATCAATTGAGGTGAAAGTGCTGAAAGGAGTGGAAGAGTCATTTCCTCGAAGCACTGAAAGGAGTTAAAATGTCAGCTAAAGTCATGAGTTGAAGTGTAAGGTTGAAGTGGAAGCCCTGAAAGAAAGTACTGCCAGTAAGACAATGTTTCCTGAAGTGTGAGCTGAAGTATAAGAACTGAAAGCAGCTGTTGTGAAGTAATAGTCAACAGTATGAAGAAACCAGAAAGGATTTGAAATGTGAGGAGAAATGTTAGTCGAAGAAAAAAAGATAATTGCAGTAACAATGTCAATTGATTCGTAATAAGAGAAACCTGAAATGAGCAGTTGAACTGTCATTTGAACAGTAAGAAATTATGTAGTTGAAGAATAAAAGGTGAAAGCAGTTGAAATTTAGTTCAGCTTCTTTGAGATCTTAAAGTAACTGTATTGTCATTTGAGCAATATAAATCAATTCAAGTGTCATTTCATTCAAGCAGTTGAAGTGTCAATTAAAGGATACGTGACAGTTGAATGGATCGAGTTTGTATGAAAAAAGCTGAAAAGGTCGAAAAATAGATGGAATATTTTAAGTTTGAACTTTGATTTAAATGAACATAAGGTCTATTTCAATGTGTTTTGTTGTTGTTGATTGTTTTCATTAATCTTAACTGCTTCTGCCTCAGCTGCCCACATTCTTCTATATTTCAAAAACGTATATGCCAATTAGTGATTATTCAAATTGAATAAATGCATCGGCCCTAATTTATGTCACAAACTTCTCATGACCCCTGGTACTCGCAGGTTATGAGCTGATGGAATGAATAATTCCAGTTATTAGTAAGGTAAGCATGTGTGTTTCATGCAGTATTTTTAGTTTGTTTTCATGAGTCCCAATACTTGTGTGGCATCGCTCTCAAGCTTTACCACCAAAACCATCACAAACACACACATACACAAAGTGTCAGCCTTTTTTTTTTAACTACCCGTTACCGTTTTCCCGCTGCGCTCCACGTCATTTAAAATAACTAATATATCCTATAAAACCCAGCAGCAGTAGCCTGCTCAGGTTTACACAAATAATTAGCTGCAGGCAGACACAATTATACGCTGAGAGAAATATGATCTGTCAGAGAGCATGATAGAAACTCAAGGTAATGACCTCACATTGTGGAATTTCTCTTAAGCGCCTTGTGGTAAACAACTAATGGGACCTATTTTTGTTTGGGGAAACAAAATGAGCCATGATCTACGGCTTTTAAAAGGGGATTAGCAACATTATATGCAACATGTATTTCTCTAAGCCCCTCTTCCTCCACCCTCTCCTTTCATTTCCCCTTCTTTTAGCCCAACCACATGCCTTAAAGCATGTAAACACCCTGGTTTTCAGGAACAGAACCAGCGGGGTGATCTGTGGATGTTTAACAGGGCAGAGCGCTGCGTACCTCCAGGGTCTCACTGACAGCTTTACAGGCGGCTGATTGGAGGTGCCGTGCCAGCACAACAAGGGAGGCCTGCACCCACGCTGGCTGCCACGCAGGGTCACACACCAACGTTGGTCTNACACACACACACACACACACACACACACACACACACACACACACACCTCTCAACCTGCCCAACAAACACATAGCAACCCAAACACAAGTGTGTGTATATGTACGTGTGTCTGTGTAGTGGAAACTTTCATTGGTCCAGAGGTGTCACCTTCCAGACTGACGCATTTACCGGAGGTTTCCTACTTGTTGCCGGTCTTTCCCCTCCCCTCTCCTTTTAACACTTTCTCTTTCGCTCTCTCTTTCATTCTTTCCCTTTGTTATTCTCTCCGCTCAACACTTCGGTCTCGCATTAGGCTTCTCACGTTGTCTCTTGGGATAAGGAGAGAAAGTCTCACCAAATGTCTCCAACATTTTACCAGAAGATGTTCTTGGTTTGTTGAAATAAGTACAGATGTCAGTATCTTGCCTGGTCCATGTTTTACTGTGGCTCTATGTTAACATTTCAGCCTGTAGAGTTTCAGAAGGTGATTCACATTGTTCTCAGAAGACAAGAAATGAGAGACTTATGACTTTATAATTGATACAGCCTGTCTGACAGTATAGGACATTGGTAAATTCACATGAAATATTATAATACAATTTTTTTTTTTATTTCCCTACTTTCTCTATTTGGACCCAAAACTGACATGATTGGTCAAAATGCCATCCTGCTGAACATACACATATTATTGCTCACCTAAAATATAAGCCTGAATAGATAAGCCACATTTAGTACTACTACAACTGATTTTTAAATGAGATAATGTCTTTTCAGCTACAGTGGCTTGCAAAAGTATTCATCCCCCTTGAACTTTTCCACATTTTGTCACATTATGACCTCAAACATAAATATATTTTATTGGAATTTTATGTGAAAGACCAACACAAAGTGACAAACAATTGTGAAGTGCAAAGAAAATTATACATGATTTATTTATTTATTTTTAAATAAAAAACTGAAAAGTGCAGTGTGCAAAAGTCAATACTGTGTGGAACTGCCTTTTCCTGCAATTACAGCTGCAAGTCTTTTGGGGTATGTCTCTACCACCTTTGCTCATCTAGAGACTGAAATTTTTGCCCAGTCTTCTTTGCAAAACAGCTCAAGCTTAGTCAGATTGGATGGAGAGCAGTTGCGAACTTGCCACAGATTCTTAATTGGATTTCGGTCTGGACTTTGACTGGGCCATCCTAACACATGAATATGTTTTGTATTAAATCATTCCACTGTAGCCCTGGCTTTATGTTTAGGGTCGCTGTCCTGCTGGAAGGTGAACCTCCGCCCCAGTCTCAAGTCTTTGGCAGACTCCAACAGGTTTCCTTCCAAGATTGTCCTGTATTTAGCTTCATTCATCTTCCCATCAACTCTGACCATGTTCCCTGTCCCTGCTGAAGAGAAGCACCCCCAGAGCACGATGCTGCCACCACCATGTTTGACAGTGGGGATGGTGTGTTCAGAGTGATGTGCAGTGTTAGTTTTCTGCCACACGTAGCGTTTTGCATTCAGGCCAAAAAGTTCAATTTTGGTCTCATCTGAGCAGAGCACCTTCTTCCACATGTTTGCTGTGTCCTACATGGCATCTGGTGAACTTCTTATGGTTTTCTTTTAACAATGGCTTTCTACCTGCCACTCTTCCATAAAGGCCAGATTTGTGCAGAGCATGCTCAATAGTTGTCTTGTGGACAGATTCCCCCAGCTGAGCTGTGGATCCCTGCAGTTGGTCCAGAGTCACCATGGGCCTCTTGGCTGCATCTCTGACCAGTGCTCTCCTTGTTTGGCCTGTAAGTTTAGGTGGACGGCTGTGTCTTGGTAGGTTTGCAGTTGTGCCATACTCTTTCCATTTCCGGATGATGGACTGAACAGTGCTCCGTGAGATGTTCAAAGCTTGGAAAATCTTTTTACAGCCTAACCCTGCTTTAAACTTCTCCACAACCTTATCTCTGACCTGTCTGGTGTGTTGCTTGGGCTTCATGATGCTGTTTGTTCCCCAATAGTCTCTGAACAAACCTCTGCGGCCGTCACAGAACAGCTGTATTTGTACTCAGACTAGAATACACACAGGTGGACTGTATTTAGTCATGAGGTCAACATTCGATCATTCAGCAATCATCAGGCAACTTCTGAAGGCAATTGGTTGCACTCAGAGAAAAGGGGGCTGAATATTTTTGCACACTGCACTTTTCAGTTTTTTATTTAAAAAAAAAAATCATGTATAATTTTCTTTGCACTTCACAATTGTGTGTCACTTTGTGTTGGTCTTTCACATAAAATTCCAATAAAATATATTTATGTTTGTGGTCGTAACGTGACAAAATGTGGAAAAGTTCAAGGGGGATGAATACTTTTGCAAGCCACTGTATATATTTTTTAAATTATTTTGGGCTTTTGTGTGAAGTGGGAGATGAGAAGATTGACCTCGGTCTCAAGTCAGCACATTAAAAAGCTGGAGCCAGGACATGGTTGGCTTAGCTTAGCATAAGACAAGGGAAAACAGCTGACAAAAAATGCCTACCACCAAACTCACAGATCAACACTTTGCATCACATTTTCTGTCCACAACAGAAATGTTAAAACTATGTGAGATTTCAGTGAGAATTACATGGTGTAACTATTTGCTTGTGAACAGCAGCCTGGTGTCGTGCCAAGTTTGATACCATAACCAGTGCTCATCAACTGCTTCTGACTTATTCAGATAGATCCAGAGATGCTGTAGAGAAGTACTGAGTGAAACTGTTGTTATTGTAGAAAAGACTCCCAAAACCTCCCCTAAAAGCACAAACTGTAGTTTTTACATTTCAGGACTTGTATGGTAAATGGACTGCATTTATGAATTCATAGCTCTTTTCTAGTCTTCTTAGAACACTCAAAGCACTTTCAGAAAGCATCGTTCACACATGGTGCTTGTTCATACGCAGATGTAAAAGAAATTCTTGTTTTCAGTGTCTTGCCCAAGGACACTAACATGCAGGCTGCAGGGGCCCAGGGATTGAACAACCCGACCTTCCAATTGGTGAATAAGCCCTCTACTGCCTGAGCCACAGCCGCATGGACAGGAGAATTAATGGATTAAACAAACCAGCTACAATATGTTAATAAATGAGAGGTCGGGGTGCTTCTAGGCATCTTTTTTTTTTTACTTTGGGGAAAACCTGGCTAACTGTTCCACCTGCTTTCAGCCTTGATGCTAAGCTAGGCTAACCACCTCCCGGCTCTAGCTCCATAATTAACACACAGACATGAGAGTGGTGTCAATCTGTTCACCTCACTCAGAGTACAAATCAGCTTATTTCTCAAAATGTTGAACAATCTTTTTCCTTTTCTGAGCATTTAATGGCTGAAAGCTCTTTTGCAAAAATTCTCTGACATTAAGAAATAGATTATTGATTGTTGATCTTTGATTAGTGATGATAGACTCACATTGGTTTTGGGTGCTGTAGGAATCAAACTTGTGACATAAGCTAATCCATAAGAGCCCTGCTGTCTGTCTGATATACTCCCTCTCTCTCTCTCTCTCTCTCTCTCTCTCTCTCCCTCTCTACCTGGACCACTTTTATTGGCATCCTGGTTTCGGCCCAAGCGCGGTCAGCGGAGTTCACAATAAAGTAGGAACACGTGTACGGACAAACACTCCCTGCGCTCGTTGCTACCGTCGCTGCAGACTCGTGCCGTCTAATTAAATTTGAAACGTCAGGTTCGATCCACGTCAGAAAAGGTTTACTGGGCAGTAAATGTTTTCGACGCTTTCGAAACATCACAGAGAAACATGCTTGGGTTTGAACCGTTTTTCAGTGACAACGAAATAATGTGTTGAAGGAAATCTGTGTGTGTCTCTTTATTGCTTTAACGTTTCTGTCCTCCTCCTGCTTCTTTATCGTTTCTTCTTTTGTCCACCTCCCTCATTCTTTCCCTCCATGCCCCCCCCCCCCCAGTCATTTTCTTCATGCCTCCCCAATCAGCCTCAGGTCTGGTTTAGCACTGAAATCAAGCCTGTGATTTAGAGTGACACTGTTAATCAGGGTTGAGTTAAACTTGGATTTAGCCAGATTCGGAGTGTGTATCATATGTAGGTGTGTGTCTTTCTGTGTGTGTGTATCCAGCGAGGAAAAAAACTCTTTTGTCTACTGGCCAACATGGCTGGTGCCACTGTCACTCTTTTATCAGCCAGATAGATATTTGATATAAAATGCCTCCAATGGGTGGCTGGTTTCCTGCCAAAGTGAATAGTGTTGTGCAACTTACTAATGGCAAACAAAATGTATGTGTGTGTGTGTGTCTGGGAGTGTTTTCCCATTTTGGTGTCTTCATGTTCGAGTGTGTGTATGGCTGTTAATATGCACTTTGTTTGTGTGTGTGTGCATCACATACATTTATATACTGTATAAGTTTGAAGCTGCTGACAGACAATGTTTGAGCCGACCTTCAATACATTTGAACAAGTCTATTATGTAATATGTCATTATTTGTTCAGGCCACTATGACACTCAACTACGGCACAGTTAGATCAGGCAGTAACATCAATGAGGAAGGACATTGTCTTTAATGACGAATGTGGACATACTTCCTTCAACAGCTTTGCAAGTAAAAGCATCATTCACTGCTTTGATTTTCCCAAATTTGATAGGTCGAATTTTCCAATGCCACATTCAGATATGACAGTAGATGTAGTTTTACTTATGATGCAAGTAAGAATACGGGGTTAGACATTTTTTTGTTTTCATATTCGTTATGTTAAGAAGGAAAGAATTACATAGATTTTGGACAGATTGTGTGCAAGTTTATATATGTTTCATTTTTCTAGCTGGAGGCAAACAGATAAAGTCATCAGTTGAAGAAAACGGTTTAGTGATGACACATTGTGCGACTTTCTCAATTATTATTAGCTGGTTAGAACTTCAGTGAGTTTCATAGTCATGTTTTTTTTTTTTTTTTTTTTTTTTTTTACTCTTATTTGCTTTCTACAGTGATTAAATGTCAAGTGAATAAATTCATGGAAACTTAACATGCAATGTAAAGACCACAGTATCATCCACCTTCCCCTCTTGCTCTGGTTCACCAGTGGGGTAAAGGTAAGCTTTACTCTAGCTTTCCACCACAAGTCAGACAGAAGCCTTAACTCCCCGGGCCTTAAAAATAATCAGCCAAGGACTGAACACTGTCTTATAAAAATAAAAATAGAAAAAAAAAGGATCGGTTTGGCTTTAGCCCAGCTCGACCCCGGGAGCTGAGCTCTAAGACACAAGTGCTGTAAATGTTCAGCACCTGATCATTTGTGTGTCTTGGACTTCCACATCCCTCCCCATTGTTATGGCAGGAGGACGGAGGGAGAGACGGAGAGTGGGGGGGGGGGGGGAGCCCACCGGAGTCGTCGCTCGTAACCCCGGGGCAGGCGGATGCGTGACGTGATTGACAAGGCTGATTCTCCCTCAGTATAACGCTGTGGATTTTTTAAAAGCCTGGTCGCAAGTTGACATTTATTTTGACAAGGCTGCTTCTGGGCTGCCGAGAAGCCGCGGAAACCAGAAGATGTCTGACAGAGACAAGTATTAAATGCTGTGTGTGTGTGTTTGGTCTGACAGGCAACTATTAAAGGCCAGTTGATCTAAACTAACCTGCTTCGTAGCACCTGGTCAAGGTAGAGTAAGGGACGGTATGAAAATTATGGAAGGAGGAGGCTCAGAAAAGGGGGAGGGGGGTTCAGTTTTTAAAATTTTTTGGGAGAGCCACAGGTGGATTTTATCTTATTCTAAAAAAGTCAAAAAAGATCTAATATTATCTCAAAAAGATGGATGGATGGATGGATGGATGGATGGATGGTGTTTGGCCACCTACAAGGAAACATCAAACCGAACCAGAGCAGAAGAAAAGAAGAATAGATATGTCATTCGCATCTGCATCTAACAGACAAAATAGAAGTGTTTTATACAGGCACAAAGAGTTTCAATCATCCATTAATTTATAAAAATGAAAAGAGTAAGGAGCACATGCTATTGCTAACAAACAGCTAGTCAGGCCTAAAAGTCCAGAACCAATTAATAATCATAATAATAATGATGATGATGATACATATATGTATTATTTAAGAAGAGGTTTAAAAGCACTCTTAAAGGTCACCACTAAAATTTAAAGATAAATGCATAAATGAATGAAGCCAATGTCGAGAGGCCTGAAAAGAAGTTACATGATCTCGTTTTCTTGAACCGATGAGAATCCTGGCAGCAGCATTTTGAACCAATCAAAGGCGACAGAGGAAGTGTGAGTAATACCTGTCTACAGGATATCACAGAGATCTAGATGGGAGACAAAAATAAAGGCATAGACAACCATGTGTAAATCCTCAAAGGGATAAGAAGGATTTAATTTTTCAAAATAACTTAAGTTGAAGGAAACATGACTAAACAGCCTTCTTTAATTGTTAATCAAAACGAAGGCCAAAATCGAAGAAAACGCCCACATTTCTTGCAGTTGGCTTGATGTTGCGTGATCGCTCTGCAAGATTAGGAGAATATCTGACTGAAAGAATTAGGTGTGGCGAACAAGATAAGTTTCAATTTGAAATCGTTAAGTCTAACAAGGTTTGGAGTCCAGCAGTTGATATCAGAAAGGCAGAAAGTTGGATTAGGCTGCATCTCAAAATAATACAAACCAAGTACCGATCTCAGTTTTTATTTACTTGTCTCTATCCGCCAATGCACTTTGTACTTTGTCAAAGATGAACATGATGACATTTGACCCCAAGTCAGTTGTTGACCTGCAGATGGAGACAGCCAATCAGAGGCTCAACCAGGGACTGGGAGGGGCATCTTCATCATCCAACATGCAGGAAGTTGAAGTGGAGGACACATAGGACAGAAAGGGAGAGAGATCTACAGAGATTAGATAGATAGATAGATAGATAGATAGATAGATAGATAGATAGATAGATAGATAGATAGATAGATAGATAGAATATAACTTATAACTGTTATAAGCCAGACTCATCGACAGTTTTGTTTTTCCAAAGCAACAAAATCAATGCAGCAAAAGCAGAGATATCTTCTTTTTTCTTCTCCATGCATTCTCCTTCTCGTCATTACCCGGTACGCATGTTACCCACAATTCAACTTGACCGCAGACCACAGCTAATGCTCGCCTCAAGCAGAGATGAGGAGCAGGCTACACGGGTCTGGGAAGCTCATTTATGTCTAATTCCACATTCCCAGATTCTTTTCATTCTCAACCATTAAGTCTCAAATGAAGTGACATCACTTGAGGTTAGCAGCAAAAAGCTTTGTACAACATTCTTTACATAATATGTAGAAGTTCTCCCCGAGGCCTGTAAACAGACTTTGATGTGTATAATATGTGAAGGTCTTTAAATGTCTCATTTAAAGCAACATTGATCAAGAGAGCTCTTGATTTTAAAACTTAAAAAATAGCTGCATGGTTTTGGTTTGTTATCCACCATTTTGAAAATTATTATTCCACTTATTCTGTTAAGTTTAAATTATTGAGTATATGATCTTAAATTCTTTGTGCATTTGTAGTCATTAATGGCAAACTGAGTTCACAAGTGAATAATCATATTTTTTAAAGTATTGGCAGGAGGTTTGTGGTGTGGTGCTTTTTCAAAGTCAAGGTGGTCTACAGTAAATATTAATAATGCTGAGGAAGGTTTTACTTTTTAGAAAATTGAACCATTAGGTTGAGTCCCAACTCCCCATCTCGGTCATTTTCATACAGTCCCTAAGAGGAGTGAAGCAGCATCAGGAGATGGCCAGGAGTGATTAGAAAGCACCGAGTATCAACTCATGCTTCTGGTTTTTCAGCCTGGGTGTGATGATGTGTGTGTGTGTGTGTGTTTGTGTGTGCCTTGGACGCAGATGAAATGTAAACTAAGATGTAATAAGCTCGCTGCAAGGGAGTCTTAAAGTCTTTGGTGGAAAGCCGGGGGTCTTGTTTCAAAGTGCTAAAAATCTGCTGTAAGCCCCCGCAGACGCAGACTAAACACAGCATCGGCCCTATTGTTGTTCTGCACTGTTCCAGCCCTCCCTGGAGATTTAGCAGGAGCCATAACCCTCCGCTGCTGCGACAGGCAGCCAATAGCCACACTGCTTACTAACGACCCCAGCCACCGAGGTCACACCACAGACTGATCACGAACATTTATGCTGCGCTAGATTGGAAAATGATGGGATTTGGGGGTTGTTTTTTTTTGACAGTTTTCAGGTATGCCGGTGAAACAAATCCCCACTAGTTTCAATTGCTTTCCCAGCATAAAAGCCGAGGCAGGGATGTGGCACAGTTTCCTTTTATGGCAGAGCTACAGTTGGTGATAATCGATTCAGCATGTTCCACCATTTCTAACCATTGTATTTTAAGACCTGGACAAAATGTTTCACATGTCATTTTTTTCTTCTTCCTTTCTTCCAGTTAATACATGACCAGTCACTCCATCTTCAATTTTTTTTTTCTCTCTCGTCCGTTTCCGTCACGTGCCGTTCTGTGGTTTGAAGACCGTGTATACACAAAGTAGCCGTTACGGGAAGGAAAAGGAGAGCGTTTACGGGAAGAGGAGGCCCATTACTGAAAGCACGGGGTTGGTTCAGCGGAGAGGTTGAAGGTCAAACAAATCCTGCGCGTTTGTTCCGTCCGGTTCGGTGGACGTATGGGACGGTCACACGCGCATTTAGTCTTGCGTGCGTATGTATATATTTGGTGCGTCTGCTCCACGTGGGTCTGGGTTTCATCACCATCCTCCTACTGGTGTCTCTGAATCATCCGCCATGTTAACGCAGTGATTACCTATCATTACGCGGAGGTCCGGTTTCAGTGACACCGCTCAATCCAACATCTGATCCGGGTGTTTACAACGTGTCGGCGCTGACTTCTCTTTTCCGAGCGCCAAGTCTGGGATGAAAATAAACATATTCTGTTTAGTCAGAGCACAAAGTCAGGTTCACTTGTACCAGCAGAGGCAGATAGTAATGTGATATGGCTGTAATGTTGGAGTGACTGGTCAGAAATGGATGATGGTGATGTGATGTGCACATGCTTGTACTGTATCTTGTTGCGTTACAAATCAGCCTATAAAAGCTCTTTTTATTTACAGTGAACTTGAGATGTCATGGAGGTAATAATCCTTAATCATCATCTACGGACCTTTAAGATGCACTGATCAATATTTTTATTCTACCAATGGGTTAAGTGACTGTGTGTAAGGTGAAAGGGGTCACTCGTGGTATTGAACCCACAGAGAATTATCACCCACATCTGCTGTTACCCTCAAGTCTACAGCACATTTTCGGTTTATTGTTTTGGTTACGGGCCGCAACTTTACTGTCTGCTCCACACTCACCTCTCTCATCAACTTGGTCTGGTCGAGCAGTTAGAGTCAGATACTTTTCTCCTGACTTGGGGAACACCAAAACAGAGTTGAAAGGAGACAAACATTTAATGCTGCTTTAAAACATAATGTGTTAGTAGAAAACAGTAATGAAGTCAGTGGATCATTCAATGGCAGTTCCACTTATTTGAGTGAAGTTGCTAAAAGTAGCAGCATTTTATCCACCATAGGTAAATAATGATAAAAGAATCAAACTGAGCCAAAAAATTTACTTTTTTGTTGAAGAGGAAATTTGTGAAAGGATTAATATGTTCTATGGGGACATCACATGCTAAAAGTACCACTTAGGTCTAGACTGAAGCATCTCAACAAAAATGAGATGGTGTTACAATAAATCATAATCCAAGGTTTGCTCTAATCTTAGTCTAATTTTGTGTCTGCTCTCTTCCTCCCTTTCTTTAACTTTGGTGAAATATGGGGATGTTCTTGTATAATGGAAGTCTTAATTAGTAGCCCATAGCATTTACACAAATGTCAGTACCATTTTTGTCCATTTTGTGTTATTCTAAATGTATTGCAAATTATGACACTCAGGTTAATTTTAAGTTTTAAACAAATTCCACTTAAAATGCTGTTAAAATGTTTTATATCACAAACCGAGTAGTTTAGAAACATTTTGAATTATTTGATATTTCATTTTCTGTCCAGAGTTATTATATATTATATATTATGGGACAAACTAACTCAGAATTGAGCCTTTTTCAGCCACAGTGTGAACACAGCCATTATTGGAAACAGTGGATTTCACTGTAGATCTTATTTGACCTGCTCGGGTTTCTACCTCCACAGCGGGTGGTCGTTTGTCTGGATCTTCTTTAATACGCCGCTTTATCCAGCCAGATTATGTTCCATATGTGCGTGTGCACCGAAATGAACAAACTTACACTTGGTATAAAGCACACACACGCACTTTATCCCCCCCCGCTTCAGTCACCTCGTGAGTCAGTTATCGCGCAAAAAAATCAATGGGGAAATCCTGACGTCTGCCCCGAAATGAACACCAGCCTCCGGCGGCGTGAAACACAACTCCCAGCATGCTGTAGGGGATAAGAGGGAAAGGAAGGCTGGGATTATAATGAGAGATGGTGGCTGGACGAGATCGTGGTGCCATGTAGACGCCTAGAGTTTTCTTCTTAATGGGGGTTGTCTGAGCCATGGGTTTGGAGAGAATGTATTTGAATGTGTAATGCAAAAATTGGGCACATAACGAGGAACCCTTGAATTATGAGCAATTTGAAAGAACCTGAAATGCCCCAAGGAACACAACAAGTGGGAATATTGCTTCTGAAATTACAGTTTTCTTTTTCAAAATTATATATGGAAAGAGAAAGAAAGTGGATGTTCATTCTCCTCATTCGTTCTCTATAGTACGTGTGCCCTCAATTTTCCATTTCATTCCCTCAAGACCTGGATTTCCACCTCATATAACGTCCTCAACTAACAGGAAGTTTTAGCCTCGGTCTCCTCTTTCTGTTGGCTTGCAAGCAGCGTGTTCGAGGCTGGAGGTGACGGTCGCCGCTGCTGTCGCCAAGCAACTATTGAAAAGCAACTTAAAGTTGCTTTTTTTGTGTGTTAAACATTAAAGTGTTTTTAACTTCTGGCACTTGGCAGGAACCGGCTGTAACAGAGCGCCGTTTCCATTGAAAATAATGAGGCAAAATGAGGCCAGGGCTACAAAAACAAGGACAGGAGTTGGTCTAAGAGGTTCAATACGTTTCAGAATTAGTGACTTCCCCAGTTGAGGAAAATACTGTACAGCAGGAGTTAAAGGGTAAAATCCAGTGGGACATTGGTTAATGTGTCAGCTGAGGGTAAAAAATGTATATTTCTGGTGACTTTTGTACACAATGGTCATTTCTTTCATAGCTTTCATCTTACGTTAGAGTGGGACAGTTTACCCAGTAGTGTAATAGTCACATTACCTTTGGTGCAGATTTGAAACTACATGTTAGCACCCACTTCACTTCAATCTACAACTTCACTGATTTTAGTTGTGTTCAGACCAACTTTAACTCTGCATTAAAAAATTCAGACCTCCTCCTCATTCTAATGGAGCCAGTCTGGCTGTACAGTGGGAGTGATAATGCAGGAAAAAGTTGGCTCAACCTTTTCTGCAACACAACATCTGGCACTGCAGTGGCCAGTAATACACTCACAAGCACATGTTCCTGATGGATTACTTTGTAACACAAAAGCACTGTTTCTACTGTTGTACCTTGTTGCCACCTTGCAAACTTTGCAGAGATGTAAAATCTTGTATCATATATGTGTTGTACCAACTTACAGTGCAACTGACACCTCGACTCCTTTCACACTTCTTCACTTCGAACTCTCTCAGTGCTTCAATGAAAACTGCTTTTAGTGAATTTACATAACTAAAATCAATCAAAATCAATTTTTCAAGACAATTTAACCTCTGTAAACTTTGATATTTAGCAGAATCAGGCACATGTAGTTACACAATGTGTGGCATATTATTCATATTAAAAATAGGTACGTTTTTCATTCAAATGACATTCTCTACTTTCAAATCAAACAAACAAAAACTCCTTTTTGAATGTTAAGTGATTCCGTTTATTAGTCTCCACCTGAAACTTATATGGCCATAAGTGTCTTAGCAAAAATCAGCTACTGCCTGTGCCATTAGAAGAAGATAAATCAGACATTTACTGTGATTGTCTTATGAGTATCAGGACAATCTGTAGTTTGCTTTCTAAAGTACTTAAACAAGGATGTAAATATGACAATATAAAAGACATTTCCTAAACAGTTGTTCTTGTGTGCAGCAATATTTCCAGAACTAGTAACAGACTTTTTTTTTAAACCCTCAGCTGGGCACAAAACAAATTAAAATGTACTTGGAGAGCACAAAGTCCTAGAAAAGTGTAGTTTTAAGAACAGGAAAACAAAAGTTGAATTCATGTTGATTCCTGGAATATCGCAGAGGAACATAAACTCTTTGTACAAGACGGAAATGTGGCTTCAATTCAATTCAGCTTGAATTAAGGAATACAGTCGTCAGCGAAATCTGTTTTTGAAGATATCCTCATAATTAACATATACAAGGGACCAAAAACAGAGCCTCTTTTGCAGAGGCCACTTTGCTTTTGTGCCATTTGTGAGATTGAAATTAATAAAAATTAAGTGAGCTTCATCACCTCATGGGATTCCGTTTATTAACTTCCCCTTGAAACATGAGCTCCCTCGCTCGAGAGCGAGAGATTAAAAGAATAAATCAAGTGATGTGCTGCAAAATGGTAAGAGCGATTTGTCCTAAAATTCTAGTAGGAAGGCATTTATAAGACAAAGAGGATGGAATAAAAGAGGGAGGAAGCGAGAAAAAAAAGTTGATAGAGGATATGTAGCAGACTGAGGAGAGAGAGAGAGAAAAAAAGAAAGCACTGCCCTGTTGTGTTGTCTTACTGAAGTCTTAGCTCATTAAGTATTATTAGTTTTGGCTGCGGTGTGACCTTATCCCAGCAGTACCTCCGGCTCGGTCGTGTGTTCCAGCGAACGCAATTGGCAGTGTTTGACAGTCACTCTCAACACTCAGTCCACACAGAGAAGCCAGGAGAATCAACCCAGGGCCTTTCTGCCGCGATGTGACAGTCCTAACCAGGATTACTTTCAGCCCAGGCGGCAGGGTTCCTTTAAACTGATCAAATATATCGGTGAAATAAACAAGCGTTGAGGAATTATACACCTGATACTGACAAGATGGAGGATGCTCCGAAAAAAGGCCAACAGCGGCTTCCCGGCGTCCAAGCACCAATAAACACATGCAAATGCGCACAAACAGAACATCTGCTTCTCGTTCTGGTCGTAAGATGGATCCTCGTGATAAAGGAGGGAAGAGAATGAGCTTTCAGATGAACAGATAGGAGCTCAGTCCTGGAGAGACATGGTGGGATCTCAGGCTCCAAACACTCTTCTCCTTGATATTTCCAAAGCTTTGCTCTCGGGACAAAAAAGAAGAAACCCACAGCAGTAACACTGAGACCAAGAGTACGGTTTCCAATAGCATGCACTCCCTTTTAGCTTATTCTGCAGACATATTAGTATTGATATAAAGTAACATGTGCAATCCAAAAAGCCCATTTTAAGTCATTTTGATCCTTAAATTAATAAATACTGATGCATCACATTACATTGCATTTATTTAGCTGATGCTTTTATCCAAAGTGACTTACAAAGAGCGCATTCATACAATCCATATTTTGCAAGAATCATGCATAAAGTCCATGAAACTTTATCAAATATGCTGAATTGCTTGGTGTGCTACATTAAGAACAATGAGAGAGAGAGAAAAATTATTATTATTTATTTATTTCTTAGTTTGAAAAATATGAGGAGTTCCTGCTGTCTTGATCTCAATGGAGAGTTCGTTCAACATGTGAAGCCAGGACAGCAAACACTTGTGATTTTGTTGAACTGTAGCTGAGCCCCCACCTCATAGTGAAGGAGCAGGAAGCTGTTTGGCAGCAGCAGAATGTCATGGACAGACTGGGGTGTCTGGTTAGACCATGTCCTATATGTAGGACAGGCCTGAACCAGTTGCAGTGAATCAGATTTGTGCAGCCACTGGGAACCGGAGGAGCAGTGCTGTGTGGGAGAACTTGAAGGTTGAAGACCAGCAGGGTCTTATAACAAGAAGATAAAAACTATGACCTCCCACCCCTATAAAAAAAAAAACAACATCTCATGAGCAAATCTGTAAGAACTATCTGGAGTGTATTCAAATTGATCTAGATTCATAGCAACAGTCATCTGTCCTCTTAATTTTTGTCATTGAGCAAGCTGACCTTTGACCTCTGTTTATACAGAGAGGCAACACAACACTCTCCTTACAGGTAACAACAGAGGTCAGGTTTTTAAATGGGGCCACTTCACAGATGGACTCAACCTTCCTCTATTTCTCAAAATGACTGCATGTCTTTCGTTGGACATCCTACTTTTTCCTTAGCTTCCAAGTTTCTTACCTTTCTCTACCAACCCTGATTTGTGCTGTGAGAGCTTTGTGCACATGCTTTGCGCAGCAGCATGTATATATTTGCAGTTTCCATGATCACGTTATATTATTGTTATTACTGCAATCCGAACGTCCCTCACCGTCTCCCGCTTGACTTTAACCAGAGCTCGCAGCAGAGGTGCACGAATAAACAGAGGAGCGAGAAAACCTTCGCCAGTTTGTTGTTAATGTGTGTGATTTATTTTACATGAGAGTGCAATTAAGGATCCGGCTGTGTTTGTCGGCCCTTTCTCATGCTAGCTCAAAGAGGCGCTGAGTTATGTCCTGGCTCAGATCTTTCAGTGCTGGACTAACACTTTGTTACGTTTAATGTGCGGAGCTGGCTGCAGGCCAGTCACATTTACACCCCGCCGTTTGGCTGCACAAGCTACCGTGTGCCTGTTTGTGAGTGTGTGTGTGTGTGTGTGTGCCCTCTCAATATTCACACAATACAGATGTGCCAAACAATAAGTTCAACATTTCCATTGCAAACTTGTCATATAGATGATAAATGCATCTTAGGGTGTGCCTCTGCATTTTATCTGCATGGCATTTTCTCTCTGTCGGTCACATCATATTCAGTAGCTGCGCATGCATATCAACAGTCTGTGGCGTGCATGCATGTGTATGCCTAATGACGTGCGTGTGTGGCGTGTGTTTTTACTGTTTATGTGGAGTGGATCAGTTACACCGTCAGCTGGATTTGCTATTAGACAGCATGTAAAAATCTGACCCCACTGTCTCCAACCTGTTTTCACATCCAACAGCCTCAGAGCTCCTCTTCCATCTGTGAGAGGAGGTGTGTGTTAGTACTGTGTGTGTGTGTGTGAGGGACTGCTCGGTGAAAAGCAAATGTGCATATTTGAAATTTAGAGGGCGTCACGGGCCACACATCTTCGCAGACAAGGACCGCAACTCTTGATTGAGGTTGAACGAAGTTTCTTTACGTGCTTTGGAAAAGTGACTTGGCCGCTGTCAGACACTCAGATATGCTGGATTGAGTTTAATTCGCTTTTGGAAATCTCAAATATTATCAGAGCACTTGCGCAGTATTTGCTGAGGGAGCATCATCTAGTTATGATCTACTGCTTTGGCTTCACCAGGACGAGTCAGGAGGATATCGGACGGAGGGCGGCGAACCTCGGCACATACCTGGCTTTGATCCCCCACTCGTGGAGGAGACGCAGAGGTGCAGCGACGGGATCCGACTGCGTAAATCATCAGTTATTTACTACCTGATCAGACCTTTCCCGGGCCATAAAGCACAGAGCGAAAGGTTCATAAAGTCATCAAATGGGTTTATTTTTTTTTGCCTGGATCCAAGAATGAGACACTGGCAACCACTCACGCTTCAAGATTCACTCGTGCTCTTCGCTCCAGTTTGTTTTCCCAGATGACAAATGAATTTGTAAAGATTCACGACCTGTCTTGTGCTATTAAAGGGATGACACGCGCATTCTTGGCTACTTCTGCTTCTCCTCTGTTCTAGATTATTTTCCAAGTCAAACTGAAATTAAAATTCATTTTTTGTCATTTATTCGCAGTGTTTGTTTTGACCCACGTCCCTTCTTTGGTTATATTATAATAGAACTGGGTTTATTGAGATCTTTGTCTTTTTCCTCCTTCCTCTGTGCAGCTTTCAAAAAAACATGTCAAAAAACCTAAAAAGTAACTTTTCTGAACACTGTGACAAGCAGAAATCCCTCATTTAACTGTCACGCACACTTGAAGAAATCTTGAGGGGGGGGGGGGGGGGGGATTTGAGGCTGACCGCAGAAAAACACGAGCAACGTTGACGTGACAGATCGAAGCTAACTGATGTTGTCACTGGCCTCCACCGCCCCGGACAAAGTGGTGTGTGTGACTGTGATTGTATTTGTATTCGTGTGTGTGTGTGAGAGCAGTAAGGCCCATTAGTGAGCAGTAATGGGAGGGGATATTGGTGGTGTATAGGTGTAATTACCTCGAGCCAACATGGAGCTCAGGCCGCGTGGCGCCTCCAACACAAATATGAACTGCAGAACATAGATACCACTTTGTCCTCCTTCACCGCATGACCTGGGGGAGAAAGTTCAACAGTGCCTGTAGTTCTGCGAGTGTGTGTGTGATTGTATGTGTGTGGGTAGGAGAAGAGAGCCCTGGGAAATAAAGATCCCAAAGAAAAAGCTTTAAGAGAAGGGCAGGGGAAAAAAGAAGCGTAGGTGTGTTGGACTATGTCTGCGCTGACTGTTATCTGCTGGTTCTGTTTTGACCCAATTCTCTCCGCTTGTCCCGCTCATCCATGATAATACGCAGAGCTTCTTCAGAATCCTCCATTCCCATCATCCGTCTGTCCGTCGATCCGCGTGTCTTTGGCGCTCCGCATCCACCCCCCTACCTCCAATCTTTTCTTCCCCTTCTACGATCCATCAATCTATCTCCACCTCCTCCCTGACACAGAGGTTGGACATATCACATATTATATTTGCTTTATGAGAACATCTGTTTAGCTTACTGGCTCAACCCTTGGCCTTGAAAAGCCTCCAATAAAGCCTTAACTCAGCCTCCATGTGGAGCACCAGCCCCGTGTTGACTGGAGGAACGGTGCAGGCGGTAAGTGGTTGCAGCTCGGTGACTGTTAAACTCGGCGGTACGAGGCCGCTGTAACTGAGACAAACTAATGAGGCCTTTCGAGTGATGTAACGTGGCATGTGGAGGACCCGCTGGACGTCCTTGGAAACAGGGGCTGCAAACAGCTAATTGCATTTTCGAGAGCGCAACTTACACGGTCGTCCGCCTCGTGCTCGTCTGACTGAGCGGATTCCTTTCAGCATCAATCACTGCAGCAGCTGTCTACAGCAGCCGCATGATGCTTCTTCCAAAACATCCATTTTTCACTTCTAATCTATTTTACTTTCAACTTTCAGCTAACATTGGTTGTGTATTGTCCAATGCTTCAGGGAGCACAGCACACTGTGACTGAACGGATCCAGACATTGACGGAGGAACGTCTACAGTGTTGCTTTCACATCTTAGCCAGTGTAAAGAAAGGTGCTGCTTTAATTAAAGGGCACCTCCACCAATTTTACACATCATGTCTGGTCAGGTCTTCAGGAGTATTTCGGCATGGGTAGAAACAGTTGTATTAATCCTTATGTGTCTCTAGAGGAAGCTGCATGAAATCTGATAAAAAAAAATGCCTCAAGTGATGTCACTCGAGGTGCAATTGGCTGGGGCTGAAGACACCAGACTTCTGTAGGCTAGGGACTCAAGGCTACTCTAGCAACTGCTGGTATAATGCATCCAAATCCCCGAAAAAATGGACTGTGGTTGAGCTGCACTGAGGGGAATGTAGGCAAGAGGTTTGACAGTGAAGAAGAATATTAAAAAGACAATATCTCTGGTTCTGCTGCATCAATTAAGATATTTTTTAAACTGTCCATCATGAGACTATATTTTAGAGCTGTCATGGTAAATTGGTGGAATCAAGGCAGGTATTGATAGAACTGTTGTCAGTACATTAGTAGATTGTTGCCTACTCCTAGTGTCTATGTGATAAAAAACCTTGTTGTCAGATGTTCTGTTTCTTTAATGTATATGACCCCATTGTCTGTATAATAATTAATAAGGTCTCAAAAGGAAAAGCACCTCCTCAGGATACGAGATGTGTGAGACATGAGATAAGCCAGATTCACTCACCACGTTCAACAGGTGAAAACCTTCAAAATGCTCTGCCTCTATCTAGAAGAACTACTTTAAAAATCATTTATTCTTTGGTCCAATTTGCAGCAAATTTCAGTGTATGTTGCTTACATTTTGCTACCTAATTATTAACCGTTGAACAGACTTTGTATCAAACCTGTGTGCTCTTATAGCATCTTACTAATTAACTAATTAACTTACTAATATTAACAATGGTATCAGGTATGCTTACAAAAGACATGTGATGCATAATGATGTGTGACCTCACTGAGGTACAAGGTACCTATCCTTGGCTCTGAGATAGTGCTAGATTGTAGCACAGCCAACCTGTTACCATAAAGGTTCCCGGTTCCTGGAACAGCTGAGTAAGTTCTAAGCAAAGTCGATGAGCAATGCTCCTTCCTCAATCAGCTGAAAGCTCCACCTGCAAGAAAGACATTTGTGTTTTGCATTGACGCATGTAGTTGCGCTGGCCTATTACCAGGTGTGAAATTGTGTAACTGTAAATCAGGGCGATGCTGAGAACGAACATGTGCACTTAGTCTGTGTTCTCTCGGGAAATTAAGGTTAAAAAAAAAACAACAACAGCCGGTGGATGGAGGAAGAAGAAGGAGGCGGGGCGGGGGCAGAGGGCCGTCCAGAGATCTGTAGAGTGTGGTGATGTCATGTTGGTGGTTTGGGACGGTTTTATCACACATGGTTTCTATATCAGTAGGCCGCTGCTTGGCTGCGTGCATCAGAGTGGACTGGACAGGCCTCAAGATCCTGCAGGGATCACATCTGCAGATACAAGCTGACCACTGGCCAAACTGGAGATTTGGCCTCCGGCTGTGGTGGTCAGACTAGCGGTGTCCAAGACTGTGTGTGTGTGTGCATGCATGCGCGCGTGTGTGTGTGAGCATATTTATTTGTATTTTAGCTGCAAATGGTTTTTTTTGACAGGTTGTCACACCACTTCCAATAAAATCTGTCTAACCATGCTGATGGTTTTTGACTGCTTAAGGCAACAGAACAAGCTGTTCATCACTGACATATGAGTTGCTATGCCTGTTAGCAAACATCTTCCTACTTACACATCCTGCAGGCAGTGAGTAACTTTAGCATTTATTTGGACTTCTGTTTCTGTCGACAAATGTGAGTCCATTTTTCACACTCATTTTCAGAGCTTAAACTGAAAACAACTGCCCGCTGCTGGAAACTTGAAAGATGAGACTGAACCAAAGAAACAAAGTTGCAATGAGCTACTCATAGACTCATTGTTCATGTAAAAACATCAATTATTGCAGCTTTAATATGATGCATAATTAATGCTATGCATATATAAAGTATTATCAAGCCATTTTTGGCCGCATGAGCTGCCTACATCACTTTGTTGTTTGTTAATATTTTTATTTAGGTTTTGTTATTTTTACTTTTTTCCTCACATTTTCTTTCTAGTACATCACTGACTCAGTCACTATGAAGAAAAAAGACACTTGTGAATTCTGAGTCTCACCTGCATACCTCTGTCGAGCACTGAGAGACAGAGGGATGGACAAGGCAGTTCTCACTCAACCCTGTCACATGACCTCCGTTCCTCCTCTGCCTGTTGTTGTCATCACATCATGTCATCGCTCAGTTTGAACATACTGTTGACTTTACGCGCATGTTTGTGGGCCTGTGGCTCACTTTCACAAAGGCCTGCCTCCAAAAGCGGAGGTTATTTCATGGCATGTGAGATTCTGGAAAAAAAAAAAAAAAACGGCAGTGGTGATGATATAACCTCAAAAACAGAGGTGCGGATATATGAGGTGAGTCAGATGGATGGAAGGGCGACAAGAATTTGTGCTACTAATATGACTGAGAAGTACATTTTAACATAAGTTTGATAAATATGGTAAATATACAGAAGTTGAGTTTAATTTCTGGCGCAAACTGAAAAACTTATTCCAACTATTTTGTTTGTCTCTTTAAAATTCAGGACCTAGTTTTTGTACTCACAGATGCAGAATAATTAATCGAGGCCTCTAAAATGGCCAACACAGCACTCTGCCACAAACAGGTCACACAAGGACAGAGGTTGTTTTGGGTGAGCTGTTCCACCAACTGGTAAATTTCAAGGCCACATCCCAAACTTTTGCAAAAACATGGGTGTGCATATGAATGGGCTTTTCACTTATTCTTGCATCAAAACCAGGGCTGGTTCATTTTCGAGCCCGCGGAGGGAAAGGTTAGCAAAACCAGCTGACCCTCTGTTCCCTTGGCTACCAGTGTTTACATAAGCAACGTGCTCATATGTTCATGTATGTGCAATCACGGGGACCGCAAACCTCCCCGGCCCGGCTTTATCTGCGGTAGAACAAATCAATCTTGTGTATGCATGTGTGTGTGTGCGTTCATGAGTGTTTGAATATGCAACTGTAGCAGTCATTTCCCTCAAGCTTTTGAATTATGGATTATTGTATTAGTAAGCTGAACTATCATGAAGTCAGGCCGAGCATGCCGCGTGGAATAAATTGGCTTGAACCCAAGAAAGCTGCGCTCTTACTCGGGATAAAGTATCGAAAGCAAGTGGAAGCAAATTAAAACAGTTACGCCTTTTAGTACAACAGCATGTTCATGACAGAGGCAGATGAACAAGCAAGTCATTTTTCTTCCTGCCTCCTCAGCTCTTTATTTGTCAGGCATCAACATGTGTAATGTTATTTAGCCTCCTTTGCCTTTGACAGTTGAACTTTGCATTACTGGCTGCTTCTCAATTACTTGAGTATTAAAACAAGAAAAGAGACGTTTAAATTGTGCTGCTGTTTCTTTTCCATGTTAGAAAGGGATTTCTGTGTGAGTACCAATGAATGCCATCACATGAATTACTTTATTACAAACTATTTTGAGCTGTATACAACGCATGAATTGTGCTATAAAATAAAACCCATAATTGTAGTTATCATTATGACCTTATGTATATGTTTTTAATCAAAAATGACGAAATGAGCTATAATCAAAGTTAGAGCTTGAAGAGAAAACATCTTTTATTAGGTCTGTCACCACCTTCGCATTTCCTTTTTTTTTTTTTTTTGTCAATGGCAATGTCTTTGGCAATGTCAAACAGCAAACAGAAAATAACTTCTACATTTTGAATGATTTGTTCTTTATCAGAGATGTTATTAGGATTTGCCAAACAATACAGACACAATCTTGAAATCCTTGTACTTTCAAATTATTTCTTGAATGAACCTGCTCTGTTAGGGTCAGGGTAACCCTAATAAAATGAAAAGTACAGTCTGGCCACAAGTTACTAATTAGGCAATAATTTTGTGATTTTGGAGCTTTCTTCGAACAGCAGAACAGCAGGAGTAACAGATAAAAAGACATGAGAGGTAACACCCCCAGAGGTTGACTTCTTATAATTTGTTAACATTCAGTGTTGTTAATGTGGGAAGAGAACAAACTCCATATTGCAACCAAAACTCCATGGAGTATTTTGATCATGAGAAACTACCATGTAGTTGCTAAGATTCAAAAATGACTGATGGTCATATATTTTTAACATGATCAAATACAGTAGTTTTATGGGTGACCCACTCAAAACACAGAGTAGGCCAGTCTATAATCCTGCAGTTGAAATGAACATGACAAGTCACAGAAATTGAAGCTGCAATGTTTTTGCACAATGCCAGTAATTTAGTCAATTACTGAATGTATAAAATTCAAGTTAAGTGCTGAGTGCGACTCTGCATCTGTGTGACAGATAAATCCCTGCTTTGTATCAATGGGTTGACATTATTCTTCCTATCAATGGTGCATCTGGTCTGTTCTGACCACGAGCTGCTCGCTAATCACCGTCGGTCCGGTGGCCTGTTTTCTTTCTCCAAACGTTGCTGTGTTCCTCTCTGTTGTCATAGAGAGAGCGGGAGGTAGGTGGAGAAATGGTTCCCACATGTTTGAATATTACTCTGTTCATTAGCTCTCTGTGTGCGAGAGAGTCTGTGAGTGTGTGTGTGTGTGTGTGTGTGTGTGTGTGTGTGTGTCAGGGAGGGCTCTGATTAATTGGTCCTATCCACTAAAGCTCTGGAAACACCAGGGTTTTTGGACCAGGCCACTAATTGTCATAATCCACCTTTGTTTGTTTCTACTGCTCAACCAGACCTCACCAGCTGAGTGAGTGTGTGTGTGTGTGTCACCTACACTCTGGACAACACATGACTTGGCACCAACGTCTCTTCCTCCTCTGCCCCTTTCTCTGTCTAGACTGCAGCGAAGAGAAGGAGAGGTAAAACGAGAAGCAGAGTGAAAGGAAGAAGGACACGGAGAGAAGAAAATCACAGAGAAAATATGCTCTCTGCTCAGCCTCGTTGTGGCCAGACTATAGTTGCCAAATGGATCCCAGTGGATGCTCCATGCGCTGTAGATGGTTTAAACTGGTGTGTGCTGCTCGCTGAAGCTCTTTAAAGCCTTTCAGCATCTTAAGATTTGCTGATTTTGCATGGCGTAGGGCCCGTCCCGATGACTTCCACCCCCGCAATGAAGTAGCCTGCCGCGTCCAACAATAGCGTCAAAGCCTGCTGAGGTGTGTCTTTGAGCAAGACACTGAACCTTCTGCTGCTTCTGGCTGTACATGCACCTTCCTGTTTGAGTGCGCGCCTGCCTATTCCTGCCTCTTTGTAGTGCAGAAAATATCAGTTTCATCAGGTCTGAAGCAGCATGACAATCTTATAGTTTTGCAACAGTTGACACAGCAGTTCTGTCAAGCTTTAGATTTCTCCATTTGCCACATAGTTTGATGACTTTTGCCTATTTTATCACCTTTCCAAAACCACAGGAATGCAAGCAGAAGTGTAAGAAACTGATTAAAAAATGTGTTTATCTGCTCTAACGTAAGCTGCTGACGCATGACTAACTGGCTCTTAGCCTACACTAGTAACCTTGCTCTACTTCCAAGGCCATGAGTTTGCATATCATGAGCTAACCACAGACAAAGCTCTGTTCAAGATTAACAAATCCATTGTGTAGAAACAGGTGTAACACCAGCCTAAGATGCTATACATCACAATTTTGGGTGTCATCAACGACTCTGTCCTGCTGGATTTGGCTGTACTTGCACCTGAGAGCTAATTGATTTGTCTTCATCCTCAAATCCTTTTGCCATGTAAAAAATCTGACATTGAAGCATCAAATATTTGTCTCGCTTGTCCGAGAAACTTATGTTCCTATAGTAAACATCTTATGGGGAATATGCTCATTAACTGTCTGATATTATTTTTCTTCTCATAATATTACTTTAAATGATTTCATATTGCAATACATGATCAATTCTCCTTTTTTTAATTTTCATGTCTTATAGTTGGATCCTGAACTGATGAAAGTCCACTTTCATGTGGGACCTCATTTGGCCTAATTCTTTATTTATTTTCATCAATGCACAGCACTGAATTACCTTAATATCATGTTGTCATATGCATATTTAAGACCAGTCTGTAGGTTTATAATTTTCATACAAGACAGCTGGAAAGTAAGCAAAATCAATGCGAATCTGTTATTGCTTTAAACTGAATATGTGCCAGGCAGGATTGGCAAGGAACGAACAAGAGACAATATTCTAAGTGTGATTGCACATTAAAGTAGTTGTGGGAGTAAAAACTGTTTCACTGGATGAGTTAGATCTGGGTGGGCAACGGAAAAGGACTCAACCCAAGAGTTTATTCCTCCCTGTGAAGCCATTCTGCGTCCAAGAAATGTTTCCGTAGCTAAGATTTCAGACTGCAAATAAATACAAAATAAATAATGCTGATGCAACGGGGATTAGTCAGACGCACACAGTGAGTGGTGACAGATTGTTCATCTGTGTATTCTTTATTAGTCATAGGATCTCCCCTTTGCTTTGTTGTGTGTCAGCCAGGCGGGGGGATCTCACCGAGTCTCCACCAGCCCTGCAAACACAGCAGCGAGCCAGGGTTCGACCGTGATAAATGCTGCCTCTCCTCCCCTGATCCTGATAGATAGGACCTCCTCTTAGAAAGAGGGAGAAATCCCGACTAGAGGCGTCCTCTCCGTCTCGCCGTGCTCCATCTTCTCCCGTGTTGTTGTCACCTCTCGCCTCCGTACCCACACACACACACACACACAGGAGAAGCAAACATCTGTCCCAGCGGTGGACATGTGCTTGTTTTGGGACCGTGCCACGGCCGTCCTGAGAGGGGAAACAAATACGTCTCCAGAAAACACTAAATTAAGTGAGTCTGTTCTAAATGTCTGCTGCAGGAAGTTGTTGTCTGTAGCAACGGTTGAGTAAGCGTGTACTCTTTATTTGATATATGATGCAAAGATACTGTGTTGTTGATCTAACAGGAGCTGCAGGTGAAAGTTGAGAAAACAGTTACCATAACAATGTGTTTAGATAGCACCATATGTTCAGGTGTTATTAATCTGCACCTCAATCAGATCAGCATTGAAATCAAAGTAATAGACAGTCAGGCTGATTGGTTGATGATAATGATTTTCAGAAGATACTTGAATGAATAAGAGTCTTCAAAAGGATTTTAAATGAGTCACAATATCATGTTGTTTTATCTATGTGGTAAATACCATATCCGTCTAAAAGGTTTCTAATATGGCCAGATGCCATTTTAAAGTTGTTTACAATTACATTAGATTCAATATATATGGCAGTTTATGTCAAATTGACTACACCTATTCACCAAAATTCAACAACATGTGTAAAATATTCATCAAAATAGTCATCAAAATATTCATTGTGTCAAATTTGGTAAAGACTGAAAAAAAATGCATTGAGCAACATGTTATATAGTATCAGATCCTAAACCAGGGTATTGGATAAATAAACATTTTGACCTGATGGTGGAGCCAGATGAAGAGTTCACCAACCAGTTTATCCTGGGGGGGACATGAATTTCACAGCAGTCCATCAAATAGTTGTTGAAATGTTTCAGTCAAAGCCAAAAGTGTCAATCTCATGGCAGTGCTAGAGGAAATGTCAAGGGATCAATAAAGGTCGGTAGAATCAATACTCTGGTGACCAATGATATCTTTCCTAGGAGACATGAATTTCCTTCCCTAGTGCCAGACCATGCTAGAGCTAGCATGGCTAAAAATGTTACCTTGCACAAAAGAATGATGGAAGTTCTTGCATACGGAGGGCCTACTGATATCTGTTTCCCAAATTAAGGATTCCAGGAAATAGAATTACTTCTATAACTGGCCACATGGTGGCACTAGTCACACCAAAAGCTAATCCAGTCTTCTCTGCCTCTTGACCTAACTTCTCTCCACATGTCACTGAGACACGTCAAGTAGTGTCAAGCAGAGATTTCTCGATAAGGAACAGGCAAGCGGGACTGAAAACATGACCTCCTTGGCGGAGGTAGCAAACAAGCAGTCACAATGGTCAGCATCACTTCCTCCAGTTTATTGAGCTCTGCTGTGGTCAGCCCCCCGCTCTCCCTCTCCTTGACCTCTGACCCTGCTGAGTAACAGCCGGCCTGCCTCCCGTCCCTCCGCCACCTCGTAAACATTGACAACAGCTCATAACTAGCAACTAATCGCTGGCCTGCGCTGGCGTGGACGGCAGGCCGGGAAGCTCTAATTAAAACTTTCCCATGAGCAGCCGACCGGATGAGGCACCTGTTAACGATGACATGATGTCACTCTGTTACCACGGCTACTGGTCCAATTAGTAAACAGAAGTGTTTTCCTAGTCTGTTTTTTTTTTTTTTTTTTTTTTTCATTGAGGGCCACCAAACAAGACTTTCTGGTTTTTCGCTGCTCCTGTATTTTTCTCCAGCAGATGTTTTTGATGGCGAGCAGGAACAACTTTCACCTCTCTCAGGGCCGGTTTCAGTTTCAGACACTGCTTTTAATCAAAGTGACATGAAAACCTATTGAGGGATTTCGAGCGAATAAAGGAAGAAAACTAGTCGCTACTGCCATCTTTGCAGAGGAATCCCCGCTGACCTTGATGCAGTCTGGTTCACAGTCTGGAAGTGTCCCCGTTTAATTTGGGCAGCCGTCGGTGTCATTTGATACCCCGGCTGAGTTAACTTTAAAAGACCTCTCCTTTTACTGCCCTGGAGGTTACTCTAAGAAAACACTGCTCCGAAACTCCAAAAAGCAACTAAATGGCCAGCCACCGCTCACACGCACTCGTCTAACGCCGGCCATGAAGGTTCACTAGCAGTTCACTGCCTCCTATCCGCAGATCGAGTGTTAAATAAGGCATTATAATCTCAACTCTGGACCTTTAGTGAGCCTCTTAAACTACCCTCAAACCCCTGACCACCCTTTCCCCCAAACCCCCAGCCCCACTCCTCTGGGTGAGCCCAATAAAACACACCTCCATTTTGCACAATAATCAGCCGTTTTAATCATGCATATTAGTCCTCCAATAACTTTAAACGTCATCTAATCCCCCTAAAAGAGGCTGTGAGAGAAAGCCGGCCCTCATGCCTAATTTTACCCCAGTGGTTTTTAGTCGGGCGCCTGGTCTAATTCAAACTTTACGTGGCCCCAATGCGCCTGAGAACAATGCGGGGGCCTTCGGGGAGCAACTACAGTGACAAATGAGCCCAAATGGGCCTGTTGGTCTGTGACTGTCGCTGGAGTTAAAGTGGCTAATCTCTCATAGTTTTAATGTGTTTCAGTGTTTGTGTGTGGTTCGGGACTCATGCACGCTTGTGCATCTACAATTGAATCTAAACCCCTGAAGTGAATTTGATTTTTTTTTCTTTCTCTTGCTTGACCTTTTATGGAACTTAGTTTAAATTGCTGATAAAAATAAATGGTTTTGGTGTGTGAGCTTGTGCGTTCAGAGGCGTACAGTGGTGGCTATTATCGAAGCGGAGATGCGTATATCCTGCCTCTGAGTGAATGTAAAGCAGATCCAAATGACTGCAGCATTACACAATAAAAAGCTTCTGGTCAAAAACAAATGAGAAACTTTGACTTCCATACATTATCTTTAAGACAGATGGAACAGAAGCAAACAATTATTCAGCCGACAAACTGCAGAAACTGGGACTTCTTCAAGCATCTGTTAGAAAGCAAGCGCCTGTGTTCATACATATGTGAGTGTGTGGTGTGTAAGCTCGCAGCTGGTCACATGCGTGCATCTGAATACATGCTCATTGGTTCCCTTCACCTGCACAGCTCCGCTCTTCTTTTCAATGTCTTCCAGTTCTGTTTCATGCAAATAAGCGCAGGAGACGTGTCTCTTGAACGCTCTCCCCAGAGGTTGATGTATTGCCTGCGAGTGATTTAACCGGCGCTATCTCCCATACCAGGGCGCTGATGTAGCCCCAGGAGCCTCGGCTCAGGAAGCACTTTGGGTATGGGCACAAATCACACACACACACATGCACATGTGCATAAATGTACAAGTGTAAACAAACTTTAACTAGTGGGTAAACATAGATAAAGATGTAACATGAAGCAATTTAGTTTCTGGTTTTAGCATAATCACTAATGAACAACCCCCGTCAACTTATTAAGATTTCAAGCTTATTATTTGTTACACTGTTCTGATCTGACTACAAACCTTTATCATTGGTTTACAAGTAACTTTATTTTTTTTTTAATGGTTTGTTCTTCATCTTGGATATTATCAAGGGCTCATATCCTGACCCAACATATTTTATATGTTGAAATTAAAGCAATTAAAGTAATACTTTTATGTGGACAGTGGATTAGATAAAATGCATAATGTGAAAATGGTCCCGTCAACTTATTTTAGCATCTTTCAGCTCGTTGTTTTGGTTTTTTGAGCTCGCTCACTTTGTGTTTTGATCCACTCTCACAGCTCTTGTTAGCAGTGTTTTCAACAGTTGGCAGCTGTGTTCAGGCCCCAGAGTTAGATGCTAAACACAGTGGAGCCTTTAGCAGCAAAAGAACAAGACATTTCCCTCAGGAGTTGGTAGAGACCAAAATGAATATAGAGCATTTTTTTGAGTGAATGGAAACACAACTCAAAATGAGGTCTAATGTTACTATGGACCTGCGGTTTCTGTGCAGCTGTTTGTTACAATATGTCAGTGTTGTGTTTACAACTGGTTGTTTATGTGTGTGATATGTTTTCTGTTGCTGAGAGAAAAAGCAGGTTACATTATTCATAAATACAACTATATTTATTTTTTGTAATGTTGAATATATTGACATTATAACATAAAATATTTGCTAACAGTGAGAAAATGGCAACTTTTTCTGCAGTTGTGACTTTCTCTCTCTCTCTCTCTCACACACACACACACACACACACATGCACGCACACACACAGGTACAAAAACACTGTTTTGCTCCGTCCACGGCCGACCACTGAGCGCTCCCGCTGCGTCCACGCTGATGTATTTCATTTGCACTCACTTTCACATACATCCCTCACTAAATAACTACGCTTCCTCCCTGATCCTCTTTCCATCTCACCTCCTCTCTTTTCCCAAGGAAATAATTAAAAAAGCCCTGCTGCTCTCTCTGATATTCCCCTGCTGACCCACTGCGCTGAGGCCAAGCGTGGAAGCTTTTGTTTTATGTGCTTGTAAGGTCTTGGCATTAAGAGGAAGCGCCGGGCTTGCCAGGGACATATATCTGTCTCTCTTAAACTGAATCTACACCGCACACACACACACACACACACACACACACATGCTGTACAGTGGTGGCCATTGTAACAGCCACAGCTCATGCATTAATCATGCATCCATGCTGGATTATTGCTGTGTACAGAAACACAAGTATAATGGAGCATAAATAGTCTCTGCTCTCAAGCAGTTTGTTACTTGTACTATCCTGAAAGCTGATAACTGAACATTACACTAACAATGATATTTATTTTGAGAGAGCCGTATGATGATACTCGACAGTTTTGCAAAACTCTTAAAACTGCCTTGCAACATATTGAACCCATTTCTTCTTTTATTTACACTAAACATTAGATATACAATCATCCAATATGAATTTATTTCCTACGATTTGAGACTGCATCAAAAACTATTTTCACAGAGTTCAAAGACAAAATAAGTTCAGAAAAAAATCACTTTCAGAGCATGTTTTGTTTGATTTCTTTTTCATTTATTTCATTTCGTTTATTTTTCATTTCATTTATCTATTTCTTAAAAACTTTTAAAAAGCATAATTTGCTTATTAGCACAGCACAAAGTCCAGCTGAGGCTGATGGGAAAGTTGTGCAGATATTTAATCTTACATCAAAGTGTTGGACATATTTAAATGAAAAGTCATGGATCCTCTGGGCATCATGAATATCTGTATCAAATTCCATGGCAGTAGCTGTTGAGTTAAAGCTCTGAAGCGCCGGTGAAATTAGCATATTTAACCATGTTGGCAGTGTGACGCAGGAGTGGCTTTAAGTTCCTCCGCATGTTTCAAGACTTTTGTTTTTACTGCGGCGTTGGTTCACCATGTCGTAAGACCGTTCTTAATCCAATAAACTTGTTGGCAAGTCTCCCTGGATGCTCAGCTTCTGTTGGAAACGAGCGCTCTTCCGATGATGTGTCTCTTGCAGGATGAATGCGGGGCCACACACATACATCAGTGCTGTCACAGCTTCTTCTCAGTTACCCGGCCTGAGCAGCATTCGCCCGTGAGTCCGGGCCGTCTCCTCCCAGGCACTCAGATCTGCGGGATGAGCTCATACTCGGCCAGACCAAAGTACTTAAACATGTTCTTATAAAAAGATAAGTATTCTCTGGAGCCTTCGGAGCCAGACTGACAGTATACTGTGCTTGCGCTGCTTATAGGGACCACAGTCCGTCCACATGCGAGGCTTTAGGCAAAGATAATCGATATGTCAGATGCGGCTTGTATTTTTTCTTCTGCTTTCTTTTCTGATAAATTCAAGATTTTGCCATTAAGCATGCATTTTCTTCATAAAACGACAGCTTTCTCTTTTCAGCATTTCTTCCATGCTCTCTGAAATGAAATACACCTGGTTAAAATCGATCATCCTCCCTATATACTCCTTGTTGCTTGTAACATTGTTTACCAATGTGCACATTTCTGCTATTGTGTTCTCTTCCTATTCACCTTAACCTAGGAATAGTTCTCATCTATCTTTTGAGCAGACAATTGGTGGCAATGAAGGTGGAAAACTTCAGTAACTGATTTTATTTTTTGCATTTTTTTTTGCCACTTGGAGGTAGCAGAACAAGCTGTACACAATATTAACAACTCATAGTTGGCTAGTTACCGTTGGCTTCAGTCAAAATTGATGCTAATGTTGTGTCTGTTGTATGAGCAACATTAACATTCATTTTGATTTTCTGGCCACATGTCAAACGATAAGTACATGATTCACTTTGTTTTCAATCATCATCATTTGGTCTCAATCATCATCATTAAATGTTTGACTTCCTTTACCAGATAGTCACCCACTTTTTCTGTAGGCTGATGAGAATTTTCTGCTACACAAAGTTGTGTTTATTTTGATAATTTCATCTATTTCATCTATTTACTCGCTTTTGCTTTTTGCTTGTGAATTACTGCATAATTTACCTCATCGGGCCCTGAGTCTTTGTTTGAAGTGGCCACCTCACATTTGCACATGCATATGCAACCTGTGGCAAGGGGAAATAAGCAGAAAAGGGCTTAATCTGAGGGGTTACAGGTCAAGAAGGTTGGGGATCAACGAATTACAATGTAATGCAGATCTGACATCTGCAGTATCTAATGATAATTCTGTCCAGATTTGTCACTATAGAAGCAACACTATTGACATTAGACATAGTAATTTCGTCCATTAATGTAGTGAAAATACAGGTGAAATCAGCTTTGATTGCAGTTTTTACCTGAGTAAATAAAGTATTACAACTACATTACCCTAGAAAATAATAGGAGGAGGCAACTGTTTGGAATTTGCAGGTGACAGCAATCTGCACACATTGTTCTCATGTTCACTGCTCAGTCCAGTCTAAAATAATGCAAGACAGGAAAACACAACATTTCATCTGCATCTGTTAAGGCAAAAATTTATATTTTGCTCTGAAAATCTTCCTCTTTCCTGTTGCACTCTGTTTGCAGGTTTAAAGAAAAAGACAATTGTAATTTTACAGACAAACATTTGTCTTTTGCAGCTTTGTTGATTTTAACAAAACTACCAAAACATTTCAAAGGCAGAATTGATTCTTCTCTCTTTCCAACAGGTTAAGTGCCCTTGGCTACACATCACAACACAGACTCAGTGTTCCTGCTCGCTCAGCCATAAGGCCTCTGTGGCGTTTTATAAGAGTGTTGAATCCAAGCCAAGACTGTTCTTCTGGGACTTCTTCTACTCTGAAGGTCCCGTCATGGTTGCTCTCCAACACTGGCTCTTCATTAACAGGGGCATTCAGTAGGACACACACATACACACACACACATATCCCTTAAGCACATACTCTGTTACAAACATGCAAGAACCCAAAGTCAGACTCAGCTTTAGGGAAATGCAAATTCTCTCTGTGTGGATTTGTGTGTGGACTTAATGAGAGCCACACAGCCATTGTGCTTCAGGGGTGCAGAGACTTGTTTCTTTTTTTTTTTTTCACTTTGAACTCTAATTTACACCACCGTGAAGACTCATGGGGGATTTACAGATTCAGTGTGTTTGGATCTCTGGAGATCTTGGATTTCAGAGTCAGAGGGCACGTAAACACAGAGAGCCAATCCTTTTCCGAAAGTTTTCTTTTTCATGCCCTCTTTGCTCAGCTTTTTTTTTCATCCCAGTTCACATGATGAAGTAAAGTATTTAAAAAAAACTGGTACAAGCCTGTTTCCATAAATGCACAAGGAAAGAAGTCAACTACAACTCCCAAGCATCATTTCGAGAAGAAGAGCTTCAAATTCAAATTGCGCTTTTGGTTTTTGGGTCAGTTCTGGATGAAACTGGCAACTATGATGCAGCACCTTGTTCCCAACATTACTTTATTTCCTTGTTTTGATTGACTTGATTTTCTTTGGTGAAAACTGAAAGAATGAACAAAAAAGCATATTTCCACTTTTATTCTTAAGTTTTATCTGAAAGGAATGTTGCCTAAAGCTGATGCTTGGAAAACAGTTGGAGGTGATGTTATGATGTCATTTTCTTGAGCTTAAGTCTTCTTTGCTTAATGCTTTCTTGTTATCAAAACCATGCACAAACCATGACAGGAAACAGCAAAGCACTAACTATTATGGATGGACAGATTATTTTTCTTGGTCAAAAGATTGTAGCTACAACCAAGTTCTTTGCTCTGTGTGGCAGTAAAGTTCTGCCCAAAGCAAATTTTCGCCTCTACTTCTATGCTTTTGCAGGCCTTTAATTGTTCCTCTGCTGTGGCTTGAGTACATAGTTGGCTCCGTCATTCAGAAATAATAAGATAGCGGTGCCAAGCCTGCGGTCGGCTCCCCCCCGATCAGGAGTGACCCAGTGACAGCAGAGTCGGGTCCCGGATCTGATGCTTCAATCCAAGATGGCAGCACGCCAGTGAAACATGTTCTACTGCCCGAGTCGCTTTGTGAACCATTTCAGTGTGTAATTATGACAGTGAATCATAAAATCCCCAAAGATAAATCACATCGATTTATTACAGACAAATGTTGAAAATTACTAACTGACTGATTTAAGATTTTTACGGACATTTGATTTGGACCAACAAGACTTTCCTGAGGTGCAGAGTCAGTAACATCAGCCACCACAGGATGTAGCTAACCTGGATGATGACACACTTGGATGAGAATAAAAGAGAATTTCACTCTCATAAGAGCAAGTGATCAGTGACGGATGAAACTTGAGAGACATTTGACCCTTCAAAATAAGAGTATCGTGGTTGATAAAAACAGACTCAAGAAAAATTGTGATCCAATATTGAAGAAACAAACCACACTGAGAGGGAGATTTATTTTATGCTACTTTGTCATTGATACACTGATAATACTTTTTTTTTGCTTGTTTATATAAATAAGTCAAGGATCTACAGAGGAACAGATATGCCATTTTTTTCTGATGGGGTAAATGAGGCTGTTAGAAAGAAAGAAGGCTGATCTTTGTGTGATGACCTTTCAGGCTTTACAAAGTGTAGGAGAATCAGATATTGAACTATTAGCTGAAGAAGAGCTAAAGTTGTGCAAGAAATGAGGATAATTCTTTCTAAAGTAAAAGAGCTTAAATGTGCTTTACATTCTGTCCCTAGTGGGATCAGCTTATGGTTATGGTTTATGTGTATGAATCATTTGAGTGATGGCACAATGGAAGAAGTTCCAGCTATGTTTAATCTAAACTCTTTCAAATGTAACCAAAGACCTGACAACCAAAATGCAGTTGTAGCTGTTACATCTATTAAAATATGTAATTTATCTGTCAGTTTATACTTTTTCATTTCATCTGATTAATGGTATTAATGTTGGCTTATTAACTGACCCCTGGCCTCCTGTATTTTTGCACCAGTGGCCCTGGGGCAAAGCAAGATGAGTATCACTGTAGAGGCATTATTTAACAAATGTTCTTTTAAATAATATGGAAATAACATGGTAATTGTGTCCTTTGGTGATGAAAACTCTCAAGTGAGCTTGTGTTCTTGACATTTGGCCACTAATAATTTTGTTCTTCAGTAAAACTCACATGTCATTGCCAGTGTGCCAAGGCGTTAAACATTAAGCAGACATCCTGTTTTCTTGTTGCTGGCTTCACCGTCTTCCTGGCTTGTCCTGTGTGGGAAAGCTGAGTACTTGGATGTATTCCCTGTTATAATTACAAATAAGAGAGCAGAGTGTAAAAATATAAAGGAAGCGACATTTATGAAGGGAGCAATCAACCGTTGTTGACCTGCAACCTGAAAATAAACAGATGTCCACTCAAAGTCCTCTGTTCAAGTGTGAAACAACAGAACAGTAAAGTTGGAACAAATCACAAGAATAGCAATCAGAAATCATCCTCACACTCCCTTAGAAAATTAAATGAGCATTAAATAATCATCGATCTTCACTGACCTCTATCCACAAGCAGTTGGGTGCAGGTGCTGTCAACACAACATCAGCATATCATCGCCATATAGCAAACAGTGGCAAATGTACACATTGAACAATAAGCAACATTATAATAAAGTGGCTGGCAGTAAAACCAAAACAATTAGCTGAAAAATGCTAAACCGCTCCATAAAGCTGAGGGAAAGAATTTTTTTGCGGGGTTCATCACTAGTGTGTGAAGTGTTGTTTCCATATACGAGCCACTGTACAGAACATCAACGCTCAAAATGACCTGCAATAACCGAATCCCCATGCTTTGCCAGGAAGCAGTTCAAAATGTATGTATTGCTTGTTTAAAGGCCCTGATGATAATAAATTGGCATCTCACTATCAGCAATGGTGTCTTGCACGAACACAAAAAAAACAATCTGACCAAGTTGGAACAGTATTGGTTATTTCAGAAAAAAATTATGTGTTGTTGTCTGAGCTTTTCTCACTGTGTTTCAGTGGGCGGGCCTTGTCTGGAAAAAGATGATGTCATGCACTTCCATGCACCAATCAGAATTTAACTCTATTTGAATTGAAATCTGATCAAAGATGTGTTTGTTTTGGTCAAATCTGATCACACCAGACCTACACTTTTTTTTTTTTCTTAACTCTGATTGCTGCTTTTTAGTCATGAATATTCAATGTTATCTAGAAAAACTTGAGATTTGAAACCAAGTTTGTAGATTATTCTTCATGGTGTCAGACATAATAGTTCAAACTTTAGAGTGATGTCTTGAATCAGGCCCATCCTGGGATACCTCACCGCCCTCTAACTCAGGATCTATGCCACACTAAAATAAATATTTTCATCTCTTGTGGCTAGACTGTTCAGTTTGCTGGCCTAAAATAGAAGATGAGAAATATTTTGGATTTATAGTCCCTGTTAACCCACCTTAACTTCATCACCTCCCGGCAGTGGCTCGTAACCCTGGAACATCTGCCTCTGTCTCTGTTTAGAAAAGACAAGTCACATCTCCTGTTGTCCTGTTTCTGTTCAGTGTGTGTGTGCACGTTGGCAGGTTGCTTCACCTACGTGCACGTATGCATGTGTGTATGTGTGTGTGCCAGAATGAGCCATCCTTTGGCCGACACTAAGGCCAGAGGGATGTTGACTCTGTTATTTTATTGATAGCTGCAGCTGGAAGACAAATATTGTTGTCTTGCGGGCCTATTTGCTCAGACTCGGTACGAGAATGTCTGAATCTCTTGCGGTACCTTTCAAATATTAACTAAGAGAGTCGGAGGCCAACTGTCTGACTTCAAGGCTTAAAAAGAAAGATGTGGTTGCATCATCGACCTCAGCTCTCTGTCTTTGCCCTTGTCCTCATATGATGGTTTGCTCAAGACCAGCTCTCAGAGGAAAACTCCCCCTCACACTCTTACGCTGTTAGACAGGGTGATTTTTCATAAAGAGTTGTAATTGTCTTGCTTCTGGCTCATCTGTTTAACCTAGTGTCATACATTTCCTGGAATGTCTCTTTACAGCCTCCAGAACTGAAGTCAGAACTCAAATGTGCAGCTCAGGAAAGCAAAAGCTATGGTTCCTGAACATGGTGGTTTCCTGACACTCCTCAAAAAGCTAGGTAGTGAAAAAGAGAAAATGAATTTCCCCACAAAAATGAAACAAGATAAGAGCCATATTAGTGGCTTCTAAAATTGCTGTGGGGATATTTCATTCTGGAACAAAGTCGTGGGCCAACCAACCAACCGACCAACCAACCAATGAATATTTTTAGTGTTATACTAGTAGAATAGCTAATTTTTTTAACTTATAATTTAACTTGATGAAATATTTTCTGCTGTTAAACACCACTGCAGGCTCTGAGAATATTTAGACATGGTCAGACACCAAAAAGAAAAATGTGTAAACAAATGAGGGGAACATCATTTTCAGTGTTGAGAAAGCAAATTAATAATCACTGAAACTCTTGTTTTTGCTGACTTCTAGCAGTCTCACTTTTACCTTACTGCAGTGATGTACAGGTGTACATAGTACCCTGTGACATCACTGGTGGGTGTGGTTACAGGTGCAACGAAGCACACTTCCAACTACACTCAAACACACCCGGTCAAAGGTGAAACTGGCTTGAAACCTTTAATCACAGAGGGGAGTGAATCATTGCTTTTCAGCCTGCTGTAAAATTACTCTTTAAACTAGTAAATGGGGTGCATTTGTACATTCAGTTGCCAGTTTATTAGGTACACCTGGCTAAAGCCAATGCAGTCTAATACAACAGCTGTGTAATAAATTCTCCCTTCATGAAGTTTGTTAATTTTCAGGTTTTGTTGAAACCCTTTTCGAGAGGTGTTGATTCAACTGTACCAGCATTTGGAAGCTGTGGTTTGTGGTGGACAGTATTGAGTTATACAAGCAGGTGTTTCTATTATTCTGTCCGTCCATGCAAGTCTGTATGGCTCCGGTGCCACAGTGCTAAAATGTTTTAAGGCCCACTTTGAATCCCGCACTCACGGTCAGAAAATGCTCCCTCTGAATGAACATACAGCAGAACACCAAAATCGAGCACAACGGAAACATTAAAATATGTTATGTCTGTATGCATTTTAAGTGCCCTCTCAGCTAATTCTCTAATATCTTACTGGAAAAACATCAACCACTGGCCTCGCCCACTCACTTTTCTCAAGCTCTGAACTTCTTGGCACTGCTGTGTCTCTCCCAACAGGGGCTGCAAAAACAGCATTAGCATACGTGGGAGGGGATTTTTTACCATTACTCAGAATCAGATAGCACACAGTTGACCGTGACATAATTTTATTTATAATGGCTTGAGACCGAGGGCTGTATAAATGTCATATCCTTCTATCTGGGCTATCTACATGTCTGCCCGCAGAGCATGAAGGGAGAAGGCGTGGAGGTGGAATATGCTGGCCCTGGCTGGGCAAGGACTGACCCGCGACTGGTCATAATGTAAATGTAATTATACAGTGGGTAGTTGCAGCCAAGCAATCTGATTGGACAACAATGCGGTCAAGCTATGGTGATAATTCCCATGGAGCACAGCTGACCAAGAAATGCCAATTCAAGACGCAATAGGATCAATGCATCCAACTATCTTCATTTCTACTATCCCTCACCTTCCTTACACTGTGCTTTTCCTCTTCTTCTCTCACCTTCCTTCCTCCGTCCAGGCCGGTGGAGGCACAGTGAAACCTGGGCAGCACATGTGCTCGATAACATCACTCGAGTTACGGATCAGGCCCTGGTCTGTGCCGCTTACGTAAAGCCGTAACAAGGCCCATTTAGACAAACAAAATGAGGTAAGTTCACCAAAGCCATTTTCTATTTATGCGTAATTAGACTCATTTCTTCATAAATGGTTAAGCGAGAGAGAAAAAAGGGAGAGATTGCCTTTTGGATCTCTATGTGGGTTTGGATCTAATTGCAGATTTACAAGTGGTTGATATGTCAAAGGTCCACATTAAAATTAAGTTATTAGAGAAGTAACACTGTTAAGCTGATATTTACTGTCACTCCTCTGAGCACAAATGCACTGTGAAATGCAAAGAAGTTATTTTAGTTTCAGGGCAAAGTCCCAGATCGAGTGAAACAAAAGCAGCATGATGCAATTTCTTGTAAAAGTAGGTCAAGGAAAAGCAGATTAACATTTACTATTATGGGTAATGGCTCAAAAAGAATCAAAAAGTCAACACACACTCAGACAGACACATATTTTTACAGTGTAAGGATGAAAACAAACTGTCTGTATTTTTATCAGAGTGAAGCATTAAAGGATAGATTTCTGTAACTCGCATTGAGCATTCTTTAGTTTTATCAGTCTCTTTGAAAGAATAAATGTGTTTCTGGGACTTACTGTCCGTTTTCTGAGATAAATGAGTCTGCAGTAAAGCCCATTAGAAGCTGAAACTTTCCCAGTCTTGACAAAGTGAAACAGATTCATTTGTCAGCATACAAAAATCTGCAGCTCCCATGAAAACTGACCGGCACAGCAGCGTATCATTGTAACTCAGCAATTCTGTCACATCAATCATTCCCACCAACGCTCTCCTCTAATGTCATTTTTCCAACTTTTCAATTCCAGCCTCTGCTGTCTAAAAAAAAGCATCATTTAGTGTTCGGCACTGATATAATTACAGCCTAAAATAACTGCAGCCCCTTGACTCTTCAATGGACTCATCTGGCCCAAGCGGCAACCTCTTTGTCTAAAAAATGAAGCCAGCACGGAAGCACCAAAAGCTGCAGTTCCACAAACGGCCACTTGAGGCAGGCTCCAAAAGGCAGTCAGTTGCGTTTGACCCCTGTATTAAAATGTCCAACTTTACAGCAGAAGAAAACATGTTTGCAGCCTCATGACGTCAACTGTTAGAGCCAGTGAATTTTTTTTATAACACACTCATTTAAAATCTAAAATTCTGCACTATTATGAGGGCTGTCAGTTTGATTGACAGCTGACTGTCGGCTCCAAACACGGAGCTCATTCAGTCACTGAACTTCAGCTTCAGCCAGTGTTTTTGCCTTCCAGATAATTTTTCATGCAAATACTGGATAAATAAGGCGGAGATAGTTGTATTAACAGACTGTCCAAAAAGTCAGCGCCCTCATTTTTTTCATTTACTTGTAAATATCCAGCTAATGAATTAGCCTCTGGCTAAAGGCCTCCAGCTAGCTGCCGCTGGCTGTGTGGTGTCTTTGTCCGGGACGTGGACGTTCTGATGTTTGTGGAGCTATGGTTAAGCTGGAGTTGGTTATTGAAGCTAAACAGTAACATAAACGTTATTATTTCTACTATGTCCGTGTTTTATACAGTCTATGGTCCATCCCTAACCCAAGAAGGTCTGTGGCTCATGGGAACTGAGGTAAATATATAAATATTAAATGAACAACAATATTACAACAAAATATACCATCCTTATCTAGACATAGAGAGTGAGCCACATGGCTGCTGGGTAAGGTTATTGTCTGAGTTTGGATTTTCGTTTGTAATTTATGTTCTTGCAAATGCAAATATGACTTTTGAATGGGTTTTTTTTTCCTTCTGGAACACAACCCGGAAGTTCCAGTTTTACTTTGGCTCTATATGTTGGGCCATAAAATGCCTTTTGAATACCTGCCAAAGCTTATATGAGGTTTCAACAGTCAGCAATCAAGTGGGTCTGTGCCAAATGGGAGTTTTTCCTTGTCCGACTTCAGAATAGAAGTTGTCATATGCTGGGCAGATTGCGAGGAAAGTGAAAAGATTGTAACTTTGTGATGTTGGATTGTATAAATTACTGCACAGTTCTTGCACTCCAGAAAGTCTTATAGGCAGATGCAAGACCCCAGAAATCATAGTATTGTATGATATAGTATTACTTTGTCCTAAGTACGAAACATCAGCCATAAACTGGGACATAAACGAGTCAGTTTAGGACAGGTACTGACAGCAGGCCTCTCAGTCTGCATTTGTATGAACATTTTCTGAGGTGCACGTCCTCAGCTCCTGTGTGATCCAGCCCTCTGCCTCCAGCTCAGGCTACTGCAGGTTCACACAGGTCACAGGTGGCTGCCTGTTGGGGCAAGCAGCTCCAGATGGATGTCAAAGGACACCTTCCAATTTCACAACTCGCCTCTAAGTCAACACAGCAGCGAGAGGAAGGGCAAAAGTGTCAGCTGGGGGAAGAGGAAACCCCCTTTATTCTTATTGTTTACCTCTTACTTTGGCTGCACTTTGCACAGAAAACATCATCATTTTGTTCTTATCACGCCGAACAACAAAAAGCTGTGTGTGGAGCCATGTTTTTTTTTCATCCAATTTCAGTCTAGACCTTGTTGAATATACTGAAATCTCATGGTACAGCTAGAGAAAGCGCAGACACCAAAAATGGATGTGACACCTTTTTCACATCACTGTCAGCTCACATTGGTTGAGAGCTCATGTTACATCCTGGAACACGTATAAACAGCCATCTAAAGGAAAAGAAAATCAAAATTTGGCCTTTTTTTTCTGTGTCTGTCTCTCCCTGTTTCTCTTCATTGAAAGTTAAATTCAATCTGGGAAATTCCCTCTTTTGACACTCTGACAGCTCTGGTTTGTGTTGTTCAGGATAATCAGCGAATTCTAGAGCCAAACCTGTAATTACAAGGGAAATTAGCAATAGGTAGTAATTTGTGTCTATATACAGCCAGGCATTTGACAGGGAGGGCAGGTTCATTCGTAGCCTTTTTCACAAAAGTTGCAAGAGAAGATTGGCAAGGATGTGGAATGTGCTGTATAATAATCCTCAAACATTTAAATCCCCCTTCATTATGGCAGAACTGAGTATTTTGTACCACAGTTTATATTAGGGTATTAATCTACGATCGAATCCAGGTTAGCAGAGAATGCTTGCAGAGACAGAATTACTTTGCAATGCCATTCCCGCCTCCCTTTCTCTTCTCACTTCCTACCAAATTACGTCATGCAAGTGTGTAAAACATTGTTCATTAATGAAGCCTTTGTTGAGTTCTTGAATAAAACCACCAAACTCTCTCTTTAGATGCACCAAGAATTGCGCTGTGACGCTTGTAATCTTGAAGCCATTTGGCCCAAGGATAGTCCATTGCCCAGAACACAGTTAAAACATTCGGTCCGTGTGGTTTCGAAAGCTCAAACCGTTTTTTGAATGTTGCTGAATCACTACCAGCTGCCGCAGCCAGCATCCTGCCAGGTTAGTCACCCACTGATGTGTTAGCAGCTGGCTGTTAACACAGGCGACTGCTGCACAGGGTTTAGGTTGGTTTAGATGTAGAAATGATAGGAAAATAAATATAAACAGCATCACACATTGCTCTGAAGTAGAAGAAGGGAAAAGTTGATTCACGATTCAGAAATTCGAACAACAAAAAGTAAATGTCAAAAAGGCCACCTCAGTCTAAATGTAAGAAGGAGCACATCCTTTATGTATTCATATCTTTTAATATGTGTTGTATTGTACATAATATTCAGTATTGAGACTTGCTCGATACCAGTTTTCTGATGGAAAGTCGGCTTCGACAACAATTCAGAGACAGTGCAAGCCTTCATCAAAGAAACCTCCAATTTACCTCTAAGATGTAAAGAAATTTCTATATCTGTGATTTAAAGTCATTTACGGGCCCTAAAACCAAAACACTGAGCTGAAAGCCCTCTAGAACTGCTTGGGTGATCACTGTCTGTGGGTCTGTCACTACAAGTGGCACCTTTTACATTTCATATGCTGTAGTCATTTAACATAAGATAAGATAACTTTTATTGATCCCCCTTAGGGGAAATTTACTTGTCACAGCAGCAGTAACAAACAGTAAATAGTAACTCAAAACTAAATACCAGTAAGTGGCTAATTAAAAGATAAGGCAGTAATAAACAAGAAACAATAAGTGGCATAGGATAATAAAGTGACAAGTGAGGTAAAATATTTACACTATGTTACATGTTTTCCTTGTCTTTGGCATCCATAAGTAATAGACATACTATTATTCATAAGAGAATAAAGATGCTATGAATGCTATTGCACAGAAATTTCTATGTTATTGCACTGAAGAGATATTGCATTATTTACAGTGTGCAGCAGAGAAGATGCAGAGAAAATGAGATTTTGATTTTGAATTTGACCCAGTGATTCTATATAAATATTGATTACTGCAGTTTTAAGATGAAATTTGTGAACCACACTGGTGTTTGAGTTTCATAGCAGTTTCTGACTGGGGTTGCAGTGTTATGCAAAGTTTTTGCATTTAAATATGTTATTTAAAACTGAAGTGAAAGTTTACTCATTACTTGAGTAAATTGTATGAATGGAGATAAGTGGAGAAGAAGAGGAGCCAGGAGCATGTTTTCAATAGCAGATAGTGTAGGATCACAGAAACTTCTGCATTCATATTTCAGTATCCACAGTATAACACCATTCTGCCTCGTGGCATTAAGTGTTATTCTGTCTCTAGAAGATTACGAATATTGCTCTCAAAATTTGCAAGAATTGAACGATGACTATGATTCATTTCAAATGTAAAGTTATCATGGCATTCTGATTATGAGCTGCTTTTGAACCTCGTGCCTTTCAGTCTTAATTTCATACTTGCCCTGTGCTGAAGCAATTTTCCAATTTTACGAGGCGTAATCAGCTGAGAAGAGAAATAAAAACAAAGCAATAAAAATACACTGATAACAGAGAGCTTAAAATTGATGCATGTTCTGTCTGCTTGTAAAATGTTATCTGCCTCTTTCTACTTGTTGCGTTTGTTGTCTTGTGTTTAGTTTCGTCCTACCTAAAGGTTGCTATGATATTTGCCTCAGCTTTGGACACCTGCGCAGTGAGTGTGTGTGTGTGTGTGTGTGTGTGTGTGTGTGTGTGTGTGTGTGTGTGTGTGTGTGTGACACAGCTGCTTGGAGGATAACAGCAGCATGTGATGACAGGGTAGCCAGCTCTAATTAGAGAGGTCTTCCAAAAGCTGCAGCGCTGATGTCAGTCACACTGCAGCTGTGGGGGTCATCTATGTACCCACACACACATGCACGCACACACACACACCTACGTTACACACCTGGTCGAGGGTGTGAGATGCGGGGGCTGAGAGGAAGGCTGCTGAAGTGTCAATCACCTGCTGTAGTGGAGGGAGATTACGTGCTGATTCAGGCAAACAGCTGATCGACAGCAGTCATTAGCTCAGACCGGGGCTTCCCCGCTCACCAGCTACTTGGAAACGAGGACAGAAATACACCTGCACACTATGTTTAGGCAATAGGCTTCTGCTTCATTGAGCACAATAGGGAAAGGAGATCATGGAACACTACAATGATCTTATTTAAGTACAGTGTAAGTTCATTAAGCTTTTGAAAAGTGAGCCAAGGACATTAATCAGTGATGTTTCGAGAACTTGTTTCTATTCGGTTTTGACATTTTAATGTTTGGTTCCATCTTCTCATATAAGTCTTACATGCAAGGGTTTGAAATGTTTTGCACTTATTATAATAGTTAAATAAAATTAAAAAAAAAAATACACTCATGGTTTTTCTTGGTAAAAGTAAGACCAGAAGATTGATACCACTCTCATCCCTGTGTGTTAAGTAGGGCATTAGCTCAACTGAGCATAACAAAAATGGGGGAAACAGAAGAAATTAGCTCTCACCAAAGTTCAAAAATAAACTTAAAATCTTTTGTAATTAATGTTTTTCTATTCATATCCAGATTTTACAACGTTAGTGAGCTATGAAGGCATTGGTCAACTTTATGCTAAGCTAAGCTAAGCTAATGACCTCATGACTCTAGCGCCATACTCAACACGCTGATATGACAGCAGTATTGGCCTTGTCATCTAAGTCTGACAAGTGCAGTTTTCCCACAATACTCAACCAGTCAAGAGAATTTTTCAATATGATGGAAAACAAAATTAGGAGAAAGAGCAAGTTTTCATAACACAACAAAGCTAAACTGAAAAACATGAGTACTTAGCATTAGCAGCGATAGCCACCATGACTAGCAAGACAAAAGGATGACCCTACAGACACTGCAGTGGACATTTGGAGGGCGATGTCACAGCTTCCATCTCATTTCTTCCCAGACTGTATTTTATTCTAGCCTCCCACATTGTGCCCATCTTCCTATTCCCACCCACAGAAACCCAGACTCTTGGAACAGAGTCCGCTACCACAGCCAAGTCTCCAAAGACTGACTTCCTCCAAAAACACAGTAATCTTGTCTTAACTGCCAATTTATGGGTTAACAACACGATTCTGGTGTTTGACTAAAGGCCCTTTATCATTCTTCGGCTGACCTCAACATCCCTACGGGGACCTAATGATGACATTATTAACAAGTGCCAAGTATTGCTCCTTGATAATCCCTGAGATCATGGACTGTAAGTGACGAGGGCAGGACTGATGGTGGGCGTGAGAGCGGAGAAAAGAGATGGAGAGAACAAGGCAGAGAGAGGCACTTTCAAATCATGATCAAAATGTGTGCAGCTCAGATATCAGTCTTTGAGATTTGTGCTGCCACTGAGATCGAAGGTAAACAGCAAAGAGGGGAATGTCCAGCCTGAGACCAAAGCTGAGAAGAACGGCTGGTTTCTTCTTCTTTTTCACCTTCTGCTACTACTTTTTACAACGGTTCGTTCGCGCACTTCTAAAAAATATCTGGCTTCTCAGATGCTTTAAACTGTTTGCGAACAGTTTGGTAACTTTGTCTGCCATTTGATGTGGAGCCGGTAACATACAGTGGGATTATCAGGACTGACAGAACAGTGAGACTGAATCAAAACTATAAAGTTGCAGGTCAAAAACACCCCACCCCTGTGTAACGTGTAGGCTGTGGCTTGTTAACATACTGGAAATGACAGTATTAACAGATTGATGTTGGTATAATAATGGTACAATAATAAGATATAATTATGATGTATCTTATCTTAATATTCACCGTCTAAGTTCGTTAGTTCGCATGTTAGCATGATAAGTACCACTGGGGCTGATAGGAATGCCCCTAGCTTTGCAGGTGTTTTGCCATAAACAAAGTCATTGAAATATTTAACCTGACGGATCATCGAAGTTATTACAATTTGTCCTTTGAGACAAGTTGTGAAGACATTTCACTCAAAACTAAATAAAAAGTCAGGGAATCACCGAATACCCTTGCGTCATTATTTATGTCTACATGTCTGTTACAATCTATCCAGTAGGAGTTGAGGTGCCGCAGTTTAGACCAAAGGCTGACAGACCACAGACTGACCAGAGTAGCAATATTGCCATCCCTTGTGCCATGTGGCTCAAAGGTTTGTAATCCAACACATCAACGTACTGTTAAATGTGCCACTAAAAAAACAAATGAACCATGCAAAACAGTGCCTCTTTCTCAACTTGCGCTTTTGTGCATCTGACCTTAGATCCGACGGCCTTGCCAGTCTATAATGCACTGGACTATGACTTCAGTGGCAAGAATGAATGGCAAGCTCTGGGACAGACTGAAAGAATGACGCATCGTGTCTAAACGGCATCATAATCTACGTAACTGCACAGAGCTGCTGGAAAATGATATGACAATGTACAGCTGTGTGTCTCTTTTGATTTGTGCAATGTAATGATTTTTTTTTACTACAAGCAGCAGTAACGTCTAGTCTGGCAACGACTACGTCAGTGAATGTGCTTCTATCATATAAAGCCAACATACTGCTCTGCCAAGAGATATAATTTTCTACAGTAAAAGGTAGTTATCATTTTCAGGAGTTAATTCTTTCAACTACTTCTCCACAATTCAGGCATCATGCCAGAAATAATTTTCCAGTTTTACATATCTGTTTTCTGCACAAAGCTTACAGTTATATTGTGAAGTTCTTATTTTTCAAAAGTTAAAAAAAAAAGTGTGTGTGTGTTTACCACCTATATAGTGTCTGAACATATGGCAGCTCCACCTGAGTCTGTCCTCAGAACACTATGGCATTTATTTTCAAACACGCTTCCCACTGCCATGTGTTTGTGTGTGTGTCTTGAGCAGGATAATCTTATCTATGAGATGGACCACACACACACACACACACACATACACATTACCTTCCAGTGCCTATCAGTTCAATTCCTCAGGGCTAGATTTGATGAGCTGGTAAAAGCAAAAGTGACACATCCAACTGTGAACGTGAAGACGGAGTTTTAGCGGAGTCACTTGTTTGGCAGCTGGAGGGTTCAGTCCCCTCATAGGTTGTGCATTCTACAAGACAGTGACCACCAGTGCCTGCTGTGCATTTCTTAGGATGCGAGCTTCAGCTGAAGGTGCAAAGCCAAGAAAAAGTGTAGTGGAGACATAGAGAGCACACAGTGTCAATTCCTTTATTTATTTATTGCCCCTAATTATGTCCTTCCTGTAAGAGACGTGCTGAGGCACACATCTCCTGTTGCCGAGGGGTGAGCGTGGCTTTTACGTGGTCCTTTACTACCACCACTGGGTCGAATTAGGATCTGCAGCTTTTTAGAAGAAGATGTGACATCTAGTAATTGTCAAAGTATAGACTCATAACTGAGATTTGTTTTTTCTAAAGTACTTTACAGCTGCAACATCAGACAGTGTAGGACTTCTTTTAGGAATCATTTAACTGATTTTGTAGACTTTGAAAATAGTTGTTCTGTTCTATTCTAGTGTGCTCATTCCTACAGTCACTTCAAGAACTACCACCAGTCACCTGCTGATACTTACCAGTGCACAACTGCTTTCCCTATTCCTCAAGGAATTTAAGAAGGAAATCATCATCCTCACCCTCACATATAGATCAGTTGTATTATTCTAAACACATACCCATATAGCCTACAGTGAGCTACAGTAATCACCTGACACAGTTTGACCAGTTATGGTGGAGATGAAGACACAGAAAAAACTGCCAAGATCTTTTTTTTTTTAGTAGAAATATTGACTAACCACTAGGAATCAGCATGACAGGGAACAAACAGATGGGGCTGTGAGGTAGAGGTTTTTCTTATACTGTTGTTTAGAGCTAGATCAATTAATGGAAGAGGCCGATATATATATGCCAGTATTAGCTTATTGCAGACTGATTACTATCAGTGTATATGTCAGCCTATAAGTAATATCACAGAAATGAAAAACTAGAGTTTAGAAACAGTGCCTCCATCATATGTAGTCTCAGTATGTATCTTGGTCACAATTCTTAAAAAAAAAAAATCCAAGGAATTCTTATCAAGATTATTATTAAAAAACATTCAAAACTATTGGCCTCAAAAATCCACTGTTGGTTAAGCTATGTAAGTATGTTCTATTTATATGATGTATACATGTTCATAAATGCATGACGGAGAATTCGCCTCTGACTTCTCTGTGAACCCTTTTCAAAAGACTTGCGAGACTTTGGTAATCAAACCTACCCCACTGAGCTCAACAAGGCTCAAAATCACAGTGCGAGTGGCTGAAACGGCTGCTGTACTGAATTTCATGCACAGCTGCCAGCGTATTCACAAAAACACAAACTGTCATCCCGTTGCATTCTGGTACATTTATTACTGCTTTCAGTGTGCTAATCAGCCTGTGTGTCTTTTCCACAGTGGATTTCTATTTGAATGATTGCTGACAGAAAGGCTCACATGATGAGGGGAGGGGGTGGGGGGTGTTTGACCACAATCATGAGGACGCCTGTGATGGAAAATGCATTATCCCTCCCCTCTGCTGTAAGGCCTGTTGTAAGAGCCAGCTGGACACGATAACAGATTACAGACTCGAGGTCCTGAAGGCCCATAACGCTCATTATACGTATCAGCAACTGGACTCACCTAACCTACAGACAGACAGAGAGACAGAAAGAGGAGACAATAAAAGATGGGGGTTTTTTGAGAATGAGATCTTACGGGCAGCTGGGGAGATGTATTTTGTCTACCACTTCCAAAACTCCATTTTTAAAGTATCTTATCCTTTTGTATTTCTGAACAACACTGCACTCAAAAGCCGGGGTTATGTTGTCAGAAAAAGAAACCAGGAGAACAATCATGAAACAGACTGCATGAAAGTGATCATATGAATTTGAGAGCGTCTTGCGTTATGTAAAGCTGTAGCTGCTCTCTTCTAATATGACCTGGTTGTCAGTTCTTTTCATCTACACAGTACCTGACCTTTTTTTCAAATCAACACATGCCGTATTACGGCGAAGCCAAGAGATCGATAACTAATGTCAATGTGGTGGATTTCCTATCATGTTGAGATGCAAGTGACATTGTTATGCAACCTTTTTCATGTGTTATATAGCTACAGTAGTGTGCACATATGAACTCTGTGTTTGAAGTTAAATAGACATACACATCAGTCACGGCTCATTAGGATAAATTGCTGTTTATGTCTGGGCTGATGGGTATGTAAGAATGCATATGTGTTTGTCCATGTGCATGTGGCTGCTGCAGTTTACTGATGGCAGCTATAGTGAAGCCCGAGCCGATTGAGTGTGGCTCTGTATTCCTCTGTAGTTGTAAAGGAATGTGTCAATAAAGGCATCTTAATAGTAGAAAGGAATTTTCTCAGCTGGTAAAGCAGACTTTCTCTATGCCATGTTGGAGATCTTTAGTGACGAGTCATATATAGTCAAGTACAATCAAACCTACACAAGTGTAAAGTTTATCATATTTTCACAAAGGTACAACCCTGTTGAAGCGTAGCTACCAATGCTTACTTATATTAGAATAGAGCAGAATGAAATGAGTCTTCGTTCTTACTCTATGACTGTGCAGCTATTATATATCAGAAAGCAGGAGGAATATTGTCCTGATTGAATGCTACTATTCCAACATATTGTCTTGTCCATTACAAACATTGTTACCCATTCTACATCTATTATGTGGTAAGTCATCCTCTTAGAGGTCTATGCCAAAAACCATATCATTGACAGCTTTGATAAACCTTTATATGTTGGAGGGTGCTGTGATATAGTGGCTTTACATCTTTGTTCTCATTGGCTCTGAGTCTATATTCTATCTCACTTAAAAATGGTTACAGCTACAAAGACGATATTCACAGATGATTTCTACCTCTTTCATTTTCATAAAATTACTTAGATGTTGATGTTGGCCTGCATCAGTATTGTGTGACTTACTCATTAGGCCGGTGCTTATTTAGTCAGTAAGCTGATCAGTGCCCACAATCCACTTCATTCTGCAGTGATTCACTGTCTCCTGACAAGTTTACAACAAATCCAAAATATCTTATAAAAGGACTTCTGTTGCTCCTGAGAGAAGCTCACACTAACTTCTTCTTCTGTTTTTTCCAAACTAGAAACATGTATCATATTCTGTGCAACAGAGAAAGCAAATGGAAAACAGCTACCTGTTGCAGATTGTTCTCTGTCTTGGAAGACTATGGAAGACTATAGAAGACAAAACTAACATCACACATTTTGATTTTTGGGCTGCCAACCTAAAGCCACATTGAGTCATAAATTATTCACACATTTTCCACTGCTATTTTAAGGACATCATATCATAAGATAAGATAAGAATTGTATTAATCACAAAGGAAATTCTTGTGCCAGAGTACTCCATTAATTACAGCAGCAAAAAAAATGCAAAGTGTCTCAGGAAATTGCAGAAGATACATGACACTCTTCAGCAAATATCGAACAACATCTTCACTAAATCAAACCCACCTCTGCCACATCCATCCCCCATCTCTCGCTCTCTGAATTGAAAGTTTTTTTCTCTACGCTGTTATCTGGCTAAAAATATTTTTCTTCTCTAATCACTGTAATATCTAATATTCTGTCCAAAGTAAATCATAATGAATTGGATTTGTAGTTTCCTGGGATGAAAGAGGCCCTCCACACATAAACATGTTACATCAGTTTCAAAGGCAACACTGTTCAAAAGCTGCTGTGCTATACACTCATTGTAAATAGTTCTAGATAAGAGCAATCAGACACACCGTCTGAACTGTCTGAATCCTCTCTCCCAGTTGTCGGAACAAAGCAACAACAGCGCTCAAATCTCCTGCCAAATGAAACTGTGGAGGAAAGTCAGAGCAGATGCCTGATGGGAGAAATTTTGCAAATTCTGCCAAACCTTAAGGGAATTTCACACTGACAGAAGACAGGAGATGCCAGAAATGAGGAGCAGTGGAGGGAGAAAATGATGCGATAGGAACTCACCAACAGGAGTGGAGCTCAGTCTGATTGTCATGTATTAGAGGTGGTGTTATCACTGGCTGTGGTAGCCAGCAGCCTCTGTGGAGACACATAATGAAGCTGTAACTGAAGTAATGATGTCAAGTTCGTCACACAATAGCTTTAGTGAAAAACTTTTTTTTCTTGGAGACCTTTTTATTTATCTGTGAAATACAAAGCCTGGCAAGTATATGGGACAAAGTGTTCAATAGGTCATAGGCACAAATCAGAAAATCTTATTGCATTAATTGATAGTATTTTTGTTTCTGTGTGAGTGTGTGTGTCTGGCCACTTGAGGTCAGCAAAACCAGCTGGAAACATCTTACATAGTATTACAAACATAACAAACAACTGCATGTTTCCAAATGGGCAGATACACAGAGTTACATTAGAATCAACTTGGGGTCATGTTTGTGGCCACCTGATGTTCTGGTATGTCTTTTTAACTGTTTTAATCTCTGCATTGGAATGAGGAAACAAGGTTAATGAGTGCAGGAGGATTTTGTGGGACATAAAATCAAAACAGGCAGCTAAAAGAGGCTAAAAAACTCAGCAGATTTTTGGAGTCATCATTTCGTGTAATTTAATCCATTGTTAATATGAAAAATATTGATTTGCTGTTTTAGCAAAGTTTAGCTATGTAGACGTGATTATGTATAAATGTTTATGCGTCTTAAAAAATGTGTTTCTGAGTAAGGCAGCACACCATAATTGACTTGTTGGCTGACTGATAGAGCTGGATGCAGAATTTTTCTAGGGGGGGCTCACGTCCCCAGAACCCACTGATTTGGCAGGACTGTGCTCGAGTGGAATATTTGCAACAGCACGCAGAAGTAGTGATGAAAACCGGCTTCAGGCTGCATCTTAGGAAGAAATGCCAGAAGCTTGCAACCGTTGTGTATCACCAGCACTCTGAGGAACCAACGTAAGCAGAGCTCCATACCATAAATACAGGAGTACGGCCATAAACACGAGGAGCAGACGTTAGAATAACAAGAGCGCTGTCCTGCTACGTGACGTCCACGCTGCAGGGCCCCGGACTCCTCTGTTTGTCTTGGACCAGCTACAGCAATGCGCAGATGACCCCGGCGAACTCCACGGTTAATGATGTGGTGCGCGTGCATGTCCATGTGTTTGTGTCAGCACCGACTTTACACACAATTTATCCTAAACTACAATATAATACCTGACTAATGGCCGTGTGTCATTGTAATTAAAGGCAGTAAGCTGAGTAAAAGTTTTGGCAGTTAAAAAGAGACTCAGGGACAAAATGAAAAAAAAAAACAAGATGACAGAGCTAAATTTCTTTTGGAAAAGAGGACTGACATCTTGTTCATTATCACCTCTGAACTGTGCTGCATTGATCAAGCAAAGCGCACTGAGAGTTCATTTACAAGCTTTTGTGTTGAGTTTGTCTTGGCGCGTGAACATCTGAGATACTTCATTCTCTCTCTCTTATTCTCTCATCCTTCTCATTTGCTTCACCTCTTACGTTACCTCGCAACCATTCGTCTCATTCTTTTCGTGCATGCAATCCTCCTCTTCTGCTTTTCTACTACTACAATCCAACAGGCCTCAGCACCTCAGGTGTTACTCTAAACCTCAGCTTTGACCACCAAGTATCGCCTTGCCTTCTCAGACATGAAATACTTAACATTGCTGGCTTTCGTCTACAGTATCTGTTAAAGTGAGGTATTTTTTTGTCATTCAGACAGAAGGTGTCCGTTACAGAAATGCTCTCTGCAGCTTTGTTCAGACATAACATGAGCATCAAGGACAGAGCCACAAGGCTTGCACAGTATTTGTCATCTGAGAGCAGTGATGAGATATAAATTAATGTTATGTATTATATAAAAATCTTTTATTAGTGTTGAAGCCTTAATTAATAACCATCATGAGCATGATCTCGCTGCAACAAGAAATCATATAAATGACGAGTTGATTAGCAGTAATTGATAGTAGTGTAGACTATTCAATCACGAGTGCTTGGTGTGAGGAACATAAGTATTTACATTACTTACTAATCCCAGTAAGCTCTGTTAGTTTGGCACTGAAGCGTTGGCTTATTGCTGTCCTGCCTGGAGTTTAGTGTGTTCTGTGGACAGACTGGTCTGGATCATGTTAGCCCAGAGGCATGGGGAGACAGTTAGCCTCTACCAATGGGGGAGAAATGCTGCTACAGGTAGCACTAAAGCAAAGACAGGACTTGTTGTTGATAGTCAGTATTAAACTGAAGACTGGCTCCTATTAAACCACATCTTCTTGTTCTGTAGTTGAGTGTTAAATACATGTAACGCATGTAGACTTTGGAGTTGTATAAAGGCACATCTGTCAGAACTGTCCTATAGGTTAGGTTAGGTAGATACTTTATTCATCCCCTTGAGGAAATTCACAATATATATAGCAGAAGTAATGTAACGTGTATGTTATGTAATCAATTGCTTTTGCTGCTGAGTGACAAGAAAATGTTTCTTTTACAATATTTATGATAATAATAATAATGAGCATTTAAAATCTCTGTGCATATCTTTCCTCACGCTGCAACAACATTTCCTTTAACCTGATGACATTCAGTTCAGACTTGTCCCTCGTTGGAAGTTATACAAATGTTATTAGACACAAACTCGTACGATTACCATTGTAACCAGGGCTTAATTTGGGCCAGATCCCCCCGGAACAAGGTGTTATCCGGTACCTCCCAGATTTTGACCGGCACTTATTTGATTGGATCCAGCACCTCATTTGTCTCTAAGTGTTTTGATTAAATTTTGAAGTGTTAAATTTGGACAGATGTGTCTTTTATTGAGTTTAAATCACTTGGAAATCTCACTGTACAAAAATGAATGTACAAACTGAGTGCGAGTGAGGAAGAGAGGGCAAAGTCGGATCACATCAGGCCACGCCCACGCTACATCTGAAGCGGGAATTTGACGGCTTGTCGCTGAGAGAGAGAGAATGAGGGGGAGATAATACGCTCCATCAATGGCTGATTACGGCTATGGTTGATTCTTCTTTCTCTTCTTAAACATTTAGGTTAATAGGTTGTTTGCGGTCATGTGATCTTATTGGTCCGCCGGAACAACACCGGGCCCGTGTTCCGGGTTCTGGTGATTTACAAATTAAGCACTGTTTGTAACCTTTACATAAAACTCACTCTGGCACTTATTCAGACATGAAGCAGGTGGAAAAAAACAAAACTAAATGAAGAACATTGAATTTTGCATGGATCTTGTTTTCTACTCATGTCTAGTCATGATTCCAAAATTCAGTTTCATTAGAAAACAGAAGATCATTCTAATATTTCCATTAAAAAAAGAACTATCCTCATCTTTTCCCGGTAATCCGGCAGACATCAGCGAGGTCTGTGAACTCGATAAAGCAGTGATGTAACTCAGCGTCTGTCTCTCTATCTGCCCGTGAGCTTACTTTCAGTCTAGTTCAGTATTCACTTTTGGCATCAATTATGGGCAGTGCTGTCAGGGAGAGAAATTCAAGAGACATTCATCATACAGACAAGACTCTCACCTTCTATCCATCTGTCTCTCTCGCTGTGTTTCTCCTTCTGTTGCTCTCTCGCTCCGTCCCTTCCATCATCACAGGAGTTGCATTTGTCATTTATCGTCCTCTTAACCTCAGACTTCCAAGGAGAAATGCCTGGGTTTAGTATGGGTTGCTCTTGGGACTTAGAGAGAATGAGACAACAGCATGAACCAGTCGGTATTGAATTTTTTTTTTTTTTACTCTGATTTGACTGGAGTATTTCAGAATAGCATTCTCACTTTCTGTTTTAGTGTGTGTAAATGTGGAAGTTCATTTCCTGACTTCTGTTTGCTTGTTGATTTGACTTCAGCAGTGTGATGCTTATGTGCAGGTGCAACTACTAACTTGGCTGCTCAGTAGTTTCCATAAATTCAAGTGGTGTTCTGCTGCAAAATGAAATACAGATGAGGAACAAATATAAACCATTAAACTTGACCATTTTCAGGTGAAGAGAAATATAATGTTTGCTATTACTTTAAATTCTTGTAGTCAACAATTTTGCACTTACACTTCACACTGTAAAAGTTACATTAACCTTTTATAGGGCACTCATTGATTCAAAATTCAACCTTACACTGGAGGACATAACAAAACTTTATTTCTGTTGAAACATTTTTCACAATTTCTCTCATTTGTAAATTGTGCAGTAATGACCAAACTAGTCACTTGCTCTATAAAGGGGCAACATTGCACATAACAACCAAATTACATTAAACATTCAGATACAAAGCATTGATACAATTAAATCAATTTAAATCGATGACAAGTGCAGTAGTAATCATCTAAATATTGATATTGCAAAAAAACAACAACAGAGGAAGCCCTTTTCACTTATTTATTTTGCAGGCCTGTCTTCAAAAATCTCTTCAGCTGCTTCTTAAAACCTTTCTGTTGCACATTCTTGAAATACAGAGTATATGGCAAACTGTTTGCCATATACTCTATAGATATACATATAAAAATACTGTATACATTAGTGTTTTTTCATAGCATTGTCAGTGGTTGGCCTAGTGTAATGTGACCCCTCCTGACTTGCCTTCTTTGATAATCACACTAGCTGAAGCTTTACCAGCTCTATCTTGACCAGATTTCTGAACATTGATCAAGATGAGACAAGGCATTAATTTGATATTGAGATACTAACTTTTGACTCAGTGTGTATTGAGACAATCTGGTGTTTCCCCCTCAGTAAAGTTTAAGCATTTTGTTCACTTTCCTCATTCAGCAATGACATGGACACTCAACTATGATAGCTGCCACTTCGTATAAAGCACTTCCACGTTTTAGGATTTAGATACTGAAGCAAATTGTCGAATCGAAATAAGTAGGTTTGTTCTATGTTGATTTTTGAGCTCTCTCGTCTCTTGCCTCTCTGCTCGAACTTTGCTGTGATGTAATTTGCACTAAAAAAAGCTTAAAAGCATCAATCTTAGCAGCCGGGCTCATTTTTCAGCCATTGTTTGTCAGTACAGCTCTTGTGAAGATTAAACCATCATGCAGGCTTTTTAAAAGTTTGAACACATTTTCTCCTGTTTAAATAAGCTCAATGATCGTCACTCATTGGAGTTTTGACGGAGGGGGGAACTCGATCTACGCCGCTCAACAATCTGAGTGGTGATAAACATTCCTACGTTGTAATTATCCATTAAAGAAGAATTCAAATAGCAGTAGCTGTTCCAAAGCCAGGCCTCACACCTCGGCCCAACTCGTGTACAGTATGTGTACGTGTGTGCACGCCGGTGTTTCTATAAAAATTGGGGTTGGCAGTGGTGAAAGACTTTTTGGTCATTAATTAAAAGTAATTGCAGTCAAACCAAACTGTTATCAGCTCTCCTCAAACAAGCATTTTGGTTGAAACTCAAGATCCTTTGCTGCATTTGGCCTCGGCTGTCCCACTCACACTTTGTATAAACACTTTATAAATCCTTCCAACTATGAGTGTCCACACACACACACACACACACACACACACACACACACACACACACACAGTATCTTCTAGTTCCAAGCAATGGAGGCACTTATTTATAAATGAGGCCTGTCTCAGATTGTTCATGGAGGCTTTGCAACAAAACCACAATCTGCCTAAAGCGAAAAAGCCAAAGAGGTAAAAAGGCTTGGCCACGATTTTCCTTTTTTTCTTTCTTCTTTTCAGCCTTTGTCTGAAGAGGGGAAAACTTACATAAAAGAAATATTTCGTTTCACTTGCTGTTCTTTCGCTTTTAACCTTTAAATGGACTGACTCTACAGTAGATTTTAGAAAAATTGATAAACTGTTGTTATAATAACAATTTACTCTTTAGGTATTTAACAGTACTTCACATTTTTTCTACCAATCTTTACATTTTTGAATCCATTAATTTACTTCTTTAGTAAACTCCTTGAAGGAAATGCAGTGATAATTTAGTAATGGTCTGGGTTGACTTCATGTCTGAAGAGATGAAGCGATATCTATATATTCAGCTTTATATACAGCAGCCGTGTCAACACTAAACATTAAGGAACACATAGAGAATGTTTGAAATGCCAGTAACCATGCAGCAATACGTAAGATAAGATAACTTTATTCATCACACAGTGGGGAAATTCACAAATGTTTGGGAATCAAAAGTATACATTGTATCACAAAAATAGAACATCTTATTCTGGAATTCTGGTATTCTGAATTCCGGAATAGAATGTTCGGCAATCAAATGTATATATTCTATCCCCCTCCGCCATATGTACATGCATACAGTTGTGTCATCTTCCAACCAAAGAACATCTTCATGAAAGTTATATATAAACTCCAGACTTGTTTGCTGTGTGTTGCTGCAGTTTTGACCTCTTCAGACGTCCTCTCATCTCCATGCTCTTAGGTAGCAGGTGAAGGCGATGCCAGAAATCCATCCTCTGCTGCAGTGACATGTGGTTATAGGCAAAGCACGAGTTTGCATTGCGCACGGATAGACAAAATATAGTCTGCATTAGCTGGGCTGTAAATCAGCAAATGTGCCTCGGGCCTACTGCAAAGTCAGTGAGCCGCGGAGCTAATTAGATAACTCTGAATACACTTGATGTGATAGTAAACACAGTTGAGGAGTCTAAATGTGTGGCTTGTTTTTCTGCCAAAACATGCAGCAGTTCAACATAATTTCCTTGACTGGCAGAGCTGCTGCTCTCATCACTTCCCCGAAAGGCTAGCTCTCGTTTGGCAGCGGGTCAGATCAGTGAGGCTTTTTAAGATTTCCCTGTTAAGCTTGTGTAGGCTGACATGGAGTCTGCCCTGCGCATCCAGGGTCACGTCAATGTAACTCTTGCAAGGGGTTCAAGGAGATCTGTGAGTGGACATGGGCTGTTTCTTTGTCATGCTTCAGCAATGCCCTTGGTTAATTGTCAGGTCAAAGTATCCTCCTTTCACCCACACTGTGTCACTGCTGGAGGAGGAGAGGAGGCATGGAAAGCAAAAAAACCTACATGACTGGTTGCAGCCACATAGCAAATCCTTTTGGTACCAGTCTGTAAAGTTTGGTGAACCTTTGCCCCTTGCACTGGGTCTGATCCTGCAGATCAGATGTTGGTTCCCATTAGCCTCCACTGTTCTTTTTTTGTTTTCATAAGACAATATTTAAAATCTTTTTAATCAAGAAATATCAAATTTTCTCTAAAACTGTAGGTAATATCATATTATTTTTAATAGACAAAGTTGGTCTTAAAGAAACAACTATTCTGACTAGTTTTACTGGAGTATGTGTAATCCTGAGGCAATCCTGAAATGTTAAATAAAGGAAATTTAAAATAAGATAAATAAGCAAAAGTTTTAAAATTTGAATTGTTAATATAAAGAAAACGATCATTGTGAGGCATTGCCTACCCTGACCTCACATCACTGCTCTGCTGGTAAACTTAGCATCAAATTATCAAAGAGCCCATTTATCTAAAATATGACACATAAAAGTTAAGCAGCTAAACTTATGAGCTACTTAGTTATGATGATGATACATCTACAATTACAGTAATCTTAGGTAGCTTTTATCCAAGCTGATTCACATACTTAGTTTGGAAATGTTTTAGAAAATGTATGAAGCTATGGATTACATGATAGTTTTAGTGAAATTTTCTAGTATAGAATATAGATAATACTTACTCGCCTCAAGTGTGAAATTGTCTTGCTGCCTAAAATAATCAAGCTGAGAGGTGATGCTAAGGACAGATGAGTTGTAGTTCATGATTATTAGTGTTTATAGCTGACAGAAATCATTAATAAGGATGAATGGTTCCTATAATGTTCCTAAAGAAAAGCAACCAACAAAGGGAAGTTGGTCAAAAAAGTGATATAAAAACTAGCTAAAGAGGCAAATTTAAAAATCCAGTAGGAAAAACAAGATTTTTGAGGAATACCTGGAATATGAAATACATACTGTGTACACATGCACCTCAGGGTTTAGTTAAGGGCTTCATGTGCCAGTTAACTGACATCACCTTACAAGATTTCTGTGTATTGAATCTTGACTTTTTCAAGAAGTTACCTCTTAATGTCGCAGCCTTGTGTACTTTAAAGACATTGTAGAAGACAAGAGCCATTCCTAGGAGTCACGAGGATGAAAGAGTGCAGAGCGTTTGGCGTATAAGTGGCCCACCGGTCAACCAGACTCCCATTAGGAACTCAGCGCAACAATAGAGAAAGGAGAGGAGGGTGATGATGAAAAATGGATGTATGTGGTGGATGCGTTCCATATGCCGCTCTCCTCTCAGACGGGAGCAACAGGCCTGGATCGGGTTCCCCATCCCAAATCCCAATCCTGGACCATCAACGAGAAAGCAGGAAAACTGACCACAAATCAGCATCTAAGGTTTCTTTATCCTCTTCCATCAAACTTTTATGGATGACATTTTTGCATAGACTTTATGTTTTTTTTTTCTTATTCCAGATGGCACACAAAGAGTTTTAGTGCACCGACATTTTGCTCTGACACTGTTAACCACTAGCTCCTGTCACCTCCGTCTGATGAGCAACATCCAGCCTCTAATCACTTCACCTGTGTTCAATCGCCTGATCACAATTATCTTCAAATTTGTCTCTTGTTTCAAAGACAGATGAAAACCTGATGTAATTAATACAGCAGCTCATCCTAACTACACTGGTAGCCAGAACCCCCCTTTTTTTCATCAGCAGCTATCTTGCATTAGTATGTTGGATATGTCTTTCTTTAAAGGTTCAGTTAGTAATATTTAGCTCTGATGAATATAAGAAGTTTGTAATTGTTGTTTATCAAGTCACTCGGTTTACCTCGTGGATGCTGAAGCAGGAGTCAGTGCAGCTCCCTGAACTATGTACACTTAGGTTAATATCGCCAAAACCTGAGAAAACCTAAGTGCTGAAAGACTTTAATACTGATATGATGTATGAGTGATCACATGACCCAACTTCATCGCTTTCCGGCTGCCCGATGGCCTGGTCATGGCTCTGTCCCAGCTGCAGTGTCCATCAGAAAAGTGTTTCAAAAGTTTTCTGTCTGTTCTGCATCAGCCACATTTTGGAGCAATCGCCCCATCAAGGTGCCACCACGTAAATGTGCTGCTCTTGGATGCCCCCTGGGATACAGTTACATGTCATTCTGATCTGTTTGCACTGCTACCCTGTGGCTCAAGAAAAGGTGATGAAGAAAAGGGCTTGGACGTGTTTCACCATAAATGCATCACAACTTTCTGCAACTGGTGCCCTTTTTAATTTTTTCACCCCTGCCCCTCAGACAGCCAGGGTTTGCCACTGTATGGTTGTTAAATGATAACTAAACAGCTGTTATGTCTGTGTTGATATAGCCTTGTCTAATTTTTAGTGGCAAGCACAGTAGTTGATAAACTCTGAGTCTGAAACATGGAGAGAAAAATCCCAGCGTTATGTTTTGAAATTCCCAAAGACTGATGACAAAAGAAAATGCATTGAAGGTTGGAGGCGAGCAGGGCAGAAATCAATTGTGGACACAGCCTTCTGTTCTCTGTAACAGTTATTGAATAGTTGTAACTCTTGTCCTAACTCTGCAAAATTGTGAGTTTGAGTTTAAGTTCGTCATCGAGAGTTTCCAAGCTGGAACGTGTGCGTTTTTCACAGCAGAGATTTTGACATGACTAATAACATTAATGATGGCTGCACTTCCTTAAAATGTCTCTGGGAGTCGGGCCAGCACGCATAATAGCAGAGTAATGGAATTGAATGCAGCCATAGGTAATTTATGTAATTGCATTTTTGTATATTTGAATATTTTTTTGTCCTGTTCAGACAGCTGGACCTAAATGAAGGTACAAGGAATAATGTACATTTGTAGTACTGCACTGTGTTTGCACTATAGCTCTTGTAATCTAGAGTATATCCCAGCCTGAAGGTTTGGTCCAGTGTGGGTTTGGTCAGCTTTTGGGTTCTAGAAATCAGACTGCTGAAAGACGCAAATTGAAACTTTTTTTTCTCCTGTGTTTTTCTTCTGACTAAAGTCTCAGATCGTGCAGTATTGCGGTCAAGAAAATGGAAAGAACAAATTGAAGCAGATAGGCAAAGCTCCAGTTTTTCCTCGCACCATTTGTGATCAACATTTTTCAAACCGCTGACCAGTTTATGCAAATAAAGAACACAAAAAAAGCACCAGGAGATGTGTGGTTCAGATAGCAGACCTCCGTAATAATGGGCTGGTAGCGTGATGTATGAGCCAATTTAAATAACATAAACCCTCACTTCATCTGGAAACTTGACACACACAAACACACACACACACACACATAATATCCATGTATGTGCACACAGAGGTAGCGCACATCTGTACTCCACGTGCCTGGTTCCCTGGAGCCACTGGAGCCATAGCTACAACAACTGGGCTACTTCAGTCTATTTGGCCAGTCCACCTTAATCTGCATCAGTCGAGCTGCAGGAGCCAGAGGACGTTGGCACACAATGAAAAAGAATGAGAGAGAAGTGCAGAAATTTTCCCTCCTGCTAACCGTCCCTTCAACACATCCCATTCCTCCATTTCACTCTTTAACATGTAACTTCTTCATGTGTCTCACTGTGTAAACTTATGATTCCATTCATATTTAAACCTGCATTATATATAGATGAAAACTATTACTACTGAGATATAAGTGTCCTTGAGTTCATGTATTAATCTCCTTTATACATCATGTGTTTGACAAAGTGTTGAACCTCTCTCCATCCTTGCTTGTGAACGACTGAGTCTTTCCAGGATGAACCTTTCATACCCAATCATGACACTATTACCTGTTACCAATGAAGCTGTTTACCTGTGGAATGATCCAAACAGGTGTTTTTGGATCAATCTACAACTTTCACAGTCTTTTGTTGCGTCTGTCCCAACTTGTTTGAAGATATTTACAAAAAGGTCAAACATTAAATATATTGTCTTTCTACTGTTTTAAATTGAGTATGTGTCAAAAAGGATTGGCAAATGGTCACATTCTGTTGTATTTATGTTTTGCAGAGCATCCCAACTTTTTTGGAGCTGTACAAAGCTGTTATGGCGAACTCAACCTGTTGCCTATTCCATGATGGAGCAGATGGAGCAACATCAGCATTTGGAGTCGTGCTTCTGGCCTCTTGACATATGTGAGTCTAATATTTCATCTTATTTAATTTCTGTTTTGTCTCATGTTCATGGCTCTGACATTCATCAGCTGGTCATTAACTTTGTCTGCCATTTGGTGCTGGGCAGGTAGCACACAGTGGGTTCCGTAGAGCTGTTGAATTTGGGTTTGCTCTCCCAAAGACCAAAACAATGAGCTAAAAGAGACTAAAAACTTTGAGGGGCTGATGCGAACTGCAAAGTTGAGGGATGATTCTCTGTGGGTTTGTCACCATGAGCAATTGTCATAATTCACTGTTAATAAAAAAAAAAACATATTACTTCAGCTTTAAAGTTGTAATAAAACCAAACCTGTCCTTATTACACAGTCATGCTACCTACTAAATAATTATAGCAGTTATATTTCTAAAATGTTTTCTTCTTCTTTAGAGTTTTTTGATTGTTAGATTATATTTGTTTGTATGTACTTGGTTAGTTATTGAGTAATTTTGGTACTTTCTATAGTGTTTCACTTTCAGGAATTTTAATTGGCTGCTCTTTTCTGTTTAGAAACATCCAACAAGTCAATGGATCCCAGATTCCTTCCTCTGTCCTTTAAGTAAACTATGTAGCTGTATATTATCTCACTCACTCACTATAATGAATTTAACTTTTCTCAGTTTGCTTTACTTGTTGTCCATAACATTGAGAAAGCACTTACAGATGTGTGTTTCTTTGGCACATTAATGATTAATTTCTCTCTGGTTTCATGCGTTGAATCTGTAGCTGTTGTGTTCGGTTGAAATAAATGATATAACTGATGTTTGGACACTGACAGTCCAGCCAGGCTTTAACTAGTCCATGCTGCCTTTAAGCTGCTCCCTCGTTCCCTCCTTTCATCCTCCTGCCACCAGTTTATTGGCTCTTGGCCTCCGTTCCTCCATCACTGGCACCAAACTGGCTGAACGCGTTGGCACCGGATCGTTTGCCGTTGCCAACACGAAAATCCTCTGACAAACAGGAAGTGTTGCATTTCCAGTTTGAAAACAGAGGAACATGCGGCGTTAACAGGAGTGAAGCTATGGTTCCACCTTGACCACAAGTAAATCAGCAGCAATGAGAGCTAAGCAACAATGGAGGGTAAATTAAAAACCAATAAGAAGTCCAGGACTTTAACAAGCACATACTCACATGCTCGCAGAGGTAGGCACACTTAGGCAATCAAGAAAACTCTCTCTCTCACACACACACACACACATACACACACACACATACACAGACCATTCAGGTGGCCGACCATGATAACAAACAGCATAATTAGGAACAGGTGAATGTTATGAGGCACCTTCTGCCGCGAGTTCTCGACAAATGAACGCAGAGCAACAACAAATATGTTTCGTCGATCAGTAATATCATCTAAACCGCAACAATTTGTAAGATGAAGTAGCGTCTGGCAGAGTTAATGACAGAAAGGTGAGGTCGCCACGTCAAGCACGGGGGGAAATGGGATGTAGGAGTTAGAAAAAAAATAAATAAATAATCATAACTGGTCCACATGCAGGAGCGCTGCCTCTGGAGCTCGAGCCAAGATGAAAATGTTCTCTCTGTTTCTTCAAATGAATGCTGCAATTTGAATGAGATGAAAGACGGAATTCAGATACTGAAGAAGAAAACCTAACAATGCGAGAACAGGACATTCTTTGCTTTGATCTCTAGCAATATCATCAAGATACAAGATAAATTATGTCCATGTATATCTAAATATGACAGTGACAAGAAAGTGAATACACCTTTCTAAAATGAACAATGATTTCTTTATAGGGTCAGTTCACCCAAATCACAAAAAACACATTTGTCATCGTTTATCAGTGTTTCGTACATTTTTAGAATTTTTAGCTACGATACTGTTTGTGTGGGGTTTTTTGTTTTTGTTTTTACAGAGTTGAAAATCAAAATTAAAAACATCAATTTAGCCAATTTCATTCTTTTTTCAATTACTTTTTTTTTCTTTTTTTAGGATGATAATCTCAATGTCTACAGATTCATATATGTTAGTCATGCATACATAAACTCAAGCCTGCTTGCACATTTGCACACAGTAAAAAACTTTCGGGAATTCTTCCATCCTGAAAATGATACAGTTCAAGGCGGGCCAATTCTTCAGCTATGGAAAGACGAAGCAGGAAGTCCTCTAGTCTCTACCTGACCGGCACACACACTCCTACTCCCATCAGCTCTATTGGAGCTGAGGAGGATATCCTCTAGTCATCCTAATGGCTCCAGTGAGTATTAATCTAATACTCCTGTCTCAAGTACGGCAAGGAAGGCTTACAGAAACCTGGCCGCTCTGGACCTAAATCTCGAGCTTCCTACGTCTCGCTCTGTCTTCCCTCTCCGTCTCAGCCTGTCTTTTCTGTCATGCCCTATAGACGTCTGTCATTTCTCTCATTAGTCCGTTTACGGTGGGTCGTTCTCTAAGCACTCATTTTCAGCTCACCTTACTGCAAATGTACATTAACTATACATTCTGACATTTTTATGAAGCAGAGATTTAGGAGGAGGTCTTACGGCTAGATTGGCCTTAGAGGGAGTAAATAGAGGAAAAGGGGGAAAGGAAAATGTGTAAGATAAAAGGGCAGACGAAGTAATGACACGTCTTACAGCGTGTCGTTGTTCATACAATCAGCGTGGGCCTCTTGTAATGTCGCTCGCTTGCTGAAGGACACGCACTTTGGCTCCATCTTCAAGACTCATTTGGGAAAACTCAAAAGGGAAATATCAGAATTTGTCAAGATCCAGGTGATGTGTGTGTCTGCTCGTGTGGATCACTTAACCCTTTATCGGGCAAGTGACTACTTTTTGGTAATTTCTGCACAATTTACGAAATTGAGAATTGTGAAAAAAAAAATTCCAACAGAAATAAAAAATTTTGTTATTTCCTCCAGCAACACTCTAAGGCTAATTTTTTTGAATTTCAGAGTATTTCAATGAGTGCCCTATAAAGGGTTAAGGTTCAAATCTGATGAGTCTGTTTCCATCTCATTTGTGCTTTCCTGAATAGCATATTCAGATTTGGGTCCATCCCTATTCAACACTTATTTTGGATATTTCTATCGAGGACGAAATGGTGAATTTATTGTTTTGACAGATATGTTTCAGGTAATAGGACATGTGGGACACATGAATCCTGTGACTGAACTCTTTGAATGCTTGGTCTTTTATTATCAGAGCCCAAATTCTAGGTTGTGGTTAAGTTAAATATTAAACACAGCTTTGAACAACTTACATAATTGAGATTTTGGAGGCTGACATATTGCTGCCTGACAAACATATTTTAAGGATGTTAAAACCAGCGAGGCCATGGTGTCTTCGGTCAATGTGCTGAAATGAGCAGCACTCAGATACAACACATGAGTCTGTTCGTGTCTATAAATACAGCTTCATTAGAGATTGAGCAACAGCATTTATCATAAATCCAGAGGAAGATTCTGCTAAACACACCTTGGGCTGTTCCTCAACATCAGCTGTCACTGTACTCCAGCTCAGACAGTACAAAAGTTCAGAACAATGATCTCTTACGCTTTGAGAACTGGCTTTTCTGGTTTGGGCAATTTGCATCAGCTTTAAAGCATGTGATGATGATTACAGTGACCTGTTGTTTCTGGACACATTTTGGAAAGGAAAACATCTCCTTCCACAAATTTATCGGCGTGGCTCTTTTGTGATTGTACTCGCAATTGCACAGCCTCCACATGACCAGAAAAATAATCCAAATAAGAGGAACAATTTCTTGTTTGAGTAATTCTAAATTAAGTTCCCATGTGGCCTGGTTTATGTGGATGTAGGGGAAGATTCAGTGATCACTAAATAGCAAGTGAAGCTTTATCTATAATCAGAATCAATGTAGCTCAGAGACAACACATTTCAAACACCCACTGTCAAATGGAGATAAATAACGTTCAGTACATTAAATTCGGAAGAGGATGAGAATTAGTAGCTATACCTGGAAAATAAAACGATGCTATATTCATGTGAATTTCCCAGTATTGTTTACTTCTGACTGAATAATTTTTGATCACTAATTTCTATTAGAAGCGTCTTAGTCAAAAGTGAAGTTTCCAACAAGTTATGGTCAAAAAAGCACACATCAGTTTTTAATAGCTGTAGTAAACTCAATCAATCAATCAACATCAGTCAGGGTTTGTGACTTAATCTTCAATATAAGCAAACATAGAATCTGTAATTTACATGCTGTCTCTCATCACATGCCTTAGTTTCACTTTTTCATTTCAGTTTCACTTGTTATTTCAAGATCTGATTTTATTTTCAGCTTAGTTTTCTGAGCATTCTTTTCTGGACTTCGTTTTTAATTTCCGTTTCATTTTGGTTTTGAACACAGTTGGAAGACGTAGAAAATATATATAAAATATAATGATAATGGAGCATTTTGAATCTTGGGTCAAATTTGGCCCAATGCTGCTGTTAGGACAAAAGAGTCAAGTTGCTGTCGATTCAACCCTTATTTGAATACCATGACCTGGACGACTGAGAACCTTCACAGACACTTTTCTTCAGACATCCTTCCAGCAAATCAGCATCATGACCCCTGAATCTTACACATAGCTGATTGATGCGACTATGGCAGCTTTACAGTGTTTAACCAATACATTGTAGAGGATATATGCTAAACACCTCCCACTCGCATGCTGCCTATTGTAGCCATCATTTCTAGTTTAAAAGACACACTGATTTCATTTTTAGCTATTGTTTTCCCATTAGTGAACAAACCTGCCAGGCTGCTATAATCACTTACTTTTTTCACTTTCTGTTTCTTATTGAAAGTGGATTTGAAGGTGGATTTATATTGATGTGTGTCACGACAAAGGCATGTGACTGAAGTGTTCTATATAAGGAATGAGCTGTGGACTGCTGACAGACACAGAGAGCCTGAAATTAAGTGAAAGTGTTTCACCAAAAGACGCAGACAACGGAAAGGATGAACCATCAAGTGAGTCATTTTAATTCAATTTGCATTATTTATGTTGTGACCTCAGTTATTATTTTTGTGCTGTTACCTCAATTATTGGCTAGCTTGCTCAATTTGATTAGTTAGTACTAGATGTTTAAAATTTTGCTGCCTGTTAATGCTTAGATGCAAACATTTATCAGTATTTGTTTCTGTTTCTTCTGTTGAGCTAAAATTTAGGAGCCACATCTCTTTAAAGACTAGAGTTTTCAAAGATGCCGATTTCTTACTGTCTTCATATCACTCTGTTTCCGAAAAAGAAATTCATAGGACTTAAGGGAACCAACTGAATTAGAGACTATTTCCTACTGCTGTCTGTAATTGAGACTGTCCAGGTGAAAGATGGTGCAGTCTATTCATCTCGGTGTATCTGGATCATGTCATTTTTGCTATGACCACTGGGGGCGCCAACATTTAAAAAATTTCACAACCGACACGTACATTTAATTTATTTGTTTGTTTTGCTTTCTGTCTGAGGATAAACGTCGGCAGTCTGCATTTAAAGGATAAACTGTAAAATAAGTTTTTTATTGACTTATAATTTGGCAAAGAGCTAAGAGGTTGTTTATTATCTGAAGATCCCTGAAAGCACAGAAATCTATAGAGATTTGTTCACATTTTATGATCAGTAGAGCTCTGTGAACTTCCAATTAGATAATGTTACATACTGTCAAACTCAATTTTCTTTAAATTTGTAAATGGCCGATACAAAGTTAGTATGTTGAAATGTGCACTGTGATGTCATAATACATTTGAGTTTCAAATTGAAAAGCAAGTTGGACAGCTGATGTGGTATGTTTATTATTTCTCCTTAGGTCATCTAGATTTCAGCTGCACTGATGTCATCTATTTTCTTCTTCCTTCTCCTCCTGAGAGAAACGATAACAGCATTGTGATACAACAGTTTAAATGTGACATCAGCAAGGTAAAATTCACTGCAGAATGTTTTGTCCACTTTGCATTTGACACAGCATTTTTATGTTATTTACATTATTTCATGTCCTGATTTGTTTTGGGTTTTTTTTCAGTGTTTCACGTTTGCAGAAGAAAAAGAACATCTGAATCAGTGAAAACATCTATTAATGGTGCTGGACTGTGTGTAAAGCAGGTAACACACACCTTCAGGTACGCCACTTCTGTTGTTCTCTTTTGTTTGTGTTGCCGTTGAATTGTGTTGTATCCTATTAACAGACATATCTGGAAGTTTTACTTTGGTGAAAGTGCAGCTAATGAACCTCTGTTTCAATTACAGGCGAAGGCTCGGAACAACCATCAATACAAGAGACCCACTGGATTAAAACACTGGATTCCGTCACCTTTAGCCCCCAAAGTTCAACTATCCATAGACTTTACACTTTCACATATTTAGACAAACTGATTGAAGTTTTTCCAAAAATGTCCCCCAGAACAATCAAACAGCTGCCTCCTCATTTGACTGCTCTACTTAACAGACTAAGTGATACCGGTAAGGCGTTTATTGAACTGTATGAATGTAAGAAAGAAAAAATGCACTTGATTGCAAGTGAGCTCAGGCAGATATCTGATGAAGTGACAGAGATGCAGGCGGGCACCAACACAACCAGGGTGATGGGGGTCGTCCTGGGAGGACTCGGGATAGTCCTTGGTGTACCTGTGGCTTTCCTCGCAGTGTCAGCCGCCAATGAAAGAGCTGTAATTTTGCCAACAATGGGATGCACTGCAGCGTTGGTTGTCGGAGGCGCGAATGTCATTACAGCAAATGTGAAAAAGGCAGTGACAGAGAAAATATGCATTGATACGGTGGAAAAGTTGGGGAGGGAATTCATGACCATCGTCGAACAGCTAAAGAAGGTCCTGGGGGAGATTAGGGAGGTGTCTGAGGAGCTGGAGGAAAAATCATCCTCAATCACGACGACAGTCGGAACGCAGACAAGAAGGATCCTCTCGGAAACCGAACAGCTTCAGCAGTGTCTTGAGCAAACAGCCGAGCTGGCAGAAAAGAGCAGGGAGGTCATGGATGTGACTCTGAGCATGCTGAGGAGAGTGAGAGACCTGGTAAAGTTCGTCATCAGCATCACTCGAATCACTCCGGCCTCAGAGCTAAAAGACTGCATCACAGGTTCAGCCTTGCAGTGTGAGAAAACGCTCAATCAGTTTGCGAACATGAGGAATATGCTGAAGGACTTTGAAGACATGCAAACACAGTAGGCATGTGTGACACTCATTTGTTGATATGTATTTAAGGACTTATACATTTACTCACCTTTTTTTCTTAATGTATTGTTGGTCTTTGGGGTAGTATTAGATATGCTTCTTGTTGCCTCTGCCAGTTGTAGGTACATGGTAGCTTGCAGGCTGAGCCCCAGCAGGGGAACCAGAGATGCAGTAAACGAATGTCATGCTCACACAGTGTGTTGTTAGAGTGAGGACCGGAACCAGACTGACATTAACATGCTGTTTAATGCTCTGCAGTTGGTCAGCTAATTAGGTATCTAGCCGGCAAACTGATGTTAACATCTGTGCAGATAGAGAAATCATTCTGACAAATAAATGCAAAAATAGTGGGCTGCACGATGAAACCAAAAAACAAAATATAAATTTCTCACTTTTGGTTTTGTGTTTCTGTTTGTTTTTGTTTTTTTCAAGGGAGAACGCAGGACAGGTGATGTACAGAGCATGTATATACAATGTAATCAAAAAAAATCTATTTAATTTTGGTTGTTGTAGCTTTAAGTAGGGGAATAATTGTTGACTTAAAGGACAAATTAAAACATGCACATTTTGTGTTTTGGGAGCAATAGAGTGGTCAATCAGAAGCCTACAGTTTTACATGTCACATATTGACGTCTATTTCATTTTCTTTATCTTATTTTACAAAATATAATTGGTTTAAAAATGTTTTGATTTTGACTTTTTTTTTTTTTTTTTTTTTAGGGCAGTCACCACCAGTGCACTTTCTTGTAATTGTGTTTTCTAATATCTTTCACCAGTGTCCATGTTTTTCTTTGCTTTAAAATTTAAAAAGGTTTAAACATGGTTCCCTATCTGTCTATAGGAGTGAAATAAAAACGATGTAAGGGGATTTCCTCTGTCTCAGTTTGAAAAGAGCTATATAAATAAAGTTTTGCTTTTTTTTATAACACACCACATGATTTCTTGTAACAACCTAATGTTTCATAATGCTTTGTCTGATTAATATAAATAGCTGCTGTGGGCGTCAATACTTTAGTCAAACACCTGAGAGGTCAGCTGATTAGTCATAACATGATTACATGCTGGGACATCACAGCCACAAGAATGGAACAATGCTTACAAGGTATTTTAAGAATTCATAAAACTGTCAGTGTGTAAAACCGGTTCAACCTCTTCACAACCAGAGATGAATGCTGTTCCTCAATTGGTGGCATCTCACAGCATCTAAGCTGTTTGGTCATTGTAGTTTTGTAAATCTTTCATATATAGGCATCAAGGATCACACTGATGCTTTCCATTTCATACATCCAAAAAGACCATGAAATGTTGCATCTTTTTGCATCTGACACAAACTGTGCTGTGTATGAAACATGATGCTGGCATCAAATTAAAAATGAGGATATATTTTTCATAAATCAGTAGCAGTTTCAACATTTGATATGTCGTCATTACACTAATTTAGTATATGTATAAGTATATGGTTTGAATGATCAAACCAGTTTGTTTTTATCAACATTTTAAACAGCATTCCAACTTTTATAGAATTGGGGTTGTGCAATTTGTATTTGAATTGTAATGGAATTATAAATTGTTTTGCCTCACTGCCAACAGGAGAGTTAATAGTGTGGTGATAATAGCGTATAGTAATGACAGACATTAATCATTCATTGCAGAAATGTTACATCACACATACTGTATATTGAAATAGGCCATGTTTTCATTTTGGGAACATTAGACATATTATACATGCCTGGCTTATACAGGTGGCTTATGTAACTGCAGCTCAAATGCTGATTTTGATTCATGCAACGAAAGAGATAACATTAACCTGCTGCTGCTCATGACACTGGATCTGTAGCTTGAAGAACTGACTTTAAAGTGCTGTTACTTGTTCATAAAGTGAGCACCTCTCTCTCTACTATCTTTGAATCTATTTTTTGGGAAATTTCCTAATTTTTCATCACAAGAAATCCGATGAGGCTGTTTTATATTTTAAGGTCTTAATCTTGTCTTGGCCTTGCCAGCAAACCCCCTTGTAATAAAAAAAAGAAAAATACATATCTTATTATATTGGACTTTAATTGGGTTTAATCCAACATTGTCATTTCATAGTATTATCATTATTATAGTTGTTTTTGTTTTTCACCTTAGTAGTAGTAGTAACCTTTTGAGCCTGTATTCTGTAATAAGCCTGACAAAACAGGGTGGAGTCATTTTAGGATTCTGGCCAAAGTCTTCCACTGTTTTACAATGAAAGTCATGCCATCTGTGCAAACTGTCCTTTCACTTTCACTTCAGTCTTTGGCCCAGGACCAAGCATTCACCCATTCGACTGTGAGGAGTTTCTTGTAAAGAATTTGTTTGTAGCAAAGGTTTATCTCCAAATTCAGTCAATTATCGATCAAGAGATCAGATATCAGATGTTTTGTATGTGTAGTACAGTAAAGTGCAGGACAGCTGTGACGGTTTTGTACAGTTTGTCAATGAAATTGACCTCAACAACTTGATTTTCTGTCATATTAATTATTTGCTAATTCAACAATACTGTCCATAGTTTTAATGCAGATGCTTGTTGGTCCCCTCGGGACCAACAATTTGAGGGAGAAGAGGTGAGAAACAAAAGCTGATATTGAAAGATAATTATGGCTGGTCACAGACTTTAAAAAAAAGAAGTGCAATATCTAGAGGTCAGGTGCTTCAATCGGCAAATGTGAAATGTAGTTGCCTCAAAAAGCACCTTCATCTAGTTTATTTATTTTAGTCGAGGCTCTGTCATTAGGCTGGAAAACAACATACCTGCACCTCTGAAGCTCACTAATTAACACATTATATCTTGTTTGCTTAATCACACACAAGCTGAAATGCAACGACCATTTGTGGTTTGACGTGCTGGAACTATTTCTTGCCTCAACACAGTTACTTCCTGTTCATTAGTGAGCTTCAGGGGTGTAGATCAAGGAACTTGTTTTACTTTTGGACAGAGCCGGGGCAGCTGTTTCCCTCTCTTTCCAGTCTTTATGCTAAGCTAAGCTAACCACTTGCTGGCTCTCACATTATATTTAGGATTCAGATATACTATGAATGTTGCAGCCTATTGATCTTGTCATGTCATGTATGATATGATATTGTATATGATGAGATGACATATGGCAAATGTCGCATTTCTGAATGGTCACCAAACATCTATCCATGGCATTATTAGTTACAGTGGCACCTCTATGACCTCAACAACAAGAGAGTGAGATGCTTAAACAGACACAGAGAATGACTGCTGACCCTGCTTATTTATTGTCAGAGGCAACAGAGACGCATTTTTATGAAATCACGTTAGATCGTGGCTGACTCCGACACCCGTGTCATGTGTTTCCACTTTTGCTGTGATCCTATTCCTCTTCATTATTCAAGCAGAGCTGCAGCAGTGGCCAGCACTTGTAGCAAAATGCCTTCCATGTGTCTCTAATTGCCTCAGTCGAGGTATTTAACACAAGGTGAAGTCATTAACACGTGGACGCGCTGTCAGATGTGGAGCCAGGCGGCCCCGGGTGAAAGAGTAGCAGCACACCAAAGCTAATGCATAGTCCACTGAGCCCGATGAGGAAATCTGAAGTTCAACATTTACTAAAATGTCATGTAGAGACCTCAGAGAAGCCAGTCACACATTAGATTAATGGATCTGGATGACAAATACTCAGCTTTGTGATAAATATGTTTGCATAAACAAATTTATGTATGCATTCAGGATCTTGAATTTCCCTTTAATCATGATACTTCAAACATAACATAGCATCACTTTAAGGTCTTTTTCAGTTAAAAACCCTTTGTGCCAATTTTAAGGCAGCTTAAGCTTTAAATAGAGCAACATGCATCTGAGTCCATCGAAACAAACTTTTTTCAATACACCTTCAACTGAAATCAATAAAGTGAACATGCAGATCATTTGTGAGGTTTTCACATGGAACGAGTAATCACCATATAATTTTAAGACTATGAGATGCCTACACTTAAATATGATATGTGTGCATAGTAAACGGTGTAGTGAAATAGGATCATACTGAACATCATCATCACTGAAAATTAGAATCCAGCTTTTCTTGTTTCCACCATGCCTAAGTCAACAGCTTCATCTGCTGTTCAGTGGAGAGCACTGCATCCACCCAACAGCAAGAGGAAACAGAGTTAGTGATGTGCAGCTAATAAGAAACAGAAGACATATAAATATATATTATCCTTGAGGTCGATTAAGCACTGTAAAAGTAATGCTGAGATTTTGGAAGTAAAAAACAGATGTGTTGAAGACACAGAGGAATAAACCTCTGATGGCACATCCACTGCATCACCAGACTGGCTGCTTTCAAAAAATTAGAGAGCTTTTCTCATGCAAGGCCTTAAAAGTTCAGCCAGCAATCTGACTGCAAATGTCAGTATGTGCTAGGTCACATGATACAACCAAATCAAACTCTTCGATGTGGCAGCTGGATATTGTTGCTTCAATTTGTAGTGTCCTTTAGTCATAACTGATGTTGTGAAAGTGAAATCGATGCTCTTGTGAGATCAGTCTCAAGAGTAATCATACATTCCAATTTTTAATGCTATTGTTTACTTTTTTTCTACACATCTGTCGTAGTTATTAATTTTTGACAGCTGACTTGCATTCAGAAAAAAGTTAGATGAGAAAATGGATGATACTCTGTAAAATATAAATCTACATCCAGCAGCTGTTTAGCTTAGCATAAAGACTGAAAGTATGGGTAAACAATCAAAAGCAACAAAATTCAACAACTGTATGTATTGTGTAATATGTTTTGCATATTGTCACTGTTGCAAATAAAAGATTGTAAAGATGTCAAGGTGCAGTTTTATGAGTTGTTATGTGTCCAGGAGCAGTGAGGTCACAGCTTCCAGCCAAGATACAGTTCATGATATGACGCCACCAAAAAGACAGTTTTTACCTTTCATTTCTGTACAGAGATTTAGAGATGTTGGGAGGTGGATCTTTGGTCAGACCCAAGCTCACTGTTTCCCACTACCACCTGTCTTTATGCTAAGCTAAGCTAACTGCCTCTTGACTGAAGCTTCACATTATTCTGACAAATGTGAGTGGTATCAGTCTTCTCGCCTAAGACAGAGAATAAGTTTATGTCCTAAAATGCCAAGCTACTCCTTTAATTCAAAAAACAGCATGATACCTTCTGTAAAAATCTTGAATAGAAGCACAGTCCACTGTCTGTCCCTAACCTGTAGGTGAGACTCTGCACAGATCTACGTCAGAGGGCTTCCCTTTAAGTCTATCTGTGATCAGCACATGGTCAGTGTAAACATTTGAGGACATCCCACACCCACCAGCTGTCTCATATACATTCACGTGCCAGATGCCAGACACACACACACACAAACACACATAAATATATACAGTACACATGTGCAGAGCAACACAGTCACAGTCAGAAATTTTAATTTGAGGAGAGCTACACTACCCCGAAAAATACATTGAATATTATAAATAATATTATATTTCAATATTATAATTGTACTGTACCAGATAACAAAGTTGAAAGTGTGACCTTGACCTTTATGATAAGAAAAAGCATATACATCATGAAATGCAAAAAAAAAAAGTTCAGTTTCAACAAATCCAATCATTATGTGATCTCCTGCTATCTTGTTCATAGTACCCATTTATGGCTATGATCTATCCTGTGGTTTATCTGACAGCATGGCTACAAGGTGATACAAGAGAAATCAGAAAAAAGGGCCCATTTGCTATGGGGCCTTAAAATGTGAGTAATGGCCCCTAAATGAGGGGATCATCATTCCAGTGTGATGGCTGCCGAATTTGATTAACAATAGGGGGCAGAGAGGGGGGCATTGATCAGCAAGATGATCTTGGGAATTTGATCCCCTTTATTGGACCTGATTGATTGGGGATCATCTTGGATTCATCTTAACAGAGGAATAAACGTGTCATTGCTGATGTTAACTGTGACTCACTGCTCAAACAGTGAGGAGGAGGAGGAGGAGGGAGGACAGAAGAGAGAGGGAGGTCAGCTTTGGTTTGGAGGAAATGTGCACATTAACAAGCAGCTTTTTGGAAAGGCGCTTCATTTGCGTCACGGCTCCTCTCTTCGTTTGCTCTCTTGCCGCTGGCCTCATGCTGATAACAGATGACTAGGGCCCAGAAACGCATGATGTGAAGCAGAGCGACAAAGCATCATAATGGGACAACTTCATTTGGTTGGCCCCTAATTGGCCCCTATTATAAAACCATTATGCAAAAACATAGTTGCTATCATAATAAGGCCAATTCTTGATGTATACTTTTAAATGAATTCATGTATTAAAACTGGCACATGTTTGTATACAACATTTTATTGGTGTATTTATTATGTGGTTATGTGGTCAAATGGGTTATTTAGTTTATTTTATAGGCAGGTAGTTTCTATGGTGACTCCTATCAGAGGGATTTATCACTTCTTTAAATGATCTTTAAACACTCTGCATTAACGGCTTAGAAAATATTCCATATCTCCACAAACATGCTTCCTGATAAAAGTAGGCTTGGTTGAACCCGTCACATGAGCCTACAGTCACCTGGACATACAAAATAAGGGGAATTAGTCATTTATTTATTTGTTTCTTTATAGCTGACTCTCGGGTCATTTTCACCTTTCCTTTGTGTGTATGTGTGTGTGTTTTCCAGCATCATCAATCAGGGCCCAATCATCTCCCGGTGTTAGCTGAATACAGGGGCCAGCCGTGTCATCAAAGGCAGGGGGTCGCCCTTATCACCCTCCGGCCCTCAGGTGTGGAGCTCAGTCTTCTCCTTCTCTCTCTCTCCCTCGCTCTCTCTCTCTCTCAGTGCGATGACAGCAGCAGCTCTGCGCCTCTGGTCCGTCCTGGCTCTGCAGCTGACATGTGTCGCCACGCTCTCCATCCCGCAGGACCGGGGGCGGCGGGAGGGGCTGGACGGGACCGAGGCCGTGAAGGAGAAGCTGGTCCACCTGAAGGATTTACCCCGGGGTCCGGCTCCTCACAAGAAGGCGCCCCAGTTCATGTTGGATCTCTTTAACGCGGTGTCAACCACCGAGGGGAGCCCGAAAAGCCAGAAGGAGATCCTGGAGGGGAACATAGTGAGGAGCTTTGAGGATAAAGGTGAGTGAAAGATCGCGATCTGACAGCTATGCACCATTTGTTTTGTGAGGATGTATGTTGCACGAATATATTTATTTATAACAGCATTAAATGTTATGGATCGGAGTGCGTAATTGTTATCCAAAAAGGCGCATTTACGTACGATTACGCACAACTACGCACGGCTACAGCTCCTCTTAACCAGATCCTTTTAAAGACTTTGTTCCATTTCTTTATCAGAATATTATTTTAAAGTGTCACTAAAGGCGCGTTTGACTTGTTCTCCACCCGCAGGTCACGCTGGAGAGAGGTTTCACTTCTTCAATCTGTCGTCTTTCGGTAGAGACGAGAGAATGATCAAAGCCGAGTTCCGCTGGTTCAGAAAGAAGCAGAAGTTTTACCTGGGAAAGTCATATGGGCCTCATTTCTATAAGGTAAACAGCTTTTTGTGTGACACTAATTAATCAATTATTAACTAGGTTCTCATGTAGATATAAAATTTTGGAGTCAGTCATAACTTGTGTGCAAAGTGCAAAACACCATTAACAGACAATCACTTTTTTTATGAGCAATATCTTGATTTCCTTTACCATCAATAAAAACTCAGTCATCTAGTTTTAGTGTCTGCAGACTTTTAGCAGATATAAGCCTTTAACTGTCAGGGTGTTGGTGAGGATGGTCTCTGAGCTAAGTGAACTAATTGGATGTTGTGCTTGTCCAGGTGGATCTGTATGAGGTGCTGGACAACAGAGTGAAGCCATGGAGAGGAAACCTCATCACCTCCAGACTGGTGCCCCTTTACACACAGGGATGGGAGGTCTTCAATGTCACTCAGACGGTAACACCCTGATTAATTTGTTGTAATTTCTGGTCTTATTATAAAAAATCTGCTCATTGCATAAATGTGTTTGAGCTGTGTTTCACTGAATAGAGACATCAGTTGTTACACTAAATAGTTATTCATAATGACTCTCAACTAACGTGTTCAATCATGCTCTGACTGTCAGGTGTTAAAGTGGATCCGCAACAGCCAGGAGAATAATGGCATCCTGGTGGTGACCACACTTCCCTCTGGTAACTGGATGGAGTCGCTGACGGACACAAGCGCCTACCTGGTCATATTCTCGGACGACGAGAGGACGGGAGCATCAAACCAGTCGTACCTAGGTAAGATGATGCTCGTGGTATAAGATGTGTTATAGAGGGTGAAAGATAGTGAGCATGAGCATGAGAGGGTATACCAAATATAGCTGATTACAACTGTCTTATACTGTAATGCCAATCATTATTTCTTTGTACACTAGCCCAGGGAAGAGTTATAGCTGTGGGCAAGTACAAAAAGTAAACACATGTGTGCTTACAAGGACATTATAATGTGTTATATACCATTTATTAACTTATATATAACTCATAAATGCTAAATAGGGAGACTTAAAGTAAAGTGTTGCCAATCTTCTATTACAACTTTGAAGAAGATAGGGAAGTGCATACATTCATCGAATGTGTTGTCTTCTTATAACACGAATCATTATCATGTCTCTAGCATGTAACTATATTCAATTGACCTTAAAATCTAGGTCACTGCAGTGAAATGACTAAAGTTAACATTTTATCATTGGACAATATAGATGCCCAAAAAGGGCCAAAAATGAAATACTTTTATGATTCTGTACTAACCTGATATGATCATGTTCCTCCTTCCACAGGACAAGCCCAGCCTCCAGCAGCAGCACCTGAACTCGACCACCGCAGCAGGAGGCGGCGTGCCTCTCCAGGTTTCTTTCCCCACAGCCGCTCCCAGTCCTGCCAGCGGGTCCCCCTCTTCGTTGACTTTGAGGAGATCGGCTGGTCCGGCTGGATCATCTCTCCCCGGGGATACAACGCCTACCACTGCAAAGGCTCCTGCCCGTTCCCACTGGGGGGAAACCTCAGAGCGACCAACCACGCCACAGTGCGCTCCATCATGCATGCACTCAAGCTCTCTACCGACGAAGTGGGGGCGCCCTGCTGCGTTCCCGACAGACTCCAGTCCATCAGTTTGTTATATTTTGACGACGAGGAGAACGTGGTTTTGAAGCAGTACGACGACATGGTGGCGTTAAGCTGCGGCTGTCACTGACTGGCTGTGCACCTCCTGCACTTTTTAACACTGGGACAATGAGGGATGGGGAGGTCATGGTTTGCTTGGGTTGATTAAAACACTGTATTTTCGTGCATATTCTTAAATATTGTATTATTTTGAGAAATAAAACAACTACTCCACAACTGTTAATCAGTGATCATCTGTCTAGCTTAGTCCTGAGCTTCGGAATCTTCTCATGAGAAGAAGCCCAAACAGATTGGCAATAGGCTTGAATACCAGAGTTAAAAACATTCTGTCTTAACAATCCTTAGTTGAGATAAATCTTTGTTCTTAGTCATGGATTAGTATTGCACTCATTGCTGCAGGTTGATAAGGGGAGTTACTGTTTACTTCAGTTTCAAGGGGAGTTGAAACTGAAGTTGAACTATAACAGACTGTATTTTACTGGGGCCCTTTGAAACCACCTTAAGGTCTTCTGAAGAACCCTGGACCTTGATTTTGTGACTCTGTCCACGGTAAGTAACAGCCATGGTAAGGTGTTTTAACATATCTAATAACCAACCACCATTTCCTTTTAACTAGCTAGGATACTTGTATTTGAATTAGATTAGATCTGAGGATAATATTCAAACTCTTGTTAACCTCCCAAACTGGGATCTGGACTAATCCAGTCCCTCTTGATCATATCTGAATATGGTTTCTACAATGTTTAAAACACAAAGGCAAAGTTCTGATGCCACAAGTCAAAAAAGATTGAGAAATGTAGTATTAAAAAAACCTGAAATAAATTAAAATGTAAATACTCAGAATATAAACACAGCCTATATATTTGTAACGTAGGATAGAAACTCTATTGAATGTTTATTAAACGAACAGTCGAAACCAGAGTATAACCAGCAGCTGGATGATAAATAAGAATCAGTGCTTGAACCTCTATAATTTAATACAGTTAGAAAATTTGAATTTTATTTAAAGTTTCAGACAGACCGCATTTTGTCTTCAGGTTCTTAGTTGTTTACTTGTGCAAATTTGTAAATAAAAGCAACATATAGGCTGTTACTCACTTTTATCTGGTTTACTCCTGTCACTGCAGTAACTGACCAACAGATGGCGACATAGAGCTCTAGTTAAAGACTAAAAAACCTCCTCTGTAACTCAGCAGTATCTGGATCAGACTTTGATTATGTTTTGGAAAAATGTTCACAATTTTAAAAACCCTTGTAGAATAATTGTTTATATCAATTTGTAATTTTTATTAATCAGGGAGTTAATTGCTAACATGTTCATTGCTTGCTAAGAGCATTATACTGAAAGCAATGTTACTGTTAACTGTCACTGAACCATAATTGAAAAAATTGAAAACATATGTTTTACATGAAGAATGACACTGCCGTAAAATTAATACACAGTACAATAAAAGTCTGTAACAACAGTTGTTTTTTATTGGAATGGATCACAGACACAATACAGCCCTGCTTTATTCTAGTTTAGAAAAATTCCAATGCAACAAACTTGCAAAACCAGTTCTCCTCCTTGTCCTCTGCATATTTTAAAAAAGTTGCAATAATGCCAGTTCAAGCTTTTAGACAGTATAAATCTGTGTTGTATCAAACACGTTCATCAGGTGTAACCGCAATTTCAACTTCAGCATGCAACATGTTTTTAAAATTCAATTGTGTGGACATGATCAGTTGAAATCAATAACAAATCAAAGGCACAAATTCTTTGTTTCAAGTATCTCTAATGGCAACTTAAGTGACTGCAAACTGTCTGGTGAAAAAAAAAAGCAAGGCAACAAACTTTGCAGGTAATAACAAAAAGCCACAATACCTGAAAAGCAGTGGATACCCCAACACCACTGTGGATGTATATAACAAACTCTCAGCATTTATAATAAATATTCCACATTTACATTCAAGCTTCTCCTGTCTGTTTACACTTAAATACATTATGTACATGGATCATCCATGTCCCTTTCATCCCTCTCACAAATTGCACATTATCTTACACAAATCCATCATACGACAACTATCATTAATTCACAAATTCTTTATCTCATCTCACTTTACCCTCAAGTCAAACTCGTTCCTCTTTGCAGAACGGATCAAAGCCTCAGTAGCTTCACAAAGCTTGCGTAGCTTATGTCTCTTGTGATTTAAGGCAAGTAAAGCAATACAAAGGTCAGACACTTTAGGCCTTGAAGGAAAAATCCACCCTGAGATGCTTTAACACTGTTTGGGTATTAACATTAGTAGGAAATCACTAACTGGGGTGATAGCAGTCTGGATATAGTGAAGGTGGGAACACCAAAACACAAACCTGAACAACACATGGACACAAAATAATCCCTGGAATTCAACACCACAATCTGATGATATGAAACAGTGACAGCAAAGGGAGGGATTTTTCCTTTCAAACCTCATGGCCTATCAGCTCGGACAGTCCAGCTCCTCCGTGCCTAGAAACTCCCCTAGCATGTGTTCGTGCTGAGCATAGACAGGCTCTAAATATGGATGTCTCTCCTTACAGTGCATCTGCCTCGACCTCTCTAGGTGTCTTTGCTCGAACTCTTCCGGTGCTATATGAGGGGCTTGGATGGTAGCTTTCTGAGCCATGGGAGACAGAGGCACCGGGACAAAGCCGTGATAAACAACCAGAGGTGGGGTCAAAACCTCCAAGGGGGATGCCTGAGGAACAGCACCCTCTGGTGGCTGGACTGGCAGTTGCACATAGCTTCTTGTTTCAGGATCAAAGAAGGTTTTTGTCTTGACTTGTATGGGCATGTCTACAAAGAAGTACTGGCCGGAGTCGGGATCCTGGAGGAGCTTACGCTGGGTCATAGGAAAGGACTGCGTGACGATAGTGTGCTCGATGCTAGACTGGCGGGAAAGCTGGCTGGTGTGGCTGGTGTGGCTTGACTGGCGGGACAGGGTTGAAGGATGAGGTACTTCGGTGCTGAAGGCATCAATGCTGTGACTCCTTCTCAACGGGTTGTCTCTGCTGGCCTTGTCTCGGCCTCGGCCTCTCTGCTGAAGCTCATCCAAGATAGATTTCTCAATGCGCTGGGTCCTTGGCTCAAGCTTCTCATTGGCCGACATGTCGTTGCTGAGCCTGCGCTCCACTTTATCTCCTAAGTACCTATCAATGCTTTGTGACCGGTTGAATGGCCTGTCCGATGTGGGTCTCTCGCTGACGTGAGCTTTGTACACAGGTACGTTACTGATGATCCTGTCGCTGCTGTAGTGTCTCTGCTCTGGTTTATCTCGAGCATGTCGGTTGCTGCTGCGGCCTTGCCTTTCTGTTGCGACACTGACTGGTGCGTCATTGTTCTGCTTATTGCTTTCCACTGAATCGTGGCTCAGTCTGCGAGTCTTGTGACCCACATCTGTTCTGTCCTGATGGTGGTTTTCACCATTGTGGCCTCTTACTTCATAGAGTAGTTGCTCGCTGTGATCAGTGTTTTTACCGTTGCTGCCACCGTGATGATGACCATCTTCAGTCTTTTCTCTGTGTTTTCTCTCGCCGCTTTTGCTGCTTCTACTGCTGCTGCTTTTATGCTCAGATTTGTCACTCTTGTGTCTGTCCGTTCTCTGTTTGCTGCCACTTTGAGATGATTTGTGGGGGGACTTCTGGGCCTCCTCCTTCTTCATCCTTCTATTTGCCAGCTTAATAGCCTTGAGAACAGCTTTTTCAGATTTGGGTAAGACCGCTGGTGGTTTGGGCAGCCCCGTTTGGCTCTCATTACCACTGCAGGTAGACCCCGACCGTTCACTGGGAACCTTTGACACTTCACGATCTACTGACAGTCCACCATTAATGCCCAACTCCTCAGCCATGTCAGCTGTGCTGGTTGTTAAGCTCTCCACTCCTTCAGATGATGGACTCACCCCAGAAATTCTGTCTTCCTCCTGTGGGACATTGAGAAACAATCCAAACTGTGACTTCTTTGGGGTTTCACTTTGCAGATTTAAAGGAGACTGCAGCATGGGAGGTGAACTGTTTGATGAAATCTCTTTAGGTCTGAACATTTCGTCTGGGACCGGTGTGCTGGCACCGGTAGCAGGTTCACTGGCAGGAGGGACCTCTGTATTTTCCTTTACTTGATGTAGCTCCTCTTCTTGTCTCTCTGAGCCACTCAGACTCCCTCTTGGTGACCAGGGTTGTACAGTTTTCTTCATCTTATGACTGAAAGTGTTGTCTTTGACCTTAAATAAGGCAGGGATCCCCAAAGGTGGTGAAAAGGTGTTGGAGGGGGACATTGGTGTCTGATTATTTTCATTGTGACTTAAGATTTGATCTGTAATGATATTTTCTCTTTCTTTGCTGTACTTGTTCTCTACTTCTGTCTCTTTTGGAGGAGATTTTATTGGCTGCTTTACAGCCTCAGTCTCGCTTTCGTGATCACTTAAAGAATAATAATCCATTTCCGTCTTCTCCGAATCCTGTTTTGTGTTGCGTGAAATATTCCGAATCACCTCATCAACCTCCTCCACTTCTCCGATCAAGTTCTCCAGAGAGTGGTAAACATTTGACTCGGTATCAGCATTTCTGTGCAGCGCACTTTCCACAGAGAAGTAGGATGATTTTGAGGACAGGCTGGCTTGATCAGGTGGGCTCTGATTGACGTTGATTCCATTTACCAATAGCAAGGGTGATATTATATTTCTGGGGATTTCACCAAGAGCCTCTGCATCCACGTTCATTTCCTCAGTAGCTCTATTCATTTTGACAGGTTCATCTGCAACTGAATTGTTTGTCACGTTGTCATCTGATGTGTTTAAGTGGTCTGGTTTTAAAGGAGCCCTCCGCTTTACCTTGTATGATCCCTGTGCTCTATCATTGTTGGAGTTCATATCTGTTTGCAAGTTATTTGTCTTATTTTCGTTTCCTCTAAACTCTGGTGATAAATACAATCTATTTTCAGCTTGTGGACATTTTGAAAGTAAAGTAGACTCAGATGTAACTGAGTCACTTTGACCGGATACAGATTTTTTTGTCGTCAGGTCACTGTCTACTTCTTGTTTGTCTGAGTCTTTAATGCTCAACTCATTTAAGTGCACCTCGCCATTTTCAGGTTTTTCATTTTTGTTAAAGATATCTTCCACTACTACATCTTTCAGACTATCTGTCTCTTTAGTAAAGCTTCCATCTCCCCTGTTCCCTCCCTTTTTGCTCCTGGGAGGAACAGGAGGAGCATCTCCATTTTTGCAGTCATTTAGGTTGTTGAGACTGTCTCCGCTCTCTTCAGATATCTGTCTCACTATCTGTGTCAAATTCACCTCCTCTGATTCACAGCTGGTATTGTCAGTTAATTTATCATTAACATGTTTAGTTTTATGTTTTAAGAGCTTGTTCAGCCCATTGCCAATCTTGTCCATGCCGGGCAGCACCATCCTACCACCTGTCAGGTGAGTCTCGCCAAGTCCGGGTTCAGCTTGCGACAGGATCTGTCTCATGTGATTGTGGTCTCTCAGATCTCCTAACCTCTCTTTTAAATCAGTCTCTTTTACTGTAAGAGTGTTGCCATTTTGTGTTTTCTTGGCCTCTGTCAAAGAATCTTTCATCGTTTTTTTACGTTGCTGTACCCTTGTTACGTAACTTTCATCGCTGGCGTTCTCATCAAACACTGGATTTGCATCCTGCTCTGTGAAATTATTCTTCCTCTTTTGCCTCTCTGAGATGATCTCTTCAAGCGCCATTTTGGCTTTGTCATAATTGTCATTGAAAAGTGCTTTGTTTATTATGACATTTCTATCTACCTTTGTGAAGGTCTCCTGCTTGTTCTGCTCCTTTTCTTTATTTGCAAATAGTTCCCTTTTTGATGATGTGTTCCCTCTCATAGACAGTATACCCTTCTTTATATTCCTTAGCTCCCTTGAGATCAAGTCATTCTTAGCCCTTGTCTCCTCATCTATGTTAATAACACCTAGTTTGTTCTTCGTGCTATCGGCAATACGATCGCCAAGTCTCGCTCTCTCCAGCTCTTTCAAAGCGTGCAAATCATTAATTATATGCTCACTGTCTCTCATTTCTCTGGGTGACACCATCCCCTCATCCACCTCCGTTCTCATGTTCACTTTCTGATCACCTTCGTCGAACTCCTCTCCCTGTTCATCATCTGTCGCTGAATATCTCTGACATTTTATGTAATTGTTTTGTCTAGCTGAGAATATGTGTTTGCGTTTGCTCTGTTTCTGGACAGACTCATTTTCGGTTGGTGATAAATGTAGGTTTGCATCCATCAAATCGCCATTAGTGAGCTGGTCAACGTTATGTGTTTGCTGTTTGTCCAAAGGTAGTTGAATATCAGATTTAACAAAATTTCTCTTTGGTACTGGCGGGGGCTCTTTCTTGACGTTACCTTTGTTGCCTACTGGTGCTGCACCGGTTGCTTCATTTCTACTTTGAGATGATACATCATTGTTTTCTGGTACTGAACTCTCTGTCTTGCTGCTGAACATTTCCTTTGAATATTCAACCCTCTTGTCTATTTCTGTCTCCCTCAGTTCTTGTGCATCTGCAATGGGCTTATTGATGCTGTCTGACTGAGCTGCAGATAGAGCTCTATTTTTGGCTGCACTAATTGCTTCCCTTGCTGCTTTGATCACATCCATTGTATTTATAGGTTGGCCACTTGTATCCTTTTCCTTCGAAGTAACAGTCTGCGCTCCAATGTATTTTTCTTTTATGTCTTTTGCATTTTGTTTTGCTTTCTCTGGTACATTTGGGGGTCTTTTCTCTACTGACGCATTTGATGACAACCTTTCTTTCTCAAGTGCATGGGGTGAAATGAACGGTGAACGATCTATGTTGACATTTAAAGTATTTGGTGAAAGTCCTGTGTTTGTTGGCAGTGCTTTTGGAGAGAGCTCTTTGTTTAGCGCGAGCGGTGAAAGTTCATTTGTCTCAGTTGGTTGGTCTATCTGTGCAGGAGCACCAGTGCTCAGGGGGACTTGAAGATATTTCATATCACTGTCAACGGGGCTGGCTTTCTTGTACAAATTCAAGGAAGGGTAGTTTTGCTTTTTAGCCATGGGACTCTTAGTCTTTTTTGATTGCATAAAGGGGGAGATGGGATTCTCGTCACCGTTACCTGCAGCCTCCCTTTTGGTTTGCAGGAGATTTGACAACAAATAATCATCTGAAAGAGGTCTGTCAGCATCATGCTTAGTAAGATCAGTGCTGTTAGATTCCAACACAGGACTGCAAACTGTCTGTCTATCTTTTAAAATTGCAGGAGTGTTTAAGCCTGACGCATTGCCCTCAGAGCCAGCTTGTGGGTGTTTCAGATAATCCGACTGGGGAGACTGGCTGCCACCCCCAGAAGCTTCTAATGTTTTAAATTTAGGTGGGCTGTAACGGCTTTTCACCCTTTTCCTGTTGTCTTTGAGGTTGAAGAGGATGCTAGAGGCCAATGATTTGTAGCTGTCCCGTTTGACTGGAGGTTCAGGGGTCAGTTTGGCCTCAGACTGTGGTCTTAGTGGAAGGTCAAGGGCGGAGGGCGAAAAGACACTTTGGAGGATTTCTGATGTTTCTGTCGGCTGTCTGGAGGGAATGAGAGGAGTCATCAACTGGCAGATGCTGAACGGAGTAGATGCCAAAGAGCTGACCTCCTCTATTGCTTTCACCTCCACAGATTTGACTTCCTTTTTGACCAAGAATAGACTTTCATCCACTGTTTTTGAGCTATTTTCCTGAGGTGGTATCCCAGGCTGATTGACTGGAATCACACTTTTTGCCCTGGACCTGTTGCGCCTCCAGGGGGCAGCGCTCCCATCCCCTCCGTCTGACGAGCACCTCTTCTCAGCCGGAGTAGCTGAGGGCTTTGGCAGGACCTTTGGCGGAGGAGAGGGAGGGATGGGTTTAGGAGCAGTGGGAGGAGGGAGGTCAACTGCCACTTTCTGGTCTGACTGCACCTCCTCTGCATGTAGAGTCTCTTTTCTGTGTGCCTCTGTGAGTTCCTTGTAAAAAGGCAAATCGTACCATTTAGGGATATTATCTGTGGGAAGAACTGTGTCCTCTTGGCCAAAGGGAAACTGGTTGAAATCTCTCCATGTTTGAAAAGGGCTAAACTCACTGTGGAGGAAAAAGTTTTTGATGTTAAGTTTCCTTAGTTTGACGGTGGATTTCCCATTTTTCATCTTTGAGGATTTCCCTGAGGGAAGAGCAGCATCTTTGCTTGTTTTGTTTGGCGAACCGTCACCAGAGTGATGTCGATGATTTTTTTTGTAATGTCCATCTGTGAGATTGGTGTGATAATCCGAGTTGAATTCTGACAGCTCTCTTTGGATGCTGCGAAGTGCAGACTTATCCCAAGATTCCCCCTTAGAGTCTGTCATGCCTCCATTTTTAATTAACATCCCCTCGCAGCTTTCCTCTGTGGCACTCAACGCCTTGAGGAAAGACGACATGTGGGAAATGCTCTTCTGTTGCTGCTGTTTCCACGGCTGAGCATAATTTTTATCATTTACGTTTTGCCCTTGTTTTTTAGATTCCTTATGATGGGTCTTTTTAAGAGGCTCCCCCACCAAAGGCTTGTGGCAGCTGAAAGGTGAATATCCATACAGGAAGTCATCGTTGTAAACTGCATCGTCTCCGACACAGAGGCTCCGAAAGGCTCGATCGGTGAGAGTGCTGACCTCGCGATCAGTCTCATCCATGAACAGGTCGGTGAAGCCATTGGGGAAGCGATGGTGGAGCATGCTCCCCACGCGATGGCTCATGTGTCGCTTTTCCACACAGCTCATGATGCCGACAGCTCTCTTTCTATCTCGTGCATCACCTGTTTGGCCTCCTCTACAGTTGTTGCAGCTCTGTGGATCCTTTGGCTTTATTCCGGCTCAGATGGACTTTGGGGAAATGGCGGGATACGTAAACTTCCTAAAAAGAGACAGTGAAATCAGTGTCAGTGTACTTAATCACACATTGTGAGCAGCTCACAAAATAGGTTGTTTAAGACAATATTACTATAAAAGGTTTTGTAGTCCGTGGTCGCTCTGATGACCTTTATGTACACGACATGTGCCGGCTTCGGCCACGCTGTCACTATGCAGGCAGCAGACAAACACTTCATACCATGCGCTCGGCTATTTTAAGCACTGAATGATGCCTTCAGTTGTGAGCACTAAACACACTGTTGGTGGCTATGAGAGCAGCTCCTTGTCCATTTATACTCACATTATTAGAAAGGATTAATATTTACATTGTTTGTGTATGTGGAATTTAAAAGAAAAACCCACCCTTCACATTGGCCCCTCTCAAATGCAGTCATATTATATGCACATTTAATGAACTCAAGTGATTAATATATAAACAATTCCTCCTGCAAAAGCTCTTGAATATTCCTGCCAGCAGGTTTACACCACATAGCGCAGGAAAGACGAATAAATCATCAGAGTCGCGGAGTGCTTCAGCAGCAGCTGCTCTACTGTAGCTCACTTTAGCTATCTGGGTGAGGTCTTAGAATAGCTCATTAACCCATTTATATGGCCTGACCTGGGAGCATAGCCACTGGCAGATAACTCAACTCTTCAACTATCTGCAAAACGATGACTCTCCTTATAAGCAGAAGAGGTTCATTGAGACAAATATAAACACATTCAGTGGTTTGATGATGTGTTTGCTTGTATCTGTACATTAAACCTGATGCCAGTGAAGCTAATCATTATTATTATTAACATCATTATCATTATTATTGTTATTAGAACCTAAGAACCCAGGTAAAATTGTTGAACTGCGTGACATTACTGTATCTTGAGTCTGACTTACAGAATGTTTTGGCTTTACAGGAGACTTTGGTCGCCAACAGTCTTCCAGCTCTCATAACCAGAGATCAGTTAGCAACCACGGTACTTTCCCAGCATCTGCTTGTGTATTTATACCAAAGGAATGAGGCAGCGCAGATAATTATACTGTATAAAGGCGGAACCATTGCAATATCATTTTTGAATTTCATTGTAGTTTTGTAAATATTTGTGAAATATATATGATGTCTGGATGTATGTGTAATTATTTTATAGCAATAAAATGTAGACATGCTGCAGGGCCCATGTGCTCTAGGCAACATTCAAGTCCAAATTCAAAACTCAAACCACACTATTTTTTATGTCTTTGCAAACATCCATGTAATCACATTGCTCCCTCACCTTGATGATGGGTCTTTCATGCTGGGTTTAAATGTCCAGTCTGTAAATGACAGTGGTATCAAACACAAATCCTCAATGTAGAATCCAAGAATCCAGTCCGGAATCACCTGCTGGGGGGGAAAAAAGGTCTAGTTAGCAGTTTGCCATTCATGGTAAACAAACTTGCTGAAGACACAAAGAAAGCTCACCAAAGTGAGTCAAGCCCTCAGATCCATGTTCAAATGCACTGGTGTGGCCGGGCTACTGATAGCAAGCTCAGAAGGTACCGAAATAGACGCACAGGTCGGTGTGGCCAAACTGAGCGGCTCGCTAGCTCGCATTGGAATAACCGGCGGGTGTCGTGTGGCAGGGCAAGACAGGCCAGCAGGATGAAATGGACACTGTCATTGGTTATTTTTGTAACTAAGCAGCGAGGGCCAATGGGCTCCCACATGGACCCTCTCTTTACTGTTAGGCACCTTTGAAAACATGACAGGGCCTCGGTGTCAATGAGGAAGAGTAGTCCATCATTGACGCCTCAGTGGAGACAATACATAGGGATGGAGTGTTCTTACTCCTGGGTAACATTTGGCTTGTGACTCATTTTGCCTCTGTCACTCAGGGAAACAAGCTTTCTGATATAGCCCATTGCATCACACAACCCCAAATCCGCATGCCGGTCCCTGAGGTGGAGATTGGTGGTTGGAAGCATATCCCTGCTGACTGATACGGGGCTGGACTAATTCTTGTTGTTCAGGCTCTGTTTACATGGCCGTGTTGTGGACGTGCAAATGCGTGACTGGGTGGGCTAGTTTTAGGGCCGATGCAGCTGTTGTTGCCGTGAGATTAAGCTGAAATGGAGGGGGGGCATTTTGTTGACTTGTTAGCCTTTGTGAGTCAGAGGAAGTCGGCGACGAGGTCGCATGTGAAGGTTGACCCTGTGCATTCCATAAATGGAGAAAGTGGAGTGTACTGTGTGGCTCAACTTGGTTTTCCATGTCATGAGAGAACAATATTATTCCCTGTGTATTGACTATTGATGTTTATTTTTTTTGCTTGCATATTCATGTAGCAACAGCATCACCATCATCTGATGCACCTGTTTCAATAGAGGCCAGAAAATGGGGATAACAAGATTTGAATTGTGTTGAGTCTTTCTTGGCTCGTGCATCCACAGCATCACAGCACTCCATTTAAGCCAGTCTCTTTTTTTGTCATGTATTTCATAAGGTAACAGCCTGTCTCTCTGCTGACCTTCCACATTTCAGTCCAACACTAATCTTGCGCATGTAAGTTGACTTGCTTTAAGCAGTAGCGCATGCTATTTTCTGCAAAAAATGGTCTTCACATTGCTCAACTGTTTGCACAGATAATGAAAACTTGCACAATGTTTGAGTAAAGGTGCATGCATCCTGTTACTGAAGTCACTTTAAGCCGTTCTTCCATGATGCAATGCATACATACAGATCATGCTTCCTTTGTCATACTTATTCAGATTTTTACGAGTTCAGGCTTGAGTTCAAGTCTTTTTTTTCACAGTGGAATTACTTGCTGAAACATGGCAATATTATTATTTTTTATTTTCTTTTTTCTTATAATTTCTCTATACTATACTGTATCAAAGCATATAATCATTGCACTTGTAGATGATGTGAAGGTCCATTTTGAACAGTAAAAAGTCCCTGCATTATTTTGGGAAGATAAACTTGTTGAGCAGTGTGAGAATATCATGTTGTGTTGTTGTGTAGTGACCATTTTGAGTTCAACAATGTTTAATGTGTTATGAATCTGTATTAGTTTCTAAAAAATACAAATGCACAGCTTTAATTTGAAGGAGCACATTGATTGCAAGGAACAAAACATTTACTGGAAACAGGGTTACTCAAGTTTAACCACATCACATAGAGGCGTCTAATTACAGGAGATGATAAATATTGCCTCCAATCACATATGACTAGTTGTGTTCAATCTGTGATTCATCATTATTTGTAAATAAGGCAAGACTGTTCAATTTGAAAGGCACTAAATAATTCACTAATCATGCTCAGTCACTTTGACACTTTGGATTTTGGGATTTGTTTGTTTGCTGTCTTGTCTGACCAGGAGTTGGATGAGAAGATAGTGGGATGTCTTAGTTTGGTGAGTGAGCCTGAAAATACAAATCAAATCATAAATTTAATTCACCATAAATGAACAGCAGAAAAAGAGCATGATGTTTTCAACCTTTATCTGTTTAATCTCTTTTCCAGTGAGGCTTTTGACCATAACAGTGATACAAAGAGAAGCACAATCTGTTTTAAAAATGGAGAGCAGACCAAAACACAAATGGGACAACAGACACCCGAGAGTGAAGTCCAGTCCACCAGGGTCGGGATCCAGTCTTTGTTTATGCCATTATGACTGACACCCACATGTGTTCCTGTTGGCTGTGAAACTGCAGGGACCCAGCAAGCAGCTTTCCTGCCTGCTGAGAACTGGGACACACAGGCGGAGGGACTAACTGGCCTTCAGGACTGACAGGCTAGTAAACCCAGGTATGGCAACTCTAGGACAGCTGAGGCAGATCAGATACAATAGAAGCCAAAAAAATCAAGAGAAACTTACACACATCTCTGTTGAAATCTCTTTTTGTGTCAACATCCTGCTGAATTGGAAGATTAAAAAACAAGCAACGGCTGTGGGTTTCGATGGCGAGATAACTTTTCATGTAGATCTTTTCTGTTATAGGCCACCATTTCCTTTACTGTCTATGATGATATGAAACTGTCAAATAGGTCACTATGCAGAGGAAGCACAGGCGTCACATTGTTTTCAAATGATAAATGCCTTTCCTCTCATATTTTATTTTCAGCAATGATGCACAGGTGTGATACAAGTGTGCTTTGATCTTGTCTAGAAGAAATGTATTTTTCTGATTTCATAGATATAAAAAGTAAAGACAACAAAGGCTGGAGCTCACTGCTCTACTATGACTCAACTTTATCAAACAGCCAGCTTTCATTTACCTTGTGTGAGGGGAGTGATGACAGGACTGCAATAACTGATACCCTCAAGGGCTCATACAGCAGCCAGTCAACCAATCAGAGGAGGTCAGAAGCATGCTGCAAATGCAGTTACATCATCATCGCATGAAGAAGTCAAGATGTTGGTGATGGTCGATGGCCAACCGCCAGTCAACTTCGTGTTATGCCCAAGATATCTCAACAAGTCCGAACCCACAGGGTTGGATCCAGTCTGATCTGAGCGCGGGCCTTGACCTATGATATTTGATTGGTAATAAATCAGATCATTTTGTCTGCTGTGGCAACATCTGGCCAACGTATCTTTCCACTCAGACAACCATATCAGTAACCTGCATCCAATAATCTATGTCAACAAGTATCAGTGCCCGCCACCTACTGCTGCTCGTTAGTACAGAGGTGAAAGCTGAGAATACGTGAAAAAAAAAAAACCTAAATGACATGGACTGAAAAAACCCTTCGATTTGTGAATGTGTTATGAACACTATGATTGAAAATTTATAAGAGAGAGAAAAATGACACATACGTCTTATTGCATACAGTTTGTGATGCTTAAGTTGAAGGACCACAAAACACATGACTTCCTTTCCCAGCAGAGAGCAAATATACAGAAAGTAAAAAGCTCTCATCAAGAAGATCTGGAGCAAACCACTGTGGATAGAAGTGAACCAATACTTCCTCACTGCTTTTGCACTAGTTAATGGTGAATGCTAAAACTGTGGCCAGTACTCACCTCCTAAAAATGTGAGGTGCCTTGTATTATAACAGCTTACAGCACATTCAGATAAAGACTTTGAAAGCCACGAGCTCAGGAAACTGCTCATCATTACGCATGAGAAAGGACTGACAGTGCTCACAGGAAGTCATTGAACTGTCCAGAGACGAGAGTGATGGGAGCAATTCAGAGGTGCGGGTGCTTGTCAGCTGTTATCAGGGCTGTCCTCATCACTGGTGAGTACAATAATAATAATAATAATAATAATAGTAATAATAATAATAAATATATAATCCTTCCAAAAATGTTTAATGTATGGCAATAAAAAAATGCAATGAAAGATCCAATTAAAGGAAGGGAAATAAAAATAGTAAAATTGTAGCACAGATAAGAAAAGTACTTCAACTAAATGCCTCTCTGAATGAGTTGGTCTTTAGTTCATTTTTTAAAATATTAACAAAGCTTGCATATCTAATGTAAGTGGACAGGGTTTCACAGTGTTGGAGTGCAGTAGCCTTGTTGGACCACATAGGAACAGTTACAATGTCATTATCAGAGGACCTAAGGGCTCTTATTGACTAAAAAGGAGTTCCTCAGGGCTGTTTTGGGGTGCGTCACCAAGCTTATTAGCAGTTCTACTAATGGCTGACCTAATCAAGGCTGCAATGGCAATGGACATTTGTATATTGTGGAAAAGAGCAAAGGGTATTTCTCGAACTTATAGAGATGAGATATGCTGTGTTGACGAATCGTTTAGGGCGAGTACAACAGCTGTTACTGTTACTACTCTTTGATTGTTTGCAGTGATTGTGGTAGAAATAATAAGTCAGCAAGCTCACCTTGACAGTTTGTTATATTACAGTTTGTAATGAAGTAAAAACATCAAAACATATTAACTATGTGAATTAAGTCAGTCACATCACAAAATAATACATGAGCTAAAACAAGTCTGCTGTAAATTATATATTTAATTGTATTATATTGCAAATTAAATTAAGACAAGATATTCCTATAAAGTCCCATAAAGGGGAAATTTGAAAATTATTTTATTATTATTGTGTTGATTTCAAGATAAATATGAATATTAGAAGATCAGACAAACACAATAAAACAGAGGAACATTTACATTCTGTAAGCTTTAAATCCAAAAGTTTATTTTCTAAAGTACTTAAGTAGAAATAAAAATTTGAAAGAAAGCATTATTGATCCAGACAGGTAAAATAAAGAGTCTAAAAGTCATCACATTTAACATCTTTTCATCTGAAAACTTGCACAGGCCAACCTGAAAACTTCAAACCCTTTTTTTCTTAATTTCACTGCTTATGAAGTTACCTCTCTCTTTCGTTGATAGGGAAGTACAGTATATCCAAATTCAGCAAACAAATGCGTTATTCATATTTTTGTGTGTTTGTTTGTACTGAAACACCATGTTATAAAGATGTTGATATTGTCTATCTGCAAGACGATATTTGTAATCATATCTTGACTCGGGCTGTGAGTCAAAGCTGGACTGAGCTGTCTGACTATCCATGGTCCGCTCGCTGGTCGTGACATATTATGTAAGAGGTCGACTCCTGGTCACTGGAAACTTTATCTCTCCCGACACTCAGGGACACATTAAGTCGAAATTTCCATCAACTGATACATAACACATAGACTGACCCATGTCTGGTCACAGGTTTTAATCCCTGCAGCAGCCAACAGTTTAACCTCCTGCCTGTGACCTTCAGCAAGACTCTGAACCTGTTCTTGCAGCATTTCTGACCAAAGGAGAAAATACACATAAAATGAAATCCTTCCATATGCTGACTGGTAAATGACCAATGAAAAGGTCAAAGGTTATTCAGCTCTCTTGTTTACTGGGAGGCCGATTTCTGCTGAAGCTGCATTGACTGAAGATCTCACACAGGGCGACCACGGGCCAGGTCCCGGAGCTGCCAGGGGAATGTGTCTGCTGGCTTCAAAATGTAAGATCGACACTTGCTGAGTGTGTATGCTGTGTTTCAGTAACACCCTGCTCCACTCTCAGTTACAGTCGTACCTCGCAGCACACGGCTCCAACCCACCGTCTTTGGTCAGAATTAAAAAACAAACAAACTTCTGTTTAATTTAAAATCTACTCCAGAGGTGGTTCATGCATTTATTTACATTTCTCTGAACTAAAAGCTATTTCTCATAAACTTGATTCATTTGCTCATGATGTATTTGATAAGCAGCACTTTTTTTTTTTCCATTTTCTTTCTGTTGATTGAAATGAGTCTTTCTGCCGTCGGTTCGTCTCTTGTGTTTTGTTTGAAAAAGGTAAGGCATGCTGTCAACATGCCGACCACAGGAGGCACATGTCAAGCTTGGTCTAAAATAAGCACGTGAACTGTGTGTGTGTGTGTGTGTGTGTGTGTGTGTGTGTGTGTGTGTGTGTGAGATAGAGAGAGAGAGAGAGAGAGTTTTAGAGCCACACCCTCAAAGCATTGTTATCTCTCTTTACGTGTTGCTCTACATTTTGTAAATCAAACCCATGAGATTCATCTATTGACAACAATCTAGGAACCACAGCACATGTGTGATATTCACTGTATCTTATCTGAAGTGGGAGCCAGAGGTCAGAGGTTAACCTCTCTCGGCTGGTTACAGAATAGCTCATATCATCAGTGTTGAAAACGTGAGGCTGAGAACACTGGGCTGAGGCTGGGACTAAACTGCCAAGGTGTCTTTGAGCAAGGCATTTACTTTGCTCCATCAGTGTTTAATACAACCTACATAATACTGCAGGTGAATATGAATATTGCTCATTGGTTTTTGCTCTCAACACTGATTCTCTCTATTTCACTGATACAAATCAATCTGCTTCCTATGTGTCAGAGCGACCTGTTTCTGTGACCAGAAAATAATCCAACTGAAAACAATGTGTTTCAGAGTGTCTGCTGAGGAGCGTGAGAGGAGACGGAGCAGACTCTGAGGAAAGAGTAGGTGGGTCAACAGATTACACTGAACACACAGCAGTTAAATGTGAGGTTATTTCCAATGAGTCAAAAAGGATGGACCATGTTGTAATACTGACAGCATGACCCATATAATACTGGAGGCTTTTGTAGAAGTGACAGTATGTTTGTTTTAAAAGTCTAAGTGCTTTTTTACATTTTAGAGCAAAATTTTTTTAAAGCTATTTTCATTTTAATGATTTTTTAAAATGAGGAACACTTTCAGGTTAGTTTAGCTAAATAACAAAAAGACATTTAATTACTTACCCGAGTGTTATCCAGCCCTTCAGATCTGGTCTGGTTTTGTGTAGGGTTTAAGATCACCTCATTAACTTAATCATGGTTCCCAACCTTTGGGGCAAAACCACCACAGGGGGTCGCAAGATACATTTTAGGTGTCATTCAGTAATTAACAGGAGAGGAAAGTAGAAAAAAAAATTTTTTTAATATGCCTCATTTATTGATCATTTTCTGGGAAGTAGTTGGATTTTTTTTTTTCTTTTTTGTGAATTTCAGAATTTTTGAAATAAAACAGGGAAATTAATCTGTCTTTGTTTGAACTTGTCAAGAAGACGCTACTTTGTTTTAAGGTCTTCGAGGGGCTTCAAAATGACATTTGAGAGATATGTAGTTGTCAAAAGCTGGTATTAGCATTTCTTGTACAATCCAAAGTTCTAATATCTGTTCTAACATTTGAACACTTCTCAGGACTTTTTAATATAAATCATCAATTCACAATGACATACATTTTTGTGCTTTGCTGGGCTCCATGTTAAATTGGATTCCTGCTGTCAACAGCTGGACAACTGAATTTTCCAATCACTCTTCCCATTAAAGTGCTTCATAATCAGGACTTCAGCAACTTGTGCTACTTGTGCAATTGTTTTGTGGAAGAAGTCTCGTGAGAGTGTTGACCAGCAGTAACCTCCTCAATAATTCCTAGACGTTCGGGATTCAAATTGCAGACACTGGTGACGCAATCAAATTTGCGGAACGGAGCATGACACCATGACTGAGACTTTTATCTTCCACAGAGTAAACAAGTTGTGAAATCAAACATCTTCTCTTCCTCCCCCTTCTGTCATACACAGCGTTTCGGGAGGGTCGAATATGATCTGGCGTTTCCCAAACTCATGTTCTGTCCTGTCGCAGGTGTTGCATTGCATCTTGTTTATTAATGGCTGTACGCTGTCTGCTGTTTGTGTTTTTTTCCTTCCAGACATTAAGTATGCTTTGATCGGCATTGGGATCGGCTTATTCTTGGTTGCTGTTCTCATTATCGCTGTAATCTGCATCATCAGGAAGCAGGTTCGTGAAATCAACGCAGGTGAGGTAATGAACTGTGGTCATATTACAGACGTTTACTGTTGGACAGCAATAGATTTCTCAGTTCTTTCTCTTAAATATGTGTTTTTAGATTCTTCTGAATTTCTGTTCATTATATCTTAATCACATGAAAGTTAAGAAGTTGGAGAAAATATGACACTGTTTGTATGAAATATGAAATTCATTATTTATATATTTATATTTACAATTAATTATTATTTCATTAATCTTATTCCACATTAATAATAACATTTAATAGTGTTATATTTGTTAATCAGATTTTCTTCTTTTTTTTATATTCTTATGATGGAAGGCATGAGAATGGATCCGACCACAACCACAAACGTACCTGCTCGCTTTCAGACGCCTCAGCCAGTCACAGCATCCCATGACAGCGGTGTCCAATGACATGCAGGGTCAAAGGTCAGGCAGAGCGATCCTCAGGATGATGCGAACCCCTGCACACGTGGCATCTGGGTGGAAGGTCAAGCAGGCGGCCCGTTGTCCGCTCACGTTTTGTCGCACAAACATCAGTGTAGATCTGTTTTACCTCATATAATTATTTTTCAATAACATGTATCATTTTTATAATAAATGTCTGAAGGGAATTTTTAATAATACTTTTTTATTTGGATGAGAAAGATGTGTCATTTGAAAAGCCTCTTAAACCAGGTTTCAGCAATTTAGGAGATTAAACATGTTGGTGTGTTTTGTTTCACTCCTCATCAGGAAAATCCAACTGTTCCACTGACACACATACTATTTCACACCACTCAGCAGAAATCCTCTTAATCTCAACTCTTATTGCTTTTTGTAGAACTTTCCTCACCTACAGAGTCTTTTTGTATTGACTGACAGTGTTTCTTCCCATGTTTTTGGTATAAAAACTGTGCAGAATGAGGTGAGGTTTACTGTCAATCTAGACAAGATAATTCTTTATTGATCCCCCATAGAGGAAGCACAACACATCATACTATGACATAGTTAAAAGACAACATTAAAGTCAGCGTTATACTTCTGCATGATGCACTTTGAAAAATTAGAAAGTACATATTAGAGTGCAAACCTAAAATACTGACTTTGCTGGTGGAGTTAAAACACAGAACAACTCATTTTGGAAGGTAGGATTTGAAAGCCAAAGGGATTTCTTCATATAAAAGCACTATATGAACAGAAAGGTGGGTCTTGTAGCTGTTCTGGAGCTTTTAATCATGTCCCATGATCTTCACCAGCAGATGGAGTTTTCCCCTTTTGTCATAGAATTGTAGTTCTCTGTCTATATTGGCATAAAAGCTGAAGTCCAACCTCTGGAAGACAAAGTTTTATATATTTATAAAAAGCTACAAGAGCGGTTGGTATCTAATTTAGTTCAAACAGACACTCAGATTCATTGTGCTGTTGCTCTTCCTGCAGTACTTCTTGTCCTCAGGCTATAGATACAGTGTGTTTTGGCACCGTTTGGACCATATGATCTATATCATCCTAATTAGGAGTCGGAGTCTGCTGCCAAGTTTGTGAGATTGCCTCCTCCAGCAGCCTAGAGATGGATGAAGAAGAACCAGTAAAAAACAGTCTCTAATATCCTGGTAACCCAATATGCAAACACAGAATAATAACTAACAGATGTGGGCATTGTCAAAGTCTCGCTGTTTACTGAACAGTCGATGAACTACTGCTGCGCTTTTCTCCAGATGAAATCTTAATCGAAAAATCTATTTGGAGCTTGAAGAAGCTGTTGTGTGAACGACTCCAGCTGTTACCTCACCTACTTATTCAACTGCAGCTGTTGAAATCTTTTTACCTGCTGCTGGCAAAGTTCATGTTAAAGCTGCTGTAATCAATATTTCTATATGATCAATGGCTCTAAAGGCTATGTGTAATGTCAAAGGAGTCACTTGTAGTGATGAACCGACCGGGAGTTATCACCTAGTTCTCTTAACGCTGCTGAGCATTTTAGTGTCTTTCAGCTCTTTGTTGTTTTGGTCCATCCTCATGGCTCTCGTTTACCTTGTCGCCGTCCACAGTTGGCAGCTGTTTTCAGAACTTCTGTGGTTCCATGGTGTAACGGTTAGCACTCTGGACTCTGAATCCAGCGATCCGAGTTCAAATCTCGGTGGAACCTGACTTTTGCAAACTTCCCCGTTGTGTGACTAATAAAAGAATATCTTATCTCATAAATCCACTGTACCTTTCAGGCACCATAGCGAATACCTACAGGGCCAGAGTTGGTGGAGACCAACATAGAGCACGTTCCAGTCAGTGTTGTGGACTAGCTGGTGCATGCTGCAAAGTTTTATATGAATCGATAAGAAGCAGGAGAAATGCATGAGCAGTGTTTTTCAAATCCCCACATTTTGCACTGAAAGCCGAAGCTTTTAAAGCTTTGTCAAATTGGGGACCTCTTCGTCAAGGGAACAGTCGTGTTTGTCAGACTGTCGCCAGAGTAGAAGCACTTACGAGGCCCCAGCAAGCCGTCGCCGCCATTATCTGTAAATCAAAAGTGTCCCAGATGTTCGCAGCGCTTCTTCTCTGAGGTTTGACAAAAGCCAGCCACAGTGTCCCAAAAAGCCCCCCCGAACTGACAGACTGCAGTACAAAGATTGACTGTGGGATCCTGTTACACGAGACAAGATGAGGGGAGATAGAGGTAGACACACACACAGACCTGCGCAGACACAACAATTTATCTAATACAGGGTTTGGGGAGCAGTTTTGAAAGCAGGATGTGCCACCGAGCACAACACTCTGGGATAAATCAGGGACTTTAAAATGCAGAATCAACCTACGTTAAACGTCCTTCGCCATCATCGCATTGGCAACAGACACACAAACACAGACTGCAACCCACCCTCCTCCCTCTTTGTCAGCATGTGCGTGTGTGTGTTCCAAAATAAAAGCCCTGACTCTGGTCTGCGCCCGCTGTCCTCCACAGCTGGAAGTGTGATTTGCTCGGCGTCAATCTCAACAACACGGCCCTTCCTCCCCCTCCTCCATCCCGCACAGGAAATTACATTTCCCACTCACTGGTCAGAAGCAAACATATGTGTGTGTGTGTGTATGTGTGTGTGTCCTCGCATGTGCTCACCTGTCTGTTTCCGTCTGCCGTGTGTGTGCGTGTGTTTGTGTGTGGGCATGTGAGTCTGCCAAATGTGTTTTCACTGTGTGTGACAGGAGGGGGGAGGGGCAGGAGGAGGTTCTGAGTAGAAACAGAGTGTCCAATGTTTCATATTACACTCCTCAACTGAGGGGGAAAAAAAGAGAAGAAGAAGAAGAGGAGGAGGAGGAGGAGGAGGAAACCTGGGGCTTCTTTTCTTCAGAGGCATTTAACTGGGAGTTTATGGAGGCTGCAGCCGTGGAAAATGAAGATCTCCTCTGTGGTCTTCGCTCTCCTGACTCGAGCGCTGCTTGGAGGTAGGAAAAGTTTATTTTGCTTCCTACCAGAGTGGATGTGGTGGAGACAAAGTGTTTTCCACTGTTTTTCCAGTGAAACTTTGCAGAAAACATCAGAGGAGCAGAGAGGATGTTGGAGTGATGTTAGAGATGGAGAAAATCAGTTTGGTACATAAAGAGTCTGTGAACTAAAACTTCTTCACACACTGTCCAGTTAATGCTGAGATATAGATGGTTTTGATTGCAAGGAATGCCAGCAAGAAAACAGCAAGCTCATCAAAGTGTTTGCAAGAGATGGGAGAGAATTCCAAACTGAAAAATTGGTGGGTTTTTCCTCAGAGCGTTTGAAAGGATTTGAATCTCTCTCAAAATAGATTGTTACATTTTAACAGTTAGAGAGCTCAGAATCAACAACACTTTTCAACCACTCATCTATATTTTGCCTGTTTTCTTCTGTCAATCAAAACCGAAAAACAAAACTGTAAAAAAAAAGGCAGAGTTTAATTACACGCTGAGCTGAAAACCATCTGAGTTGTGTGACAGTAGAAAAAAAAATGCTTGCGTGTCACGAGAAGTGTTGGATTATGAAATTGCCTGAAGATGGAAAAAACTGATATATTGTCATGCAACACATGCAGCGGTGAAGTTTGTTCCTCAACGTATGTCGTCACGTTGCCAAAAACAACACGGCCGTGGAGGAAGAAAGGCTGTTGAGCAACATCACACCCACGGGAGATTTGTTGCACTGGCTGTTGTTCTGTCAGGCTGCTTTTGTTGGAGAGACAAGTTCAAGTCTGTCAATCGGTCAGATTAGACACTTGGGATTTGTGTCACCCTCAAACCATCAGGGCTGTTTTCAGCTTCGTGTGGTTTTTGGAAGTGGATGAAAATGACCTCTATCTTATGTTGAGAGCACTTCTTTGATTGTAGAGAAGAAACTTTCCTTTACATTCTCTACACGATAGCTTAAACTTTGAGTTTATCAATTACATTTATTGCCTCATATTTAATACAGATTTGTCACCAACATATTTGCCTGACGTAGATAGAAAGATAAGTTTTATTGATCCCCCTCAGTGGAAATTCACTGTAAAATAAAGAAATAAAGTAGGCCTATTCAAAATAAAGTAGTTTTAAAAAGTGACACTATAAATAGCAACAGCAGCAAAACAGTAGTACTTAGAAAAACTAGAGAATATTTACACAATGAGCAAAGTATTTATGTTGTGTTACACATTTTTCCTTGTCGAAGGATAAGCACTGGAAGAAAAAGTATTGGACATCCTATATTAATGGAATGAGGAAAAAAATGCTGTAATATTGCACAGACAATGGGAATTATTGCTACATATTACACAGTGAGAAGATTTGCTTTTAGAATTTTTCATACCAATACTTAAATCACAGTTGGAACAGTTGATGAGTCTTGACCTTGGAGACAACAGTTGACCAAACAAGCCCCCCCTCAAGGTTCACTTACTGGCTTTTGGCTGTCTTCAACAGCAGGTGACGTTAGGGCAGCTGTCCTGGAACTGGAAAAAGTTCAAACTTGACTTTATCACCGTCTCAGTTTTGTCAGCTATTTTTTCAAGGTCAAGAAAGATCTGTTTAATGCAACTTTTTGGACAACATGGATAGAAAGTTCTCAGAATAATGTCTAATCAAAGGGGTCATGAGAGATATCGTGCAATCAGATCAGTTATATTGGATCATATATTTATTAGTCTTATCAGGTTAATTAGTTCTAAAGTTGTATCTATTTAAAAAAAATATTTATAACTATTTCAGAACTTTACATATGTTCAAGTGAGTCTTTAAATAATGAGCACAACTCATTAAAAGAAGAAGAAGAAGCTGTTGAGTCTCTACTTTACAGCTGTATGATCCATACAGTGCACGATAAATGTCTTTATGCATGCTTTTCCACACTAACATGCAGAATCTGAATTTGACATGTGAAAACAACTCAAGCTCAGTTTTTTCGTGAATGTTCGTATGAAAAAACGTCCACAATAAAACACAAAACAATGAACCACTTTTTGCTCTGTTTTTGGTTGGTAAACAACATATTTGTGCCGTCATCTGGCAGAGAGTGGGAGAGGTACCAAGAGAGTCAATATTCTTATCATCAGGTTCAAAGATTTGAAGAGAAAAAGGATGTTTTCTTACACCTTAGATCTCTTGCCTAAGGTCTTTAGCGTGAAGGAATAAGTTTGACTGTTGTTGAACTTTTCTCAGTTAACTCATTTTTTTTTAAACAACCAAAAACGAGCCAGAGTAAATAAAGTATTCTGTACTGTTTTACATGATGTTTCTTTCCAGCGTAGCCAACAATCTGTGGTATGGACAAAACAATGGAGAGTCAGGAGAACAGCTGAATGTGTTTAGAGAGATGCCTCAATTCTGTCAAATCACAGGGTCACTGTAACTATCATGCAGTCAAACCGTGAGAGGAGCTTGGCCTCAAACTCACGTGTGTTTTGGAAGAAGTAACGTGCAGCCGCTTCTCTGACATCATTTTCAGCTTTTATAAGAGATTGAATATGATCAGACATGAGATATATAACAAATCCAGACATCTTGATTCCACATACATATTCTAAAATAACTTGACTAAATCTCTCTTTTTCTCCAGATTTGTGTTTGGCCATCAACGTCACCATCACCCCTTCCCCCTTCACGGTGGCCCAAGAGGGTCAAAACATCACGCTGTCCTGCGTCGTGTCTCAGCGGCGCCGCAACGCCGCTCTGCCGGTGGTTAAATGGACCTTCCTGCCCGCGGGCACAGACCGGCCAGAGGACGAGCTCCTCATCGCCCGCGTCAACATGAGGAAGGCCCGTTTCTATGGCAACTACACCAAGAGCTTCCCGTGGCCCAAACTGAAACTGACGGTGGTGAAGCAGGGGAAGGTGTTTGACCTGCTCATCTTGAACGTGTCCGAGGGCGACCGGGGGCTCTACATGTGCCGGGTGCAGGAGTTTAAAAAGCACCAGGACCGCTGGAAGGCCTCGTCGAACTGCACCGCCGCTACTGAGCTCAGAGGTGAGGCCTGGATTTAAGGTTCTACTTTATCATGACCTTTTCATATGACTGGATGATTTGCCAAATAAGAGCTCTGGGACCATCAGATGAAGCAAGGCAAGAAGCAGCAGACTCACCTTTGTAAATGTGAAAATAGTGCTTACACAGTTTCTTAAATTGATGCTCCACCCAAAGTCTTTTTAGTGTGTGACACTTGAAAGGTGGTACTTTGTAGTTTGCTCCTTCACACAGAGCAGAGGACATGGTCAACCCGGGTTTCATTCACTCAAGCTTTTATGTCAGACAGAAATATCAGATCGTTTGAAGAAAGCCATTTTCCCACAGTCCATATGCTCCAGTATGTTCCACGCTCACACAATACTCTGCCAAATGACTCATCCTAGATCGAGTGGTTCAGACCGACGGAGGGACAGAACATCTCCAAACCGACCACATCTATTCACAGTGTGACAGCGTGTCCTGCTAAACTTAGACAAAAAAAAAAGGATTCAATACTGAGCTAAATCAAACTGAAATGATAATGAACAACTCGTATTATGTAGCACAATAATAGTAAATAATGTATTTACATACAATAAGAACAATGATGTAGCAGCTGCAGAGTTAACCAGGAAAGATTCAGTAGAGCATCAATCAGTAAAGATTCACATTTATTTCTTTGAACTAATCAGATACTGGTTCATCAACATAACTTCTAGTAAACATATCGACTATTTAGTCATTGATATGAAGTTCTTGAAGATTTACTTGCCAGTCCTTTGCAAATGAACAGTTGTTCCAGATGTGGTCACTAATCAGACTATGTGTGTGACTTATTCTATGTGCTACCAAAAAGCTTCTTTAACTATTAGGAAATTTTCCCAACTTTTGAAGTTGGCCAATATGCAAAAGGGATTGCAATGAAGTTAGTAAAATAGTCAATATTAAGTTAAAAAAAGACTCAATTTTTTCAAAGTTTAATTAAAGTGATACAATCTAAAAATGTGATTAAAAAAAGAAGTTACTTGAACTATGTTGAATGACTCAAAATTCATGAAACTTGACCATCCTTTCACATTGAGGCAACCCTGCAATACAGTACAGCAGCACAAATAACAAGAAGGAGAATTTTTTTTTTGTGATTGACCCCATCAGTTGTCATCAGATCTTTGTGGATTGCTGTCGAACAACTTTTGCAAGTACTTGTGTGAAGCTGGATTTAGCAGGCAAAGCAAAACTTCAGATCTGGGCTAGATGTGACACAAGAGATAAGATGCAACTAAATTATATCAAATCATGTATATCATAACCTGTTGTGCTTCAGTCCTAAGAAGTATATCTATGGCTGTATTCTAAAATGTTCTTTCCTAATTCCTGTCTGCCATTTGAAAAGTTTCCTATAGCAAAGACATGAGTAAAATTATGGCAACTGTCAGAACTAAAATTGAGGTGTTGGACCAAAAAAAAAGGTGGTGACTGTCTGTATTGGTCTTGGTGGGAGAAACCAGTAGCTGCAGCCCAGTTTCACACAGAATGACATCACTGCTTTTGATGGTGCAGGGCGGAGACTCAAAAACAATTTCTGCAACCACAACAGAGGCGACGGCAAATACTGTTTTGATAATAGTGAGACCGCAAAAAAAGTTGTGAGCAGGCGCCGCTTTTGTCTGACCTTCCACGGCTGGCAGCAGAAAACTGAGTGAGCAGCTGAGGACACATGAAGCCGTTTGAGGCTTGAGTTGGACGAGCTGGAAAAAAAGAGCAAGGGTGCCCTGTTAACTCTCTCATAGTAATTTAGACCTCGGGAATATGACTACGTCTGAAGGAGGGTTGAGGTTGTGCCGTCACATTTTTGTTCTGTCAAATGCTTCCAATGTCAGGACAATGTTTATTGGCTCACAGATTTAAAAAGGAGCCACAAGCAAAGTGAAATTGTGATAACAGTAAACTGAAAATAGCAGAAAACCCATTTGTCCTGGGGGAGCAGTTCTGAGACTCCAGTAGTAGCATTTTCTCTGACCACAGCTGGATGATGTAATTCCTCTGGCTGAAGAGGCAGCGAAGCGGGATCGCTGAGCAAAAGCCCCATCCCACTTTTCATCTGGGGAAAAGGGGGGGGGGGGGTCCCGGAGATAAAAGGATCCTCCGTCGCACCGAGCCACGGCTTCGACTCGAGCAGACGATCTTGGAGAGAGAGCAGAGAGAGAGTGTGAGGTTTCGGTTGCCGCCACTGGCGCACGAGACGTTCACACAACGGAACGGATGACAAATCCGCTGGTACCAGATATTACCCAGAAATCCCTTCACGTTCACGAAACCGCACAACACACATTAAACGCTTTGGAATTTGTTTTTCCTTCGTACATTTGGGTCAGATTTTGAATGCGGCTCTCATGTTCACCAACAGACATGAGGAGATTATAGAGTTCTGTCTCAAACTTTATTGCTAATTGATTGTTCACTAAGTCCTTAGTTACTGTTGCTGCGCCTATTTCTGTCCTCACAAAATATGCAATTGATAATGAGAAACATTAGACTAAGAAACCAGCAATAAGATTTTATTGATACTATTGCCATTATCAATTCTGCTTTCTTTATTGATTCCCTTATTGATTCCTGATCAGATTTAGTCGAGCAGTCTGTCATCATCTAAAATGGATGAAATTAGAGAATATTTGTACAGCATTCATTTATTTAGATTTTTAGTCAAAGAAAAAAAGTCTGTTGAAAGTGCTGAAGTGGCACTAATGTTAACATAGGAGATTTACCCTCTGTAGATGTGTTGTTTGGTTCGGAAGTACTTCGCACTTGGGCGCAGTGTGGCGAATACATGGCATTCCTGGAATTTAAGTCTATGTTGTCAAGATGTTTCAGCAAATTGCTGGTGTTTCCACCCTGACTTGAAAGCACCATGTTACAGACATTTCAACCAAGCGCTGTTGTCATCTTTCTCTGTAAAATAAACCCACGCTTTGAACCATGTCGCCTCCGCCATGACGTCTTCTAGTTACAAGGGCCAAGCAGTGGAGATGAGTTTGATGTCATTGTTTCACAACTGTTCGAAAAGACATGATATCATGAATCATTGATTAAAGTGAAGCTTGGAGGCGTTCGATTCAGATGGATTGGACGATTTGGAGCCAGTTCTCAATGGTTCCGGTCCTCGATTTCCATCCCTACCGAGCAATCGTCAATTGGCTGACTTCTTTTCACTTTAAACTTTACAAGCGAAAGGTCATTTAGGATGAGGCCTAACCGATGACTTTGGCAAACATGACAGGGGTAACAGTGGCTAAGATCACTGCAGTGCAAACAAATCAAATGAAAAGCACAGGTGCTAATGTTAGCAAAACTCTGATGGCATCCATATTTTTGTCTGTTTGTTCACATTCATTCATTCACATTGAGTCAAGCTCTTTACAAGTATTGACGTGCCGTACCTTGATATGGTTGCTAAGTTCTGATTGGACAATGAGAATTAAGGTCATTGAGTCAAGAGTCCATATTTGTCATTCAACAGGAGGAGATAATACTGAGATGTCCTCTTCTGAATTTGCTTCTCTTATGTGAGAATGTTCTCTGAATGTGTGTCAGAGGCAGAATTTAGAGCAACGATTGCAGAGACTTTCATAAAATGGCTGCAGGTTCAGTCAGTATGGTGTCACATCGAAGTTCAGCAGAAAGCAGTTGAGAGGCATTATGTGAAATTGCTGTAGTGGTTTATTAGTGAGTGATTAGCGAGCAGTTTATTTTAAGAATGAATGCATCACTAAGTTTCAATCTAAAGACAATTCGTCTTATTCACGCTCATTTTGCTGAAGCCCTGTCAGCGATCAACAACACAAGACGTCGCTCACCACATTTTCCATGGAAGCGTTCCTGCAGGCTGTGACTTTTCAGGGGTGTCCGCAGCCAAGTCTGGGCCCCCGGGGCCGACACGCGGTCCCTGCCGAGAGCTGTTGACATTGGCCCTGACACGGAGTTTCCCTCCTGAAAGTAGAACAGACGGAGGCCAGGGAGACTCAGCAGAAATGGAACAAGAGATAGTTGTGCCGAGACGGTGAGGTCTGAATGTTTGTCTGCAGCGACGGGGCGAGTGGGCAGCTGGCTCGTGTCTGGCTCTCAACCTTTCCTGGTCAAGGATGTGGAGAGTTATATTTATCCAGGGAAGCGTCAGTCCATTGTGGTTTCAGAGATATTAATACAAAAAAGCCTATGGTGACATTTTTGGATGAATGCTGCAATTAGGACATGAATGGCAATACGTGTAGAAAATACAACATCATTGTTTATTTTTAACAGGAGTGAGATGAAATTCCAAACTTCTGAATGAGGACAATCCTCCCTTGTTTAGCTTTTAACACAGCTTCACAGCCTCTTATAACTTGGATATGAAGTTCGTTTTAAACTACGTGGAATTTGATGTGTCTTCTATTTGCAAAGCTACCTTCCTGCTTTTAACATCACACTTAATTCAAGGCTGTATCTCCCACATATGCACATGTGTTTACAATTTCTGTTGCGTATGATGGCTTTGATGTCCCTTTGTTTTGCAATGAAATGCATGAATGAATTGAGACTAAGCTTAGGTCTGAATTTGTTTATGCAAATTTCAATCTGACTCATCAGAATCTGCTTCTGTTCTGTTTCCAAACACTTAAAAGCTAACTCTGTGTGACCTTGTTCAACTATGCAACTAATTATTCTCAGAAATTATTAAAACAAAAAATAATACAAAACATTTTCATTGCAAATGGTGAAAGATATATGAACACACTTGGTGCATAGTGTCCTCTTGGAGCAGGAAACACAACACATTTTTGGTTAGTGGTTCTTTACCAATTTAGAATTGTACTTCCAAAAGCTGGGTGACTTGTGAGAGATAGATTTATGGAAAGAATGGTCGTAAACAGCACAACAAAAAATATTCTGTGAGTGAGTTTAGCTCCAAACATGTTGGCCATTTCCCATAATGCAACTGAATAGCATCCTTTGTTAGACCCTTCCTGGCTGATAAATGCCCACATCTTACAAACTTCATGTCCACAGTTTGCCATGCAGCCTGTTATAAACTTGCCCTTAAGCCTTTAAAATTCAGAATCTATTCAGTTTTTATTCTAAACATTTTGAAACCCACTCTTCACGATCTAGATTAGGTAATTGGAAAGGACAACAGCAGCGAGAAACTGCAGTATTTCTGCCCAGTGGACGAGCAGGCAGGAGTATTTCTCCCCAGTATCAACACTGGTGGTTGACAGCTATGATAAACATCAGCTTCACATCTGAGGGGTTAAAGCCCCCGTGGGACCGTCGCCCCCCGGTCCCCACTTCACACGAGAGCAACAGCAGATGACTGAGACTTTATGTGTTTGTGATGTCGAGCTGATGGAATTCCTGCGGTCGGATATAACATTAGGTGACCAGGTGTTTCCACAATCCGTCTCGCGCACGCAGGACTGCCATTACTCGACTTACTACTGCTATAATAAACACACCCAGAGAGGTCAGAGGGTTTGGTAGAAAAAGCGAGGGCCGAGCTTGGTGTGGACGCAGCCTCCTCTCGGCATAAACAAACTGAGCTCTTAGGTATTTCTATAGCACATGTTGGCGGGTTAACAAGAGGTAGCACAGGGATGTGGTATAAGTGTAGTTAGAGCAAAGAATTCTGGGTATTTTATTAGCAGCTTCATCAGAAATACTGCAGCTCTGGTGTCGCAAACATGAATGAGACGCCAGCAAAATAGGTCCGATGTTTATCGCCACAAGAAAGATGCAAATTCTTAGAAGAAAAGATGCAAAGACACAACAGGAAGTGAAAGAGCGGATTATTCAAATCTTTGTTAAGACACACAGCTCGCATTCATCTACAGTCTTTTATAATACAGTAAATTAAAACAGTGATTGAGTCAGTAGATAAAGAAGATACAGAGGATCATTATTCACTTCCAGTCCACGTCTGAGTGTCCATGTTTACAGTGTTGGGTTTGTTGGGGCACAAAAAAAAAAAAAAAAAAAAAAAAAAGAGAGGCAAAATCTGAAATACAGTCAGCAACTCAATGCAACTCTGTGGCTCGGACGAAACAAAAAGCAGTTTGTCTGAATGTTTCCACTGTGGTACCGTGCGAGTCCTCAGCCATTCGGAAGCTGCTGTGAAAAGAAGACATTTTCTAGATGAGGATAATAGCCAGTTTTATGGCAGACGGGACATCGGATTTATCCCATTCATGATTATTCCAACATGCACAGCTGCCGCACTGACAGAGCCACACAGAACCTGAGGCCCCAAACAGCACATAAATGTCAGAGATGCTGTCGAGATTTATGCAGCGAATAATTTACTGTGAAGAAAAGGGGCGGGTCTTTAAGTGGATTCATCTGCCGGTTTTGAACAAGAAATGTCATCTCACCCAGAAACTGTGAGACTATTGCTGATGTATTTAATGTAGTTTTGCCACTGATGCTTGTGTCTATAACGCTTGTGATTTTAATACTTTCACAATCAATATCTGAATGTACAAAGAGGGGAAACTATATGATGTCGACTGCTCAGTTTAATGTTGAAGATCCCGGCTGGAAGTAGTGACCCCTTGCCAGTTGTCCCATGCTCAGGGGACACAGTAAAGCAGGGAGTCTTCACCATGAGATTTTGAGTGTCAGATACTTCACTTCCGGCATTCTGCTATATTCTTATGCACCAATTTGTGCTTTTAATACATTTCAAAGCTTTGCTCAAGATGAATGCAGCAGAGGCAATAAGAGTATTTCTAGGCTTTATAAAATCAATGTCATTGTAACCTTCAATCTAAACCCTCTCATAAAGGATGGTCTATAGCCACTTACATAATGACTCTAAACAGCAAGCTCTAATAACAGCTATACAGACACATTACAATTCCACTCTGTGTTCTCTGCCCTCATGCTGCTCAGACGTCATGTCTGCTGGACATTGCTTTACATTGGACAGTATACCACTGGACACAGAATATACTCTATGGCAAACTGACTTGCGCTCATTCACACTGATGGGACTTATCCAGCTGTGGTTCACATCTGTATTTGGACGGCCTCTTTCTTTTTGAGCTGGATGTATTTTTTAAAAAATTATGCATCTGAGTCTCCAGGGTAGCGAAGACGTTGAGTGAGAGACGACTCGTCTGTCATTCTAGGTGTCGCTCTGATTCCACAAATCCTGATTTAGTACTTCACCACTGGGTCTTATGAAGCTATTTTGGTTTTATTACTTCTTATTTCATCTCGAGCATGTAAAAATGTGGTGTGTGCTTTAGAAGAGGGTGTGCATGAAAACACAGGACAGATCACTTCCTGCATTGGTTCAATGAGGGACAGTGCATTTTAATTTTCACAGTACAGGACGATCCCATAATAACTTATTTACAGCAAATATCTTTTGTAGCTGTTAAACTCCAGATATTTTTTTTGTGGTGAATGAAGCAAGCTGAGATGTGTGGTATGGAATATTTCTTTCATTTTTTTCTCCTGTGATGACTTACATTACTTTGCTGTCAACTCCTGTTTGGACAGCAAACCAAGTAGCCTAAAAAAAAACTCACCAGGTGTGAAAGGATTTGCAGTTTCTGCTCGTCACTGTCTATCCTGACATCTTTGTGATCATAGAGGCATCTCCTATTAGTTATTTTTGCTTGCTATTTTTGACTGGTGGCGCTGTGTGAAAGCCTGAAGATGAGGAGGCAAGTGAATCTGATTTGAATCTGAGCACAGGTTTTTGATTTAGCACAGCTCTAAACCTTTCAAACTGCAAACCTACTCATATTTAAAAAGTAAACATTCTGTAATAATTCCCAGCTGAGAACTTTTTTTGGGTCTATCTTCCCTTTAAAAATGATTAAGGCTAGTGTTCCCAAACAACAGAATGTAGGTCACATATGGTCCGTGGAGGGTTAGTGGTTTCACAGATGGGGACCGAATCCAAAGGTATGCTCCCAACAGAGAAGAGGATCATAAAACCTTTTCAACCAACGGTCTTAAGAAAGTATTGAAACAAGGTGAAAATGTGAATCACCTTGATTTCGGGTTTTGAGAAAAACTAATAAGCCAGTTAACAGCAGAGAGGGATCTTAGTGGAAGTAGTTTATTAGGGGTTGAGCAATATGTGTGCAGGTGGTTGTATCCTGTTACAGCCAACTTTTGATAAATGTTATCCTGTAACGCAATGAGTACTTTAACCGTGGCCTCATGAGCATGATGCAGCATTTTGAAGAAACTCTTTTCGAGGATTTTAATCTTCTCAAAAGTGCAGCCTGTGCAATAAACATCCCACTGCTTCATGTGATGTTTGGCAGTTTAATTCATGCTTAGGCTTTTCCACACAGCTTTATGAGACTGGCTGTAAATCTAATCTCATTTTTCCCGAACTGAACTTGCGATTGGGAGGTGTCTTGAAAAATCGAGTCTCACTTTTTTGCAGATTTTTTCTGTGCATTTTTTGCTTCACAGTTTTATGTTTGTATACGCTAATGAAGTGCTAATGCGGGATCAGTGCGTGCAGGGTGGATCCACTTAATAGCTCCCACTGTGTAAACATGTTTTGGGATCATCTGCGGCACGTTTACAGCCGCTCTGTCAGTCACTGATGTAGCACAGCCAGTCCGCCTGTGGGAAAGTCTCCAGCCGGCGCGGCGAGCCTGCCTGTCGTCAGCCGCCGGCGGTTTGGGGTATTTCAAGATGCCCCGGTGGGTGTCACTTCACGAGCTTCCTACCACCAGCTCAGCAAGAGTACAGCGGTGTTAAGGCTACTGCGGTCACACGGGGTGGAGAAATGAGTGAGTGTGCGGGGTGGAGATTTCAGGTTGAGTATGGGAAACATATTTTCTCTCAGCCATTTTGGACACAAGCGGCACATAGCTGGGATTCTCATCACATAGATCCATTCATGGGTCTTTGATTCCCGGTCGTAGCTCATTTTCTGCTCATATATTTTTGGAGTATAGCAGTTATCTCGTCCATGTTGGGATGTCCAGTAAGCCATAAACATCTGAGACATAGTGACGGTGAAAAGGCGATTTTTTTTTTTCTTGAACTTTTCTTTGGTTTCATTATGATGTCAACTTTGAAGTTTTGTCTGAGTTGGCTGAGTTCTTCCATTCAAATGTCCAGTCAGTGCTTAGAAATCACAATCAGGCATGACAGGTGATACTATGGCTAATTGACTTTACCCTAAATCCAAAATCACAGTCCTACTCCTTTATGTCCACTTTTTTGCTGCTTAGCTTCAGTCTGTTCTGCACCAACTGGGTCATCAAACAGCATGAACATATGCAACCATCAAATGCATATTCAAGACCTTTTACAGGGTTATAATTGTATTTGAGCCAAATTTTTAAAAACAACATTACTTATCATACCTCTCTCTCTCCTTGTTTCCTACTCTCTCTTACACTGCGACTATAAAACAAAGACAACCTTAAAAATCCAAAATGATCACATGTGATAAATTCTCCACTGTTATCAATGTAAACTGTGAACCCGAATGGACCCAGGTTGCCTTGTTTTGCCACAGCGCTTTGTTATGGAGGAGGGTAAAAGTCGGAGCATGGGTGGATGTGAAATAAAGGTTTATGATAATGCCTGAGTTTAATCCAACTGTTTGCATTAATGCTTGAGTTAAGAACCTTTATCCCATTTCATCCAGCGAAGGTTAAGGTTGAGACAGTGATTCAGACACAGGATCAGGCAGGGAGGAGGCCGACCTCAGCTCGTTGTCTTCCTACAATTAGCTTTATTTAAACTCCAGCCAGCGTGTAATCAGGCGGCAGGGAGGCCACAGTGATGACTATGGACTTTACATGTTCCTCTCTTCTCTGTCTCCTTTCCATACAGTGCATGTTCTACCGGCCACCAAGGCCAAAGAAAGCCTGTGGAGCTTGTTTGAAGGTAAGTTGTCATATTTTTAGTGTGTTTGTGGTGGGCTGGCGCTGTGTCGTCCTTGGCAGGCAAAAATAGCCCAACCCAAAGGATACAGTGCAGCGCCTTAAATAGCTCAGAAAAACGTGTGCTTCTTTTTTCAGATTTTTGTATATAGTCAAGCATGAGGGTCGGTGCACTGTTGGACTCACGTGTGTGTGTGTGTGTGTTATTGCTGTGTTTCAGATGTGTACCTGTGTGCAGTGCTGATCTGCTCTGTGGGTCTGCTGTGCATGTGCATGTTCACGGTGACGGTGACCTGCCAGTACATACAGAGGAAGCAGAGGTTAAAAGGTGAGCTGACCTTTGACCTTTCTAGTCTTGCTGAGCACTTTTTACAGCGTGAGCCAACATTCACACACACATTCATATACTGGTGATGGTGGCAGAGGCTAGCGTACAAGGTGCCACCTGCTTACCATGAGCTGTTCACACACACTTACACACACTCACATTTTGGGAATTGGACACTTCGACATGAAGGCCAGAGATTGAACCTCTGTCATGTCCATTTTCTCTGTTATCATGTTTGATTAATTTCTCTATCTTACAAAGTGAAAACTCTAAACAAAGTCAACTTTTTTAGAAGCTTAGAAGTTTGCATATTACTAAATTACAATAACCTTCCTCATCACAACAGATATGGAATTCTAAATGTGTTATATCTCTGCAGATAACTACCACTTGGTCAAAAGCCCCCAGAACAGGTAAGACTTTAACACAGTTTCACATGTAGCCAAAAGCATTAATGTCAACAAACTCAAACGTTCTCAACTGCACTGAACCTCTGGAAACCTGCTCTCGATCCAGCTCAGGGGAGACCGTCACCAGTTTGGTCAGCATGTCTCCTGCTCTGCCTAAGAAGGAGAGGAGGTACAGGAAGAAAAGAAGCAGAGACTATCAAGAGGAGGTCCCGCCAGAGATACCTGCCAAAGGTAAACAAGGGTGTCTGGGTCCAGTTTAGTCTGAAACGTGGAGAAAGAAATGGACTTTGCAGCATTTTTGTTTTCAGTTTGTTTAGATGTAAACGATCCGGTCTCAAGCGAGCCGCACCTTGTCAACAAAAGTCTCACAAGTAGCCTATTTACTGCACAACATAAATAGCCGAGCCTGAGCATCAGTCCAAACTGAGGTTTACTCTCGGTTCATTTAGTTCTGCTCGGCTTTCCCAGCATGAATATGTCCTGGCACGAGAGGTCAACATCCACCCCTTTCACATATAAAGTCTCGAGTTATGGGGCAGCGTGTGGAATGTTCCTGCTTTTTTTTTTTTTCACTGAAAGCAAAAAAGTTATTTTGAGTTCAGTACAGTCTTCATGGTCATCAAGTTGTGGTCGAGCTCCTAAATTACTAAATTTCCTCCCAACTCATGATTGATGTTTAAAAAAATTGAGGGGAAATACTGCTGTTTGTTGCTGTTTTGTGCAACTTATGGTAACTTTTAATCAGTGTTATTTGAATTTATTTTCGGCCAATGGGGGGAACACTGGACAACTGGTGAGCACAAGACTGACATAGCATTGAAGCGTTAAAAAATTAATAATCAACACATTATATTTTGTAGGTTTAATCAGTTCAAAAATCTTTGTAAAAGCATCAGTTGGCCATTTTATGGAGGGTTATGTGCCAGACAAGTCCAGCGTTTGCAAGACAACCAGCAGAAACTCTAGGAAGGTGTAAACACTTTTTACACTTTGGTTTTTGTATAAATGAAACAAACAAGATGGAACCAGGTTAGATGGTTTCCACTGTTTCCAGTCTTCATGCTAAGCTAAGCTAAACAGATGTTGGCTTTGGCCTCGTACTGCACAGACATAAGAGTGGTATTAATCTTGACATCTAACTTTCACGAAGACAGAGAGTGTGTGTATTTCCCAAAATGTCAAAATATTCCTTTAAAATTGCTGCTCATAAAAACAAAACTCTGAGCTGAAAGACGCTACAGTGCTGAAAAGACAAGAATGACACCAGTCACTTCAGAAGTGGGACTGAATTTTGAATATTAAAATCAGTGGCCTTAACTATAATCACATCTATGTGTCTAAACACCATGTGAAGGCGATTGCATGTCAAGTTGTGATTATGATGGAGAAGTCCAGTTCTAAAACCACTAACATTTGTTTTGTCCATGCAGCTCCCATTGGAGACAAAACACGGAAACCCAAACTTTTAAAACCACAGCCAAGGAAAGTAGTGTTGGTGAGTATCATACATGTCCCTTTTATACATTGCTTACTTTTACCATCACTCCTCATTGATGCCAAATAATCAGGAATCTGCAGAGTCATCATTTTCGCCTGTGTGCAAACTTCAAGGGTACCTTCTGCCTGACACTCAGCGTACTGAGCAAGGCATTCACACTGACAGCCTACAGCTCTTATTGTGCCAAATACAATGAAGAGCTGCCAGCTAAAGTACCAGCAAATGTCATTAAATGTGCCACATAACCCAACTTTAATTTCGTAATTGTCACTGGCACGAAGCGGCTTTTGTGGCAGCTTGGCATTTTTAATGGTGCAGAATGCAGCAAGAGGTAATTGAATTCTGGCAGCTCCGAACCCTGAATCCTGCAAGGTGACGTCTGCACAGTGACATTTACCAAACCAATGCTGTAAAGCAGAGGGAAACCAAGGAGATGGAGGAGAAAAACAGCAAACTTTTTAGAAGCGTTTCTTTCTCTGCATGCCGTTCAGGATTCAGCTTAGAGGATTTCTCGGCTGTGTTCACATACACAGACTAGAAATCTTAAGCTTAAGATTAATGATGGAGTTTGACATGAAAATCTTTCTCAACCTCCCCGCTCATTTTCTAACCACTTCCCTCCCTCGCCATGTCTCTCTCTCTCTCTCCACCATCATTATTTTTCCTCTGCCCTCCTTTCCTCCTCCTCCGTCTCCAGCCGAAGATAGTGGAGGAGAACCTGACCTACGCGGAGCTGGATCTGGTGAAGCCGATCCCGGACACCAAGGCGTCGTGTAGCGGCACAGTGTACGCTCAGATACTGTTCGGAGAGCAGCAGCTATGAGACAAACGCACCACTAGTAACTGTGTCTTATGTTAAAAGAAAAAGTCTATTTATAGTCTGCATTGTTTTGTATTCAAATGGTTTGTGAAGGGCAAAATGTGTAATGTCTCACAATTATTGTACATATGATTTTTTTTTATATTCTTTGATATAACTAACTTTTATGGGACCAAGACGCAAAAGGAAATGTTTTGTATACTGGAGTTTTTCTTTTGCACCCGTGTTTGAATTCTGTGTAGCTTCAACTGGGAACACAATAGAAGCCTATGATGGTGACTTAGAGTTGATTTGTCTGCCGTGGCAGTTGAAGCTGATGGAAATAATCTGCTCGTTCATATCAAACAGGTTTTATTCGATTGTTGCAATCCGACGTCAGCAGGTTAGCGTCCTGTTGTGTGTGGCTATCACAGCCATTCAAGTTTGCTCTGAGGTGAGGTGAGGTAGATGAGGCTGTTGATATCGGCCTGATGTCTTTGCATGATACAAATATGAGGTGATTAGCTCAGCTCGGCATAAAGAGTGAAATGACTGTCTGGACAAAAGTACGCATGTAACTCGCTGTACAACCACAAACTGTTGTGTTTCCATTTTCTTTATGGATAAAACAAATGAGACATTGTGTTGATTAGTGAGCTTTAGAGGTGCTGGTAGGTGCATTTTTGGACTTTGGAGGAAACTGGTTATTTTCCCCCAATTTCCAGGGACTTTCCTGAGTTAATTGCCTCTAACTTTAAACTTAATGTGCAGACATGACGGAGGTATCAATTTTCTCATCTAAGCTTTTTCCCAAAAAATGTCGAACTATTCCTTTAAGTTGGTATTTACACATTACCCTGGATGCTCATTTGCAACACTTAAAGGCTCTGTGTGCGAGCAACGAAATGGGACATTCTCAAGTCTTTGACATCTCTCGAGTCAGCTGGTTGTGAATTGTGGGAAACTCCATCTAGAGTAAGCAAATTTTACTATTGAGGCGAGACAAAGTAAATTAAAGACATCCGTCATTATTGGATGTGAGTAAACGCATTTTCAAATGTGATTTACCTCTAGTGTGTTCCCAGCATTATCTGCCTCACAGCATCTGTGTTCAGTCAGTTTTCTTGTGTGTCAGGCTGCAGTTCATAATGACCACAACTCCACAGAGTTGATATTAAAGCAGCGAATCCACACACACCCCCAAACAGGCGTGTGTGTGTGAGGCCATGCGAGCCCTTTCATCTGGTGCCAACATCAACTTAACAGGCTGTTAGCGACACACACACACCAACATATACATACAAGGGTGGAGTTACATGTAGGCTAAACACCCTTGGGTTCAAACACACGAAGGCACATACTGTAAATCCAAAAGGCTGCAAACAACTGTGACACCTGATCTGCAAAACCGGGACGAGCCAACACCGGTGTTTGGACTGTTTCAAATTAACGTGAGTCATAGTTTTCTTCCAATCTTCAGAGGATTTTGTTGGAGATAAGAGCCAGAAGCCGTATCAGCTGTAGTCCTGCATACCTTTATACAGCCTCCTCGCTTTCTCACTTTCCATGAATCTGAGTGTGAAAGTGCTTAGGCCTCTTTTTCCATTTAATGATCCTCTGGATTCAGGCATGGAAAAGCAAAGGAGAGTTTTTTAAACAGCGAACTTGAAACCCAGACACAAAGGCACCGGATCCCTCCCTTCCCCCAAGACTGCCACTATCTTATGTGGAATGATCCATGACGATGGAGCAGTGGTGGAAGAAGGACTCAGATCTTTTACTTTAGTAAATGTACCAACATGACAAACTAAAATTCCTTCATTGCCCATAACAGTCCTGCATTCCAAATCCTACACGAGTGAAAGTACAGTTGTATTATTAGCCGAATGAATTAAACTCTCAGAGTAAAGATTTGACAGAAAATGGCCCATGTGACTGTTTACTATTATATATTATGTTTTCAGTTATTGCCACTGCATCAGTGTGTAAGAAGTATTTTATTGTTGCATTAGTTTGGTAGATTAGATCGGTGGTTTCTAACCTAGTGGTGGGTCACCAGATAAATCTGAGCTGATCATGACCAAAGAAGGCAGACGAAAAAACAAAGAGCATAAATCTCAAAAACCTTAGAGACTGTCATCTATTTTTCTCTTTGGATAATTTGACCTCTTTTTTCCTCAAGCAGATATTTAAATGAAACCAAGATTGGAAGAGAAATGTCTCTTTTGTACATGAATCAAGCAAACCCTGATTTTTTTTTTTTATAAGGGATGACAAAAAGTTTGGGAACCACTGGTGTATTCTTTAATAACATGTTAGATTTCAGAAGCTTATTAAATGTTTCTTATGTAAAATCTTAAATTGTTAACTATTAACTATGACTGCCAGATTAATACAGTGGAGTAAAAAGTACAGTATTTCCCTCAGAAACATATTTATAATGTGAAATGTAGAAAAAGAAAAGTACAAAAAACCTCAGAACTGTGCTTAATTACAGTACTTGAGTAAATGTACTTAGTTACTTTCCACAAATGAGATGAAGCCCTTCACAAAAACAAGTCTCACTTTCCATTTCATGGCCACTAAAGTTTGAGTTTGTTGAATGCTTTTCCCACTTTTGGTCACCAGGTATTTTATCTGTATTTACTAACTTGAAGTTGAGTTTTGTATTCAATGGCTTGATGTGATGTGAAAGAATCCATCTCCACTAACAAGAAGACAGAAGTTATCACTGTTTGTTTTGAAAATGTCGACTTGTCTGATCACCACAGATTTTAGAACCTATTGTTACGGCAGGCTGGTGGATGTGGACTCATTGTTCTCCTGTCTATATATTGCATTTCACATCAAACCACTATCCACCTCCATCTGTCACCATTCCAGTTTTCCATTGTTGTTCTATTGTGTATATTTCAGTTGCACAGTGTGAAGTATCCATATATGAAATGACTGAAAGTGACCTTTCGGTGGCGGACAGAAGTGTCTTAAAAATGCCCTTAAACTGTGAAATGTAAAGTTTGTTCCAGACCACATTGTCCTTAATGGGAGTCCACTAACTAGAACCATGTGTGTGAATTGTGCCTCTCCGCTTTCTCTCCCACTCTCTCTCTTTTCCCTCTTTCTGCCCACGGCTGACCTCTGCCTTCATCAGCATTCCAGCATTTCTGTTCCTGTTGGTTTCATCTGTTCACTGTGTATCAGTAAGTGAAATAAATATACAAGTGGATGTGAGCGGTGTGCTGCCAGAGAGGTGTGTTCACTCATACTCGTGGTGTCCATCTTAGACCACCGCTTTGGACCAGACTGCAATATCTCCACAACTATACTATAGTATTTTATAGAGGCATTCACAGCCCTCTTTGGTGATCCCCTGACTTTTCCTTGAGCATCACCAGCAGGTCAAATTTTGTCACTTGTCATGTGAAATGACTGAGGGTCTACTGGATGGTTTGACCCAAAATGTGATTATACATTCCAAGAGAATGTGTCTTAATGGCTTCGGTCATCCTCTAAATCTTTCATTGTTCCTTTAGAATGAATAGAGATCACTTTTCATCAGGAGCATCAAGTCAGTTTTTTCTTTAATGTTGCCAAATTCTTGCAAAACCTCTAAAACTAAAGAACCTGTCCTCAGACTCAGCTTTACTTTGTGTTAGGTGCTAATTAGCAAATGTTTGCACGTTAATATGTTAAATGTAGATGGTGAGCATTGTGAATGTTTTACCTGCTAAACATAAGCATGTTAACGTCGTCATAGTGAGCATGCTGAGCTTCACTGAGGTATTCATTTCTTGAGTCATTGAATTGCTACACTGCATTTGTGGGTTTTAAACCATGCATAACAAATATGGAACTATTTTTTGAATGTAGAAATGTTCAAATGTAAACGTATGATATTCCTTATTAGGCACATGTCATCTGGCCTTTTTATTTATTTAATGTAACTGACATCAATATCAAGCTGATTCTCTTCATGTTCTAGGTTTAAAAAGAAGGATTTTGTCTTGGTTATAGAAAGCTCATATACTTTGGTTGATTTTAAAGCTATATAGGTTGAGCCCTGCTTATACAATTCCCCATTAACTTGATTCACAAGCTATGGTCCCAGTTTAACTATTGAAACTATTGTGACTCCTCTAATGGATTGGATTAAAGCAGGCCCGGATCCGGCTAAACTGTGATCTGCAGGCGTCCACGTGCTATTATAATTATTATTATTATGCATCCAGTGTTAGTCACCAGCAATATCTGTATGATCAAAGCTCAGACCCCCCTGGTCCAGTCTCACCTCCATGTTGACACAAAGAGGAGGCCTGAGACGGGCGCAGCCGTCGGGAGCCTGACTGGGTGTCAGCTACTCTTGTGGTGGTGGAGGCTCTGTAATGAGAGAGGGGGAGATTTAAATGTCAGGTTTAGTTTACTTCCAAATCATTTTTGAAAAGGAAAAAAGGGAGGAAGCTCACCGTGTGCACGGGACTAGAGGAACACCAGAGGTCTCGTTAAATAAAATGTCTCACCCACAAAGAAAACACACAGAGAGTTGACAAAGAGACGCAGGTCGGGAGACGAGGGAAGTGGTTCAATGGCAATAAAATATGATCGGTAAGGTAAATAATATTGTATGAGTGGGAGGGATTGTTGAGAAGGAAAGGGAATGAAGTGTAAGGAGGGATTGAAAAGGAGGGAGAGAGGTCAAAGAAGTCCCACATTTGCGTGGGAAAAGAGACTCGGAGGTGGAGGATGGACTGGTGCTAGTTTCCTGTCTGAGCGCAAAACAGCAGGCTCCGCAGACGCTCCCTTAAAAAAAGCAACAGCTGATGTCACCAGTAAAACAGCCAAACAAAACCTATTGTTAAACCCGAATCCCTCGCGTGCATCTCCGCTCATTCTGTCCCGTGACGTGCCGGTCATCCCGGTCCATAGAAATACAATGCATAGTAAACACAGTTCTACAACCGACATATCCTGTGTGGTTACAGTAATGCATAGCTGCACCGGCCTCAAGGCAAAAAACAGCTTATAATGAAAGACTTGAGCGAGTGGAAATCGCAGGAAGCAGGAATGAGATTAAGGCTCTGGACTGGATGTTCTGGAAGCAGCTTGGATCCAATGTCCCGGCGTTGGACGGGTCGGCCCGGGTTGGATCGCCTCTGTGAGTGCACGGTCACGTCCAGCCGGGCCCCCACTTGGACGAGCCTCAGAGCCCGACGGGGTTCCGGTCGTTTGGTCTTCTGGAGAACACAATGGAAGACGCAGGCAGAGGGAGGACTCCTGCTGAGAAGTGCAGTTTGACTATTTACAGTAGGCTAAAATGAAAGCTTAAAAATACGCTTTGTGTTAGCAAGGTCATAAATTTTGAGGCAAAGAGCTTGTTTTCCAATTTCCTTAGAGGAAGAAGGAGAAAGACAACAGCAGACTTACAGCTCATTTTGTCACTGGGTGAAAACAGACAATAGGAAAGGTCAGCTAAACTGCATCTCATCTTGACCTTTATTAACATACTGTCTGCTCTTGTTTTGAATCCAACAGCTTTTTTATATTCATCTCATGCTCGGATCTGTTTGACACAGTAACTGATGAGGCGACTTCGCTCTGAGATTTACAGTCTGCAGCGAGGGCGACCCTCGGAGCTGCGACTGACTCTGCTGTTGTGTGGAACTGCAGGCCAATTATAAGTAATGGGAAACAGCTTGTGTCGGGATCACCGGCTGGCTGCCTTTCACCCCTCCACGGGCTCCTAAAAAAAAGATGACATCATACTACAATGGCTTTCAAGATTGTTCACAGTGAGTGAGGAGGGTGGTGCAAAGTTGTAAGCGATGAAGACGATGAAGTGGCGAAATGCTGATGCTTTGTTTTTATGCTGCCTGTCATCTTATGTTACTACAATACTTTGGAGTTACTGTGAGTCAGCTTGTAGTGTTCTTCTCTTAAAGCTGCTCTAATGATTAGCTTCACATTATCAAATGACAATGTGTAATGTGAAAAATATTGGTCACTCAACTCTGCAGTTTCCATCGGCTTTACAAACCTTTTTAGCATCTTTAAGCTCATTGTTTTGATTTTACAGGCACAACTCTCCCGCTTTGATTCATTGTCACCGACCTTATCATTGTCACATTGTTATCATCGTGCAGCAGTTTGGCCCTTAGCTGCCAAAGACTCTGGCAGGGAGTTGACATCAAAACTAAAATTCTGACAGGGTCACAAATTTAAGAGCGAGTTCTCACAATGCGACAGCTCCTGTGAAAGCTGACGCGTCTCTGTTTACAGTCTTTATTTCTACAGCTATATCGCAGCGTTGTAACTCACCAGGCATTCACTGCACGATCCAACGCCTAAAAGCTGATATTGAACAGTGAGACACAGACTGCAAACAAGATTTTATTAAGCCCATCTCACACAGCGCGACCTACATTTAACAAGCATGATTGCTGTTATTTTGCTGCGTAAGGGGCCTTTAGACACAGACGGTATAAAACCACAAAACTATCTCTTACTATGTGGATGTACAGTTAATCTTGGAGAGCGAAAGCTGGTCTAAGTTCTGCCTCCGCATTGCTCAAAGAATTGTACATGAATGAGCAAACTACAAAACACAAACTATTGGATCCAACAGAGGTGCTTCTTCTGAGAGTCAGAGGCCATCAAAATATGATGCAATTATAACCGATTTTCAGGAAAATCTATAAAGGAAAATGTGAATTAATGTGCATTTACATCTACTGCTATGATTATAATTCAGTTCAATTCAGTTTTATTTGTATAGCGCCAAATCACAACACAAGTCATCTCAAGGCACTTTGCATACAGAGCAGGTCTAGACCGCACTCTTTATAACATTACTTATAGAGACCCAGCAGTTCCCATTATGAGCAAGCACTTGGTGACAGCGGCGAGGAAAAACTTCCTTTTAACAGGCAACGAGAAAAACAGCTGGTGGTGCTAATTTTGTTGAGAGCACAATGAGTTCATTTAATGAGTGCCTGTCAAACCTCAAATGGTGAAAACATGATATAAATGTAACATTGATGTTTGTTTCACATATATGAAGAACAATTATCGCGCCACACAAATCTGATGTTTTTGTCTGTTGCTATTTTTCATCTCTTCAGTGAATGCTGAAGTCACGTGTTTCATATATGTCATGATTCATCTGCTTTTAAGTCTATTAAGTCTGTTACAATTCCACTTTGTCAAATTTTGTTCTTATCAATTCTTGACTCAGCGTTTTGTTAATTTTTCAGGCTCAGGTGGATGCAGACTGTTTTTGCATGATTTAAAGAAAAAAAACAGAAGATTTAATTCTTCAGTTCATTAACAGCTGAAAGGTTTGTCCATTTTAGCATTAACAAACATGCAGTTAAATAAAATATTGAAGAACATTAATAGCTAATATTACTGTAGAAGGAGTGTGCAGTAAATGCAGATGATTGCTCATGTTCAAGTTTGTAGAAATGTGTTGGTGTTAGTTCTACTGTATGATCACAGTTTGTTAAATGAACTCGCTCCCGATGACTGATCACTTTACGTCATATAATTCAGGCTTTGAAACAGTGAAAGACATCTCTGCACATCAACTGCCAACAGACTAATCCTGACCCGGCCATCGCTTGCTTTAATCTCACGTCATGACGAACAACATGACTAATTGTCCCACCCAAAAAAAAAAACACTTTCTCAAATCCAGAGTGAACATTGTGTCAAATCCATGTTAAGCCCTCCCTGAATGAAACGTGGACAAACGTTCACAAAAAGGAAAAAGGAGCCCTTTGAAGTTGCAGGCCTGGAGCAAAGACAACACAACAGTCTCATAGTTAGAGGGAAAGGAAAGCCACATCCATTCAGAGCTTAGATAAACACGTGAAGGCCTCTGCCCCCACGGTGCCAGCTTTCCTAAACACGTCCAACGAGCTATCACTCATCTCTGCACAAAAGCAGCCCTGCTCTTGTTTTCTATTAGAGGGCTTAAACAGTAGTTCATAATGAAGGCACAATATGCAGGAGCACGGAGGAGAGTGACTCTGTGGAGGCTTCATTCGTCGCTGGTGGTTCACTCCATGTGTCTGATGCAGCGCCGGATGAAGCCACATCCTCCTGCCAGCGTTTATGTGTCCCCTAAAAAGGCTGACTCAGCATAAAATACATCTCCTTTCTGCAAGTCAAACTCAGGAGTTATATATGTTCACACCTATAGGAGCTGTCTCAGTTTTTAATAGCTGGTTCTGGTGCAGCTCCGTGCAACTGGCTTTGCTTTCCTTTGCAGTTTCTGGTTCCCTCTGCTAATCAAAAACCGTCCTACCGAAGCAGATTTAGAGGGAAGTGAGAGCAAAGAGAACAAAAGTGAGAAGTGCCGGGTGACAATTTGCCATCATGTATATCGTGTGAGTCTTTTAATATTTTTTGCTGTGTTGCATTTTATGTCAAAACACTGATGCTTTGTGATTCACTGATGAGTGTTTCAAGCATCTGGTTCTGAATTACTTCCCCATGATAACATTTTTCTATTTCCCAAATCAGATATTTTGCGTGAGGATTTCAGCAGTGAACGTTTTGTAAGTTGTTTCAATTCATTGCGAGGTTAAACCTGATCAACATGTCTGTTTAAATCATCTCCAAACTTGCATATAAAAACCTGCATTTCAGGTTTTTATCAAAGCCTTTAGGGACAGTGATTATAAATGTATATAAATCACACTGATGTTGTTGTGTGTCAGACCGTAGCGGTGACCGGCAGGAAAGTGCCTCAAAATGCTGTCGAGCAGCTGTGAAAGACAAGAAGGAAGGAAACGAGTGAAAGAAAGGAAATCCTCGCTGGCACGTTAGTAAATGAAATACGAGCGTGGTGACGTACGTGACTTCAGTGCTGGTATCTGCCACTATTTCTGTCACTGTATGTTTGATGCTCTGTCATTAGTTTAACCTTTTCTAGGTTTACAATAGGCCTTTTACATATTTTACATGAAGTCACAGAAACACTCCAATCTTGATTCCAGCTTGCACCCTGTCTCCAACAATTATTTTACTTGTGTTCTGTTTACTTTTAAAGTGTTCTATAGTGATCATGACAGCGTTTATGTTCTACTTAGTTATTTTACATATACAGATAGATATGGGCAAGAATTCTCATGTACCATCATATCAGTTTGCTGCTGGATATGAATTAACAATGAGAAGCTGATCATTTTAATGCAAAAACATCAGAAATTTTATCATCAGATGTTCGCACCATGTTGGAAATTAATGAATGACCTTATGTTTTCTTAAATATGTTGGATCCCATTCTTTGTTAACAGTCGGCGATGACATCATAGCAACATATGATCGTGCGTGTTTCTGCCGTCCCGTCGGCCTGTTTGTTTGTTTTTCCCGTGCCATGCAGGAGCGGCCGTCTGCCTGACTCCGTGTAAATGCAACCCAATCATTAGACGTAACCTGAACTGCTGCGTGCACCAACTCGCTCAATTAGGTCAGCGCCATTTCCTCCGCTGTGACCTGCATATCTCCTGACCTGTATTTCACACTGCCGAGGGAAATGACTCAGGCTCTAGCGCCGTGTTGTGCCGTCTCCTGCTGTTTCAGGAGAATTAGAAAATATATAAAAGAGAAAATTGAGCTGTAACAAATGGGCCGGCTTGGAAAACATGGGCAACAAGTAGGAAGTAGGTTTGCCTGTAGTTAATGTTACAGAATGTTGTGGCTACTTTTTCCAACTCTCCGATACCACGGCTGCTTTAGTCTCACAGGCAAAGCAGATTTTCATCTTTCTATGGGATTAGTTAGTCTAATGATTCATTTCTTAATGAGGTTCCATAAACTACCTCAATTTAGGTTGGTGATGCATGCAGACCTTTGCACTTTGCAGCATCTAAGGGGGGGGTCCCACTGGGATCCGTACTGATTTCAAGCAATGTGATTTGTATAAACACAGCACCACCTATTGACAGGAAGCAAGCATTGCGTGGCACTCGCATCAAGTGAAAGTGCATCACATGAAATGCATCTGGCTAAATTTAGACAGGTCGCAGCCGGGTAATGTCTGAGGTGTGACTACTGTATGTGAAACATCATACTGCTGACAGAAGTGTGTGTATGTGTATGTGTGTGTACATGCATGTGTGTGGCAGAAATCAGTGCAGTCATCATCAGTGTCATATCACAGCTTGGGAAAATAGTCAGACTGGAAACTATTTACAAACACAGCAGCGTTAAGTAGGTCAGTATACTGGGTATTTTAATCCGATTTTTTAAATGTAGGTTAAGTTACATTTATTTTGGTGTGGAGCTGTAATAGTTGATGTTTTTGTTACGAGGGGAAAAAAATAAAGAAAGAAACATGAGACAAAATCCACTGCATAATTTCCCTCTTATTACTTTTGGACCATGTTGGAATTTTCCACTGATAGTTTCCAGTGAAGATCATATAATAGCTTATGTGATCAACAGATAAGTCTCACTGCAATTTTTAGTGATGTGTGACAGTAAGGTGGTGCAGGGGAGAACACACACACACACACACACACACACACACACACACACACACACACACACAGTCTGTACTTATGTCACTTTGGGGGAAATTACATAGACATACATTCATTTCCTGGAGACTAACCTGAAGGACCACCCAACCCCTAACCCCAACCCTAACCCAATCCCAACCCCAACCCTTAACCTAACCCTTACCTTAACCAACCCCTTATCTTAACTGTTGACCTAAAAATCATAGTTTTCCAAATTGGGGACACCACTTTTGTCCCCAATTGCGCCCACTGTCCCAGATCAACTGGTCTTGAGTCTAATGTATGTTGCCAAATTGGACATAAGTTAACTCTCTCTCTCACACACACACACACATACACACACAGGGGTCTCCAAAAGAGATTCTGCACTATTTCTTGGTCAGCAATCAAAAGCAAATTTGTGTTATTTTCCAACTTAACTCTTTTGTACAAAATAAAACAGATTTCCTTCAGTCCCTCCATTGACATATGTGCTCAGATGACACCAAAGTGGACTTGATCTGCTCATCAGAGGCTTGTGTCTGAGGAGGAAAGTCCACAACAAGCACTCAGTCTTCTTTGATATTCAAGTGTTTCTTGCAAAGCTGTGAGGCCATTATCCTGCAGCAGCATAAATCCTTGTCTACAGATGCAAACCAGAGATTATAGCATGTCTCGGAAGAATGGTCCTTAGACAGGGTGTAGTGAATTAGGTGCAGGCGACGAACTCCAGAGTAGACAAAACCACCCACCATACTGCCAGTTACAGTGTGGTCTCATTCTCTCCTCCTGTTCGTCTCCTCTCTCACACACAGTTATGTTTACAAGGGAAGGGACACATCTGGAGGAGATCTGACCTTTTTGTACAAAGGAGTTACTTTGGTCCATGCCATAATTTTATTTTTTAAGTTTGATTGCTGACCTAGAAATGGTGCAGATCTTCATATGTTATTTTTATCTGAAACAGAATAATCCCAGAAACTGTAATCTTTTAAAATGTCCTCCACCTGCTGGAGCTGCTCAGCCGTTAAAGTCTGCTGGGAGCAAACAGCAGTTGCCTGGGAACAGATAAAAACAAATCCCATGTCTGGCCAAGTGAGTCCAGACTGGAGCTGTAAACTGTCTGACTGCACAACATGTCCACTCTTTCCTTATCGAACTCCAGCAATCAGACTATTTTTTATTTATAGCTCTCTCCAGTGGCATCTTGATGTAGAGTAGAAACCTCAGAGACCAAGTGACCAAGTGTCTAGAGTTTTATTGCCTTTGTCTCTTTCCTGGTTCACTGAGTCGGATCTAAGGAGGCAGACACTGGTAAGAAATCAAAGATTCTCGTCATGAAATTATCTGCACTTCTCTTATTTTTTTTTTATTTTATTCTGATCACAATGTTATTCAGTGTCAGTCAGTTTAGTCAATCTTCTGAACAATCTCTTTTAAAGCACAACTCTATTGATTTCCCACAGTGTTGTTCTTACACTGATGACAAACTGTAAATACACCAGAATAAAGAGCTTGCGAAGTGTTAGTTAAATTGCTTTGTCATGGAACAATGGGTGTTAACATTGCAGAAACTGTATCTAAGGAGAAAGGTAAAACTCTTTGTCTACTGTTTCAGCTGGCTGTGCTGTGCTGGGTAATGTAACCTGGCAGAGCAGTTCCACTGTCAGCTCCTCTGTCACAGCACATGACTGAAGCCTGTTAACTACAGACCTGTCACTGTCCCCCGCAGCATAATGGCCAAGGGAAAGAAAACCAAGCAGACTAAAAGTAAGACCATCACCCTAAAAATGGCTCAGAACTGCGTGGAGGTGACGCTGGATGGCAAACGTTGCCTCAACCTCAGTTTCAAAGAGATCTCCACAGTGCCCAAGTGCATCCAGAAGCTGTGTGAGATGGATGAACTGGACCTGAGCAGGAACCTGATCAGGAAGGTCCCAGACTTTATTGACCATTTCATCACCATCCGTGTTCTGGATCTGCACAGTAACTATGTGAGTATGATGGAAAACTGAAGGGGGCAAAAAACATCTTTTGACTGACTTGCTTTAGTAAGAACCAAAAACTATGATGTCATTAGGGCTTTCTCTACTTGGACTTGAAGTCTACAAATTAAGATGAAAAGCCGCTACTGAGGTTGGAATGATTTAAATATTGATCTTGCAAGTAAAGTATTAAGTTGCATTATGGGAAGTGTAGGTTTCAGTAGTTGGAAGGTTGACCCATACTTAAGATTAAAAGTCAGGATCTTTGTGATTTTAAAAATTCCTTTTTTCTTTTTTTGACTATCTCTCACAACCACATGGAAATGCAACAAACTAAACCGCTTGAGTCAAAGTTATTATGATGATACTCAATTAATTTGGGTTTTATGTGTTTTTGCTCAAAAAAATAACGAGAATGTAACACAAGCAGATTTAACTATTCGGGATGATTCTTAAATGTCTAATTTCTTCAGTTTGTGGGGTTTCACAAAGGATTATTTCTTCATTACTGCAGTGTGGTGTTGCATTTCTGGGTCTGGTGCTTCAGGGGCATCATTACTGGCATCATTTTTATTTGATGGCAGCAACATGTTTCAGACAAAAGACTGTGAAAGTTGTGGCCTGATCCAAAAACACCTGTTTGGATCATTCCACAGGTAAACAGGTTCATTGGTAACAGGTGATAGGATCATGATTGGGTATGAAAGGTTCATCCTGGAAAGGCCTGATGATGATTTTGATTTTATTTATGTTTTACACTGAGTTCCAACTTTTTTGGGAATCAGGGTTGTCACTGTATTTTCAAAATGTAAAGTGTAAGTAGTCTCTGGCATCCTACTGTGTATTACAGAGTGTGTTTTGATTGCAGCTGGAGCAGCTCCCCGTGACTATCGGCCGTCTCCAGAACCTGCTGATTCTGAACCTGTGCAACAACCGTCTGACAAGCCTCCCCAGTGAGCTCGGCCTGCTTAAGAAACTCCACACGCTCAACCTGGGTCTCAACCAGCTGGAAGCCCTTCCCGCCTCCATCGGTGCGTTGAAGGAGCTCCGGCACGTCGGCCTGTCTGACAACCGATTCACCCGTGTCCCCGGCTGCCTCTCGAGGCTCAACAAGCTGGAGAGGGTCAACCTGGACAGGAACCCCATCTTCAATGAGCAGGCGCCCGGCCACGAGTCGCTCGTGATTGCAGAGAGGCTTTACCTGGTGAAAGAGAGCTTCCTGTGTGAGGACTGCCTGAACAAGTGCCAAACCGAGAGGAAGAAGCTGGAGGCTGAGGCAACAGGGAAGGAGCCCACGTAACTGGATACATCCAGACTAGTGCCCCTGGTTTCACTTTCAAAAACACATTCATACAAGGAAATTTTAAATCATTATTCATCAATCCTTTTATTAACCCTCAAGCACGTGAGATGCTTTCATACTGTACTGTGGCCTTCACTTGCACTACAGCACCATCTGCTGTTTTGAATCGTATAGTAAGGAACCTCATTAAACATCCACTAGATGGACACGATCACCAGCATAGTTATGAACTGACTTCTATGGAGCTGGGATCGACAGTGTTTTCCAGGATATGGATAAACGCATTTTATAACTAATGTTGTCTCGCTGAACTGCATTTTTAACTAACAGGTAATCTCAACCTTCTAAAGTTTTTCAAAATAAAATTCATCCAATGAGCTTCTTTGATGACAGAAATCTAATCTGGTTTCACTTTCTCTCACTTGTGGTTTATGGTAGGACACAGTGTAAAAATGCAATTGTTAAAAAGCATGAATCAAAATTCCAGCAGTGATTACTGTTTATAATTGTGACCCACATGCATAAAAATGAACAAACTAAAATATAGTTGTCACAGGTTCATCTTGGAAACGGGAAAAATGATGGCCCAGCCGAAGAACTCCCGTTTAGTGGGTTTTATTAACACCAAAAATGCAACAGTGGGAAAAATATTTACAGTGAAGCAAAAGATCCCTGGAACAAAAACCAAGAACAACAACGAAAAAACAAAACAGTATTTACAAGAAAACTCAGTACATACAGCCACAATGTTCAACATGGACAACTCTAACCCAACACCTGGCAGAGTCCAGGTGCTCTCAATTTATACTCCTTCAACCCCTCCCCCAGGCAGACCAACACTAAATAAGTGGGTTTCAGTCTTGTAAGTTTATTAAACCAAGGAAAATGACAAAATTAATAATAAACTGTAAACACAACCATAACCAAAACAGAAATATGCCTGTGCCTAAGAATATGCCTCTTAATTTCTCAACACAAACAAAGTAAATTAGAAAACACCTGGAAATTAATATGATGGTCCGGTCTACGTCACGTGGTTCACCATTAGCGCGCCATTATGCGCTATTTAAACCAAACAAGGATCTGCCTCGGTTTGGCCATGCGGGCAGACGGGCAGCAGCATCACTGGGTAAGTCTGCGTGTATGTGGGGAGTGTCCTACTGGACCAAAGTTTTAACAGTGAATGTGAATGATGATAATGAACAGTTTTATGCACGACTGCGGGCCGTGAGTGCGGACCCGCCGGGAAACAGTGGTGCGCTCCCGGCATGCGCTGCTGCAGGAGAGAGAGGATAGACGAGCGCTCATTAGCGCCCCGTCACAATGGTATGGAATCTACTGCATGCATTGACAGTGTCTTTGGCCTAGAGGGCAGCACAGACTTGTCAAACAACATCCGCCTGTAATTGATTCAGAGGGTTTTAACGAGCAATAAATTATGTGACTCTCATTACAGTAAAAGTCAATACACTGCAGGCACCACCCAGGATGCTGATGTGTTTATCTGAGAGGTTTTGAAAAAGGCAATGCTGACTGCTGCACATCATATGCAATCTTCACTGTAGAGAATGTAGTGTGTTAATCTAGTCACAGCAGTGTGGTGCTAAGCTTAGGCATGATTGTAAATCATGCTTAAATTAAGGATGATAATGAGTATACTAAATGATAAAATGTTCTGTTGTGTCCCTATTGTCCTTTAAAGAGCCACAAATCAGTGTGTAGATCAAATACATATATACACAACTAATAGACATGACTCATTAGGCTCATGTTGTCCTGTGTAACCTGTGTAATATGAAAGGGGTTTATTTTAATGCCAAACTCACAGAGAGTGATCACCTGACTCTGCATTTCCCTTCAACTCTACCCAGCGTTTTAGTGTCTTTAAAGTCATTGCTTTGGTTTTACTGCCCACAATTTTCCTGTTTTCTTTCACCCTAACCACTCTCATTAGTGTCATAGTCAGCAGCTATATTCAGAGCTTTAACCTCATGAGTCACTTTTCAAGACATATGCAACATACATATACTCTATGTATAAGAGCACCCTGTCAGACTTGCGTGACTTTCCCGGCGGGGATGCAAATTATTCCCATTATACCTCAAAAATCACCATATCACAGCACAGTGTCAAGAGGATGAAGGTCGTACCATCTGTCCTCTGTTCCTCTCTCTTATTACCAAATTATTATTCTCTTTGACACCTCATTCTCACTGCCCTCGCTATGTCCAAACAAACAGTCAATACAATCTGAAAACAGCACCTCGTCACCCGGTTTTTCTCCACATCGCTCAGCTGAGGAGTGCTGAGTAGACTGGATTAAGATCTCAGCAGATAGACTCATTAAGCAGGAAGCCGCCCGGTATCGACTCAGCCATATTGTATACTGTGTAAGTGTTACTATGATCCCTTATAATTAACAACTCCACCATTTAAAAACAGGAAAATGAAAATGAATAAAAGAAAAAATCTCGCTTGAGGCAGATTTTCAACCATTTCGACATGTTTTTAGAGTGTAGTACCAATTTTATGGAATTTCCTCTGTCACTTACATAAATGTTAACACCACATTGCTGCAGCTTCATGAACATTTCTCTGTTTCAGGTTTAAAAATCTATCATTTATTATCTCTCTCTCTTACATTTATAAATGTAATGTACCTCTCATCCTCGACCTGACAGCAGAAAGAAAATCTATTCACTATGAGTAATGGTGAAAAAATGACACAAAAAAATGCTTCAACTGGTACATTCATCTTTCAACAAGCAGAAGTAAAAACCACAATTGCATTAACCCCTGTTTATTTACTTTCAGGGTTAGGGTTTTTTTCTCCTATGGTTGATCATCACTTGATTTACCAGTAGTGTGCAGTTGTAGCTGGAGGTCCATCATAGCTGAACAGTCTAATGCCCTTTGAGCAACGCTTCGCACACATGAGCAATGTCAGTGCTATTGAAAATCAATTCGCACATGCACACACATATGTATGCACTGTCGTTTTGTTTCTCCCTGCTTTTTTTTTCTTTCTCGGCCATTCCATCAGTCCCTCCATCCCCCCCTCTGCCTCTCTTGTACGTCAATCAACCGAACGCACACAGGCAGGCACAATGAACGAAGCAGAATTGCTGGAGAGGCAAAGCAATGTGGCCACGAATAGAATCTAATTAATTTTGATTGCGCGGCTCTGGCCCCTTTAATGGCCGAGATAGAGGGCATGTGGACTTGTTAGATTATAAGAAGGAAAAGCAGGAACTCAAAAAGGCAATGTAGGGCATTTCAGAATCTAAAGGTTCTTCTACCATTCACATTTAATCAATGAAAAGGACTTAAAGTAAATAAGTGCCGCATCAATTTTAAGACAACAATGGGGCCTGATTCAACTGCACTGCACATTTAACTGTATTAACACAGGTTCACCAGCTAGTTTCTAATTTTGTCTTTTATCCGTTTGGTGCTGAGCAGGTAGTGAACAGTGGGTTTGTCAGAGCTTGTTCGGTATGAAAAAATAGCTGCATCTGAAGAGAAGATTGATGAGGGCCAAAAACACAACTATACAGTTGTGGGATGTAAAACCAGAACAATGAGTTTAATATATCAGATCCATCTTCAGAGCTCATAGGGAATGTAGAGACTGGTGATAGTTCTGTGAGTTGGAACATAAGCTTATGCTAGCAGTCTTTTGCAAACACCATTTCCAACAATTTGAGTTGCTGGTTAAAGGTCAGTAGCTGGCTAGACTAAAGCTAGGTTACTATCCAAAGGTAGTCCAAGCTGTAACCACATTTAAAGAATATAATCAAAAGAGCATGTGAATTATTGCACATTTCCAACCACTGCCCTTTTGTGATAGTTAGAAGTTGGTTTGTTGAGCTAAAAAACAAAAAAACTGGTGGCACTATTTTTTACGTCAAGTGGCATTATATCATTACAGAAATAGAAAAAACAATGGAGTATTTATGTTTCATGGTTTTTATTTGAAAAAGGTTATAGTCTCCTTTTTGCTTCACACAATATCTTCCGTAGTTGGGTCATATACTTCATGTAGGTCCCGATTTATTCTCCTCATCATATTTTGCTTTTTTTTTTTTTGATAAACCAACTTTTTCACCTCAGCAAATTTTGAGACTGGAGAATTGTCAGCATTTTCAGGTTTTTATGTGTTTAAATTGAAAATGCGCGTAATAAACACAGTTGGATAGAAACCGATCCTATGAAAGTCAGTGGAGTGTAAACATGTGAGAATGTAGATGTCTTTTAAACAGCAGAAATTACAACTAAAAAGTTTAAACGGTGACATTTGCGTGAGTTGATATGAATGACGCAGAAACAGTTACATTGACATCTAATACGCTCTCTGCTTTGCTGGAAACAATTCATGAGAGCTGTGGTATTTTTCAATGCAAACAAATGATTCATTCAATTTGTTTAAATCGCTACCGGTTCCATTTCAAAAAGCAAGTGCTGTAGTAGTAGTAGTCATTTATCTTGAGAATACATTTGAGTGTCTCAAGAAGGTCGAAGGCTTTTAAAAAAAAAAAAAAAAGCCTGAGAGGTTGTATCAAATTACTATAGAGCTGGATTTAACATCATGACGTCACCTCTTTATAGACCTACAGTATTAGCCTCCTGTCTCTGGCTTTAAAGTAATTTTATTATGGCTTTTATTAAGCCCTCAGAGCTTCTGAAAAATGCTTATACGCAACATCCCTAACCTGACAAAAGGAGGGAGTAAGAACATTCAGACGAGGATACAGACACTCGGTCAGACAGGCAGAAGGCTTCCATCCATATTGCATGTGCCGCAGTCTGCCGTCCTGTCAGCTCCTCTCATAACCATTAGTGGATGAAGTCATGGCCTCTGCGCTAATTGTCAGTGACAGAGTGGTGAGGGAGGGTAATGGGGGCAGAGAGAGAGAAAGACAGAGGCAGACAGACAGATATGAGACAGACGGAGCTCATGGGAAAACACCTGTCTGCTGCGCGTCACTCCAGTGTCGGTCACACTTCTGTCTTAATGAGCAGCAATTTCAGTTTTCTTTCTTCTAATTAAAGGACGTGAGATGAGTGATTTAGTCACCAGACTGTTACTTATTACAAGGGGGGGGGGGGGTTCTACATCGATGTGCTGCGTAAAATTCCCCCAGAGTCTTAACAGTGTCAAAGTAAGATTTCTACTTCAGCATTCCCCTCATATGCATATACATTATTATGTTGTTTGCAAGTGCAAGACAGGTTATTAAATTGGATATTTTACAGAATATGTGGAGATTAATATGAGCTGCTGAGATTTAAGACATGCTATCATAAAATCTTTCATTAAGGTTTATTAAATCATGACATGTCCAGGTTTCATTATGAATAATAAATCCCACTGTAAGCCTCTCTTTATAACAGCATCAACTATTAATAAAAATGTCCTTGTGCGTGCAGTGTAAATTAAATGAAATGTACTTTTAATAATGAAAAAAATATATAAAACTTTTATTCATGACATTGAACTGGTTTGTGTTAATCAGAGGTAGGGAAAACATATAAAACCCTCTATCATGGTATGTGTACTTTTCTGTTGTAATATTGGCCTATAAATATGCTGCATAAGTAATTTTCTGGAACGTTAATTAAGAAAATTTAAATACATGTCCATCACATTAATGCAAAATCCATTTAATCATCTTACAGTATGGACACACTGATAAAATGATATCTAAATGTGTATATTGTCATATCACTCAACCCTAGTGTTATTTATATATATTGTCCCATGGAAATTAAATATGATTTAAATTTCACATATAGAAGTAGGGCTATGCCAATACAGCCCCTCCAGCGTTGCCAGTGACTGACTGATGTGGCCCATCACAGTCAGTCGGTGGCGATCAATAAGTAATGCTAAGTCAACAGTCACACCTTCAGCAGCCACCCACTGGTGTGTTTTAGCGCGGCCCATCCCCGCCGACATGAAATTTTAATCATACTCACTATCAATATTTAACAAGGTTTTCGAAACAGTGCGGATCCCGAGGACTTGTTAGCATTCTGAGTGTGGTTCATCCTCAGTGACAGTATTTGACCTCAGTGGTGTCAGGGGGAGGATGCACATAATTATTAATAAGACAAACATCGTTGGTTGCATTTTCAGCACAGAGCACTTCAAAAAGTGCTATTTCGACATAAAGTTGTGCAATTCAGCGACAACTTTTTTTCCAGTGATTTGACAGAAAATGTTTCAGCAATTTGTGTGTCCTTGCAAAACAGCTGGAGAACTAAGTTACTGCAGCTGGGGACATGTTCTCAAAGCTAACTGACTGCCGACAACTACAGCTAGCTTGGTTGCTAATCAGACAATAGTAACATATAGTTTATTCAAAAGACGCATTGTTGCAATGTGAGTTATCAGGGTAGCAGATAAACAGGGAACAGGACCCATATGCAGACACCGGTGCAAAGCTAGTGCAGTTCAAAATCTATTAATAAAGACAGACAGAGTACTTTATTAATCCCTTTGGGACATTCCCTCCGGGAAATTGGCAAAAGTTAGGTTCCACCGAGATTTGAACTCGGATCGCTGGATTCAGAGTCCAGAGTGCTAACCGTTACACCATGGAACCACATTAAAGGAAAGGGTCAAAAAAGAGATGAGACACTCCAGATAGGCAAACAAATCCGAAAAGGCGTGAGCAAGAATCTAACGAGTCAGTCTAACGAGAACACTGTCAAAATAACAGGAAATAACTAAAAACCCAAAAACCATGGCACAGACATGTACAACCCAAATTTGAAAAATAGGGACACTGTGTAAAACATAACTAAAAATGGAATGCAATCATTTACAAACAAACTCAACAGCAGTTTTACAAAGTGTTCCTGTGCCCATGTAGTAATCTCATATATACAATCGTGTTTGACAGAGTGGTGAACCTCACCGCATCCTTGCTTGTGAACAACTGAGCCTTTCCAACTTACAACTTTATTTAGTTGTATAAAAGAATGAAAAACAAGATGTATACAAGCCGGATTTTAGCAAAAATGGCCATTTCCAACCTGATCCCCTATGCAATACGCAAGTGAAAAAGACAAAATATGTTATGTAATGTGTCCAATTAAGAGTGCTCACTTGTGTCATGCATTGCCATGTTGACAAGTATATTTCGAGTATATATCAAAAAGTGAACAAGAAATACTTAATAGTTAATTATTTCAGTTGAAGCCAGGTCAAAGGTCAATACGAAGCCAATGTAATCCTCACTGCTTATCGGTGTGGGATACAACCTGTTCTGTCAAAGCACGGAGCCCCTGAAGTCCTGAATCTTGTGTCCACAAGTTTTTATCATGTACACACAACATACTATCTCATGTTCATAAGCTAATAACTGGTGAGAACAAGATAACCCTTTGTGTACACAACATAATAACCAGTGCACACTAGGTAATATCTTAATATAAGTTTTAAGAATATTATTATCTTCCTCAGGGGCGGCTCACAAAAGCCATTCTGGGAAATGTAAGCACAAACATTCAAATTATAAATCTCAGTCTCAACACTCCACCCTGAGAAGGCCTTGCTCTGATACAGACTGTCTCCTACACATGGAGCTGGAGGGAGCAGCCTGACGATGGAGCAGGCTCTGAAACAGGCGTGGAAGCTTGTGTATACCGGAGTCATGGTGCCAGTGAAGTGTACACAGAGAGCAGTCCAGCGGTTATGGCAAAACAAAAACAGGAAAGCTACGGTTGAGCGTGCTGCTCTGGCAGTTTGCAACTCTGCCACTCATCTCGCTTTGTGGTTTGAAACGTCCAGCGTTCCCTCCTCTTCTCACCAGGCCTGACTTTTCCCTTTTGTCCGGCATCCCACTGTGCGATAAAAGGGACAAAAGGAGGACAATTTTGGTGAAAAATTCAGAGGGGGAACAACACCCAGAGCCACACCCAGTACGGGTGGCCACATCGCTTTCACCCAACCTCCTTCTCAGACCAAACACTGGCACTGAGGCCTTTTTATTGCTGTCTCATTTTGGGCTTCTTGGTGTGTTGAAGTATGTGTGTGTGTGCGTGTCCCTCCTCCCTCCCTCTGCTTCATCCTGGTTTCTTGACAGTGTGTGTCCAGTCTTTCTCTGTTTCATTTCAGCTTGTGTGACCCCCATCTCTGTTTCTGTCAGCTCCATTTTAGTTCACTACAAGTGTGTGTGTGTGTGTGTGTGTGTGTGTGTGTGTGTCAGTGTGTGTGTTTCTTGCACAGTCGATCGATTTTTGCATTTGCTACTTCGTTTTAACCGCTTGTGTGTATATGTGCATGTGTGTTCTGTGAGGGCACACACACACTCCTCCACCCCCTCTGCCTCTCTCTCCCTCTTTGCTCTGTAATAAGAGCAGCTGTGGTTGACGTGAGGCCAGCTCTGATTCAATTGCAGTGCAGGACTTAAGGCTATTATCCTCTGTGCACTGGAGGAGGAGGGAAGCCCGGCTGCTGTAGCACAGCTGCGAACAGCAACGGCAGGTCCGATGCTGCCTTCTAGAGAGGCAGGACATTTCTGCAGCACAGAGGGAAAAAGCAAAGAAACAGTCGATGAAAGCAGGATTTCATGCAGGAAACTCAAGCCTGAACATTTGGACTGCTTAAAACTGACTTAAAAGCTCAACAAAAGCTTCCTGTTGTGTATTTTTCTCCCTCTGGACCAAATGTTATGTCTTAACCAGTAGATGTCACCTGAATAGAAAAATGCTGTGTGGAAGCTGATTATTGTTATTGATTTTCCCAGATTTGAATGGAGTTAATTTTGGTCACGAAAACTATGACGAAAACCAAAAGCTAGACAAAGGTAAACTACACAAGTAACCTTTGAAAACAGCAATCATGAATAATTTTTGTTCGTTTATTTTTGTCAACCAATGAAATCTAAGTGATAATGAAAGATGAATGAATATATAGATTAATTTGTAATACAAAGACTGATTCAGCATCTGTGGAATCACACATCGTAGATCCTAATTAGCATTAGCTAACCTGATTGTTTCTTGGAAAGAAAAAAGGAAACGATCATTTCTAGGTTTCAGTTTTAAGTCTATGTACATAAGCTAAAGTGTGTAACAAGCATTTAAAGTGTAAAACCTTCAATTCATTGAATTTTGGTATGATTATTCCCCCAAAAGTCAGGTTTTTTGGAATCTAAGCTAGGCTACTTAGCTTTGAACAGGATGGTGTTACTTTCTCCATTGAGATGAGACTATGTTTTGTTTATCTGGTATAACAAACTGAATAATTAAAATGTTGGAGCATCAAAATTGATTTTTTAATTGGATGAAATACTTAGTAGTTCGTAAATTAGCCCTAGGTAAGGCTAGCTGAACTAGCTGGAGTGCCACATTAGCCTCTTGTTCCTGTAAATTCTACAGGTTTTCTTTTTGTTGTTTTGTTGTTGTTGTAGTTTTTTCCGGAAAAAATATACAACACAAAAATTTTAAGTCTAAATCTGGTCTTAGCTCAGTTTGGACAAACAGCTGCAATAAACCATGTAGTCAATAATGCCAGCATTTATTTTGGGAAAAAAAGTAAGCTAATGCTAACTTAGCATTATCAAAGTCCGTGGATGTAGTGTCAACGCTGCTTCATCAGGCATGTTTCTATCTTGAGTTCAGAATTAATGTAGACTGTCGACCATAGGCGTTTTCCAAATATCAAACAATAACTGTGTTAACATTAGCTGATATTTTAGCACAGCGAACTCAAATCCCCAAAGTTTGAGAATCACACCTGGATTTACTGAGAAGAACAAGTCTATTGGAGAAAGGGAGACATTGCGTTTGCATGATTACAGTCTTGCTTACACTAGCCAGCACGCAACATGGCAACAAATGTAGCCACGGAATGTTCAGGAAGCGTAAAAATTTAAAATGGACAAACAAAAATAAGACTAAAATTCTACTGACTAAAAGTATCAAAAACAGAAGTAATAAAAATTTGTGTAAAACTGCACCTATATAAAAATTAGGTGCCGAAATTAGAACTTTTGACACATTTCCTCTTTCCACTTTCTTTTACTACCTACACACTTTCTTGTGTCAATAACAGGCCACAACCACGTCCAGTCAACTCAGCCTTCCTTGGATAACCAGCCTTCACAGTTACGGGCCTCCATAGCTCGAGGCGACGTGACATTGTCTGTCAGAGTTCAGTATTTTTTGTCTCCTGGTTTTTCTGAGTTGTGCCACTGGAATGCCCGCAGGATGTAATTACGACCTACTGTACGAGCTGGGAATTTCCCACGTCTGACTTTGAACTGAAGGCAGCATCGTTCTTGGACAGCCGAGAGAGGCGAAGATAAAAAATGGCTGAGGAAGGTAATTAAGAGGGAAAAAAAGAGCAGGGACTGACGGGTTTGTAGTAGAATTAGAAGAGAGTGGTGGGAGAGAAAAAAAAGAGATCAAACATTGAAATAGCAACAGAGAGAAGCAGGAAGAAAATAAGAGAGAAAGCCGAGGAAGGATGGGGGAAATGAGTGATTAAGGGAAGGAGGTGGAGACGAGCTGAGGACCTCTCCAGCTTAATTAGATGCAGAAGGAGGAGACACCTGCCAGATGAACACCCCCTCCTCCTTTTTTTCTCCCTCCCCTTTACAAACATGTAGCTCTTGATGAAAAAGCACTCACAGAAAATAACAACACTTAAAAACCAAGCATCTGCTCGCAGGTCCGGTCCGCTGATGGGAGACCCCCCCCGAAATCCTCCTCCTCCATCTACCCTGGGCGGATGTAGCGCTATGAATAATGTAACAGGGAGGGGTGGAGGCCGCTGGGCGTGTGTGCGAGGGAGGGAAAAAAACGAGGGCTAGTACCTCCTCCTCCTCCTTCACCACCCCCATTCTCCTCCCTTCCCCGGCTTCACCCAACCCCCTAGCTGCCGGCCGCACTGCAGAAGGTCAGAGAGGGAGGAAGAAGAAGAAGAAGAGGAGAGCTCGCAGAGAGAGGCAGAGGGAGAGACAGGGGTTGGGCTGGTGGCTGGATGTGCAGGAACATGCCGAGAGGAGAGCGCGTGGACGAGCGATGACAGCCATGCTGAGCCCAAAGATCAGACAGACCAGGAGAGGTAGGACAGTGTGTTTGCTCTGCCTTCACATCTACACTAACCTGCCAGCTGTGTTGGATGCTCATTCATCCATAACTCTGCAGTGACATGTATCTGACAGGGACTATGATGGCAGTTCATCAGATCAGAGGATGTGTGTGTGTGTGTGTGTGTGTGTGTGTGTGTGTGTGTGTGTGTGTGTGTGTGATACTGTACTTTTACAAATATGATGCATTTTTAAAAAGTGTATTTTCTCCAATAACTCAGATTTTGCACGATAATATTTGTGCACAAACACTTTTTCTCCGCTCCATCTATTCTCCAACTGCACTCACACATTTCTGAATGAAGCTCTCAGGTCTGCCCACGCAGGAAAGCTCTGCCGTACATTAGCATTCTACTACAGCTGGCCGCCGCCGCCGCCGGTGTGAATTCTATTAAGAGGAGCGAGCAGCATCTCTAGTTTCATCACTGCAGCGCTCAGCACTATCAGGCTGCTGTCAGCTGCTGCTATTGCTCTGTGTGTGTGTGTTCACATTCGTACATGTGTGTGCGTGGATTTATTAATACGTCCATGTATGCAAGTGTGTGTGTGTATGTGTGTGTCCTCCCTTCCTTGGCACTAATCTCCATGACTGCAATTATACAGCTGGATCTGATTAAGATGAAAATGAATAGTTCCCAAGAATGGGAGAGTGATGTGTAAATCCTCCCCTGGAGCAGCATGAAATTGGCAGCAAAGTGGATTAAATTTATGTTTTGCATATATTAAGACGGCAGAGCAGATTCTGGCTTGATGAGCGAGCGGGATTCGCTGTGTACGTTTGGTGAATTAGCACAATTGATTACGCATTTAGGCCGCTTCAAATAATTAGAAGGAGCAGGGATCAGCGCCGGTGGCATTGAGGGAATTTGGAGTTCATCAAGTGGGAAAGTTTCAGTGAAGGTGTTGGAAATATCAGTCCTCCTCGACACATTTCTGTTAAGACAGTGAAAAGCGTAGAGATTAAAGCGACTCCGCGATTCGGCGTGAGAAGAATTCCCCGCATGCCTTCTGTAATTCGGTGCTCGGCTGCTGCCGGCATCACATTTGTTGCATGAAGCCCATGAATAAACGGGTATGTGACAGATGTGGTGGTGTAGTACAAACTCAGCCGAGGTTAAAGCGGGTCAAGAAACAGCAAGCGGCGAGCGGATGACATTTTAGATGACTGAAACGCTTCAGGGTGGCAAACTAGAAGACGCTCAAACTATGAATCAATATATAAATGTCAATGGCTTTTTATTTTTATTGATCATTCTTGCAACATTCATGATGCCTCAAGGTCAATTGACAAGCTGAAACAAAGATGTTCTTTGTGTGAGCTACATCATGTTTGACTTTGGAAGGTCAGCAACATGCTATATTTAAGATTTCACTTGTTTGAATATAGAAGGTCAACTTACACGATAACTAGTGTGGATGCACTTTATATAAGTTGTTTGATTTTGGAAGGTTGTCTTCTGTTTAATGTACCATCTAAAATGGCCACATTGCATTGGTTTTTTCAGGAAGTTAAACTCGTCTTCTGCCTCCCTTGCCTCTTTATTCGCTGAGCTCCATTTAACAGAATGGTTTGATTTTTTTTTTTGAAAAATATTTGAAAACACCATAATAAACACCCTGCGATTTGTTTGTTCATTGCACAAAAATTGAACTGCAAACACAAGAAGTTGCCATTGTAGGTGAGCTGGTTCCCCCAGTTTGCTGTCTTTGTAATTAACTGAGATAATCTGCTGGCTCTAGCCTCTTATTTAGCTGAAAGACTGGTCTCATCTAACCAAGAAAACAAATACAAATTCCCCAAAATATCGAACTCACATTATTTACCCCACTGATTATTTTGATCCGCCCCTGAGGTCTAATTAAATCGGTGCGATTATGCCTTAATTTCAGAGCAACTCTAAATTGGAAATGCTTTTGTAACCCAATTTGCTACCAATCTAAGATGCCACTCAGACCGATTTCTACAGCTAGGAATCTATTCATCAGCAGTATCTGCTCCACAGAAGAACAATCTGACTGCTGCAAGCAACCACATATTAAAAGTGTAATATGGTTGTGGGCCTTTTTCTTTGGCTGGCACCAGAAATGTAGCAGCAGCTTTAATTGCCCACATATCAGCTGCTTCGCTCACTCGCTGTGTCTTTTAGATCTGCGTTACCATGGTTTTTATGATCAAAGTCCTGCCATGTAGCAACACCCTGACATTCAGCCTCTCCAAGGCACATGAATGAACGCCCTCACGACCAGATACGGTGCTGCATAGATGAAAAATTCACACACCGACACACTCGCAAAATGAGCGTGTGGAGATGATGACACGTGCAGAAATGCACAGATATGCTACACACACACACACACACACCCCTGCTGCAGATCATTTCTGCTCCACTGCAGCTTCCACACACAGGCTGTATATTACTGGCCACACCTCCAGCTTGTCAAGGAAGGCTGCCACACACACACACACACACACACACACACACACACCACATGCACATAATGGTTAGCCCATTAATCAACAGTGATAGGCTAACTGGAAGTTACGCACTGATGCACCTGTAACTCTCTTTGCCATTTTCCACGAGCCATAAATCACTACACAACAACCAGATTAATGAAATTGAATTCCTCCAACATCCCTGCTCATGTGCACGTGTGTGTGTGTGTGTGTGTGATTTAGTCATCAGTGTAGTATTGTCTGGCCGTTGTGGAGCACCCGCCTTGCCATGCTAATGGATGGGCTCCTTTATGATGTGCATAAGAGCCTTATATCCATTTCCTGCAGAGGATAAATATGACTCCAGACTGCATTAAGTGACATCATGGGGATAGAGTGTGTGTGTGTTCAAGCATACAACATATGTGTGTGTGTGTGTGAGAATGTAGCATCAAATGTCCCTTCATGTGTTTTACTGTACCAGTTGTGTTTTGATTTCGGCCTGCAGACAGCCATTTGTTCACACTGTAGCATTGCTCACATGCTTAGACGTGACACTTGTGAGTCCAACTTTTTGTGGACACACTGTCTGTACTTTAACATTTGCATTCTTTATCTGATTTGTCGAGTCATGTGACAGACAAAGCATAAACATCACCAACAGTATTGCATTTGATCAAAGCTGCTAAATCTACAGAATCTCAGGTGGTGATGATTTGTAGAAAGTTGTTGTTAAAGGATTACTTAACCCAAGTTATAAAATGTTTTGCTGATAGTTTTAGCTCCTTTTGCCTAAGTTTTGCATTTGCCCAAATACAATGGAGGTGAAAAGAATTTAAAAGTCTTTCTACAGCCAAGTATCCCCAGGATTTACACTCATGTGATTCTATAGCTCACTGTTTACATCCACTGTCACCATCAAGTATTTTATACCGAGGTGGATAGTGAGGGTTAATTTGGGAAAATCAAATTAAGAGAACCTCTTTTGTGAAGCAGTGGCAGAGGAAATCAAATCAATACTGTATCCTAATAAGCTATGATGAGTTCCTCCATTTTGGACCCACTGGCTCTCTGTTCTCTCAGAGGTCAGCACTGTCAAGATGGCTTACTAGAGGTCAACAGTTCAAAATTGCAAAACCAAATTTCACCAAAGTCAATTTGAAAATGTTGGATAGTTTTTATTCTTCCTCGTGAGCAAGTTGCCCAATCATGATAATTCCATTAAACATGCAGCCATTTTGTTCTGTTTGTTCAATTGAAGTCTGTTTTTCCTTTTTTGTGTAAAACACAGCTAGAGTCATCCTTCTTATATTTTAGTAAATTTTTGTAATTTTCTCCTTTTAAGACCAAAGTACTGGAGTCTTGAGTACTTTTATCATGTTTGTCTGTTAGCTGTGTTTGTAAAATGTGTGTCAAGATGGATGCCTTGTACATAGCGTAACCTGACTCTAAAAGTTCACTTCAACAGTTCACGGTCTGTTTATCACACCCCTCCACACCAACACACACACACACACACACACACATACACACACACACATTTATGATATCATGATTGAGCTCATGACTGAATGAGTCACCAATCCATCTGTTATTCCTGGATATTCAGCTCCATATCCAGAATTATTCTCCCATGACCCTGAAACAACATGACACACAGACCGATTTACATAAATTATCGTTGGGTTACATCGCGATAAACAAATGTGGGAAAACTGTACATTTGCACACAGAGTCAGGCCAGATGATGAGCCCCTATTATTTGACTCAGTTCTTCCCCTAACTACTATCTACTGTAAATGAATGAGCCACAATTAAGCTCTCTGTTTTGGTGAATTGCAGTGATTATGCACTTTTTTTTGCCTTGAAACTGCCTCTTTTCAACATTGTAGCTGATAGTTGTAGAAGCGACCACAGAGCAGCTCCACCCAAGCCAAGGAAGGTCTGAATCACTCTGAGAAGAAGGTCCAAATTGGCGTAGTGGGGAGTCGAGCTTGGCACACACACACACACACACACACACACACACACATAGACACGCTCAAAAATCAGTTATTGTGACTCAGGCGTGAATCATCGGCCAGTCTATGTTCCACTCAGTCCCAGATCCAGACAGCTGATGTGTTAAACAGTGGTGCTCTTTAATGCGAACGCCGGCAGGGCGAGGAAGCATGGAAAGGCTCGAGGGCCATGATGTGGTGAGGAAAAACAGAGGGGTGAAGGAGGACAGGCAAGGTGAGTGACACTTGTAGCAGGTAGTATGATGGGAAGATTAGGACGTCCAGTCAGGGTCTGCAGGTTCAAGTCACACTGCTGTTGATGACGCATTAAGATCTCAGTATAGGTTGGTTGGAGGCAAGAGAGCCGCTGAGGTAAAAAGCAATAAAAAATTGAGTGACTCGTTCTCCATTGAAAATTTAATATGCAGAGCTTTGAGGCTGATTCAAATATGCAGGCAGAAAATCAAACCATTCTGTTGTGAGCATTTGCAAACATAGCAAAAAAAAGCAATTAAAACCGTTCTGTCTGCCATGCTTCTGAATTAACATTGTTCTCAAGAAAAACAATGGAAATAATTATATTTTTAAAATTGCTGATGAGAATGTGCCTCAAATCGGAGAACTCATTTATCGGACATAAACTGCTTGAATGAGGTGCCAGTGGTAAAAGCAAGGATCCTCTTTTGTGTGTGTGTGTGTGTGTGTGTGTGTGTGTGTGTGTGCGTGCACACATGTGCTCTTGGTAATAACAGAGCTTTGATTCAGCGGGACCGGCAGTGCTGAACGTGAGGAGGCGAATTAGAGCGAGTCAAAGTAAGAGAAATGAAGGGAAACGGGGCGGAGGGAGGGTGGGGGGGGAGGCACAGAGCTGGAAAACAGTGGAATTAACACAAGATGGATAAATGAGGAAGCCAAGGCAGAGGTAGGCAGGGGTAAATGGAGAAAGAGAGCAGGAGAGGGGAACAAAATAAAAGGGAAGAACGTCCATTATGTTGGGATGTGACCATATATATCATGTGTTGACATACCATTATGGATCCAGGCAGGAAGAATGAGGACAAGATACTGTTCCATAAGATGGTTTGATCTTATAAAGGAGTAGATCTTGTTGTGTTTGGCTACTTGACAGATCTTTAACATGTCACACTCAGTTACCCAATTTCCACAATGTCGCTCAGGTTTCAAACATATGACGAGATTCCCCTGAGAAGGAGCCAAAACCCAAACATGACACATGAAAAAGCTTTTTGAAACCAACACAGGACGTCATGGACACTGTTCTCAAAGGTCTACACACTCAACACGGTCTTAAAGGATCCATTTAGTCTATTTATCACAGTGAACAACTGCACATTCAGGCAAACTAGACCAGATTTTAAAAAAGTCACATTATAACTTGGGGAATCTGATAAAAATGTATCATTCTATATGTTCCTCAGTCAACATGTTAGAGACTCTCTGCAGAGATTTAAGGACACTTTAAAGCTCCTCTAAAATATTTGTATATAAACAGTTTATTTAATGACCAAGTGTAATGCAAAAGGTGTAGAATTGTCACTCAACTTTGCAGTTTCTCTCAACTCCACAGAGCATTTTAGCATCTTTAAGCATTGATTCAGTTTTACAACTTTTTTGGCTCAGTCTCACCGTTCCCACCATGTTTCCAGCTGCAGGCAGCTGTTTTCAGTAAAGACGCAGATAAACCCACTGCACACTGACTGTCCAGCACCAGCTGGCAAAAATGGTGAACACAGTGCAGGAGGTAGCAGCGAATAGAAGAGTGAATACTGGACTCAAAGTGACTAAAAATGCAGTACTGCTTTGAGGTGATATATTTGGCCAACTAATTTAGAAGCTAGCTAACATTGCTGTTTAAGCTCTCACTGTAATTTGTGGTCAATTTTATAACCTTTGTTATCTGAAGTGAGTAGTTAACAGGATTCACATCAACACTGTGAGCTGAAAACTTACAAATATCAGACGAGTACTGAGGAATTAAATAGACACATTTTGAGTATGTGTTGAAAAATCAAGTGAAGTTTTCACTTGATGTACTGAAACATTCATAATGATAAATCCTGCACAAAAAAAATGTGGGCGATGAACATTGAAACCTCTCACTTTGGAGCAAATAGCAAAGCAAAAAGCAAATAGAAAAACACATTTCTAGAGATCAACAGGCTCTACAGGCCGCCAGTAAAGGCAGTGACATGAAATGAAAATGACGTGAGCCCTGTCCTTTAAGCCATATGTATGCTGGACAGAGAGATGAGACAATAAAAAGAAATAAACATTGATTTTCTTCCCCCTCCCCATCCATCCATCCCCTTCTTCCCTCTGCGCCATGTGCACATTGATCATTTCTATCCATCTGTGTGTGTGTGTGTGTGTGTGTGTGTGTGTGTGTGTGTGTGGCACCAGCAGGGAGGATGTCTGCACAATTGGTTTCTATAAATTATACATGATCGTCAAATAGCATCGCCTTGTTTGCCTGACCAGAATATGGCCCTCTTCTTATCTCTGTGGTACTTTCATTTGTGCGAAATCTGTGAATCTTCAGCCAGTTTTCTATGTGTGCAATAGTAATGTATCCTCAGCTGATGACACATGTCTAAAAAAAGACACATGCTTCACACTGATGCCTCCTGCTTCCCCCTTAAATCACATACTTCTCCATTATTCCCTCTTTTTCTGCAGAAGGAAAAGAGGAAAATACATCACAGAGGATAATAATATACTTGTCAGTGGTCTCATGTTGCCATACATCCTACTCAGCTGTAATATCATTATCAAATATTGTCAAACATGACACACACCGCACTCTTAAATCTAGGGTTTTCCACAGCTGATGTCGTACAAGGAAAACATGAGACAAACCTGATGTCACACTGAGACACAGTTGTAAAGCCGCCGACACCCCCCCTCCTTTTTAAACCTGTCCTTGACTGAGCTCAGGTTACACGCATTTGCTGAGAATGATTCAGTCAGCCAGCCAGTCGCTCAGCCAGCCAGCCAGCCAGCCAGTCCCATGTGGTCCTATTATCTCAGCTCAAAAGCCTCTGCTCTGCTATTGGGTTGTGGCAACACACAATAGGTCTCTTCCAAGGACCTCTGAAATAGAAGGGGGGGGATCCCTGTCACCTGAGGCTATGAGCATGTGTGTGTGTGCGTGTGTGTATTCCCTCCTCCGCAGTCTGTACTTTATCTGCTTTCTGGTATTATTTGTGCCTGCTGCCTCTCTGCAGTCCTGCTCCCCCCCTCATGTGGAGGCGTTGCCACCCGGGGCACAAGGTTGTGTGTGTTCACGACTGAAGAGCTGGGCAGAGCGTGTGTGTGCATACAGCATGCAGAATGAGGGATAACACAAGCCTCTAATAGGGAGAAATTGAAAAGACACGAGCCAAAGAAAATAGATGAAATACAGTACATGAAGCAGAGCCACCAATTAAATCCCCTTTAACCCTTCACTGTCTGCCTGCTTGTGTTAACGCAGCATATAAAAATGATTTATGTTTGTGTGTGTTTGCAGCCAGGTCCAAGAGCATGGTGATGGGCGAGGTGTCGCGAGGCTCATGCCGGCCGTCCTCCCCCAGCCTCCAGGAGGGGGCACTGAAGGCTGGCTGGCTGAAGAAGCAGCGCAGCATCATGAAGAACTGGCAGCTCCGCTGGTTTGTGCTGCGCTCCGACCAGCTCTTCTTCTACAAGGACGAGGAGGAAACCAAACCACAGGTGATGCTTCGGCCACGTTCACATACAACGACACGACAATGAAACTCAAACCATGTGTGATTACATTTACACAATTGAAGTAAAGTGCTTTATGTTGGTGAAAATTTAATGTTTCATAAACACTGTCTCAAAAAATCTTGTTAAAGAGTCTTTACTAAATTCCTACTTTTTGATATTATACCCCTGAAACACTGGCATGTTTTAAATGCTTCGGCATTTTCAGTGTCAATTTACCTAAGATGGAAAAAAAACTTTCTGTGCATTTGAGCAAAGTCAGCAGTTTTTCAGCAGACATTTTGACTTAGATCAGTTGGAAAAACACAGCTGTTACTAATAACACGAACAATGTCCTTATGAGTCATGACTACCAGGACCCTAAAACTGAGGCAGCTAAATGGAATTCAGCCATCATTAACATTATTTTACACCCTTCTAATTCTTCTGTGTTGTCAAAATTTTCCCCAAAAATGCCTATTACATCATACAATTGTATTGTATTATCTGAGCTCACAAACAAATATTGTGACATTTAGAAAAGTCACACTTACATGTCAGTCAGTGGTGGAGCCCAAATTCCATATCCTACATCTGCACTTTTCCATGGACAACACCTAAAGACATCCTTCATTCATCCTTGTTCTGTTTGAGAAGCGTTAAAGTCGTGTTGAAAATCTAAATGAGCCTGCACAATGATCTCCACTGAAAATGACCTGGAGTAAATTAGACTAGCTACAAATAACACCAGCGATGTTCTTTAAGTAAACTCGACTGACTATACCACTGTACGTGCTTTATTAGTGACAACAGATGGAAACACACGGCGGTATAATGGTGACTCACAGCACTCACAGGACGTTTCAGTGCATTAGTAGAAAGAGCGGAGCAGCGTGCGACGCCTGGTTTCCTCCTCCATTAGTGAACCATCATAAAAATATTTACAGACCTTAATCGATCCCATTGCTTCTTCGATGAGAGACGTGTTCTTGCGGCCAGGTGCTGACTCACATTTACCATTATGATTCTCAGTGAAGAGCATGAGCAGTACGGTAGCTGACCTGGCCTGACCTCACACACACACACACACACACGCACACACACACACACTATGACTGTGTGCATGTATGTGTGTGTCAACGTAGCTGACAGGCTTACATAGCCGTAACATGAGGCGATGATGTAATCCAACAACAGAAGACAGCAGGGGCAGGTCTGAGACACACACACACACACACACACACACACACACACACACACACACACACACACACACACGAACACATGGCCTTTAGAGCATAATAATCATCTCTTTACATTCCTGGCTGAAATCTCGACACTCTTATTGATTTTTTCCGTCCTCACTCAGCATGACTGCCGTTCCTTTAATGTAGGCAGCAGCCGTCTACTATCACTGTCTTTCTTTCAATGTGTCAGCGCATGCACACACACATTCACACACACACACAGAATGACGTCTCTCCTCCTCGCAGGCTCCGCTCTGCGGGGAACAACTGACTGAAGGCTTTGACAGACCGTCTTTAATCAGAGCTTGCCAATAGCCATCCAGCCTGTATTGATTTGCAACTCCCAGTGGATTCAAATCACACATGCTTGAATGCACACACACACACACACACATACACTCACATGAATGCACACTTATGCGCACACACATGCAGACCCTCCCCCTCAGAGAGCAGGATGTGTGAGAAAGTGTCACTCTGGTCTTTTTTTTTTCTCCCTCTCATCTTCTAATCGATAGGAAATTTGAGGCTGGGAGTGGTGGGGGTTACTGGGGAGAGGGTGGGGGTATGTTGGCAAATCACAGTGACAGAACAACCCCACCCCCCACCCCCACCCAAAGATGAAAAGATGTGATAATTGGTTGAAGGGAAGGCTATACTGACACAGGATCCATACAGGTTTGCTTTTCCTTTTCATCACACGGCGATAAATCCACTTCAGAACAAATGGACTTCATTTATCGGACAATAGATTTCTGTTGCTACAAGACAAGCACATGGGGGGTGGTGGTGGTGGTGGAGGAGGAGGGGATCATCAGTGCTCTGAATACAAAATGAGTCTTCAGCTGCAATGCATTACACACAAGCGCAGAATGAAATGTAATTTTTACAGTGGTGGCACATGTGTTGTTGTGCCTCCATCTTGCTAAATGCTGCTACTGTGATGTATAGTTGAAGAGCCCATCTGTCAATCAAAATGTGTGGGCGGGGCTTTAATGCTCAATTGTCCCTTCAGTTGTTGATGGAGCTTTAGATCCGTTCAGCAATGGAGGCTAATCTGTTCGTGTTAACTATGCTAACTAATGCTAATGCTAACTACTCAGTTCTTTTCCCATGAACAGAAAACAAATTTGAGATCATTTTTATTTAGCGTAATTAATGTATCTACAAAGCACATTTACACATTTAGGGGTAACAGTTCCAACTCTGTCCCAGACAGCACTGTATATTTTTGGAAAACTATAAAATAGTGTGGTATTGAGCATCTGGCGATGGACAGGCTTCAGGGGTTCATTAAAAATCATTAGCATTGCAGGTAGCCTTCTCATAGGATGATGCTTCCAAGCATCGAGTCCAATGTGGTCAGGTTTACTGCTGCTGCTTTGACTGGGATCCAGGTTCAGCCAACGTTTATGTGAGGAGACAGCTGGTGGAAGACTTGATCAGAGCTTTATGGCAAGTGTTAAACAAGAGGAGTCTGAGGCGTTTATGGGCCTCAATTTAAGACCTGCACACATGGTACCAATCAATAGCAGTGTGTGATATTTGTGGTGAAGGACATTGCTAGAGAGGAATAGAACTGAGAGAAGCTCTACAGAGGCTGGTGTTCTGGTTCCGGGATGATGATGATTGGCATTTATGTGCAAACCAGGTTAAACTGGGCGTGTCCACATCTGTTGGTGACCAGTTGAAGGCTCATGCATCAGCTGCAGCAAACCGTGAGCTCTACTTCAAAGTCACTCTGTCACCAAGCGAAGATATAGAAAAGAACAAACTGTATTATCTATCCTACATTTTCAGCTTACACTGCTTGACCATGTGATTTGCGTTCTCGGGTGACGTGTTGCCCCCTCTTATTCATTCACCCCCCCGACCAGCTACTCGTGTTATTCCGAGCACATAGCACCCTTGGGAGCCCTTCCTGCCCTGCCCCTGTGCTCCATCCATCCGCAGCTCCCACCCCATCCATTTGTTGCCATGGCGACTAATGTTGGCGACGGCCCGGCCCTCCAGTCGGAGCTCTTTGGCAGACTCCTCTCCCCCGTTTGATGGAAGGTGCCAGCGCGCAGATTAACGCGGGCCGACCCGCAGACGCTGGCAAGTCTTCACAGCTCGCTTGGCCTCAGTTCTGGAGGCTAAATGGGTATTGATCTGGATAATGTATTCTGATAATCTGTGTGGGTCCTTGGTCCATCGCAGGAGTAGCTGCTTTTTAGAGTGAAGGAAGGAAGAGGGAGGGAGCAAGGATGAGAGGAAGGGATGAGGAAAGGATGTAGGAAGGACACCAAGTCAGAAAGATGGCAGGCAGGAGGGATTTAAGATCTTAGAGCTGAAGATGAGGAAAATATCTTACTGCGATTTTTCTAAAACCAAAATTGCAATTAAGATTCAAATTGTGATTATTTTTTATTAATTAAACCACAAGTGGTTTTGTGGTTTACATGGATTACTGTGCAAACTTATCCAGCCCTCATTGAGGTCCTCGTAAGGATCTCCTGGAGCTCTGACTTTTCAGTCACACATCTGCTCATAAAATTTGCTGCTGATAAAATGTGGTAAATGTTGGACATTAATGAGGGACCTGATTTATTCCAACAGAGGAATGACACAGGATATTGAACTCTGTACGATTTCTGTATAAAAAGATTGTTGAACCATTGTAGAATTTAATGATGAAGTAGAAAGAATAGACAATCTGAACGCCATAATAATGTGTACGACAGGAGGAGTGGAAAGAAGCATGTAATTATGTCTATTTCAGGCCAGTTTTTAAAATGCCTCTCTCTGTGTTTCAGGGCTGTATACCTCTGCAGGGATGCCAGGTCAACGAGCTCACAGCTAATCCGGATGAACCAGGAAGGCACCTCTTCGAGATTGTACCAGGTGAGATCTCCTCGAGCTCCTCCACCACATTTACTTCCTACCTTCCTTCCAAAAACACCCTGGAAACGACATGAATGGCTATAGATTTGAGTACTTTCATGTAGTTTGACTTTGGTGATGAGCTTCTGAAATTCACTTTTGTAAGTTCAGATGACTGTCCATCCTCTTGCTCCTCTAGTTGCTATAGTCAGCACAGCATCTTTTTCTGCTCCTCCTATTCATCTTTCAACATAGTTTGTAATAACTCTGTGTATGTGTTCGCTTAGATTCTGAATAATCCGAGGATAAAGCAAACTTGAAAACTGTTGGTACAACTGTACAGTCTAATGCAATCCAATGCACCTGTTATGAAATGGACTGTTATGATTTTTTTTTTAATTGAAACATTTGTTTTAGCATTAAGGTCATGGTTTGTGTTGTTGCACTGGACTGCATCATAGTCACAGGTGTTTCTAATATCCTGCCCAGGTCAAGTTTGTAAATGGGTTGGAATTTTTTAAAGGATTCTGGAACTGTGTTGCTTGGCAGAGGTCCGGCTCTCCGAGTGCTTTTCTAGTTCTAAATGTGACAGCATATTGGTCCAAAAACAGGAAAATGAAGGAAGAAGAAGGAAGGAATATGAGGAGGAACCCCAGCCAGTATAGAAAAGATCTTTTCCTGAAATGCACCTCTTAAGTAAGACATACCTCAAAAAAACACTTTACAAAGTGCAATATTTATTCATTTAAAGTGTCTAAAAACACATAAAAGCTCAGATAAAAATCCAACCAGCTCTGAGAAACATTATAAGATATATATTAAATATCCTGTCTTCTGTGAATTTTGATTATGATCTAAAATTAAACAGTTGTTTTTGTCCCCACTACCTTAAAAACTGCGTTAAACTGCAGTATGATTTCTCTACTTTCATTCTCTGGCTGCTATTCTGTATCCAGACAGCAGAGGGCGCTATTAGCCAAGGATCAGTAGCTGTGGTGGTCAATCTCACTGTATGACCTCAGAGCTCATGACATGTCAGGAACCATTTCTAGCTCCATAAAAAAAAAAAAGTACCACCAAATAAATAGAAAACAAATTGGCCTCTCCATCATGTCCAGCTGCTTGGCGCCCGCAGATCTCAGGGCTGTTACTGAGCCGTCATGCTTCGCGTGTCGTACCATTACAGAGGGGGTTTTACCCCGCGGCTGAACGGTCCACCTCGATTGACCTCGCGTAGCCTTTCAAGTGTTTTTTTTACTCAATCAATGCAGTGCTCACTTTGACGCCTCAGAAGCATGTTAGTGTGAGTGTAGATGCGATGCTTTCAAGCATGACGCCGCGATCCAACAACATAACTACAACCTCAAATCCTACATTTGAAAGTGCAAGACAGCAGCGGAGCTCAGTTGTATTAGACTCCAGCCCTCAGGCTCCCTACATCACTCTGTCAATCTGGGAGTGTTTGCTCAGAGGTCTCTCCTTGTGTGAATGGCTGGCAGAGCTTGCGAGTGTCTGTGTGTTTTGTTTATGGCCGGTCAACATCGCAGAGGGGTGAGAAGCCCAATCAGCTACAGACAGGCTTCGGTGAGGGACAAGATGGGAGGGAGTGATGGGCAGACGGACATGCAGACAGTCATGGAGGGAAGTGGTCAGATGGGGAAAGATGTTTAGTGACAGGTAGGATAAAGACATGAGGAGACATATGTTTTAGATGTTATTAAATGCATTTGGATTCTAATGAAGACGCTGATGAAGACTTCAGGGTTTAAATGCATCAGATAAAATGAGCTGCTCTCGAGATCAATAGTAGAAGTCTGATGATCCAAATCAATGTGTACGACTGAATGAACGAATGAATAGATCAAACAGATTTCAGACTTCACAGTGTTAAAAGTAACGCTTCACAGAGGACAGCGTTTCCTCCCATTTTTAAAACACTCATTATGATCATGTCAAGCTTTTTTTTCCTCACAACAGCAGCAATTTTTTACCGAACAATGCAGAGACAAACAGCTTGTTTAAAAAAAAAAAAATCATCTGATCAAATATGAAAACATCTCAACCGGCTCGGGCAAAACAATAATCAGCGATGAGCTCAATAAGCAGCGATTCTCTTTTACACAATCTCTAATGCTCCTTTTCACTGCTGAAAGCAAAGCAAAGACCATAGTGAGTGTTTACCGTCGGCTGCTGAAGGAACCGACGGTCGAGGACGTCACTGATAAGAGGGGAGAGAGTTTCTTTGACGGGTCCTTTTACATGAGTCTTCGTGGTTTAGTAAACACGGGATCTTGCAGGTTTGGAAATCTGATCCCTTGTGTTTGAGCGAGTGTTTTTAATTTGGAGAGACGTTTTGATACTTGCTGTCATTTACTGCCAGAAAACAAAATGTTTAAAAGTGCACTTTAAATTACAGGTGATTTAGTTTTGATTCAGTTGCAACGTGTGTGCCTGCTGCAGGCGGTCGTGAGCGGCAGTAGCTTAGCCTTTGCTACAATGCACAAGGTAAAAAAGAAACATCTAAGAGGCTCGACTGATAACAGACAGATAAGCCCTCAATTTGAGGTCAGACTGGCTGAGAAATGAAGCCGCTGGGTTTCTCTCACTTTCACCTCCTTTGTCCACTGTAATAGTAGCCTTGTCCTTCAAAGGAGCACAGGGACCTTGGCTGTTCATCGTGTCATTGACTGTGTGTGTGTGTGTGTGAGTGTGTGAGTGTGTGTGTGTGTGTGTGTGTGTGTGTGTGTGTGTGTGTGTGTGTGTGTGTGTGTGTGTACAGCCNAGAGAGAGAGAGAGAGGGAAAGCCTTGTTACACTCCTCCTCAGGGATTTGCTTCTCCCCAGGGGTGCTGAGGGAAAGGACCTGCTGCCCGAGCCGCTGAATGAGGGAAGCAGGAAGAAAAGAGCGAATGAATGGACAGAATAAATGAGTGAAGGGCAAGTGGAGGGACTCGTCTGACGGGTTTTGTTTCCGCTGGCATCGAGCATGCCTCACTGGCAGGTTCTGGCCGTCAGTGCTACCTGCGTACTGATCTGCTTCCAAGCGGACTCGGTGGCGACGGAGGAGCTGCTCCATGCTGCAGCTTTAGGCCAGGGCCAGTCCCAGCTCCAGCCCGCTCAGACATGGGGCCGGTCTGCTGCAAGCCGGACAGACTGAAGAAGCAACATCTCCAAGGTAACGGGAAACAGATGCTGGAGGTTTGTGACTGGTGAAGTTTCGATAGACAGTATGTTTACAACAACCTCTGATTTGTGGCTTTTTGGCGTAGCATTAAAAGGTTCTGAGTCCTGATCCTGCCAGATTAGCTTGTGCTTTCTTGTAGGATGCATCATATATTGTGATTTTTTGTTATGGATCAGCAGGACACAGACAATTGAGTTACTTTATGTGAAATGTTTTCCTGCAAAAGTGAATTGTTATTTAGTGATATTTGGTTCAATAATTTCCATCTGACAACTTATTTATTTCTTCTTTTTTAGTTTTAAATATTTATTGCAACTTACATCTAAAGCAGCCAATCACTGCTTTCCTTGGCAGTTACTGTAGTTGGATGATTGACGGCTCAGCTGCACACAGTTACTGATACAGTATGACTGCTCTTCAGTGTCTGCTGTGCTGTGGGAGCTTGTTGTGTCCACAGCAGTGCATGCTGGATGAAAAACATGAGGTCAGATCTGAAGAGCGGTTCTAAGTCTAAAGTGTCTTTGGTTGTGGTTTAGTGTTCCTGCACTCACTGTATCTTTAGTCTGGCCTATATTTTATGTGCATTTTTCATTGTCTATATTTTATGATTTCATATTATTTCCCTTCCTCTTTTGAAGTTCTTGTAAACTGATTATTAGATAAAATGGTGCGTATTTGAAAAATAACGAGTGGAGGGTTATACACGCTCAGTCTGAAATCCTGAATTGTTGACCATCTATTAACTGGCCACACAAAGTAGCAACAACGTTTGAATTCTCTCAGACACACAAAAGAAGAGCTGGCCAAACATGAGGTCGAACACCTACAGGAACATCATCGTGTAGTCATAAGCTGCACTGATTGGTCCTCAGTGTTTGTGTAACTATGTGGTACAATTTTTCTGTGAGTCTCTCATTTCACCTGCTCATTAACTTGCATTACATGCGTCCGCCTCACTCTCATACATAAAACAGATAATAAGGTCGTATAAAGTTAATCTCCGACTAATTCGCGGCGCCCACTCATCAGTCGCATTATTAATAGAGGACGTGGCCTGAGGGACAACACACAGCAAACATTGTACGAACTGCATGACCTTTGCTAGGACAGAAGAGTGATTTTGAGACACAGTACATTTACTGAGAGGTTGCAGCTTCGTGCGTGGCTGTTCCACCAACAGGGATACATGTAAACCTGTGCTTTCATAAAGAAACTTCTCCCACCAGCACCAACATCAGCCTGATAACAGTCTGAATTTATAGGCATAGGGTGGCTGGAACAAAAATCAGCATCAGGCACAAAAGTTGATTGTTTTATCGTGCATAATGTATCTTAGTGGACGACAACCAACGCAGCATTTGGGACATCTCACAACATCCTGAAAGAAAGATTCTAGCATGTCAGAATTTTTTTTCACAACAAATTCCATTTACCTTATAGTTGGCCAATAGGAGCACAGAATGGTTTTCCATGCACAACTGCAATTAAAGAGGAATGGGAATGATGATGATGATGATGATGATGATGATGATGATGATGATGCAAGTTGGAACTGTGAAACAGGAAATATTTCTTTCACCACTATTTTTTGTTAATGTTCTTGGTCCCAGAAGTCGGTCTCTAGCACCTTCTCCCTGGTGACATCATGAAATCGCAATTTTTTTTTTGATTTTTTTTTTACGTGGGATTATCTAACTAATCTAAGATTATTTCTTGACTGGGCCAAGCTAGGTTTGCATTTATAGCATCTTGGCAAGAAAACAAATAAGCATATTTCCCAATTATAGTAAACTCTTCTGTCAGGAGGTCACTGTCAAAAAGCATTGCTGAATTTGTCAATTTATGTGTCTATCTATTACTTTTAAGGTGGCTTTTTTAATGTTATTAATATTCAAAGGTGCGTTACATCACATGACTGTGATCTCAAGGTGAGTATTTCTCTCCATATTGACATTTTAATAAGCTCACACCATGACATCAGAAAGAGTTTCAGCGCTATAAAAATTGCCTGTACTTTTTCCTGCCTCCCACTGAACAGTGCCTGCAGCCTGACATTTCCGAAGTAAAGTTAAAATGGAGAAGAACTACAGCTTCAGTTCTTAAATGTCAGACCCTCCAAAGGCAGAAGCTTTAAACGCACAAGCTGTAAACATTCAACGGTCTCACAGGCCCAAATGCCAACCTCTGTCTGATGGTCGCCTCGTGGAAATCAAATTCATCACCGAGGCTTGGAAAACAACATTCAGCCTATCGTGTGTCTCTGTAAACCCTGCAGTCAGTGTTATCTTAATTGGCTCCAAAAGGGATCTTTTTACTCCCCATTCATCCGGGCTTGGATCTTAATGGTTTTGGTGTCTGTCGGCTATGTTGGGACTGATTTTAAGTGGCTCTGCATGTGTCTCGTGGAGGACGTATTGGACGTGTCAAGACTCCTAATGTCTGAGTCTCCTCTATATTTTAATCATAATAATAGTAATTGACCTCTTTTTCTCAGGATATATTGCGGCACTCATTTATCATTATTACATTATTCATTATTATCCATACACACACTATAGGTACGCATTAATGAGGGCAAAATATCAAGTGATAGTATATCCTCAGTCGCTTATTTCCAAGGCGCTGCCCATCTGAAGACGGACCACAGTTTGTTGTCCATCATGACAGTGTGAGTTTGCAGAGCTGGGTGACAATGGCACTTAGCTTTATGGCACCGCTGTTTATATTTGGATTCCCTCCTCGCAGCTAAATGACTGGGACAACAGTGGCTGTGACTGTGGCAACAACACCGTCCGACACTAATGGCTCAGACAAACGGGAAACAGATTCTCTGGATTGTTTAACTATGTTGCAGAAGAACAATATATACACATAAATAATAAGATGTATTTGCTGTCCATGGTGTTAATGTGGTTGGTTTTTATACCATATTGCATGTGCTCTGCACCACAGTGTCAACCAGTAAAATGTCTTTAATTCAATGTGAACTGGTGCCATTATTACAGGACAGTAGGGTTAGAGGACAAGGAATGCATAATGGGACAATTGTGCCATCTAGTGGTGATATTATAGCCCATTTGTTTTAACCTGGTATCAACCTCAGACACAACCAAGTAAGTGGATTTCTGATCTTTCTTTCTTTTTTCTTTTACTTAAAAGCATTGATTTTTGATTCATTAAAAAACCACCCTAGTTCAACAACATTGTTGGACAAAATTCAGGCATCATTTGGTGAATTAATTTAAAACTTATGTGTGTGTGCAAGGCTGCGACATCTCTTTGATCTTTATACAAGATTCATAACTTTGTTATGATGTGATTATCTTGCTAGCACAATTTTCATATTCATTCCATGTTCATATTCACAAAGACACTGTGACTGTTAACCATTAGAGCATTAGAAACACAAGCATTTACAACCCAGAGCATGACACCTCCAGCCTCTGATGCCATTCTTGCAATATTGTGAATATATAAGAAAAGTGTTGGATACCGGATGTTTATCATCATGAGTTGCACAATTATACATGTCATAAACGTTTACACACATATTCCTTCCATACCAAGCGGCAACCTCCGGCACTGAAAAATGAAGCCAATGCGGAAGTGCAAAAAAGCTGCAGTTCCTCGAATAACCGCTAGAGCAGGCTGCAGAAGGGAGTCAATTACATCTGAGCCGATCTGAGCCCCATGTTAAAATCTCCGACTTTAAGACAGAAAAAAAACATATTTACAGCCTGGTTCAAAACATGGCTCTAGTCTCATAAGCTGTTTTTCTACTCCATGACAACTCTGGGGGGGGCGAATTTTTTTATAAGGCGTTCGTTTAAAATATACAGCATACATCATTATGCACAATTCATAGCTGTCAATCTAAGTGGCGCCACTTTGATTGACAGCTATGAACTGACAGTCTAAAGGACGTCACCCCGGCTAATTCTAGTCACTGAGTTTCGAAAAGAGATCGTCGTGGGGTTAGCCGGCTAGCAACGCTATTTAGCATTTAACCTAGCTGGTTAGCCGTAGCTAGTTTGATTATTTCGAATAAAGCGGCTTTTTTCAGCGGCTTTTTTTCAGCCAATAGCGTTCATTCGACCCGCCTCAGCTCCGCCCTCGCTCCACCTCTTTGTCCATATTTGGAGTAACCGGAGGTAGGCTACCAAGATGGCTACGCACTACGATTTGCTTCATTTCTGCTCTTCAGAAACCTATGGGTGACGTCGCGGACACTACGTCCATATTTTATACAGTCTATGTTCCATACCCACTAAAACTGCAGGCTAATTCAGAGATGGTGTCTATGTTATCTTGGATCTAGGTTCATTATTCATTCATCCCAACTTCAAAATCAATTGCAAACTGACTAGTTAGTGCCAAGGATTATGAGCACAAATCTAGAGACCAACTGATCATTCTCCTCTTCCCACTGCCTTTCTATATTTGCTACTTCTTTTTTTCTACTGTCAAAATACCTGCTGGCTCAAGGTCTGTCGGCACCAGTCTGGGCGGATCAGTTCAATATCATTGTGCTGGCTCAAACCCAAATTAGCTGCCGCAGTGGAAATGTGCAAGATGGTGCAAATGCAATACAAATTCTGTTTGCACATCTAAAGGCTGCAAATCAATCAGTGGGCTCTAGTTCCCTTTTTCCGTTGGAAGTTTGAGTCCTTGTACTAAGAGGCACCTTATTCAGCTGCATATTGCTGTAACCCTGTTTCAACACCACCCTTTCAATAAGGTCTCTAACACTGAAGCTTGCTGTAGTACAAATGAGAAACGAGGAAATGGGTTCAATGACAAATCCCATTGTTCTTGAGGAAAAATAAACATTTGCAATCTCAGCTGTACTCACCTTTACATTTCCTCTCTTCAGGTGGAACAGGAGATAAGGACCGAGCACCCATCAGCCATGAGTCCTTCCTGCTCATGGCAAACTCCCAGACAGATATGGATGACTGGGTCAAGGCCATACGGAGGGTCATATGGGCGCCGTTTGGAGGAGGTAAAGCCAAACCTTTGAGCTGAAACATGAGAAACATGATCACTTTTCAAAGCAGAGACAGATTTTCATCCTTTGACCCTTTTGACCTCTTAGGGGCAGCAATTAAAATTCAAGGCCGTTCTAATGCAAACTTTGGGCCTAAAGTAACAACATACCAAAACACACAAAACAGATGAAGTCCAAGTACAAAAAGAACAGAATTGTGTTTGTTCAGAGAAGTAAAGATAATGTTTATCAGTGTGGTTGCAAAGACTTAAAACCAGCAGTTCCAATAATATTTGATTCTAATTTCTTTCTAATTACTGAAAGACCATTCAAAGCCCTACCCTGAACCAGGAGCCTACCCTGTAGCCTACCCTGTCGCAACGCTTCTTGAAACCAGATAAAGTATTGGTGCTTAAATTGGAAAAGTCTACCGTCATCCTCTCACACTGTGTGAGTTCCAAACTTGAGCCCAGTCATGTAAAGTATCACCTGCCCCTGCTGTGTCTCATCTCTATAGCCTGCAGTTAATTCTCACCCCAATGTCTCTATTCCTGGTGTCCGAGTACTGTACCTGACTGGGGAAATGTGATCAGAGTTTGCTCTTGTCAATCTATTCCAGTTCACTGTTGGTTTGAATTCAACAGGTCTTTTCAGGTTCTTATAGTACTGTAAAGTAAAAGATTAACAAGGAGCAGCAGAGCAGAGTTCAGCCTGTGAATTTTAATCCGGTCATGTTGAGTTTCTTCTGCTCCTAAAAAGACTATATTTCCTTGTCATGCAACAGCGAGCCTGTGGTTAATTCTCACCCTGTCTGCTCTGGTCGGCCCTACTAACTAGTGCACTTGACAGGAGGCCAGAAATATAAGCAGGCCTGTCTGGGGTGTGAACTGGGACAGGAGCAGCTGAACAGCCTGGTGTTGGGTTACAAAGGAGTGTTATATTAATAGGGGGATAAATGTAGAATAACACTGCAATGATATAGTGTGTGACATCACTGGTCTCATTTTAAACTGCATTTCTTAATCAGCCATGTTTGAAGCTCTGCTGGCAGTGGAGGAACAGGGGCTAGTGAGGATTTGTATTTCATCCCAGGTTTTGATCGATAAAAGTCAAGTCCATCACAAGTTTTATTAAAGTGATGTCTTCAATTGCTTGTTATATCTGACCAATTACATAAAACAGGAAAAGGAAGTAGAAGTAAGATTTCCTGTTGGCTGACTAATTCAATAATAGAGAAATAAAACTCCAAGGAGAGAGACGATCTCTAAAGTGACAGAGATGAAATGCAGTTTGAGGCCCTGATGTTTATTATTACTTGATATTTATTGTCTAAACACTGAATCAAATTACTGTTATACTGCTGAAGCCAAGAATTAGCATCCGTGTCTGTCGTCTTACACAGCTTCTATGTTCGGTTCTATTACTGAACATTTCCAAATTTTTTAAAAGACTCTTTCTCACTATTTGGATGAAAAAATATTCTGTCCGCTGTACAATAATAATAAAAAAAGATGGTACCAAACAAAGATGGTAGCTAGAAATGACATGTCATTGCTTGTTTGTATGACATGGACCAAAATTTAAATGTTTGCAGTTTTAATGTCACTTTTCAATATAGTTTCACAAACACATGATTCAGTCCTTTATATTTTCCTTGTATCATGCAAAAGTGTAGCAACAGAGATCATTGGAGTTGCTTTGGTTTTTTTAGAACAATGGATGGTATTGCTGTACTCCAATATACAGACACATTCAATGTTAGACAACAATTATTTGTCAGGATTGTATTATATTTGTTCATTAGTGTCTTTTATGTCCCCGGTGGCCAAAATGTGGATAATTAAGTTTGGAAATACAGTGTTTTTTTCACACTATTCTGGATTTGCTTAAAATCTAAAAAACAGCAAGCAAATTCTAGTGAGTTAATTATCAGTTATGGTCAAAAAGTTACATATGGAGGGGGGTGGGGGACAAGAATGTGTGGGGCCCCTTAATCCTACCTACACCTCTGAATATAGATGTAATACATTTTCTCTGAGTGGAACAGCAGCATCTAAATCAGCAACATGGTGCGGTGTTCATATGGTGGTGTTAGTGTGTTATCTGCTGGGTTACCTCATGCTGGCTGTGTCACATATCCGGCCTCCCTCTCAGATTCACAGGCCAGGGGCATCTGTCTCTCGGTTCTCGGTCCAGAATAGATCTGTCGCCAACTTATAGACCTGTCGTTAACATCAGCACTGCGGTCACAGCACACTGACCCCCGTCAGCTGCCGTTTGTCTGAGCTCAGTTCCTCCCAAACTGCGGCTCCTCTCTGCTGCACAGGACTTTGTAAATGCAGGATTAATCTACCAGCGGAGTCAAATGCCTGAACCGGAATGGATGAACGTGGTGAAATGTGGGTTTGGGATGTATGAGAAACGCTCTCTGCTGCTGTGCAGCTCCTGTTCGGTGAATTACTACGATTACTGCGAGCTGTCAGCCAGCTGCGACTGTAGCCGCTGCAGCCAATCAGCAGGTAACAACCAACGGTGACTCAGTAGCCAATTAACCATATTCAGCCATATGCTGTCAATTTTTATTATTTTTTTTAAATGACTTAATCACAACTTTAACCCTTTGTATGGCAATTTTTTTGGTAATTTCTGCACAATTTACAAAAGTGACAAATTTTACAACAAAAATAAAGTTGTTTTATGTCCTCCAATAACACTCCAAGGTTTAATTTTTGAATTTTAAAGTATTTCAATGAGTGCCCTATAAAGGCTTGAACAGCAAAGATTTTCATGGATTTTGTGTTGCACTAAATGTTTTGGTGATCCTGGTGATGTTGTGACTGGGAGGTCTGTAATGTAAAAAAAAAAAAAATGCAGTCAAAGGCAGCAATATACAGCAAACTAGTCCTTGATCTAGCTTTCAGACACAATGTCAAGATTCAAGTTAATGTAAGTATTAAAAAATATATTCTGGTGGCAGAGCTCCTAAACGTAAAGATACGTTTGACATGCTTTTATACACATACAATATATCTAAAATACAAATTTTAAGATCTCTCTATTTGTTCCAAACCTCATAACAGCCCTGTCTAACCCAGTGCCTTCAGTGGATTCATGAATGAATAATGTGATGTACAGTTCAAACAAGTAAGTATGCTTCCTCCATTTGTCTCCAGGGATATTTGGTCAGCGTTTAGAGGACACAGTGCAGTATGAGAAGAAGTTTGGCCCCAGGCTGGCCCCTCTGCTGGTGGAGCAGTGTGTGGACTTCATCAGGGAGAGGGGTTTGGATGAGGAGGGTCTCTTTCGGATGCCGGGACAGGCCAACCTCGTCAAAGAGCTGCAGGAGTCCTTCGACTGCGGCGACAAGCCTCTGTTTGACAGGTAGTTATGGGAACACACCAGCTTTTTGAGAATTAAATGATTGAACATCCAGTGACACTTTTTTGTATTCCTTTGCAGTAATACAGACGTCCACACGGTGGCATCCTTGCTGAAGCTGTATCTGCGAGAACTGCCTGAACCAGTCATTCCTTTCTCTAAATATGAAGACTTTCTAACCTGTGCACAGCTTTTGGCCAAAGATGAGGAGGAAGTATGTGCAATATAATTTATGTGTGTTTTAAATGTACAGTATGTGTGTGTGTATGTTTAACCATTTTTTAAACTGTCTTTTATCAGGGGGTCCAGGAGCTCGGAAGGCAAGTTAGCACTCTACCTCTACCTAACTACAATCTCCTCAAGTACATATGCAAGTAAGTCCACCATTTGTTTCCTCATGATATTTGTGTCGCCAATTTTTTCAGACTGAAATCCTACTTTAGTGTTTAATTTGTTATGTCTCCCTAGATTCCTTGATGAAGTCCAGTCTCACTGTAATGAGAACAAGATGAGTGTCCAGAACCTCGCCACAGTATTTGGACCAAATATCCTTCGACCCAAGATGGAGGACCCTGTAACCATCATGGAAGGTACTGACACTGTGATTTAATTATTCTGTTTATTCATGGCAAAAGTCAAGGTAACCTAACTGGGCAGTCTATTAAACATCTCATACCACAGTGTTACTGTCCATTAATGATATGCTGTCTGACTGTGATCCGTAGGCACCTCTCTGGTCCAGCACCTGATGACAATCCTCATTAGGGAACACCTCCGTTTGTACTCAGGGAGGGACCAGGAGGGACTCACCACACCCCAAACAGAGCTCCCTGTCCAGGGGCATCAGCTCCAGCATCGCAGCCTGGGAGCCTGGATCTCAGAGGAAGACCTCCAGAGCTGCCCAGTCTCCAATCCTGACCAAGAACTGAACAGCAGCGCCTCATCTCTGGATGCCAAACTGTGTGCGGCTGTCACTCCAACCCAGACCCCAAACCTGAACCCTGGACCAAAATTGGGGTCTTCATCAGGGAAAGGAGAGACGCTGGTCAGCCCGAGTAAACAAGCCAAGACCGTACCTTCCTGGAAATACTCTTTCAAAAGCTCCTCAACGCCTCGTTCCCAGACGCAAGCCAAGCAAAGCAGCAGCGGCAGCTCTGTGGCTGATAACACTAGTGTATCATCTGCTGGGGGAGGAGGTGGAGGAGGAGGTAACTGGCTCATGAATGGTTTATCCTCCTTGAGGGGACACCGGCGCACGTCGTCAGGCGAGCGGTCTGCCCGGGATCGTGACTCCACTGGCTCCTCACAGAGACTATCCACCTACGACAATGTCACATCTTCATCCAGCATGGGGAGTGTTCCAAGTGTATCTAGCACACCTTGGTCCACTTCCTCCTGCGAAATCTCCGTCCCTGACTCGGGAAATGAGCCCTCAGTGAACCAGAACTGCGGAGTGGGGAGTGACAGTGGGGAAAAAGGGGAGTGGATGGAGAGCCAGAGGGAGATTGACAGAGGAAGGGATGGAGGGATGACAACAGACCCGAGCTCTGAGCAGGACAGCTGCGAGGCCATGGAGCTGTGCAGTAGCAGCGCAGCCTGCAGCGAGAATGGAAACATGGTCATTGTGGCTGGTGTGCCGTCCATTATCATGTCTGAGGATGGAGACGGGACAAATCTAACACTGAGCAGTTTGGTGGAAGGGTTGAAGGATGAGTTGAGGAAGCAGAAGACTTCATATGAAGCCAGGATACAAAAGTAAGTCTGTGTTCTAGGTGTACTAGAGAAGAAGAATTCTGTCAGGAATACTAACAATTACAGGCAGTGGGGAATACAATGGAGTGAATTCGCTCACTTGACCATATTAAGCTCTTTAGTTTCCCAGGTCTTTAGAGATCAACTCTTCGCCCTTGATAATGTACACACATCAATATGAGCAGTTTTTGTTGTAATTGCTTTAAGATACAACCCTGATTCCCAAAAATTGGGATGCTGTGTAAAATATAAAAACAAAACTATGTGATAATTTGCTGATCCTTTTTCAATTGAAAACAGTACAAAGACAACATATGTAATGTTTGACCGCATCAACTTCCTCAACAACCTCATCACTGAGCAAGGATGGAGAGAGGTTCTACACTTTGTGAGCAAGTGCGTGGGCAAATACTCCAACTATTTAAGAACATTTCTCAATGCATAATTGCAAGGAACTTGGAAATTTCACCATCTAAAAACCATAATACCAAAAATAGTTTCAGAGAATCCAGAAAACTCTCTTTACGTAAATGACCAGGCTGAAACCCAACATTGAATGTCTGTGACCTTCAATCCCTCAGACAGCACTGCATTAAAACATCTAGAGATAGACATCTCGTCTACCTGTTTCCTTTTGAAAATGTGTGGCACATTATGAAGCGCAGAATACAACAACTGACCCCAGACTGTCAAGCAACTGAAGTCGTGAATGAAGCAAGAATTTGAAAGAATGTGGCTTTCAAAACTTCAACAATTAGTGTTCTCAGTGCTGTTAAAAGGAAAGGTGATGTAACACGGTGGTAAACATGCTCCTGCCCCAACTGTTCAACTCTTCTTCAGAATGTGTTGCAGTCATCAGATTCAGAATATGTATATATTTATAAAAAAAACCCATTAAAGTTTGAAACCTTAATATCTTGTCTTTATGCTGTATTCAATTGAGTATGTTTATTTACATTTTACTTAGCACCCAAACTTTTTTGTCATCCAGGTTGTAGAAAGTAGTTCCAATGAAAACTGTGCAATGAGACTTCCATTGAAGTTCTATTCAGTGAAAAGTGTCTAGTTAAGTATCACCAAAGTATTTCTGAAAGTAGCTAAACATTAATGATGAATGTCAATGACCTTTTCTTTCTGTCTGTGTCGTGCTGCCCTCCCTCAGACTGGAGGAGTCCAGTGCTGCTCTGTGTGCACAGATGGAGCATTTGGAACAAGAGATGGAGCAAGAAAGGAAGAAGCAACGCATGCTAGAGATCAAACTACGAAACTCCGAGCGGGCACGGGAGGACGCAGAGAATCGCAACCGGCTTCTGGAGAAGGAGATGGAGGATTTCTTTTCCACGCTGGGAGATCTGGCCCTGGGTGCAAGGACTAGTGACATTTGACCCGGCAAGGCCACTCATCTGTCTGTGGCCAAAACTGTCAGGGTTTGTATTTCGGGGTCAAGGGCTCACATCTCCTCGGTGCATCAGGACGTTCCTTCAAAAGAAAATTAAAAAAAGAAAATAAAGGAACTGGCCATATTTGTGTACATCAGGACAAACTCAAAGGAAACTGAGAAGGAGATGGAGAGCAAAATTCTGAAGGAAGCAAATCTCAAATTGGGACTAACTATGTCTCCATCTCCACTGAGCACCAAGACTTTGTTACTCATGCTTGAAATGAAACATTAAGATAAAGAGAAGACGGCGCTCTTGTGATTACACTCCTTGATGAGTCCAGGGTTTGTCTTGTGAAGGCAGTATTTTAACAGTCCAGGCGCCTGTGTGTGACTGGTGGAACATAATGCAATTTGTCTGACATTCTCTATACTGGAGAGCACTGACTTCTTCAACCACTATTTTACAAGGACATAACAAGAAAACTACAAGACTAGTTATAGACATTAATGTTGGACGCAGACAGCTGACTGATATTTAACTTTATCTGATCTTTGTCTTGAAAGAACAGTGTCTTGCCAAGAGTTAGATGAGAAGTTTGAAGGCGTTCTTATGTCTAAAGGTTAAAGGTGAAGCTACTGCTGACATCAGGTTAGCCTAGCTTAAAAAAAAAATACAAAAACATAGGGAAAGAGCTATCTTAAATCTGCTAAACAGGACCCCTTTAAAGCTAACAAATTAACATGTTGTCTTGTTAAATTCTTATAAAAAAAAAACAAAATATAAACTACAAACTGTGGTTTTATGGGAGTTCTATTCTTTATGCAAAGCTAAGCTAACCAACTATATTTAGAGGGAGCTTTCAACCTTGGGCAAAGTCAGGCTAACTCTTCCTACTGTTTTTCATATTAAGCTAGGCTAACACATGGAACATGCACATGAAAGCGGCATCAATCTTCTTATCTAACTCTCAGGAAGAAAGCAAATAAATGTAATAAACTTCAGGCTATTCCCTTAACTGCAGGGTCAGTTCAACCAAATTTTACAAAACATGTTCCCTCACCTGCCTGTGTTGGTAGCTAGCAATGCAAATAGCTTTTTTTTTAGTCCAATTTAAAGTTATGAGAGTTCTTTTTAAATGTATTTTTGAGTGCTATGAGCACCAACAACAACATTCAAATCACCTCCAGTTTATTAATGTGGTGTCGAAATCTCAAAGACGAAAAATGTGCAAATAAAACCAAAATTATTTGTACGGCTACACACCAACAATGGGCAATTGAGAAAATATGTTTTTGTAATTTGAGTGAACTGACCGTCAAACTGTCCAGTGGTAGCATCAGCAGAAGTTCTTCCACTTGCATCCTTCCTCCCGTCCTGTATTTGTACTGCAGACATTTTTCTGGAGGTTAAACTGTAGAATCTAATTTGTATATCGCAAAAGCAGGTTTAGATAACTCGATAGCCTACTCCAGTAACAGGTGGAACCTCTGCAATAGCTGCCTCTGTACCTTCTCGTCCTCAGGCCCTTCCAGTGCCTCTCTTGTCACCATCTACATGGTTTCCATTTGATGGCAAAGCCTCAGTGCTCGGCTCCCTCCGAGCCTCACAGATGTCAATATACCTTTAATGTACAGATGTACAACAGGGACAATGAAAACAGTTATTAAAGCATTTTTCAACTTAGCGCATGCTGCCAAGGACACAGGACGTGTAGCTCAGCAGGTCAAGGTCGTTTACAGGACACAGTAAATACCAAAGCTGGACCGCCTCAGCTGTTCGCTCCCTCAAGATCGTAATGTACGGTGGCTGAGAGGGATCAATGCACTGCAGCTTACTGAAACACATGCAGTCAGACAAAACATGAGCAAATTAAGAAAACGTCTTCAACAGTTTTACAACACATATGCAACATTTAGGAAACATGTTGCAAATATACACAACAAACACAATCAGAAACACGCTGTGAATTCCGACACAACAAATGACATTAAGGCCCTGCAAATACAGAAAAAGACAACAGGAGTGTTCTCAGAGGACACTAGTGCTCCATTTCTTGGACACAAAATTATTAAGGTTAGGTCTGTGTCTCATCTGTTTATGTTGTGTACTGATTTCATACTGCTCTACTCTGCAAATTAAGTGAAAGTGCTTGTAAGCACCTCGCAGGATCTTGCAACAGAATTCTGCAAGAAAAGAAGAATCTTATCAGTCATTTTAATGATTTACTCTCTATAATTAACATTAATGACAGATGGCCTGTAGCCTGCATAATAATCATACAGGCATTATTAGACCAGAAATATTCAGAGGTATAGGGTACAATACTTCCTTCCTTAAATAATCCCCAAAATAATAACTACTACTGTTCCACAACAAAAATATAAATACATGATAAACAGATCCGACTTCAATGACTTCATGTGTTGCAAACTATAGCAACAAGCATGTCCATTCTCCAATTGTGTGTATTCGCACCACATTTCCTAAACGGTACACATGTTGCCAAATTGATGAAGATGTTTTCTTAATTTGCTGGTGTTCCACCTTTTTGCATGTGTTTTCCTTAAGTTGCAGTGCGTTGAGCTGTCTCGGCCACTGTAAGAACGGCCTGCCTGGAAGCCATGTTGATTTTGGCACATGAAGCTGAACACTGCCCTCAAAGAAACAATGGAATTTCCTGGTTGTGCCTTCAGGGAAGTGTTTTTGAATAGGAAAAAAAATGTAGTGTTGCTTGCTTGTCCAGAGAAGTAGTGCATATATTCGCGCATAGTACACACAGTGGCTGCATTTGTTTTGTTTGTTTTTTTTTAAATATGGCAAAAAACTGCTGAAGATGAGTCGATCTCCCTAGAAGGTGCCAATTCTTGTGAAAGTGAATTGTGAATTGAGTGGAAGTTTTGAATTAAGAATGTATCCTTGTAGTGAATGTAATGTTGTTGTTTCGATGAAACCAGCCAGATGGGAAAAAAATGTAAGCGATTACCAGAGGGGGGGGGGGAGTATAATCTCTGATGGTGTTCAGTTTGACCAGTTCTGCAACCCATTACCCTTTCTTTGACTTCAAATCTTAATGTAAACCTGGACATGTGACATTTAATGGGATGCGTCACACAGACCTACATCTGCACGTGGTGATATGCTGTGTGTGGATCTGGTCCATTAAATTATCACTTATCCAAAATGAAGAGTTGCAGATATCTCCTTTGTGAGAATTGCATGAAGTTACATTGTTTGGAAATGTCTTTTTTAGCATCTGATTATCAAATCGAGAATGTCCAGAAGTGGTTTAAGGGACATTTAGTTCCTAATGGGCCCGACGAACAGTATAATTACAAGTGAAAGTGTGCTTTTGGTTAGGCAATGTGACTGTATTTTTTCTTTTTATATTTTATGAAGAAACATAAAGCCAACATTATTACATTACCCTCTTTAATTGCACAGGTTTACAAGGTAATTGTCCTTTAAGGCTTTTTTTCTTTGATGAACTACCACTATCACAATTGACAATATGGTGGTCTGTCTATTTCAGGTTCTTTCATTTCAACAGATACTTTTATTTCCCTGTTTGTGTGTCTCATGACTAAGGCTTAATGTTTCTTATTGCTCTGCTGATCATCTATGGTGCTTATTTATTATGGATTTCCACTATTGTAATGAATGGACATGTACGGGAATAAAGGTGACAAAGATCATCTGACACATTAGTGAACCTGACTTCTTGGGAGTATGTGATCTGAAAATGAATGTAGGTTTTTCCGCTCAAGTAAATCAGATAGTTGTTGAAGAGATATCAGGGAGCTATGACAGTAAGAAGGACAAAAGGACAGAAATGATCCTGATGAAAGGATTAAATCTGGCAATTACTCCTGCATTTGTAGGCTGAACTTCAAATGGACTAACAAAGCCAAAGTCCCTATAAATGCAGCACCAAATATTGGTCTCTACCAGTACAGCCCACAATACCTTGCAATACATTGTGCAATGATTCACTGTTTCATTTGTTAATATGTGTGAAATTTATATTTATCACATATTTGCAGATGTTTAGGGTTACCTTACCCTGACTGTGGCACTCAGCCCCAAACAAAATTGTTTTTACAGAGGATGTAAGTTATTAAAAGCATGTCATGAAAAAGCAATTTCATTTTTAAAAGAGATGGAGTAATTTCTTAAAACAGCAGGGCACTGTAGTTTTAATCAGTTACTCAAACAGGAGCAAACACATCTGTTAGGAACTATTTTCAGCTGCGGAAATAACCCATGTATTAATCTCCTTTATACAATTGTGTGTTCACAAAGTGTTGAACCTCTCTCCATCCTTGCTTGTGAACGTTTGAGTCTTTCCAGGATGAACCTTTCATACTCAATCATACTATCACCTGTTACCAATGAACCTGTTTTTGGATCAGTCCACAACTTTCACTGTCTTTTGTTGCTCCTGTCCCAACATGTGTGAAATGTGATGCTGCTTTACAAACTATGACAGGGGAAAAAAGAAGACATATGACCACAAATCAAAGTGTATTTCTTTTATTTGCAGTACATGTTTTTAATTTTTTTTTGAGAGGTGGCATCATCAGATCCCAGTGCATGTATTCTAGTAGTGCACTTCTTCGTTGGTTGCGGTTTTTGGGACGCGCAGATCCGGGAATTCTTAAAACTACTTGCATGGCTGGATTCACTAGCAAACATTACAAACCAGCACCATACATATAATGATTTCTTGTAGGTATTTACTCATCTTTTTTGTGTTTATTAACATTATTGTCCTTACCGCATTCCAAATCAAAATCTGTTGGCCGTGTTGTGACTCAAAGAACTTCCCGCCTCTGCATCAAACCCTGGCCGAGAGATTTGTTTGGTGGGTAAGACTGATTACGCGACATCATGACTATAATCAAGTCACAGAAATAAAAATTGATCTTATTCATAAAAAAGGAAAACATGGATTGACAGTACCAAACATTTTCTTTACCTTCAGGAGACAGCTAACAAAGGCTAGGCCCATCACATACTACTAGCACAGTTTGCTGAAGGTATTGCACATTTAGTTTAAAAACAAAACAAACAAAAAAAAAGAACAAAAAATACATATAACAATTCTCTTACTTCTAGGTGAAGTATACATAATGTACAAAACTAGAAGTCTGTTGAAACCAACAAATAGTACACTTTCAAATAAATAAATAATGGAATCTGTTATTCACACATCTTCGATAGCTAATTCTGCAGGCGACTAAGTATATGCAAGAACTGGCAGAATTTCAGCGTGAGGTAGTTCATCAAAGCCGACTTAAATCAGAATGACGTTGTTTGGAGAGATGCAGTAATTATATATATAGATATAAAAAAGCAACAACAACCTAGGAAGAAGAAAAAACAAAATACTCCAATTAAAGCCCCTAATGTTGGGCTGAGAAAATTAAGAGCACTTTAGACAACAAAGGTGTTTCTGATTGATTATTTTAGCTAATATGACAAATGGGCTAATATGACAAATGGATACACACCGATTTTCTCCCTTCTTACATTTGTGACACTGCTTAAGTCCTAGTTTTTACTCCTCGCCTTTCAAAATACTACTGCACATTTACTACTGGACACATTTTTGCTGTTGAAATCTACAAGAACTGACTGCAGATTGATTTTAGTTTTGCACTGAACTAATCTGGCTCTGCTGTTGCTTCCAATGCTCCTTACTAGCAAACTCTAGAAGCTCAAAAACAAACCTTTCTTAAAAAATTCTCTAAAAAGAGAGCAGGAGCCAGTGGCACCAGCTGTTCGTAAGTTCAGACTTCAAACCAAAGGATTTTACAAGTGGAGATTAAAATGGGTTGCACCACATAAACCAGTTTGTACGTAGAGATTAGTTGTTTCTACATATTTACATCCAATAACTACAAGCTTGAACTCTTGCATAGCTAACTGACAAAGCTAACGTCAGCTTGCTAATATATCAAATATCAATATATCAAAAGCTAACAAGCTCTTGCTAATTTATTAAGTGTTAACTGTTGCATAGCTCGATGACAAAGCTAATCTTTGCTTGCTGATATAACTAGTTAAGCTCAGTGACAAACCTGACTTGTGCTTGCTAAATATATTAAATGCTAACTCTTGTTTAGCTCAGTGACAAAGCTAACACTTGCTTATATATATATATATACATGAGCATATATATATGTAAAACCCGTTTAGAAGAGTAGAGGAGGTGATAAGGTTGGTGTTCGGACAGACACTTGATAAAATGTTGTTGGATTAATGAAAAATTTAAAACAAATTTCCTAAAAAATAACACAACACATTCTGCTAATAACATCAGACTGAACTACAAATAAAATTGAGTGAAATAGCATAATGAAAATATTTCTCAGTTTTTCTAAACTATAAGGAAATTACGGATTCTAATACACTTACCTAATTACTCTATTTATGCATATGAATAAACAAAATCATACCTACATTTGCAAAGGACCGTCTGTTTCATAGTTTTATATATTGTCTGGCAGACTAAAACTGACATTTCTGGAATTTACTTTATGTTACAACTTATGATGCTTGGATCTTGCTACAGATGATTCTACCCATTTTACCAATTTCTAAGGTTTTTACTCGCTAAGATGTAGCTCAAGTTTTAATGGTGCAACCCGATTTACGAAATCATAAGTTAACTGTCAACTAAGAATTAGGCAGGACACAGATATACACACACTTACTGAGAAAGGGATTTACGAATAGCTGGTGCAAGTCCAGAACTTGGAACAAAGAGTGAGCCACAGTGCGGCAGTATGAGAAATCATGTCGTTATAATAAATGGTTACGTCTGTGTTTAGTCTGATATGTTTGACAGGTAACAACTTGCTAATGTCAAGCACAGCACAGAACTACAGTAGCACATGCTATAAGTCCAAAGACAACCTTTCTTGCAACTTTGCTTTGAGCTTCCTGGAAAAGCATCTTTATCACAGACCGAGACAGGCTCTAGACAGACACAGCCATGTTTTATGCCTCTGCTGTCAACATCCATGGCACCTGCTCCTGATCCATGACAGTCCAATACATCCTGACTCTGCCTCTTGCAGATAGGAAGTTTTGTTATTCGAACAATTTTAGCAGGCGGAATGGCTTCATGAAACCTTAGGTTGAGCAAAAAAGTTTGAAGTGAAAACAGCTCGAACTCCTTTGTTTCATACATTTATGACCAAGATATTCATGATCTTCAAAAGTCAACAAACTTGCCTAGAATGCTTAAAGCAATCATTTCAACTGGAGCAACTATGGTTAGAGCATTTTAAATTAGTAGCACAAGTGTTAAACTTAAAAAATGAATTTGCCAGAAACACTGTGAGTTGTTTGCTCTGCCTCTTACATGTCTTTGTAACTATCAATCTGCCTTAGACCACCACACAATACTGATGATAACACAGTTGCAGAGTTCACTTGTTTAGTTTGATGCAGTAGTTGAATTCTAAATCACGTCTTATCATTCTCTCCTGCAATCATCACATTAAATCAGTACTCAAAGAAACACCCAAAAACTATTATTAACCTATATTTCGGTTGCTGTCACTGCAAAGAAACACTTCTTTTTACTTTGATGAAAGACCTTGATAAAACTGCCTTTTCTTCTGAAATGACTCAAACGCGCGCTTAAGCATCTCATCGCATACGCCATCACCTTCTTACCCTGCAAGACACCACGGTCTCCCGCTCGAGGGCCAAAATCAAAAACAAGTAGAAAAATATACGAGACATTTGTGAGAACTACGACCCCATCATACATTATTGGTTTGATATGGAAACTACTGTTGTTATCCACACACCATAAAAACCTACAAATGAATACACTTCCTCTCAGGTACTCGGGAATGAATGACAAACAACAGGCACTTTTCCTTTCAAAGATAAATCAAAAACACTCAACATGGGCACCATTATTGCATACCATAAGAATAATTTGTTTATGTTGACTCTGGCTGTTTGTGCTGCTGTTTAAGTTTTAGGATTTTTTAAGTTGTATTCACAATTTCAGGCAATTCTGGTACACAAAGAGTTTGGCCAACTTTTAGAAAAAAAAAAATCACTTTCAAATTTCCAAATTCACAAAATTACATTACTAATAACAGGATCTGGTTGTAGGAAGCCGACACCTTTTCACACTGTTCCATCAGGCCGCAGAATCACTATCCCTCCAAGACACTGAATATCAACACGTTCACATGCGTTCTCAATATCACGAATCCCTACTTGACTGAAGCACATTCTACTTACACCGTCACCAATTTTACAACCTCACACAACTCTACATCTCAAAAAACCCTCCCGAAGCGCGTCAAAAAAACAAAAAACAAAAAACAACATTCTAAAGTCCAGAACCGATACCGATACCTCACTGCCAAAGCAAGCCAGTGGAAAACGTGAAAGAGGTCCGTGCATCCAGTCCTCCAAAGCAATACCACCACTCCAGTTTCATCATCGCACAGCCTGTTGCAGACAAGAGGAAGAGGTACTTTAAAGCACTTAAAAATACAGAAGACAGTCATAAAAAAAAAAAGCTCCACATTATCTTGCGGGAACTAACTGTGCCATTATCAATCCCATAGCTTAAATGCAGAAGGTACAATGAATCATTTGATGAGTGAAAATTTTTCATTTTTGAAATCCTATCGTGTCTGACCAGAAAGTGAAGAATGAGCAAATTATAAAGCTTTCATTAAAATTTTACAATGTAGGAAGTAGTAGTGACTCACAAAAAAAGAAAATTTTCACAAGTAGATCTGCGTGATCTCAATTCAAATTAATGGATATGTCTTATGCATCTAAAACAGTATCCATATTATGAGAGAAAAAACAGATATGGGGAGTACTAAGACCTTACATTTGTCAATTCAATTATGTTTCAATGGCTCACTGCAAACTTGTATCGAAGATAAAACTACATCTACCATAAAATCTGTACAAACTCAATCTACATTTATATGGCAAGTTGTAAAAGCAGTAGCTTACAGGTGAAACAAATGACTTTCAACAGAAAAATAGATCACATTAAAACATTTTACAGATATTTCTTTAAATTCTCACTGTCGGTTAATACAAACCGGAACATAGTGAAATCATAAAAATTCTCTTATCATCATCTTAGGTTTCTGAAAAATTAAGAAATGCCACAATAAATTACAGCTAGGACTCGAACGAAAAAGAAATCCTAATTTTAAAAAAAGACTATGACTGTAATAAAAAAAAAAAGAAACAAAAAAAAAGATCTGTCCTTTCAGAAATCAAAAATATTTCTCAAACAGACAGCTGGCTAATCGCTACACTACTGAAGACAAGCACAGAGAGGAGGTGGGAGGGGGCAAATGCAGGGGGGGAAGGGGGAGGGAGCCTGTGTCGGGCTAGTGGTCTTGGATGTGACCGGGGAGGCGAGGCCCAGCCCAGGACCAGGAAGGAGGTGTAGATGATAGTCATCTGCAGCAGCCCAGGGGGGCGGCGGCTGTAGCAGCAGCGGCGGCGGCGGGGACAGCGGCGGTGCTGGCCGTCTCCAGGCTGCTGTCGGTCAAGGTCGGGTCGGTGGACATGGAGGAGACGTCGTTGGCGGAGGAGGACGTGGAGGTGTGGTGGTGCTGGTGGTGCTGCTGGGGGCTGCTGCTCACTGTTGCACCTGTGCTATGAGGAACAGGAGAAGGCCTGTGGTCAGCCATCTAAAGTGAGCACACGGCACGGGCTGCTGAAGCAATCATGTTAATTGTGTCAAGTTAATTTAGTGAAGTTAATTAAGTCTCTTTCACCTTGTATTTAATACTCCTTGTGTGCTAAGTTTTAATATATAATCTAAACTGTAATGTAAGACTTGTAAACATTAGATTACGTTGGCAAGAACAATGTTAGGTGTTAAAAACAAGTTTGTAGAATATTTCCATGATACAAAGAGTATAATTAAGTATTAGATATACTAAATGTGCTGTGTTGTGTTTATACAGGATCAACATATGAAACACATATTAATGCATCAATATCCTTAAAAAATGTAAAAAAAAATAAAAAAAGAATTTTTTTAAAAACGCAAAAATAAAAAGTAATGAAATGAAAACAATGAAAAAGGCTGGGTTTGGCATTTACATTGACGGACTGCTCAAATGCACTGTAAGAGACCATTTGACCCCCTTTGTTGTTTAGTTGGAGTAACAATACGGATTTTTGTATACACTTTTTGGATCAAATCATACACAGAGGATGTTGCCAGGCATTTTCCTGCTTGCTTTAAGTGCATCCATTCTCTCAGAGCGGAGTCTCTGTCAAGTTTCAAGGTGGCCTCATATTTCTGAAAAATGGTGCACATCATTGTGTTGCCAAAACAGTGCACTTGCATTTCCTGAGACCAAGCTGAAGGATCAAAAACTAATGGTCACTTGAGGAACCCCTGAGTAAATGCATCTTGCCCCTGTCAGTATTACAAACAGTGTATGTCCTGTAGCGAATCCTCACCGTGAGTTAGTCTTTACATTCTTCAATGATAAACATTTCCCTCTGAAACCTACTGCATGTAGTCTTCAAAATGTTGCCATTGCCTGGTATATAAAGGCGTGTTTTGAAATGACTTATGTTATGCATTTCTGAATAAATAATGAATAAATACATTGTGTTGAACTTCCACAACAGTCACCAGTTTACCTTACTATAAATTATTATTCTGCTTTTTAATCCTGCGTCAGTTGTAGATTTATGTAAAATCTAAGCAGGGTCTTAACGCAATGGTGTAATGTGTCTCACTAAACATATTAGGGTGCTAATTTACTCATTCTCCTGCCACATACAGTAGGATTCCATTATAGGAATTACCAAAATTAAGTAAGTACAAAGATGAGCTCCAGGGTGGAAAACCCCTTTTTCCAGGCAGATTAATATATTATTATTATTATTATATTATTATAACAAAATGCAGAACTATGCACTTCAGACACAGTTTATGGGTACTAAGTATGTAGTATAGATTACACAATCATGATCATTGACACCTTTCAAAGAGGCACAAGCTCACTGAAACATGCAATCATGAAACATGAAACATGAAACTCCACTAACCTATGGACGCTGGCTGTCCCCTGATGACACCGTTCTTTGTCCTTTCTTCCCAGTCCAACACTTCTTTGTATATCAACTCTGCAAAGCAACAAGACCATCATTTAATACAAAAAAAGGAGAAAAGGAGAAAGGGAGAGAAGGACCTCGCACAGAGACCCTGCGAGCAGTTCACTGATGTCACCTTACAGGTTTTCTCCATCACAGGTTTGTTTTTGGGAAACTACTCGTCACCATTTTGTCCTTCAATCTGTTTTCATAACCGTGTGATTGGTGTTACTTAAACATTCATCTGTTTGTCTCTCACCCGCTGAATTGCACGATAATTTATCTTTGAATAAAGAGAAATAGAAAGATGTGATGAAACATCCTCCAGCAGCGTGTGTGGAATCAGGAAACGCTAACAAGTCACACTCCATGTGTGAATCTGCTGTCATTATCACTCTGTTAGCACAGAGGGAGAGGAAGAGGTTTAAATGGAGCATCTACATGAAGGAGGGGGCTCTTCTTCTCTGCCCCCTCACTTCCCTCTGGTGGTGGATCCATCACTGTCATTTTCCAGTGATACGTTACATTTAAGTAACAAAACATTAGTTAATGTGTTGCACACTTCTATGCTGATGATAATTTTCTGTGCCACTGAAATCCAGTACCAATCTTAAGTGAGTATAAGTGTAAGGCTCAAAATGTCAAGTGTTGTATCTTAAAGAGCTTCCTGTAGTTTATAAAGAATTACACATTTATATTTAGCCCCAAACTTCCATCAATCATCTAAAATCAAGTCCCCCTCTACATGTATGCCACCAGAAATCTGTCTGCAATTAATCTACAACTGACTGTTTCTTTGATTGACTTTACTGAAAAAATCTAATAATCAGTTTCCCCAGTTTTCCGCCAGTTGAGAAACAGGCAAATTTTGGTCATTTTTGTCTTTTACAGACCTGGAAAAGGCATTCATTTCATCACAGCAAAACAATCTAGCATATCTATATGAATATAAGAATGAAGATACTACAGAATGGTACTGATTTTACACAAGAACAAAGATTTGAATGGAGATGTAAATGTTTCCGGCAGTGAAAATAGGAAACTGGGATCATTTATTTCCAGACAGACAGTGCATTTCTGAGTTCAGACTATGCAGAGGAAAACATGCATGCATCAGTTGGAGAATAAAGATTAAATGTCCCACAGGCAGCAAAGCACGAACACAGACCGACCTTATGCAACACACTGCAAAAAAGCTAAGTACTTATGACAGCTTATCAAAGAGGAGAGGAGAGGAGAGGAGAAACAGAGGATCTTTCCCTACCTTTCCATTCCTCCACCGTGTGCTCTCTCTCATCCAGCTGCTTGTCTGTGATCACGGGCGGAGGCTGGAAAAAGACAGACACACACACATGTTTTCTATATTTCAGTCGTCTTAACACACGCTCATTCTAAACATAGAGCAACAAGTTCACACACATCAGGTAAATGCTTTCAAACAGAGCACAGTGAACATCCCAAAATATTTGCAAAAGTCTGTATCGCAAAAAACAACTTTTACTTGCATGTTCCACATAGACCTTTTGTTCAAGGAAGCAAAGGTTCATTGTCTTATGTCAGATGGAACTGCCCTGGCTATTAATGTGGATCAAACTCATGTGATTCAAATCACAGGACAGTCTGACCACAGGCAACCCTACTGTCATAAAAAATTATTGATAGTGCCATTTACAGAACTTGTAGCCGTTCAGTTACACAGACAGTTTCTAAGTATGTCCATCTTGCAGACTTGAGGTATTCAGATATTTGTCACTATGATGCATGTTTTCATTCCAGCTAAACACTACAGGAGGTGAATGATGTGTAAACTCAAATTAGAGAGGGTGAACTCGCCGCAGTAGCTCTCAGCTCAAACTAAAAACCTACACACTCAGCTAATTGATGGGACAAGATAGGAAACTGCTGTATTTAACCTTCCTCACATTAAACCCACATTATGCTGATTTCTGATTTCTGGTTTCTGCTTTCTGCTTTGGAGTGCAGAAACATTTCCAGGAAAATACCACAAACTTCTTAAATCAAATTTATTGCACACACTGAGCTGGAATAAACTACCTCAAAAGCCGGCAGTGGGATAGAGTTATCGGCCCTCCCCAGAGTCAAACCAAGATCTGATGCATTTATGCAGTGTCAGAGCAAAATCTGTGCACAAATCTGCACTTTTCAAGGCTGTACTTTCAGTTCTGAAGAGTCTGTTAATGCCAAACAGGGGAGGGGAGGGAAGAAAGCAACAATCCATCTCCCAATCTGCCTGATCACAGGCAAAATCAATTTGCACCGGCTGAGTCATTTTGTTTCCAAAGGGAGTGTGGTGGATTGTCACTAAACACATACAGACAACATTGTGTCTCCAAACACTGACAGACAATGCATTTTGCATGCAGAGCATTTTCAAATAAAAAAAAAAGAAAAGCGATGGAGTTTCACAGTTTGTAGTCCTTGTTGTGTGGTTTCTGGTTTATGCTGAAAGGCCACTGTCAGTCAAATCTCATCAAACCGCACCCACACCAGAAAAATACTTTAAAACCGAGTATTTAGGGGATTTTAAAAACAACTATGAATTAGCTATTAATTACACATAACTTACCGCCTCCACTTCAGTTGGGTCATACCACACGTTGATATATGGGTGCTGCAAAGCCTCGTCCACAGAGATCCGCTTTGACGCATCTATTACCAGCATCTTGGATAGTAGGTCTCGGGCTTGGCTCGCTGAGAAGAGATGATGGCAGAAAATGAAAAGTAAATGTTAAACTTAAATGTGGTCCATTTGAGAATGCCTTGCTAATGTGATGCATGTTCAGCTCAAACAGGATGTTGCAGCAGCACACAAAGTAGCTTAGAGTTAGAGGCCAATCATAATTCAGTATACAACTTAGTTTGTTGAGGAAACTTGAAGCCTCCAGTGCACACATTCAGATTCTGGACTTCTTTTTTTTTAACGAGGGATTATAATTTTAAGGATTTTAACTGCTTGATTGAACATTTTTTGTTGAAAAAAAAAAAGATATAAGAAAGACATATCTATTCCAAGCAGAATGTTTTCATATGTCATAACACATATCCGGAGGGGATCTTGAATGAATAGAATATCAAAGAGAAAGAAAGTTTGATTTGATGGAATGAGGAAGGGGTGGTAACTGTTCAAACATCTAACTGGTTTCATTGTACCATAGCAGCACTGTTTTCCAGAAAGTAAGTAGTAAAGTTATGTTCACATTCAGAATTTCTCACCAAATGCATTTTACATTTCATGACGTGCAACAAATGTCTCATGTGTCCTCTTACATTACACAAACAAAATGGGGACCAACTCGTAGGAACACTTCTCTGTAATGCTACTAGTGGTGTAACTACACAGTGTGGTTCAAACCTCACCTTTCAAACAGAAGCAACAGATAGAAAAACATCTGTTTCTGTGGTTGTATTTGGGTTTTTAGGACATCCACCTTGATTATCATATGTTCCGTGTGAAAGCCTTGCCAGCGTGGGCTATCAAAGCTTTCAGAGAAATATGTGAACATCCAATACATGCAGTCTAACAGGAGCACTTCAGGGGAATACAGTGTTGTCACATACTCCTGCCTCAGTAAATTAATGAGGACAGAAAAAGATGAGCTCCTTTTTTTCCCCCTTGCAACATCTTGCAACAGCTCGACGGCATTTGCTGTGAGTGTTCCTGTCATCTTCTCTCCATTTACACATGAACACACTTGAGGTAAATCCCTCCTCACAGTAAACAACTTGGTCCTGAACTGTCAGCTTCTGTAATATGTGCTTAATCTAAGGCAGCCACTGAAAAATGATTTGTCACTTGGGATGTTCGTAAGGCTGAAAACGCAGAGTGCAACGCAAACTGATGCTGTATGGAGGAGACGTTTGTCTTTCTGCTTGGATCCATACTCACTGAGCCGCCATGGACCCATTATATTAATCCTTCAATTACGAAAATAGATCTTTACCAAGTCACTTGTGATAAATTCTACAATAGCAAAAACAGAACCAGCTTTAAAAAGTCTTTTGTTCATATTTCAAGCAGTAGAAGTGAAGCCCTTTGTGGCATTAAACTCGTGGCTCTAGAAACACTGATTGCCTCATTATTCCTTGCACTGTCTGCCGTGTGATAAAACAGCTATTTAAATTCTACAAATGGTTCTCCTTCAGCCTGGAGGATAGCTGCACCTGTAACAGAGGAACTATGCAGCAAAAGGGCTTTAAGTCTTTGTAGTAAATTCACCACCTCAGACCATTGTTCTTATGCTTCACATCATGGGCCTTAAAGGAGACAACGTTACCTTTCAGTTTGTTGTGTTCAGAGTCAGCAGGAAACAGGACATCGGGGAAGAGCTTCTCGAAGCTGTAGCCAGCATACCGTGGCCTGTTCTCCACATAGGTCCTCACTGACTGGTTGAGCTTCATCAGGAACTCCTGAGACGGTGTCCCCAGCTGCTCGATCACCTTATTCCACTGGTCGATATCTTAAGGGTTACGGTATTAAGAAAAGTACCGGGCGGGGTTTGGACAAAAGGAGCGGCCATTCCAGAGTTGATGTGGGTCATTTTGAGTAACATTTTGAACTGATGAATAATAAAAGAGAGCCATCTGGAGTTGCTATGTCTTGTACTGCATAGTTCTAGCTTGGATGTGTTCCTAAAATACATGTCTGACTGCAAATGTGCTGAAAAAGAAAATGTCAAAGCTGTTCCTGGGAAAGGGAGGTAGAAAAAGGCAGACTAGATAATAACCTCCTCTGTAAAGTGGTGGCTTAAGATAATAGAGTGCATTATTAGATGAACACAAAAAAATAAAATATTAAAAATGTTTGGTGAAAGGCCGACTGGAGAAAAAGGGCATAGCAGATTTAAATCCCTTTCAATCCTGTGCAAAAATGATTTCAAACATCTGGATGCTCGTAAACACTGCACGTTAGGTGAGACATGTCATGCTCACCTCAAGTAAACCAGATGCTGAAAATAATGTATGCCGACTCTTTTTTCTTGAGGACAAAAACACACACATACATAGAAATGTAACATGTACAGATCCACCTGAAGGAGACATACAGAAATGCCTTGTTCACATCTTTGCTCATCTTTAAAATGGAATGAACGGCAATAAAGGGAAGTTCAGCCAGGAAATACCGAAAATGGGAAAAGTTAAGTTTAACTGTACAAATTATGGACATCAAGACTTCAAACTATTTACTTAAATTCTGGCTAAAATAATAGAAAAGGTTCTACTTCCAAATATCAGGTTAGACCAAACAGATCAAGCTTGACAAACTCTATAATGCCTCCCGTCAATGGAAGCCAATCAAAATTTTGAAGACATCAACAGCGCTATATGTGTTATCATAAGTCGATAAATTGGGTGAAAACAGTAACTGCTCTGAGTTAGTGCTACCTCAGTTTGCCTTTCAATTTAAAATGACATTGATAGGAATAATCCCTCAGGTGCTGCTGGAAGTTTAGGGTAAAATAACCCTTTCATCCTAACAGAAAATGGTTAACGTGGACACGATTTCAGACTGAATACTGAAACAAAGTAAAATGGTAATTCACTCTTATTATCAAGGTAAGAGAGGCCTGCTAAGCCCTACAAAACCAATTTGAACATTTGTGATGAAAACTTTAATACTGATATTGAAGTATGTTAATTACTATTACCAAAAAAACACATAATTAAATGTTTCACTGTGTTCAATCATCTCAAACAAAAGGCTAGTTTGGCAAGGTTACTACGGCAGACTGGGTTAACTAAATGAAAGGGATCCATCCTTATTGATGTTAATTACACTTTGCTTTACCTGCTATAGGGAAACAAAGTGTCTGCCATGAAAAAGGGTTATTACTCTTCAACTCAGTCACTGAAAGAAATTAATACTAACACCAAATACAATAACGTCATCAGTCGTTAAACAGGCAATAGCTCGGCACGTTTTCCCTTTGTGTGCAAAGACATGAACAAGATGTCGGACAAAGGATGAGACAAGACGGCATTTTGGGGGTTTGGATGGAGGTTCAACTTAAGGATACGATCAGTGCCTGGAAACAACACACTACCCCGGACCATTTCAGCCATGATGCAGCCAACAGACCAGACATCAACTGAAAAATGAAATGACAACCACCAAATTAGCATGCAGGACAGAAAAAAAACCAAACAGTAAAAAAACAACAAACAACAACAAAAAAAAACCTCAAAAGGACAAAAGGGAAAAAACACGATGTGGTGCCAGGTGATGTGTGTGACACATGACAAAAATGAATTCCATGCAGTTGAGTGCACTCTTAAACCTGTGTCAGCATCCCGTAAGAAAACTTTTTTTTTTTTCATAAATGGTATATACTGCAAATTCCTGTGAGAACAGCGGTATTAGTAATCAAAGAATCCTTTCTGCCTCTGGAACACCAAATAGTGAATCATAAGCTTTGAAAACAGAGACTCTGACCTTCAAGGTCGTCTGAAAAGGTTTCACAGAGATTCATTTTAACACCCTCAGTATCCTCACTGCAATTCATGTTGTATGTATTAAACTGCTCTGATGTATAAGACCAGAAATTAGCATTTTAGAGCTTTTTCTGCTACACCCACATGTGCAACATTGCAGATTCAGAGCCTCACATATGTGTAGCAGAACACCAATTTATTCAGTATTGTACTGTGGAGGCAAACCTAACAATAAGTATTGTTGCTGCTGTAGCATCTCCAAAGACATATGGAAAGCAGTTTGAGGATAGACAAGGGTATGTTTTTGCAGTTTAACTCTCAGCTATGGCAGAGCAAACTATTAAATTCTATTTCGGATTTTTTCAGGTGACATGCTTGAAGCAACAGCTCTTCTGCTTAGGTGAGTGAGGAGGGCGGCGTGTGAGTTTGTGCATCTGCAGGAAGAGCAGGTGGGTGGTTGCAAGGTGTCAGGCAAATCCGAAAAATAGAATTTCTGTTGCTGCTCACAGGATTGCGATCTCCGTGCGATCCGTTTGATGAGACTAATGGTTTGAAGAGATGACAGACGTTTGTGTGCTTGTGTTTTGTTTCACAAGAAGTGCCAGACACTGCTGCAAGCAGCTCAAGGATACAATCCCTTCCTGGAAAAAGGATTTTGTGGCGAACCATTTCTGCCATAATGCAGCCCACAGCCCAAATATCCACTACATATGCGCAGCATAAAAGGAGGGAGAAGAGAATAAGCAAAAAATAAAAAATAAAAAAATGCAACAAGTCAGCAGGAAAAATTAGGGTCAGTGTTTTTGGTCAAGAGGACTAAGGCTGAAAATTGTAATTAACAGGATTCTCCTCAGTTTTGCTAGAACAGGAGAACTATTGCTATGAAAGCACCTCATGATGTCTGTATGAATGGGAAAATTGTATTCTCTGAGAACTATCCCAAAATCCAGATTTGCTTAACAGGCTAATATGCAGCTGAATATTTACCTAAGAGTCTAGCTATCTGAAGGGCTTATGGAGCCCCAGTCGCATGTATATCAGAGAACTGTTTTAACATTTTGGGAAATATGATCATTAAGATTCTTGCCATGAATTAGATGGGAAGATTGATACCACTCGTGACTGTATGGTAAATATGGAGTGAGTCAGTTAGCTTAGCTCAGCATAAAGACTGGAAGCAGAGGCTAGCCAGGCTTTGTCCAAAGGTAGAAAGATCCGGCTGCTGGCACCGCTGAAGCTCACTAATTACCAAAATATATTTCCTGGAGTCTCCCACCAAAAAGTAGTCCAGCACACAATCCCTGAAAAAACTAGTTGATTTTACATGACATGTTAATTAGTGAGTTTTAGAGGGGCTGATCGATCAAGGCACGGCTAGCCATTTCCCACTGCCACCAGTCTTTATGCTAAGCTAAGCTAACCATCTCATGGCTCTAGCTTCATATCTAATGTACAGGTATGATAGTGGCATCAATCTGCCCATCCAACACATGGCAAATAAACACATTTTCCAAAAAAATCCTTCCTTTCTTTCTTACTTTCTTCTGTCTTGCAGAAACTGTGATACAGTCCAAGCAGGAGCACCAAGTGAAACTGCTGAAGCATGCACAAGTGCCTGTATTCAGACTGGCATTTGTAGCTAGGCTGTAAGGAGCTCAGGACAGGCAACCTCTTAATAAAACATCAAACGCATGCTGAAGCACTGCTGGGAACTGGGGTCCCCAGACAGGAAGTTTCCCACAAAGCACCGATGCCCAACATGCCAACTTCCCCCCTGAGTGTGACCTTTCACAGGAACAGGGAGAGTGTGTGTGGGTGTGTGAGTGTGTATGTGTGTGTGTTTGGGAGGTGCTGTCGAAAAAACATCCCAGGGGGGAGGGCCATGCAGCAGGCCAGGCAGCAGCGTAGGAGCTCCTCATTGGCCAGTCGCTGTCAAGAAGCTGCTTTCCTCCACTCACCATTGGCCTGGTAGCCCATGCCCAGGATGACTTCGGGGGCGCGGTAGTAGCGGGTGACCACGTAGGGCGTCATGAGGAGGCCAGTGGCAGCTGTCCTGGCCAGGCCAAAGTCCAGGATCTTCAGTGTGCAGTCAGACTTCACAACAATGTTGCTGGGCTTCAGGTCCTGGTCAGAAAACACAACACAAGCGTTACTTAGGCTGAGGTGGTATTGCTGTAATATGATATGGTGCTATTTTGCTCTGAAAGGTGAAAAAGAAAAAGGAGTTTGACAGTGAGGAATATGGTATGAAGAAATATCAAATACAACATACAGAAGCATCTTTTTTCAGGTGGTAACAAATAAATTCTAGAAATGGGAAACGCTGTAGTAGGTGACGTGTGGAGCTTTTTTTCCTCTAGAAGAAACCACCATTCATTCTTGTCCAGTATGAAAAGCAATTACCAACAGAGACGATGTATCACAGAGAATACAGTGTTTATTTTGTTTCATCCAAACCTAAAATTCAAACCTCCCGTGTCCAGTTCACTGTGTCCATATCAGTGCTGCACTATGTCAATCACCTGACATCTCCTCAAAGAGACTCCACTAAGAAATAACACACCTATTGGTAGTTGTTGTAGCTATAACTTAAATTGTCACTGGTAGTCTCATTTCAAGATTTGCAGAGAAAGTCTTTACCCCTCTTCTGAAGCTAATCCTGAAAAAATAAACTGATTTTTTTTTAATCTCTCTTTCTCTTCAAATTTCCATCCAGTCATGTCATAAACTGACAACCCTCTACTGATGGCTACTTGCCAGTTCATTTATTACAAAGAAAATTTACCAACCATGACAGCTTGACTAGTTGGTATTCAGCATGATTTACATATCAACAAATTTGCTTGTCTTCGTTGTGATTGTCGAGAATTATGCGCTTCTACAGCCATCACTAGCAAACAATACAAGACTAATGTCAGGAACTCTTAAATGCATTACAAATAGAAAACCTCATGATCATAATCAATATCATCACTTCTTGACAATGGTTCCATCAGACTGTAAGGCTATAGTACAGTCAATTGAGCTTGACTGCACTGAGAGGTAGGAAAATGTTTTCTCAAGGGAGTGCTTAGCAACTCTGAGCACCTTAAAAACAACCAGAGAGCTCTCATCACAGAGATGAAGCCCATAAGAACAAAAGAATCTTTGGCGATCCATGACTCGTATTGCATCTGCTCGCCTTATGAAAGCTTTGCGTGCCGAGCCGTGCTGATGCGAGCGGGGCTGGTTAGCTCTGCCTGTGGCTCAATTAGTTCTGGCTGGCAGAGCAAGAGGAGCTCCGCTAATCTACTGCTGCGTCTTTCACTGTGGGTGATTGACGGAGTGCCGTCACTGCGCAACTGTGTGTGTGTGTGTGTGTGTGTGTGTGTGTGTGTGTGTGCATACAAGAGTGATCCTTTGTATATCGCTGCTGGTGCTTCAGGGCATGAGTCCCTGTGTGTGTGTGTGTGTGTGTGTGTGTGTGTGTGTGTGTGTGTGTGTGTGTGTGTGTGTCATCTTATGTCTGTTGTTTCAAAGATAAACAAGCACCTGAGTGTTTGTGTGTGTGTGTGTGTGTGTGTGTGTGTGTGTGTGTGTGTGTGTGTGTTTTACTGCAACCTGTATATTATATCAACTGCTTAACAACCTGTTCATGTTTGGCTGTGTTATCTGGTGGTTTCATATATTACTGAAGAGTCAATAAATGGAAATGAAACAACATTCTGCCAACTCCAAATGTGAATGGAATATTGCAGGCAGCTGTGGCTCAGGAGGTGAGCCGACGTCCTCAAATACGAAGGTCGGTGCGTACAGTCCCTGATGAGCGAAAGCACCTTCCATGGTAGCCTCTGCCATCAGTGTATGAATGTGTGTGTGAATGGGTGAATGCTGGCTTGTGTCATATAAAGCACTTTGAGTGGACGGTAAAACTAGAGTGCTGTATAAATGCAGTCCATTTACCATTCACCATTTCCAGGAGTTAAATGACACCGCGCTCATGTCTGTGTGGTGAATATGAAGCTACCACCAGCAGACCGTTAGCTTCGTTTAGTGGAAAGACTGTGGACAGGGGTAAAAGAAAGCGAGCCTGGTTCTGCTTGAAGGTTACAAAATCCACTGACAAGCACTTCTAAAGTTCGACAATGAACATGTTTTGGGCCCTATTTTGAAGGAGCAAGCAGCACTCAGACTAGTTCTTGACCTTAAAATTGGCTTTGTTTTGGTACTCAAGATACAGTGCACAGGTGAGAGGACAGACACAAAGCGGAGGGAGGTTCATTCAAATGAGGTAGAACAAAGAGAGTTGTTGGTATTTTGGTGGACAATGTGTGGACAATGTGTCTTCGATGGTGTAGAAAAAAATAGTAGTAGATTTGTTTAAATCAACATAAAGCATAACATGTGATGTGGTTAAAGCAGGAACGTAAATCAGCCTGCATTTAACACGAACTATAAACGAGTGGTTCTAAGAGTATCTGTAGTCCACAGTTGCTTTAAAACTTCCTCCTTCAGTTCATTAAATCCCTGCAGCTGTCTGAAGGCAGCAGCACAGATAGGTTACTACATCTGCAACCTTTGATTGGAAAAGTGCTGCGACGGAGCACAGTGACATTACGCACGACCATCCGCTGTGTTTACTTTCATTAAATCACCTGAAAACCATACACACCTCGACACACATCAGACTATTCGTTAGAACTCGGCATTCTGCCTGTTTATGCGCGAGACGTCGGATTACGGGAGCTCATTAATCCTGCGCATCACGGTCTTCTTTCCATTTTATACTTGAAATGCATGACGAAGCAAACGCTGCTGTACCTCATTTTAGGATGTAACAGAACCATTCACAATGTAATATAAAGTAGAGTTATGGTAGGAATAGCATCATATTGGTGCGCTTGGAGACACCCATACAGTCCATGCACCCAAGATTAACTTTGCACTGGTGGACCCCAAACCTCAATCTGTACAGAAAATAAGAGTACAGAAATGACAAGTTATGGTTTTATAGATGATTTTTGACCTGACCCATTATGTTGAACTAATCCTTCAACTCCAAACTGGCAACTTGTTTAAAGCCGGAAACATTATACACGGTCAGTTTGTTGTTGCTCACATGGCTTACACAGGCTTTTCACTGCCATATTCTTCTGCCTAATAGCTGCCAGCCACATTAGAACATTTTGCTGAATCTTATTAGCATATCAATGTTGGCAGCCTTGTCAGTGCTGATTCCTCTAAATTTCTGAGAGATCCATGGCTACTAAGCCATAAAATGTTCATCTGCAGCTGTATAGCAGTTTGTTCATATATGTGCTTTGAATATAATTTTTGGACTTGCTTATCCAGAGCTGCTGCACTCAAACTGTTTGGTGAATATGTGTGTGCCTTATCTCAGCGGGCCTCACCCTGTGTATGATGCCGGCAGCGTGCAGGTGTTTGATTCCACACAGCATCTGGTAGAGCAGGTAGGACAGCCTCTCGTGGTCCAGCTCCATCTGAATAACCTGGCAGAGGTTGGCATCCATCAGCTCCATCACTAGATACCTGCAGGGAAACCACAGAGGGTAAAATAATCATGCAGTGAAACATGCAAAGACAGTCATACATACATAGAGCTCATATATTAGTATTTTACAAGAACCAGATATCCCTCAAATTAAATGCCACTTTTTTGTTGATAGGCTCAACTTTCTGAGGTATTTCAATAATGAAACTCAAAAACTATATCATTAAGCTATAACTGTATTAACTACTAGTAAAAATAAATCTAGAGCTACTTTTTGAGCTCTTACTTCCTCGCCCATGTGGCACTTGTTTTCCGTGGCATTTAGGAAGTGACAGTAAGGGTTCTCCTTCTCAAAACAGTGATGATGTTATGTTATTTGGCAGCTGTTACATCATCACTCCTTAAAATCCTCCTCCATGGAGGAAGGACCCTCTGATAGATCTTTACGCAAACAACATCTTGGTGATGGAGAATGCAGCTTTAGATTGTAAAAAGTAGGACTTCTGCTTGGATGATACTTGTTTACACTCCATGTTTTAATGCAATGTTTAGTAAACCGAACATATGCATAACTCACTGTCAAAGAATGTATTTGTGTAAGGTTGACATATCTATATGCTAAAATCCATATTCTTAGAAATTGTTATAATGCACTCTCTACTGCTCTGTAATACCAGGATGCATCCAGGTACACAAACACACAGCCAAATGGAGTGTTCATCCTCCATCCTCTAACTGTGTGTTTGCCCCACAACCCTCTGGCTATGATTTGTCCAGTTTCCTTTTTAGCTCCAATCAGGCAGACACAGCACTGCAGACACACACACACACGCGCAGCATCTAGAGGATGGCATTAATCATGTTTGTTCCCGTCATACTCGGCGAAACCATCACTTCCCCCACATCTCAGTTTAGTATTCCTCTTTCTGAGATTCCACAGCCAGTTTCCACTCGCATGGGCGTCTTGTCGACTTCGAAACACATCCAGGACGCTGCCTAATATGTCCCCATGTTGAACTTATTAAAGGCACCTAAATATAGAATTCATACAAATTGGTTTTTACAAAAGAATAAAACTCTACTAGAAGCACTGAGATATTTGATCATTTGAATGTTTACGATTTGTGTGTTTTACCTGAACCTAGATTCCAAATATGGCCATATTCGTTTCATTCTGACTTAAGTCAGTGTTCATAGTTATTTTATGATGAAACATTCCACTGACTGATCTACTTCATAGAAAGTGTCTTAAACATTAAACGTGCCCACTCACTGCGATTGCAGAGGTTATAATTATATGTATTCCTTGCAATATGTCTCTCTGTACTATGTAGTTCTAGTAAGGCAGGATAGCACACACTGCAAGCCCCTAAAAGTCAGGAAAGATAATCCAAGCCCCCAGCATGCTACATCCTGTATTGATTTTACAAACACCAGCGAGCAGATGTTATTTGGCTCAGTAATACTCACACATCTTGGAATTCTTCCAGTGTCTTCTGTGGTGTGAATACGTTTAATAGGCCGATTATCTGCCAAAAAAATAAAAAGCACAGTTATTAATCTGTGAGTCCTGCAGGGAGATGAAGGGTTTAAATGAATGACGTCATCGCCGCCGCGCCACCTCTGCATCCGTGAACCAGCAGGACCGTCTGAAAGAGTCTGGCTGCAGCAGTAGCCGGAGCATCAATTATAAATAACAACAGGATATTCCCTAATTCAAAACACCACATAAAAAACATGATGCAGCAGCAGGGAAGAGCACTGTCGTAATCCACAAGCTGCCTGTTTTCAAGATGTCAATCTGACAATCAAACAAGGTGGGCAGCTTTTAGGACCATTATGACTCTATGGTCCTGTTTAAACCTGGCATTAACATGCATCTTGGTTGATCTAATCATGAGTGGACAGCTTGAAGTACAGGTGTGAATGCACCCAAGACACACTGAGGACACATTAAGATTCAATTGCTCAAACCCCATTCAGAGGTGGTCTGGGCTGCACATGGCCACATTCTTTTAGCAGCGTGTACACCACCCTGAAGGACCACCTACTCAACGGACATCCCCTGCATAAGTACACATGAAACACACTGTCTGTTTTCCATTTGGTTCCCTGTAATGCAAATCACGTGTTTGGGCTCTCTTACCTGCCAAGACAAGCAGCAGACGTTTGTGTCTGACTGTTTCATCTGATTTCACCATTGAGCTACTAACTGCAATATCGTCAGACTTCCTTAAAAAAGCTGCGAGAGCTGTTGAGTGGAGAGTGTAGTATCCAATAATGTAATAAAATGTCTGTCATGACCGATATTACATTTTTATTGATAATGTAATAACTGATCATATTATTGGGATTATTACGTTATTGAATTCAGTATTAAATGCAAAACATTAAGTTGCTTCTTTCCTTGTGAAAAACATTGTGTCAATTTCTCACTGCATCGCTGTACCGGCCTCTCGGCTACTCCATGTCTAAAGAGTGTTGTACCTGCCAAAATTGAAGAGCTGTCTGAACTCTCAGTTTCAACTGATTTCACCATCTACTCTACATTTATGAAAGACAACAATATTTTATTATTGTACTATGATACTTGTGATCGGATTGCCCAGGACACATGTTGATGCCAGGTGTTAACAGGGCCTATGGTTCACTATGACAAGGAAAAAATGATGTTCAAACTAATTGAGAGAAAATCTATTGAAAATTCTTTTCTGCCATGCGTGAAACAACCTAATGCAGTTAAACCAAGATGCTTGTATCCTTACAGAAATACATCTACAAACATGGCAGTGAAGATCTCACCGCTCACAATCTACAACCCCTATTGATAAAACTGATGTACAGGGACATTAAAAACACAATACAAAGAACAGAAATTGTCCAAAAGTTCTTACGTTCTTGTGGTTGACACATTTCATGAGCACCAGTTCTCTGTAGGCCCGTTTTGCGTGAGTTTGATTCTGAAATGGCCGGCTCAGCTTCTTGATGGCGACATTCCTTTCCAAGTTGTGGTCATACGCTGAACTGGGGTAGAGAATGAAAGCAAAAACTTAGTCAACAATAATATATGTCAAAAAGCCTAAGAGTACTGATACCTTAACCCTTTGCATTCTTTTCTAGTGATTGTTTGAGTGCATGTTTGTGGCAATTTAGTCAAAGAGGTGAAGAACACAGTGTATTTTTTTTTTTTTATCCTTATACAAAAGTCTGTGATGAACCGGGCATTAAAATAACGTAAAAAAAAAAAAAATCTTGATGATACTGCACAGGTTAAGCCAGTCTAAGAAAAGCATAGCAGATGTTGATATTTGATAAGCATCACTTCCTCACGTAACAAAATGAAGTCTTGACTGACGCTCCAGTGCATTAATTTCTTGGTGCTAATACCCGGTATGGGGACAGGAGAAGGTTAATGACAGCAAAGAACTTAGATGAGTTCATTATGCTTAGCTTACGTTACAAGATCTGGGACTCGATGACTTTGGACTACTGATTAAAAATTTGAAGTCCAATCAATCAACCACTGACTGGAATGATGGAGATGGCACAACTGCTGATATCATAGCTGATATGATATCATGCTGAAATCCATGAGAAACACAATACCATACTGTACTGTCAACAAATACTACAGCATGCATCAGCTTCTGTGTTGTATGTAACTTATGCTGATGTTATAACATCTGATCTCATCAACTTTCAGAGCCGACAGTTGGCAAAGACTGAGGGCTGCATCAGTAGTGAGGAAACCGCAGGATATTTTGGACATTTTCCCACCAATTAAGAAACTTGTGACAACACCAGGGCTACTGCTTACGCTAGATATTTTACAAGAAAAGATATTCGGTGAGCTGTGGTGTCCTGGAAAAGCCTATCTGGGAGCTCCATGCTACCATACAGAATGTCCATGGAATATCATATTGATTTGTGGGAGTCTGTGGAAGTCATCTGGTTCTGTCATGGATAGTCAGACCAGCTGTACCAATTTCTCCTATATTGTTGTCATTGCTCAGCAACTGTAGCTACAAGCTATATGTGGTATTTGCCCCTCACTTCCTACACTGCCATTGGACAGCTGGGTCAAAAGTGACAGTGGCGATTGCGGCATTTTACCCAAAGCTGAACATCTTTTAACACTCTAGGACAAAAGAAAATGCCAAACATGCAGCGCTGAGTGCTCAGTAGCGTAAATACAGCACACTCACATTGCGGACAATTCAAAAAATATGATTGCCTCAGGACAAAAATTCTTTGGTGGGCACAGTTGCATACTATCCTCATGTGATGAGTGAAATCTGATTCTGCTGCTGTGTGCATGGGCACTGATAGGCAAAAAAAATTAACTAACCAGGTTTATGCTAGTGTGCATCCCCCTTTAATTTTAGTACCTCAAACTCAATTTTAAATGAACAAACCAAAAATAGTGTGACAAACTAATCTTATCTCAAGGTCCAATTTATAGGGTTTTTTTCTCAACGCTTTCAACCATATCTTATAGAGTTTGCCTAATTGTCATTGAGATGGCTTAATGGTCATCATGTGACTCAAGTGATTAAGCCACATCCGTGACAATTAATTTAACACCATCCACTGATGAGGCTCTTGAGACTCATTTGAATGCTCTAGAAAAGGGTGATTAAGTGAATAAGTGGAACAGGAAATAAGTTTACCTCATCAAACTACCATTTCCAAGATCAAGACATTTTTAAATATTAGGATTTTTTTTTCTCCATGAACTCACCAGACAATTCCCTGTGCTCCGGATCCAATGGGTCTGAGGTTCTGGTAGCGCTTTAAAACCATAAAAGTTGAATCGCCCACATCTATACTGTAGTACTCCTTTTCACGCTTGTTCCGGTTCATGGTGAAGCCTTGGGCAAACGCTGTGGCTGGGCATCCAAGTGGAGCTCTCCTCTCAAGACCTGCAGTGCGGAAAGAGAAAGATCGGTTGCTATTTTATCAACTGTGTTCAAACTTTGATTTTACACTTGTGAAAAATGAAATACAGGGATTTACAACACACAGATTAGGCATTCTTTATACACTATATGAATCTATGAAGGGGTGTGATTTTTTTAAAAGACAGGTAAATGTAGGATCTAGGAATGTAGGCATCTTTCATTGTTTTCTTTCAAGCATTATAGAAGGGTAACTTTTTTCCAAATTAATCTGTGTCAATTTTGGAACAAACTTTTATGGTGGTGTCATACTTCATCTCCGCAATCTATTGTAGCAAATAAATACTAAGCCTTGTAGGTAAACAAGAGCTGCCTGACTTGTACCGGCATCAAAGTCAGTATTTAAGACAACAGCCAATGAAAGTTTGAACAGCTGGTGAGCTGCTCATCCTGCAGATCTGTCCATCACAAAGCCCCACACTACAGGCCTACTGGCTCAGAAACACTTCATTGTTAATTCAATTAATTACTACTATGGCCTAGTTTACATGGTGACCTCCTGTAATGTCAAGTTGTATTTATTCCTCAAAGAACTGTCGAGCCACTAGCGATCAAGCCCACTGAAGCACAACTCATGTGTTCGATAGGACAGTATGAATCTTACTGCCCCTCAACCTGATGAAAACCTTGATTTGTCACTCTAAGAAATTCTTTGATGTCAGAAACTCAAACCAGCCATGCTTCCAATCCTCAAGTGCAGTTCATCAATTACAACAACTGCTATGTAAACCCAAAGGTCTGGGCGATGGAGTGATGATCCGGGCGGAGAGAAGAGGAGAGGAAGGAGGAAGCTCGGTTTCATGCCGGCGCTGAAGACAACGAATCATTAGTGGAATTTGGAACATTGTGCTGAGGAGGTCGGCTTTGTGATGATAGCTGTGCGTTCCACAGACCATGACCTGCCCTCTGGATTTCTCTGACTACTGCTAACCCACCCCCACTTCCTTTCAGTATCAGTTAGCCTACGAACCTTGCCTTCTCCTTCTCTCTATTCTTGTTTATGCAGTTCTTCAAACCTTTATTTTTCCATTCTGCTTTAGTTTCTTTTTGCAGGGCAGAAGTCAAGACCACCAGAGTTTGAACCAACCAGGAGACCATGTTCATGCCATTGTCTCATATGAACTCTCACATGAACCGGACTTGATTCTCTGGACATTGTCTCTCTTTCACACATACAACAGGAGATTGCCCAAGTCAAATGCGTTCTCACCTACTGGAGTGGAAATAGTCTTTTTGGATAAGGCAAGGGGTAGAGTGTGCAGAAGAGAGGTCATGGTGCAAAAAGTACGCTACATCAAAAATGGTGGATGAGCCGGTAGCCTCATCTGTAACAATGGCTCTTTGCCTTGATATCAACAATACCTGTACTGTATTTGGACTCTTGCCATTCTTTGAATTTGTCTAATGATTTTGGCATTGGCTCTTGCCAACAGAGGTTCGCAAATCTCGTCGTCTCACCAGTTTGTATTCTCCCAGTTTTGTGCCAGTTGCGTGATAGAAACAAGGAGTAGAAACCAAGTCAAGACCAAAACAATTCAAATCCTATTCAAAGATCAGTGAGAATATCATTTTCTTGCTCTGAAATTATATACAATAATTGGTGAGAAGACATATCTCATATGTTTTTTATTGAAATTCCAAAAGTAGCAGAAATCAAGAGCTTTATGGCAGAAAAGTGACCTTTACGTTGAACTCAACTGCTGCACATCTTCCCCTGTGCCTCCGCTTCCTCTCCATTGCGGTCTCCTCTCCTCTCTCCTGCCGTCTTCTCTCTGACTCTGATCATAACATCACATTGTCTACAGTCTGCAGCTGAGCCACACACTGCAGAGGTACAGGGACGGATGAAAGGATCACGAAAGGCCTGAACTCAGTTACGTTATCTTATAGCAAGAGATGCGTTGCCAAGTGTTTGGAAGAAGGAACATGTGATTTATCAAACATTCATACCCTGGCAGGTACATGAATAAATATATAGAAGACAATTCTGTAAAATCAAAGCTACTAATACTGAACAAATTCACTCAAAAACAGATGAATTCATTCAGATTTGTCTTGATGATGAAAGTCGTTGAGACATGGCCCTAAGCAATTATGTTGGTCTATTTCCCTTCACCTGAACCCACTGCACCCAATCTAATTTCCAAACCCAACCAGTCCAACCAGCCTAAGACTGCTTCACCATAACATTCTAACCATAACCATAACCATCCATAAGCCCCAACCCAACTGGAGGGCAGCTCTAACGAGAGGGAAGCACTATTTAAAGGCAGAAAGGCCTCGTTTGTGCAGGTGGGCGTGGTTTTCACTAAGGATGTGGTTGATCAATTGACTACTCAAATAGACAGTGCTACCCTCGCTAGTCTGCGCCAGAAATACGAGTCGGTTAAACTTGTTGTTATTTTATTAAAGTACATTAGAGCTACAACAATTACTCAATTAAGAAAAAGAAAATGAATCTATTTAACTATTTTGAAAATCAATTAGCCTTCATAGTCTGCTTTCCTATGTCATTTATTATAGTAAATGAAGGATTTGGACATTTGGTTGGACAAAAGAAGCAATTTGAACATGTCACTTTGGGCTCTGGGAAATATTTTTCTGGGAGGATTTTTCACAATCGCAATAATCATTGGTTGCAGCCCTAATACCATGTTTAAATCAGATAACCACTGTAGGATAATAATGCACAAGTTAAAGTGCCACATATGGTTTCAAATATACAATATTTAATTAGATCATTTTTAACCTCGTGGATTAAACTGTGCTCAATTTTGACTGTTGTTGAGTGTTTTCTTACCATTAGTTATTATTAAGTAATTTCCTTATTTTGGTTGGCCAGTTTAGTTTAAACTTAAGATTAAACGTTAGAAAAATTAGTCATCAGGAACATCTCTGGTTTTGACTCCATTTTTAATTCAGCTAACAAAACGGCACATGCACCTCATGCTGACCTGAAGCGATGGCTCTGTGCAGCACATAAACAAAATACCACACAGCATGGTACTGTAAATAATACAGAGTTATGAAAACATATTTTACACAGGTTGTCAAGGATGAATCCAAACAGAAAAGGCTGAGTAGTGTCTTTGCCAAGACAAGCTGTAAAAAGAAAATGAAAAAAATGGCACAGCAGCACAATCTAAGCTATGTCTTTGTAGCAAACTGACAGGTTTAACATGTATGGTCTTGCAGGTGACTAAAGAGTATCTACAAAAAAAAAGGTAAGTCTCACTAGGTTCAGCAGAATATTTTCTAATCTAATAATAAGCCTTTTCTTTTTTGGCATGATTTAGACCAAACATGTGTTTACTTTCCAACTGCAGTGAATATTCAAGACCGTATTTGCATGATTTTTATTGCTATAATGACCTTGATAAATAATGTTTTCACATCCCCAAATTTCCATATTATTCAGTCTGATGTCGTATATCATCAGACTCTTGCTTACTGACAGGCACCCACACCTCACAGAACATGACTCAAACCCATGTTTCCTAATCTTCAGACTGATCCACACAGCAGCGAAAACATCTAGTTCAGTATCTACTCCACCCCCAACCCCAGGCTTGCACAATAATACGTGAATGAGTGAAAGCTGTTATCTTAATAATCCAGTGGATTTTCTGTTGGCTTTAGCATAGGTATAGCAAAGCAAACGACAGCTCACTTTATCTATCTGACTAAATGACACCTTCCGAGGTCAAAGGTCATTCAGATCTATGGATAATCTTTCTATAACAGCTGTAGCATACATGGAGGCATCAAAGCAGCTTTATTACAGATTTCCCACCCACCACAGCTGGTATAGTTATTGCCAGGAAAAAAATGTCTCTGACAATCAGAGGGGAAGAAAACAGATAGCTTTGTAAAAAAGTGTCAGATATGTGTCTCTGCACAGGTGAGCATACAATCGCCTTGACAGTCCTGTCCAGATTTGCCCTGGTCTCTCCCCCACAGCTGTCCATCACCCCGTCTCTCCTGGGACTTCATCTGTCTCTCACTTCCCGTCACAGGTCTGCTCTTGTTCGCTCTCAATGCAGCGACTTTACCCTCCAGATTCTTGCAAATATCAACGACGTTTGAGTTATCTGGGGATCAAGATTGAGTCCACCAGCAATTTGGGAGTTAGATTTTATCGTTGAACTGCTCACATTCAGCCGAAGTAATGGCTGCTGATAAGAGCTCAGAAGGGCACATTCAGCACCAAACTTTGGTACCAAAAAAAAAAAAAGCACTGAGGCACATTTCTCTCCTGATTGTCTGATTTGTGGGTATTTAAGCTCTGACTTCCTGCAATCTGAGCCCAACCTCAGCTAATGCACTAATCATTAAAGGAAATACTTTAAGTTTCCCAACAAAGTGTCACCATCTAAAAAAAGATGTGAGTTAAGTGTAGCAAAAGAAAACAAGAAAAACTATATGTACATTCAGACATGCAATCAGCTGTATATCCACTGTTGCCAGAAGCTGAGAGCCTCGAATTGCACTGCAAACAAAGTGCAAGTGTCTCACAGGCCTTCAATTCAGAGGCATGCACGCAAATTATGTGGTTATATGCTTTTATAGTAAATACATTTTACATTTTATATAAACAATAGAAATACTGATCACGGAAGAAAATTAGACATTTAGAGATACTGTCAATAGGTTACAATGCTTTAGAACGTACTAACTACCATTCCATCACAGAAACAAAGCTATACAAGGCAACAAAACATTAGTGGTGGGGTAATATTGGCTACTTAAAGCCACATTTGACCATGGTGTTGAATCACCTTAATCATCATCATCCAATAAAACACGCAGCGAGCAAGAGCACAGTCTCAAACACCAGCCAATATACCCATCCTCAGGAGCATGCAGCTCAGAGACACCCCATTACAAACCGTAGTAGTAATATGTGCTTTCTACCCCATTAATAAAAACCTTACACATATCACTGCCTGTTTTAATGGCAAAAGACATAGTGCTGACATATAAAGATGATGAAAATAAGGGATTTTAACTGATGAACATAACAGACACTGGCTGTAAATGTTTGACACAGTGGTATCTGCACCGTTTATAGAACTTTTTTAGCTTTGTACATGTTATTATTTAAATCAGATTTTGGAGCTTCTTAGTCATTTTTCAGGTTCTGAATCTTCAAGCCCAACTGGAATACTGACTGAATTTATACTGTGATACATACAGCATCAATTAGGACTGCCTTGACTGACTTATCCACATCCACCCGCCATACACTCAATAGAGATAATGTCATCATACATCATACATAACCAATGTGCTTCCAAATTTTTATAACATGCCTGAGTAGAAGAGCTACAGTAAATGAGGCATAAAAATTTTTAAGAATTTCTCAGTTTGGGACAAATAAAGGACATCTATCTCTCTATAACTACAAAACATATTTGCATAAGAACAAAAAAACAATAATGAATAATCAAATCTTGCAGTAGAGAATGCAAAAATGATCCACAGGTATGAGAGAGAGGTGATTCTTTCGCAAGGAAACTGTCTTTGCCATCAACCATGACTGCCTGAGTTGTGGCACGCTGCTGTTTCATTTGTGCCAAGGCTGTTCCTGGCCACCAGGTTGGAGCTGGACAACCAGCACATGCCACAGTGTATCCTGTCTTTATATCAAATATTGACTCCACCTAACTAATTATGCTATTGTCACACAGTCAATTTTGGCACGGAGGAACAAAGAAATTAACGCCCAATCCTGATACTGTCAGCAGCATGATTCGACCATTAAGAAAAACTGATCTGAAATTATTAAATATTCACATGTGAACAGGCCCAAAATCTGTCGGTATCAACAACAGGACCTGTAAGATGTGAATATGAGCACATCACGTGTTAGCCAGGACTCATAATCCTATCTGTGCAGGCTACCTTTCGCTTTTGGTGCAGGAATCAGATTTCTTGGTGCTTTTGGCTGACCACTGCTGTTCTCTTGGCAGGTTGTTTAGAAAACCTCGCTTGCAGTGTGCAGTGCAGTCTAGGAGCCATATCACCCAAACATGACTGCAGGAACATGTTAGACAGATAGAATGACACAGATACATTCACACACACACACACACACACACACACATACACACACATACACACACATACACACACACACACACACACACACACAAAACCCATGCAACAATCTCAGCCTTGCCTACCTTTGATCAGACATTTCTAATAAAGCAAACCAAATTATTAATATCCCTATTCATCTGATGGTTTACAAAACTTCACATCTGATCCTCTGGACTGATAAGATATCAGATTTTACTGTAAGATTAAAGGCTGAAACATGTTGATTGCTGCAAACAAAGATAAACCCAAATACCAAGGAAGAATAATCACACTGACCTTTTGAATTTGCAGGTACATAAATCACATAAAAACACATCAACAAACAGACTTGCACTTAGTCAAATATTAATTTCCCATCTGCTCTGAGTTGCTGGTGAACTCACAAACATGTAATGAGAGTGTAAACCCGCCTATGCTCAGTTTACAGTGCAGGAATTGACTTAGCTCACCTTTTGTAGCTAATCACAATAATAGCAACCTGATGTTAGCTAAAACAGGGTGTATTCAAAGGCGTCGTTAAGTGATTCCTGTTTACATGGAAGATGTTTTCAGGTGACCACAAACTGGAGGTCACAGGGTTTCCTAGTTGAACCTTTCTCTTCTTCTATGACTGGAAGCACCAGCAGGTTCACAGACTACAGTGTGAGCAGGGCTAATGTGTGCTGACATGATAGGTTACAGTACTGTGCTTCCCAGTTAGCCACTCAGTCTGGTTGCCTGTTACCAGTTAGGCCAGACCTGTCCTGCCTGCTGTGGTGCTCACCGTGTGTATTATAGTAGCACATATTTACGGTAACGTGTGGGGTTCATGTTAGTTTGTTCTCTACCCGAAACAGTTGATAATAAAACGTCTAATAGAGAGATAAAAATCTGTATGTCGAGCTCACCTCTCCGGTTAATTCCAGCAGTGTCGCCCCGCCGTCTGCTGCCTGCCGGAGACACAACCCGGACGCTTTTTTAGGAGGAAAAAACAGCTCTTTAATCCCTTTTTTCCGGCGGATACACTCCCGTTTCCTTCACGCTAGCAGGCCAGGATCATCGCAAAATACATGTGTGGCTTCTGCGTAACCTAATCTTTGTGCTTCCGCGACACAAGCAGTTTCTGCCATTTCATACCAACGTCGTCGAAACCCTGCGATGTTTCCTCGGCTGCACAATGAGAAGCAGGGGGGACGTTCAAGACCGACGGCGCGTTCCCGGAGCGGCTGCCGGGAACGCGGAAGCGACGGTTTGGCAACGTTTTGAAATGACAGCGCACACAACGGGAAGACCCGAATATTTTGCACATATTTACAGGTGTATTTTCCAAAATTCTTAAAAATACATTATAAACAAATGTTATATAAACGATTTTACAACTGAGGAAGCATTCAAGATAGAACGTATAGTTATATATATTTTTTCTATTTCCTGTCAACAGTTATAGCTAACTGTTAAATCAGATTGCAAACTCACGTTTTTATATACATTTATTTTAATAAGACATAGACTGGGAAATCAATTTATAACATCGTCATTATTATTATTATCATTATTATTATTATTATCATCATCATCAGAATCGATGGCTACAACTCATGAAAGTGATGTGCAAAATGACAGTGTCCAATTTAATTTTAAAATTTAGGTATACACTCAGTTGCCAGTTTATTAGGTACAGCTGGCTGAAACAAATTCTGAAAGAATTCTGCTGGTAATGTGTGTTTGCAATATGTCGTCTACCCTTATTGTTATTGTTGTCAGTATAACTAAAGTAATAATTTAATGATACAGTAATTGTGGCTGATAAAACAGCTTCAACAAAAAGTGAATATTATAAATTTCATGAAGGTAGAATTCATTGTATTGTATGTATGTAAGGACATTGTATTAGGCTGCATTAGTTTTAACCTGGTATATCTAATAGAAAGGACACTGAGTAGCAGTAAGCAGCATTTTTGCATTAAAGTGCCAAACACAACAATCAACAAGTTTTGCCATATTTCAAACACAACAGACACTGTTGATAAAGTACACAACATTGGACCAAAAGTATATTCATCCTGCACAAATTATTAGTGTCAGTCATGGAAATGAGCCATTATCCATTAGCATAAAATACAATAAATGAAAATAATTCTCTCTATGGTAGCATTCAGTCATAATTATCTCCCCCATATTGTATCTGGACCACTTTAAAACCCATAATAATTGTTAATATTGTAATTGTAAGGATTTAAATGTCAGGTTACTCAATGTTGACAATGTTGGAGAGAACTAGGTACATTTACTCAAGTACTGTACTTAACCTAATTACAATTTAGAGCTTGAATATTTCCATTTTATGCTACTTTATATTGTATACTGCTCCATTCCATGTGTCTGAAAGCTACATATACTAGTTACTTTTCATACATAAGATTTTAAATTTTTACATAAAAAACATTTGAAAAGCTTATCAAACTTTGCTAAATTATTTAATCATTGTTGTCCTGCTGATATTCACCCGGATAAGCATACGAGAGCTGATGTGTTTAACCATTATTACAGGTGTCAAACTGGACCCTTGAAGAAAGCTTAGTAGTGGCAGTGGGAGGTCACACGCAGTCATCACCTTGAAATGTCTCCTGTAGGTCAGTGGGTTAATTATTCCTTTAGCTGTAAGGAACATAAATCCTGACCGAGTTACAAGGCCTCGCTTGATGATGTGGTTCAGGATGACGTAGTGGGTAAGGATATCCTCCATAGTGACAATGTGGACAAGAAACCCCACTAAATTGCAAATAATTGTCATTTAGTTTGAAGATGTTTATTCAAAAGACTTGCTATACTTTAGACCAATCAATTACATTTCAGAGGTTAAATGTTAAATTTGAAATTTCGCAACAGGCGTATGGCCTAGTTACACTAATCTATATGACATAAACAATGTTACATGTTGCATCATGTCTATATACTTCTACAATGATATTTTATCATTACTTAAATACATTTGATTTGGAATGTGATACTTTCTTATTTGACATGGTCTATTTTTTGAATGGAGAACTTGAGAACATTTACATTTGTTTCTTACTTTTCACTTAAGAACACATTGAATGCTTTTTTTAAGAGCACTGGGCCAAGTGGAAGGATGTTTAAGCCTGTAGCATGTTCCATAATCTCATAAACTAATAGAAAGTGGGACAATTAATGTGCCACTTGTGGTTGAAACGTCAGATTAACACACTGCCGCCCACAATGGATTGGTCCTTTACTGCCCCATCTGCCGCTAGCTTGTCCTGCAAATCCAATTATGTTCTTATGCTCCCCGGTCTAAAAATAGTTGAAAATGAAGGAAAACGCAAAAACAACACGTCATTCGTTGTGAACGCGGAGCAAACTATGTTATGGAGCTGATGTGTCCTTTCTGTGGAGACAATTGATCTGTCATGAGGAAATGACTGTGTGCAGCATACGGACGAGGGAGAGGCGGGTGGAATGGCAGCAGGGGATGCATAGGAGGAAGAAGGATTAGGTCCGGGGTGGTGGATGTCTGAAGGAACTTAAGAAGAATCTCCCCAGATACCGGATGAAATAAGGTAGGCTGCATAATGTGTCAAAAACCGAGTTGTGATGTCTGAATGCTGCTCATTAAACCACCTGTGGGCCTAGAAATGTGTGTTTGCTGGATCATGACATATAGGATTCTTGTGTAACAACACATTTTCCATCTTGGATCAACAAAGTAGAAAACTACATGAATGAAGGTGAATGAGACTCATTGTGCCCCTGTGTCAAAGCGCTTCCACACACAGTGAGTTAAAAGCGGAGTGTCACTCAAAAGTGAGCTCTGAATAATTCAAAGTATCAAACACTAATACCTGCTCAATAACACTAAAATACTTGCAACAGAATGGCTTTTATATAGTGGGAAAAAAACCAATTTGTTTTTAAAATACACCATCTTTGTCATTTGATATGTCAAAGGCGGTTTCACTAGTATTTTTTCAGTTACTCAGTTTTCATTATTGTCAAATGAACTGTTCTAATTTGGTTAATTACTTGTATTTCCACAAGTGCTCATTTGATTATCTGTGACAAAAAAGACATTAAAGCAGATAATTAAACAGCCCCCTTTCGGCTAAGGGCACAGTAGGAAAAGCATATGTGTAAATACTGAAATGAATAATGGCTGAATACCATTTAGCTGCTTCAGGCTCAGGGTCCTGGTGTTGTTCATGCTGCCTCACTGTCACTCTGTCATGGCTTACTGGGACACCTGAACGGTTAAACACAGTCGTGGTTAACGCTATTAGCAACACTTATGCTTTTCCTGCTATGAAGTCAAAATGTCTTCTGTGAAAAGGGCCTACACTGATTGCTGCAGCCACGATGTAGACACCTCAGTCCAGGCTATCTTGGTTGAATTCAATCAGAGTACAGCTAACCTGATTAACAGAGCTGGGCTACTTGGCTCTATAGAGTCACCTGAGATGCCACAGTAAGCATCTCTGCTTTCTGTCAGTGTTTTAATTTGGTTTGTGTTGGAAAGGTCACAGAGAGAAACGGATGCAAAGCAGTGCTCCTATATGGTGCCTATACAGCGGAAAAGCCAGCAGCGGTTAAAGTAGTCCATTGGAATTCGATTAAATCAGATTAAAGTCAGTTATAGAAATGAAGTCATCAAGGTGGAAAAAATTAACATTGTTCTGTTTGTTCTGTTTTCCTCCTCTTATCTTCTAATATGAGAAAGAATAAGATGATTGTAAGATGCTTCCTAGAAGCCACCCCACCGACTTCTAGACATTAATCTGATTGTCAAACAAATAATGTCAACTCAGGTTACTGGGGTTTACTGAGAACCGTGTTTAAACCTCAGAGTGTTATGTTAATCTGGTTATTCACTAGTTACCAAATGAATACCACAAAGGCTTGATGCTGCAAAAAATCTTCAGACAAAGGTTTTATTCTTTACTGTTGTCCACCATCTTCCATTCACCATTATGAAAGAGTTCCATGAGTTTGCTCTTCTTTCTGTTTCGTGCCATAAAGCGATCCTACGTGTGATGCCACAGTATTTGCAGTACAGTCTACTGAGTCTACTTCCTGACTTCATAAGGTGCAGCCCAACTATTAATAATACTTGCTTTTTTCATCAGTTGTGGCAGAGAATTACAAGGATCAGCGAGAAGTGCGACAATGTCACTCAGATGCAGCTTTAATTTATGTTCCCTACCCCTCCCCATGCCTGGATCAGCTGTCATGGTTATGGCAATGGGCTCAGGAGCAAGTGGAGGAAGTGGTTTGTCTTGTTCATTGTGACAATAAGAAAAAAGAGAGCCACTACTTTTTCTTAAGCTTTGAACACTAAAATTATGGAATTGAGAAGCAGTTGAACCACTTTGCATGTTTTTGTGTTAAACTAGATGTTGTCAGTAGGGATCACTTTATTTTGATAGGAAGGGTACAAAAGCAATTAGCAGAAGCATTGGATTTGTCATCAATTAGATCTAATTCCACTAAACCCTGAGCCTGTCTGTCTCAAACTCTGACCTCTGACCTGAGAACATTCACTGTGTCTGACATCCTCTTTGGTGGGATTCTAGTCCATCCATTCAGCTTGTGTGTTAAGAAATTACACAATGCAAAAACAGATATTACTGATTTAAAAAAAAACTCAGTGTTTTAATGTAGATGAGATTTTCATGTCAGCCACTGAAATTGAAATTATTATTTCATGCCTAAAGATTGGCTATAAATCAATACATGCATCAATACATCTAACAGGAGAAGTTATAGAGCATGAGATTACATAGGTCTTCCAACTAATGTTTTCTTTTCTGGAAAAGTCTCTCACTATTTATTGGCTCAAATCCTCTTAGATGTTTCATGCTGGCATTTCGATATCGACTCATGATAGTGCAACAAATGTACAACACAGGAGCACATAACCTTTTCCTCATGCATAATTCAGCAGTACAGTCTATTGACCTGCGGTTTTGAGTGTGAGTATCTTGTGTGTATGTGTGTGTGTCCCAGCAGGATGGGTACATTTGTGACCCTGGCAGAGGTGTTGGAGGCCCGGGGTTCACCACTGGATGAGGATGAGGTCTGGTGTCTGCTGCTCGCCACCACTGAGGCCTTACTGGACATCTCGACGAAAGGTAACCACTCATCGGTTCCCATTTCCTCCATAGACACCTGTCACAGGGCACAGGGCTCTTTTCACAAGCAGCATTCAAGAGCATCCAAAACAGACTCGTTTCGAAACAATGTGCTCTCCCAAATAACACAAGAGATAGTTATGAATCCCTCTGAGTGGGTAAATGTCACCGGTTGGTGTTCTGCTCTCCGTTTAGGTTCAGGTAACATGTGCAGTGTGCTGAGCCCAGGCTCGGTGCTACTGTCAGCCAGTGGGAGTCTGGCCTTCAAGAGCTGTGCCCGATATGAAGACGTGGCCTCCTTCACAGCTCCAGAGGTCCAGCAGGGTCACACTGCTCCCACCAGGACTGCAGCCGAGAAGGTTGGAAAACTTGGACTTGCTGTGAGGACATCTGCTACAAAATATCATGATGTAGACAAGTCTTTCTAAAGGGCAAGATATGATAATTCTGAGAGGATGATTAATGAGATAGGAAACATTCAAAAACATGAAATGCATTTTCTTGTCAGTCTTACTAGTCAATGTTTTATATACTGTTGATTTTGTTGTGAAATACTGGTTAGTTTTATTACCTCATGCTTTTAAAACTTATTCACATGAAATGATCTAACAGGGGAAAACACCTTCAGATTGCTACATAATGTATTAAACCTATGACTAAGGTTTACATGGAGACCACGTAAAACATAACAAAAGGTGAATGCAATAATTTGCTGGTCGTTTTTTGACATATACTAAATTAAAAACAGTACAAAGACAATATGCTTAATTTGACTTCATTAGCTTCATTGATTTTTGTAAAGACCAGCCTGGAAAGAATCAGTCTTTCACAAACAAGGATGGAGAGAGGTTCGACACATGATTGTATAAAGGAGATTACAACGTGGACTCAGGAACACTTTGCAAAACTGTCATCTGTAAGCACAGTTTGTTTGCACATGATAGCATACTGTTTTTAACTTGCATTTTACACAGCATCCCAACTTTTTTGGAATCGGGCTTGTAAGAGGATACAAGCTGAAAAGGTTGAGAATCAGACCATCCTGGAATATGAAGAAAGCAGATCTTCAGAACAGTTTTTCATTTTTAGTTCTGTCACTGCACGGTGCTTTGATTTGATAGGAGTATTATCACAGGGCTATGCATGAGGATTTTTAATTAATCACAAAAGGTAGAAATAGTCAGTAGTCATACAGAAATAGTAACTCCAGGAAAAGAGAAAGAGATTTAATATGAGCATAAATGTCTAAACCATATCCTTGTCCCTGTGTTCTCAGATGGTTGTATATTCACTGGGGATGACTCTTTATTGGTGCGTTGATTATCATCTACCTCACAACCAGGTAACTTCCTCTCTCTTTTACCTCTCGCTCAAACTCATTCTTGCACATTCTCATTCCTAACACATCATCCACTTTGCTGTCGCCTGTCTCCTCCCAGCCGGTCCAGCTGAGTGCAGAGCTGGAGGGTTTGCTGCTGAGCATGTGCGAGGACGTGGTGGTGCGGCGGACTGACCTGCTGACGGTGCTGGAGGCCTGCGAGCTTCACCACAAGGCCTCCATGCTGCCTCCTGCCGAGCAGCTCGTCAGGCAGCTGGTGGAGGACGTCTACAGGAACTCGGTGAGTGTTCGATAGGTTGGTTTCAGGTTGGCAGGTGTTTGGTTTTGAGTCGTTTTAGTGTAGTTTCTTTCATTTTTGGTTTGATTGATACAATCAAACTCTCTATTTGTTTCCTTGGACCATTATGTCTTTGCAGGTTGATCATGTGTCCATGGCTGATAATGGATCCCAGCTAACAGACCGCAGTCAAATGGTCAGGGACAGATTACACAGTAAGAAACTAATCCATTTTGTCCAGCTGTAATAAAAAAAAAAAGAAAACAATTATATTTCTTTTTTTCTTTTTTTTTGACATTTTAGGAAATACATTTATTCACTCTCTTGCCAAGAGGTAGATGAAAAGATTGTTACCACGCTCATGTCTGTGCACTAAATATGAAGCTTAGTTAGCTTAGCTTAGCATAAAGACAAATGGGGGAAATGACTAGCCTAGCTCCATTCAAAGTTGAGAAAGTTAAAAAATCAGCTAATTTTTTAAATTTGCACAAAATTTAAATGCGTAAATGAGTAAGATTTATAGGTGCTGGTAGGTGGATTTCAAGACTGTACAATAAACAGGAAGCTAGTTAGCATAGCTTAGCATTAAGACAGGAAAGTAGGTAAAAACAGCTAGCTGCTGGTAGGTGGATTTTGTTACTTAATGACAAAGTCAACACAGGGACAGGGGAAACAGTTAGCCTGGCTCTGTCTAAAGGTAACTATATCCAAAGATGCTATATAACATGAATGGTATAAAATAATTTCCCCTTCCTGTCTTCAAAGTGGGTCGGTATTGTAAAGACTAAATAGAATAACAGTCATATTAACGTCATGTATTTGTCCAGCTTATGCAGTTAGCCTGGCTAGCAGTTTACCCCTGCTTACAGTTTTTATGCTAAGCTAAGCTAGCTGACTGCTGGTTATAGCTTCATATTAACCATACAGATATAAGAGTGGTATCAATCTTCTCATCTAACCCTCACCAAAAAACAGAATAAGTGTATTTTCCAAACTGCTGCTTTTAGACATTTTAATATGTCAGATGTGAAAACCATAATATTTGCATGTGGAGTATTACACATTAATTTGTTTTTCAGGAAACTCTTTCAGTTACTCAACATGGGCGCTGAAGAAGAAGATTTCCAGGACCTTCTCTGGAGCATCTTATGCATGCGAGCCCACAGGGTATGAAGTCTGCATTCAAATATAACAGAGGTTTCTAAGCACATAATGCATTGCCATTGTCAGAAGTCCATTTGCAGTTTTGAAACACGAAGACAGGGTAAAAACATGTTCTTTAGTTCAAAAATAATAAAATGCAAGCAGAGTTGTTGCTTAAATGATGAACACGATGAGGAAGTAAAAAGTGCTGGGGAGACAAAATGCTCCAAGGAGACTTCTGCCATGATGTTGTGTGATGTTTGTTTGAGCTGTCGTGCCATGAGTGACAGATCTCACCCCCCATCAGACTGAGAATGGAAAACTCATTTTTCCCAGGATCCCCTCGGGAGGTCGACACAGGGAGAGTTACAGCAGCTGGCAGCAGCTGAACCGCGGCCCCTGCAGCCCATACATGGATGGCAATCGAAACGCCAACTCGAGAGCCCTTGCACAGTTCGAGTCCACAATGAGTCTGAATGACAAGAAAGTGAAGGTGAGAAAGATTTTTACATCATGTTACGTAATATAATAAAATGACAACATCAAAACCTTGTGATGGATGAATTCACAAAATATTTTGCTTTACCTCTGTTGCAGGACATGGGCCCTGAGTTTATTAGGATGCTAGATGAGCCACAGGTTGTCCTGGAGCTGCCTGGATCCATCGTGGTGAGTTCTGCAAAGAAGAGATTAAGTCATTGTGAGAATTTGGAGATATTGATAGTCGGTTGAAGGACAAGATAGATATACCTGCTCTTGTAGCCCAAATCTCAAGAGGTGAGTTTTTGCTGGATCGAATGGTGAGATATGGGAAGTCGCTCATATGATGATTGTTATCTCTTCCTTGAAACTCGTGAACATTGTTATCAACTATTTATATTATAATTTTCACATACTCAATAAAGTATTATTCCGCAATTGCAGGCATAACTCACCATAACATATTCAGCAACCAATTTCCAAGAGAATTTGTCATTACTTCCAGAATAACTACAGAGTAAGCAGTAGAATTCTGCGTCCATGCCTATCATTTATTTTATTGAGTTCTTTCCTCATAATTCTCCTTCTCCCTCTCACAGTCAAAGAAAGGGAAATCTCCGACCACTCAGAGAGAGCTGAGTGTGGTGATGCCAAACGGTCAGAGAATCCTGGTCAAGTGTGAGGTGAAATCCAGAGGAGGAGACGTCTTTGATATGATCGTGGCTCACTCCAACCTGATGGAACATTTCTACTTCGGCCTTGCTTATATTGACGGTAAAGAGGTTTAAAAAATAATGCGTGAGTGGTGCAGTAAACAGAGAGAAAAATGATGAGCAAATAATTACATGAATAACTGAGATCATTCATTCGTTAGATGTTTTTTGTTGATGTAATTTACATCCTGGTGGGAAAGTCTGAAAATGCAATCCTAGAGAACTGTGATGATTGATTAGAGGTTACATTACGTTATTTATCTTAACTCATACTATTTCTGTTCTTTTGTCTGGTCAGATAATGAGTTTTTCTTTGTGGACAATGACACCAAGATTTCCAAAGTTGCTCCTGATAGCTGGAAGAAAGTGCCTACAACCACCTTTGTCCTTTACTTCAGGGTCAAATTCTTTGTCAATGACATTTCTCTTCTTTTGTAAGTATTTCTCTTTCTTGTTTTTCTTATTACTAAAAAAAAACACAATGTGTCTCGTATAGTCAGGTAGAATCCTTTAAATGATTTTTCTCTATCAGGCACAAACAGACCCGCCACCAGTATTACCTTCAGCTCAGGAGAGACCTTTTGGAGGACAGGCTGTCCTGCCACGAGGAGACAGCTCTGTACCTGGGAGCTCTAGCCCTGCAGACGGAGTGTGGGGACTGCATACCTGAGGTTGTGCACCACAAAATATACAACACGTAAAACTCTCTCAGATATAACTTGTTATAATATTTGTGCCATAATCAAAACCAAAGGTCAACTTAATCCAACTAAAAACTAAAAATCTACTACTTAATCAAACTGCAGGACACACCAGCCATCACAGAGCAGTGTCAGTCAATGCCTGTGGCACACTCTGAACGCATCACAGGTACAGTAGCCTGGATGTGCACATCTAAGAAATGTATCTGATAGAAATCCCTGCTTTTTGACACATGCTGATTCTGGGGATTAGACTGTGGTTAGGGTTAGGGTTACAGGTTTAAACAGAGAACAATGGCTGCTGGTGTTCTGATGCTCACAATATGCCAGTTTTTCATAAGTCTCCATTTTCCATAAAACTTATTGCTTTGTCAATTTTGTGCGTTTATTTTCTTTCTTGAGACGGAATAATACCTCTCATTTAAAATATAAATGTTTCACCTTTAATAAATGTCACACAACGCATTATTATATTTCTAGTGTATAAATTAAGATTCTCTAAATAAAAGGTTGTGATCTCTTTTGTGTAGGTGTATGGTAGGAACTACTACCGCCCCGACCAATATGTCTCCAAGAGTGTGATGGAGAAACGTGCCTTGCCTTACATTCAGGGGGAGCTGCTACGACTTCACACTAACAACGCTCAGATGCTCGCTGATGAATCGGAGCTCGAGTTCCTCAAGGTAGCAGAATAGTCAAATCTAACCATGAAGGTGTGCCTTAGGCTTTTATTGGAAGTCAATGTGCCACATCTGTACAACTACCATTAATATCATATGGAGCTCAATCACCACTCTCTATTTGTGGCCTCAGGTGTGTCAGCAGTTGCCTGAATATGGCGTGTTGTTCCACCGTGTGATGCGTGAGAAAAAGCCCGTAGAAGGAGAGATCATCCTCGGGGTTTGTGCCAAAGGAGTCATCGTCTACGAGGTTAAAGATGGCTGCCGGACCACCAGTCAGAGTTTCTATTGGAGGGAGACAGCGACGATCTCCTCTAATGTGAGCGATCATTTAAATCCTTTTACTTTTTTCTGTGTTTGTGTGTTGTGTCCAAATAAACGTTTCCTCCACGTTCCTGCAGAGGCGTAAATTCGTCATCGAGAGTCGGGCCAGCAAGAAGAAGTACATCTTCATCGCAGAGAGATCCAAGATAGCCAAATATCTGTGTAACCTCTGCTCAGCCCAACACAAGTTCAACAACGAGATGAGCTCTCGCCAGCTCACCCACAGCCTGGTCTCAGGTCAGTAACTGCTCCATGACACATTAGTGAAAAGACAGAACCAAAACCCACTCTGCCGTTTGGTGACTTCTCTTGCTGACTATTTCCACTTCCTCTGTGTGTCTTCACGTTTACCTCCAGAGGACAACATCGTGCAGTATGCCGCAGTGTGTCGCGCTCAGAGCAGCCGGCTCAAGTCCTTCTCCTGTTCAGAGACGCCACAGGATGACAGCGGTCTGACCACACCTCAGGATGATTCCCTGACCAAGCTGTGCGATGATGTCGCAGCCAGGATTGAGGCCCGTTTTAAACAGCAGCGCCAGAGCCTCAATGAGCAGAGGTCAGCAGCTCCCTTACAGCATATACCCATATTCATATATAAACATTCAAACAACAGCATCTGGTGTTGCATATGTTCTCTTTGTGAATCGTTCTTGAAGGCAAGCTCTTCTTCTAGAACTTTCTCTTTTCCAAACAAAGCACTGTTGCAGAAAAAGCACTTTCTGTTCTCTGGACATGACTGTGTAATATCATTTAATCACCCTCTCACTATCATCACATTGGTTTTCTGCGTTTCTGCTGCAGCACCTGCTCCAGCAGTCAGCGCAGCAGCACCGGGATGCGTTCCCCAGCCTGCTCTCAGAGGAGCGGATCTGAAGCACCTTCTGGCTCCCCGGCAGCCAGAGGTATGATCAAGCATACTGTTCATTTTATCTGAGATTTTTACAGATGTTGTACCTCAAGCCCACCACTCAGCAAGTAGCTAAGTCGCTAAACAAAGATGATGTTATCACTGGGTGCTTTTGCCAATAGTTGACCTCTTTTGCAATTCAGTGAAAAGCTGCCAACTGCTGACCTTTTTGCTGCCATTAGATTCCCTCATTTCTTCACAGATGCGATTTTGTTTCATGAATAATTCAGTGCTGACAATAGCTGTGGGATGATGCACTTTGAAAAAGTCATTGCTACACCACAGTGTGATTTGCATTAAATCTGGACGAATGATGCATCTTCTCATTGATTTATGGCTACATAAGTCAAGTTTAAATTTGAATACATTAAGGTTCATGTGTTATTCAACTTTGTGTCTTACAGAAACCCCAACAAGACTAGGGTCATCATCAGAGAGAGAAGTTTTATGTGTTACTTTAAAGAAAGATCCAAAGCTTGGCCTGGGTAAGCTGATCACACTTAGACATACACTAGATTGTTAAGATTTTCATTTAACTTTATGTACAATAGACATGTACTAATCTACCACCATGGTGTGTTTAGGATGCCACTCAATAACTGTTGTTATATATATTTGTTACAATATGTGTTTGAATTTGTGTGTATGTCGTTTTTTTCCTGGATTATCATTTTGGAACTTTCCAAGCAAAATACATGAACAAACCTGTTAAATGTTTTATATCATGTAAGCACTCTGAAAGTAGTTCTGCAAAGTGATGAATAAGTCATAATCTTACAGAAAAAAACAGAGGAATTTTAAATAAGCCTTCTCTTGACACTTCTGTGGTTTGTGTTCATACAGGTATAGTGATAGTGGGAGAGGACACTCTGGGGCATTATGACTTGGGAATCTTTGTAGCTTCCATTGTGCCTAATGGACCTGCTGATAAAGACGGACGCATTCGACCAGGTAGAGAAACATGGACATTTTGCTCTCTTTGTCAGTTCTATTTTCTTTTTTCCCTAAAAGTACCTCTAATTTGTTCTATGATTTTAGTTATTTTGCAAGTGTAGATGTCCTTTTTCGAACAGTGTACACCATGTTTTGGTGCAAACGCCTCTTGTACTGTGTGTTCATTTAATCTGACAATGGGGGTTTTTCTTTTGAATTCATCCAGCATCTTCCTCCCTTTTGAAAGAATGGATGCGGACAAAGTGTAGCAGCAAAAGTACAAAGGAGAACAAAGAGGGGATGGGTGTTATCTGTGGGATTCAGTCAGAGGCCTTTGGGGTCGCACGTGGGTTCAGAGGTGGTGGTGAGGTTTTCAGACTCCTCTGTTACTGGACACCAGCACCATTTCGCTGTGACCTTTGCCTGCAGGTGGTCGTCTGATCTCTCTGAACCACATCAGCCTGGAAGGCGTCACCTTCAGTGAGGCAGCGGAGGTCATGCAGAGCAGCCCTGAGGAGGTGCAGCTCATTATCTCACAGCCAAAAGGTGCTCTGTGCGTGTGTATGTGTAACGATACTATGACCCTTGTCCTTCTTTGTTTGCGTGTGATGTTGGTGATTTAGTAATTAGCCTATTCTACTGATGCACCTGAATTACTAACATGTAAAAAATAGATTCATGTCTTTCCTTTCCCTTCTTTTTGCTGCACAGTGCCTTTACTCTGGTTTTAGCGTGTGCCCCTGGGTGTACTGTTGTACAGCCTGGATGTCCCTATTGTCATATGCAATAACATGTCAAAAATACTCAGTCAGCAGCTGGTTATCTTAGTTTAGCGCAAAGACTAGAAACAGGGAGAATCAGCTAGCACTGCTCTATTCAATGGCTAATAAAAACTTCCTACCAGCACCACTAATTAAGACATTTCATTTTTTTTCAATTACGTGTAATAATGACACTTTGTGGTTTAATGGGAGATTATGTGCCTGGCTATATCTTCTCCAGGGGCAGTGTCACGTTACATTTTGTTTAGTCACTTAGTTGTTACGTAAGAAGATGTCAATGAATACTTTGTGTATCATCAAAAAATTGGTCAAAAATATTAACACCTACTGGCTACTGGCTCTAGCCTCTTAATTGATCAGTTTACTCCATCTGTAGTACTTGTTGGATGGTTGAATAGCTTCGGAAAGACAAAATGTTGAACCTGAGTTCCTGTATAACACCGTCAGACTAAAAACCTGTGAAGAATAGTTGGTTAATCTTACCTTGTATGAATATTTTCAAAATTTTCTGTCGGTATTTTATGGTAACCATGACCTAACTCTATCGTTTTCATCCACAGTCTCCCTCAGTCCCAACAGCGTGCGCTCTCCTGTGTTAAGGAATTACGAGTCTCAGACCACACTGATGGCAGACGGCCGATCAGGAGACGAGAGCTTGGATGAGATTGTGTCAGTCATGATGACACCAAAGACCGGCAACAGACTAAACGTCCCCCGAGAAGTACGAGTCCTCGGTGCACAGGTAGAACCTTATTGATGGTTTAGGTGTTGTGGTAGTATAGGTATTTAGTATAACCATTGAAAGGGTCTTTAAGTAAAACATCATGTAGGTGGCCAGAATTAACATCACAGATACAGACAACTTATTATACCTCCTACATAAGTCTTTTTCTTTATATAGCAATAGTGAGAGTACCTGGTGAAGTGACTGTTTAGCTGGTCAATAACTGGTCCTTTTATACTGACAATAATCTCTATGGATGCATGGATAAGTGGGTAGGTGTGCGCAGTCAGACATATAGAGAGAGGCAGGACTGAAGTGAGTGTTGTTTCTGTCTGTGTTGCTTTCAGGACAGCTGCTCTCAGTCTCCCCCACTAAACTATGTGAGGCTGGAGGAGATCACCGTGGAGCTCAGAAAGATGTCAGGGAGTCTGGGCATCAGCATCTCTGTGAGTTTATGAAACATGCTGTTGAAGATGTAGCTGTAAATGGCACAGTAAGCGCATTATATGACTGCACTAGGCAGCAACAATGGTACAGTTGCTGTTAACCATAATGTGACTTTATTTAATGTCAATGCGTACAGAGACAGATTTGATCTTGTTAGGTCTGATGATAATAAAAGTCGGCCATCATATAGTAATTTTTGTCCCCTGCTGATAAGAATATCACTCTGTGTAACAGTGTTAGTGGCTGCAGTCAGACAGAGTGCAATAAAACATACAGTATGTGGCTCTATATGTGTTATAAAGCTGCTCAATTTTTCATACTGTAAGCCTTTTTCAGACACTTTGACATCATGACATTAATAAATCATTGGAGAAAAAGAAAAGCTTTTCTCTTCTCCCAACTATTGGTTTATAAGCAAAACAGCTTATTTGCACAGTGTTTTCCCTCCCACCCATCTGTTTATCACAGCCACTGTATGTTCTGAATGAAAGTTTTTGTCATGAACCATTCAGGGTGGTGCCAACACCAACCTTCCTAACGGAGGAATCTACATAAGAAGCCTTGTCACGGGAGGGGCTGCTGAGAGAGACGGACGTGTACATGCAGGTATTGCAGCTAAATAGCAAATCAACAGTGCTACGCCCTTATGTACTCGTGGAGAACAATCTTTTTAAACTGGTTTAACAACGGTATGCTGGATATGTTTACATTCATTAGAAGCTTCCCCATAGGATGATGAACGACCTCTGTCTTATAAATGTGCAGATTTGCTACAGACTCACCAGAACATTCACATCACAGCCCTTTAGCACTTTCCAATTCTGATAGTGAAACAGCTGAGTGTGAGCACAGGACTGGACTGCAGGACTATTGTCTATTCACCATCTAAAATGAAGAGGGGGTTAATGTGTTATTCTCTGTTTTTCTATAGGATCAAGAAAAACAAGCACACAGTAGCAATAATGATGAGAATATTACACATTACATTCAGGTGAAATTGTAAATATGAAAATAGGAAGAACAAACATGTAGGATACAAGTTGTGCTATGATTTCTGAATTTCTTTGTTTTTTTACCTAAAAGAAATAAGAGCACATGGCAAATAATTGAATTTAACACTTCAGATTTATTTTTGGGCATCTTCCCCAAAGCCATAACAGCTCCCCGAGTGGACAAACAACACTCCATTTAACACTGTGTCACTGAAATTCCACACTTATTAAGACTGGAAAACTTGCTGGGTCCAATTTGGCATTTAGCTGATCCTTTCGAGAGAGAAAGAACGATATCACATGCCAGAAACAGGATCTCATGTAACAATGTAGAGATCTGAAACAAATACAGTGAACTGAATCCAAATTTTCTCTATTACAGGTGACAGACTGTTGGAGGTGGATGGGATTAGCTTCCAGGGCTTCACCTACCATCAGGCTGTGGGCTGTCTGAGTAAAACTGGGGAGGTAAAGGACGAAATGTGACTGATGTTGTTGTATGTCAATGGGAGAAGTCTATCAAATATTACCTATATACGCTGATGATGATGAGCTGTATATTAACCATGCTAGCGACATTGTTATACAGATGGAAATGTCAGTGTAGTTTTCTATTGGTTGGTTGATCCACCACTTTTGTTCAGATTGAAATATCAACAACTATTTTATGCATTTCCATGAAATTTCATACAGATATTAATGTTCCTCAGAGGATGAACCCAGTCACCTATATGATCCCTCAACTTTACTTGTAGCACTAACTTCAGGTCAAAGTTGTAAATTATCTTGTGATGCATCTCATTATCTCCAAAATGGATTGGCACAACATTTTGTACAGACATTCATAATTCCCAGAGGACGAATTCACATGACTCTGATGAAGCTTTGACTTTTACTCAAGCATCACCATGAGGTTGATATTTGTGCTTTTGAATGAATTCTTACAGAGATTCATGTTCATTGAAAGGAAAATTTTTATCAATTTTGTGATTCTTATATTATCTTATATTCTGTTGCAGCCATTTGCAGCCATCGACATCCTTCCCTTCCACTCTCATACCTCCTCTCAATTAATCCAGTTGTTTGTCCTCATCCTGTCCTACCTAAAACTTTAAGATCACGTTCTTGTCTTTTCCTCTCCTTCCTCCCTCTAGGTGGTCACCTTGGTTGTGGAGAGGGAGTCGATGAACCTGCCCAGGGTTTCTCTCAGTGCGGACACCAGCAGCAGTGTATCCAATCAGAGCATCGGTCCAGCTACCAGACAGCTCAGGATCAACAGCTGCTCGTCCACCAGCACCACGACGAACACAATCTCTGACCGGCCCAGGGAATACAGCTTTGTCAATGATGGTAGGCGACCTCAGCTTAGGTTTAGACCAATGAACTTGTGTTAAAAGTGCCCCAACATACTTAAAAAGCCCAGGATCTCTTTCTGGGAATTGTTCAGAAGTATTCTCAGAGAGCAACAGCAAATAAAAATTTTGCCAATAGATCGATGGTAGCGTGACAAAACGTTATGTCACACTTCACACTACTGAGTGAGAACCTGCGTGAGTGACAGAACCTGTCCACTCTAAGCTGTTGTGTGCTATAATAGCCCACCCGGGCTAGTCTGGCTGCTTCAAGGTGAACTTTCACACACTTCCTTCTCTTCATCCTGATCTTCCTTACCGACCCTGACCTTCCTCTTCTTATCCCTCTGGCCTCCCTTATCCTTCGGCCAGTGCTTCTATATCTGTCATCCCACATCTCTCCTCTTTCCTGTCACACAGGCAGTCAGATCACATGTTTTAACACAATACAGAGTCAATTTCAGCCCTTTTAGACGTTATCGTCTTGGCAACCGTTTACACGAGACATGTGAGTCCAAAATAGCCAATGTCTGTTGATATGTACAAAGCTTCAAAATCCCACCAACCCATTTCTGTACAGACCTGTAATGTTGCTCATTTTATGTACCCTCATGTCTATACTAAAAACTAAATTTTTATTTATGAAAATGGTGTTATAATTGATTTTACTGTTGACTTTTATCATGGCTACAGTTGGCTGAAGAGGACATGCAAGTAATGATTTCTTTATCTTAACTATAAAATCATATATTTTTTTAATCTCAACGTAACAAGCTCGATTTTCTGTGATGACAAAATGATTATTCTACTCACCTTTTGGTACTCTATATGGCCATCTGCTCACTCTTTAGCTTTGCCATGTCTGTTTCTGAAAATGTAGCCACTTTCATAAACCCCACCACCACCACCATAGCATCCACCTGTAGGCTCATTCTCCTCATGGGAAAATTACTGTGGCTTCCCAATCCCTGTTTTGTTGCATCCTTGTGGGAAGTGACAAGGTTCAATACTAGTTTGCGTTTTTGTTCATTTTTCAGTTTGAGTTTAAATTTCAAGAAAAGATCTTCTAGTTAATTTCTTCAAAACAGATAATGTTCTTTATCTTTTTTCTTCCCCTCCCTCCTCCCATCCACCCTCTCTTTCCGCTTCCTTTGATCTCCTGACCTCATCATTACTCCCTCCGTCCTCCCACCTCCAAACCCTCAGACAACACCCAGGAAGTCATTTTGACTAAGAGCTCCAACGGCCTGGGATTCAGCTTCCTCATGTGCGAGCTGGATCCGCCCACTCGGGACTTTGGCAGCCTCGTCCGGATAAAGCAGCTTTTCCCTGACCAGCCGGCTCAGCGGAGCGGCAGGATCCAGGAGGGAGACGTTCTGTTAGCCATCAATGGCCAATCGCTCAAGGAGCTGTCCTATCCAGTATGTGTCAGATTAAGATCAAGCAGGACAGCAATGTTATTCTATTTAAGTACCCAACAGTATATAAAGTAGTTAAAAGTAGCACAACCTTATACATCTGCAGCAGTAAAATGCAACATACAGTAATGGGTCTGAATACTTGTTCCAACACTGTCACCTGGTAAAAGTTTTCTCTTTCTGTAGAAGGTGCTAAAGCTGTTCAAGACTTCACCTCCTGAGGTTCGACTGACTCTCTGTCGCCCTGCGCCAGGTACACACACACACACACACACACACACACACACACACACACACAGTCTAACATGTACACATTAGCAGCCACCTAATTTCCTCACCTGTTTGTCTGTTCTCTGCAGGGATCCTTCCCTCCATCGATCAGTTTATCGGCACATGAGTGACATCACAGCACCAGCATCAATGGATGTTCAGAAGCGACACTGTGCTTCCTGATCAATCGGGACGCGGGGATGGAGACAGAGGACAGGGAACACAATCAACAACAGTGGTGTTCTTATCAGTGCATTAATCTGATCTCATCAATGGACTCTGACACGGCAGAAAGGTCAGAGATGTTCCACAGTGTGATATGACGCGATGTGATTTGACACAGCATGTTGTGACCTTCTTGATGACCAGCCAGTGGGAGTTTTATTTAATGAGTGTTGTCATAGTCCAGATGGTTAAACTGATCGCCCCAAACACTGTAGTCAGGCATTAATATTACATGAAGACATCATGAAACAATGAAGCATCATTTGACATGATGTAACACACTGTAATATCTTACACATCCGGTTGTGACTTGACAAAACTAAGGTTCCCATTCACATACTTTTCTTTTTACTTTTAGTGTGTGCCATGATATGCAGTATGCATGTTACATTAATGTAAGGTCTACACACCTGAATCAATGCATTACATTGCATGCACACCTCTTAGGTTCCATCCTACACTACTGTGAACTCTATTACTATTACTATTGATTTTCAGAACTGCTTTATCCTCTTATTGTTTTGTGCTGCCACACCAAAGCAAATTCTTTGAATGTAAAAAAATGTACTTGAGAATAAAAATCAATTCTGATTCTGACAGATTAGGACAAACTTCTACGCCATGACTTTGGCCTTGAACCTTGACCCTCTTGTTCATACATCCATACAATCTGTAGCACGAAATTTAATGTATTAATTATATACACAAGTGGCAAAAAGTATGTCGTACTTACAGTTGAATATGCTGTGATCTGTCTGTGCTCTCTTGGCGATGTGATGTATCTTCCCCTGTGAAAAGGATTGTGGGTCAGAATGGCCAAAAAAGCATGTTGGCTAGCATACTGCAAAATGTGACTGGATATTTGGCACATATTGGGACATAGTAAACCTCTTTCTGGCATATTAAATAGTGCATCAGAAAAGGTATAGAAATGCTGCGTAAATATAACTCAGTGTGACGTGGCACAGCATGACAGGGAACAAAATATGACTATTAAACTATTCATTGGATTATGATAGAAGAAGTTGCACACAGCACCCAGAGTACACCAGTCTTTTGGATCTGAATCATAGTTTTATCTAGTATTTGACCAAAATAGTCAACTATGCAGCTTCTTAACTAAGTAAAGTTTTGTCCTGTCTGTTTTCCAGGTTTAATGAAGACAGGGTGCCAGAATGCGAGAGCAGTGAGGTTGGAGGCTGAACAAGAATGGATCTGTGGAAGCGACAATGAAATAAAAAATGTGAGTAACTGGATAATGAGGTGTCAGGCAGGTGTGTATGAGGCAGCAAGGCAAAGGAAATGCCTACAACCGGGGCTGATTTTCAATTCAGCCATGTGAATGAAGATTTTACAGTTTCCTTTCAAAACATTTACTTTTGTGGAGGGAAACTGTTGCTGTCAGTTGTCTGTCCTAAACCAAATATCTTATGTGCCCTCAAGAGTCAGTTCTCTGCAGGTTTTCACATTAACAAAGGCCACTGCTTTTACTGATTTGAATCTTTTGTAAATCAATAGTCAAATTAAGTAACTCTTGTTTTGGCTGGTTTTACCTTGTTGGCAATGTGTCACACAATCGTAACAAATTTATGAGTAGAGACGGATGTTTTGCAAAAATTCTTACTTCTCAACTATCTCAAGGTTTATGTCCAAACAGAAGCATTTTTTCTCTCATGCTTATGCAACATTTCAGGTCAAAGAACCTCTGTTTTTAACCATCCCAAAAATGTGTCCTAAGATCAATTTGAGCTAATATTCTTATCATTCTATGAAGTTACTTCTCCTAAGGGACCCTTAGGAGCAAGAAATAAGCTAAAAAGAGACAATACATCACTAAGACAAAGGAGGCTGAGCTGAGATAACCATTTGAGCAATACTTGAGAAGTGGGATAAACAGAGGAGATCTCATAATTGTATGCCCCTGATCTCAATTATGTCTAGGTGCGATACATAATGAAGAAGAAACAAATGATTGCAGAATGATACGAATATGAGAATCTCAAATTGATTTCAAGAGACTAGATTGAACAACAGATGAGCAACACATTTTTCCTACGGGATTGTTCAATCCATGATTTCATGCAAACCACCTGTTCATCTCTTAGCCACAGGGTGGCAGCATATTGCTACAAGTGACAACACTCGCCTTCTTTGTACTACAAACAGTAATCATCACTTCTGCTGAGCCTCTCTTTTCAATTAACAGCATTTCATGGAAACAAGGGGGAAACTAATTATGTGTTTTTTCTCCTCCACAGGAAATCCAAAAGAGATATATTTTGCTTGTGACCAAAGCAAGACAGCGACTGAAATAAACTGTAAAAGAATTATTGGTATAAAGGACAGAAAAACTCTACACATACGCAGGTTATGTTTCTTCTTAAAATAGTGAAGCAAACTATGAATGCCATTTCTCTGTCATTAAAAGGAAATGTAAACTTCATCAAACTTTGCTGTGTGTTGGCACCTTCTGCTTCTCAGTCACCCCCATTATATACAATGAAGGCAACCCCTCATTTTCTCACAAAAACAAGAGCCATTAAACTGAGTCTGACCTGAATATGGATGATCCACCCCCAAACATTCATTTAGTATCTGGACAAACCAGGCAGTACATACACACACACTCACACACACACCTCCCTGGGTGAGGAGCCAGTAATGGCCCCTCGTAAATAAGGGTTCCTGTATTTTGGTGAAACCCAGTAGTACATCTGGATCCCATCAGAGCTCGTGTTCCCTTTGCAAATGATCCCAAATGTTTCTAATTATGCCAGTGGAGTCGGCACGAGGCTGTGTGTGAGCGCTCGCGAGCGTTTTGGTGTGCGTGTAATCGCCCTGACGGACACGCACACCCATACACTGGCCTCTGTTTATTCATGAACGGAGTAACAGAGATGGACAGCGTGGTCTTGACCTGCGCAGCCTCCGCTTAGGTCACTGCACGTGGCGATGACTGACGACTGAAAGATGAGGTGGAGATGGATTCTCTTGGTCTCGTCTGCTGACATCGCTGTCTCTCCGCTGCTCTCAAGTGATTTCCAACCTCGAGGGTGGGGGGGATGAGATTTTAAGGGTGGCTGAGATTGCACATAAAAATTAAAATGTAAAACCCTGCAACCATATGTGGAGGAGCTGCAGCGAGAGAATCACTGCTGAGAGAAAGTTATTGGTCTAATCCTCCATGAAAACAGATCCATACGTTTGGATTCATGCAATTTAAAAACAGTGAGCCAAGCATTCAGTTTTCAAGACCTGCATCATGTTTAATATATGTAAATAGTTTGAATCTAATCTGATTCAGCACACAAGCCGTGCAAATGTGATTGTTTGCACTCGCGTTGTTGCAGCCTTGTGTGTGCGTGACTGTACACACCAGGGAACATTTCATTAAGTGCTAACAGAGTATTATAATGGACTTTTTCTCTGGTACGTTACCATAGATGAATATGCTGGAATGGAGCCACTGTTTGAGATGCCAAGCGTTGTGTGCAACAGAGTGCACCATCCATTTGCTGACTTTTTCTTGATGTATTAGTGAAAAACTTACCAGTGTTGCTGTTTCTGGAGGTTTCCAGTCAGTCAGTAAGCTCCTTTGAGATTTTTAAAGTCTTTTTATTACTAATTTTCAGAGGACAATTTTTCTGAATTTCCATTAATGTTGTAAATCAAAGCTCTGGCTCTGTTTTGATTATTTACCTACCTTGAACTCCATGACATCATTCATGTTTATACTGTGTTTTTTTTTTACCTCTTTATTTCATTTTTTTTAGCATGCAAATTCACAGGTTATCCAATGTGCAAGTGTTCTGTGACCCTGATTCCAAAAAAGCAGGGAAAATCCTTTCTGACATATACTCAATTGAAAACAGTCCAAGACAATATATTTAATATTTGACCTTTTTGTAAATATCTGCTTATTCTGAATTTGACGGCAGCAACAAAAGACTGTGAAAGTTGTGGACTGATCCAAAAACACCGGTTTGGATAATTCCACAGGTAAACAGGTTCATTGGTAACAGGTGATAGTATCAAGATTGTTTATGAGAGGTTCATCCTGGAAAGATTCAGTTGTTCACAAGCAAGGATGGAGAGAGGTTCAACACTTTGTAAAGTTCATTTTGCAAATGATTGCATTCTGGTTTTATTTATGTTTTACACAGTGTCCGAACTTTTTTGGAATCAGGTTGTAAAAACACTTAGCTTTCACCTAGGATTGGAGCTTTGACACTGGTCCAGTCTGTGGTGGGGTTAAGTTCAGCATTAGAAGCTTAAGAGCAAGAGTGCTTTCTCAGAAGATGGTGGAGAGCAAAGCAGAGCTACAAGGAGACTGAATACTGAACTTAAATGGATCATCTGGCCACGATGCCTTTACTCTGTGTCTGCAGGATGTTTAAATAGGCAACCGCTCGCTAACATGTTATCCATATGACCTTTATAAGGTGATAATGTGCCAGATGTGGCCAAAATAAATCTATTGAACCTGCTTTAAAGTTAAACCTAACCAATAATTTCTTACTCAAAATCGGCTCTGCTTTCATTATAATGTTAAAAACTTTGATTCCGGTCAGCACTTGCACATGCAGGGTGTGACAACTTCCCACCCACATACTGTGTTATGTGGTTTTGTGTATTATAGACATTTACAAAGAACAGCATTATACAGTAACTGGAACTCAAACAAGTGGTCTGGCCTGACCTTGTCCTTAACTTGGTGTAAGCAAGGAGAATGTGACATACGAGAATTTGGCTCTGAAAGACCATAAAAGTTACTGATTGTTTCTTACTGTGTCTCCAACACACGGCTGTGGATAAAAATCTCTGGTCCCGATGTGGAGTCACATGCCAGAGCTCCATGACCCCCCCGAAATAACATGAAAAACACCACCCAGACAAATGGGCAGAGTGATGCATTCTGGCAGGCCTCAAAGACCTCTCTCTGCATTACAAGGCATTGTGAGCGATTCATATTTTCCACTTGAGCCACCGTGACGCACGGCCCCCATCCAGACTCAGCAAAGGATGCTGGGCGATCGCATGCGTCAGGCCGCTCGCCTCCGTCTTTGATGTCACCTCTCGCTCAGAAATTTCCCCAATTATATTGATTGTGCTAATGTGCAAAGTGGACGGCCACGATTAAAGGTAAGGCCGTGTTGTTTTTGAGAAGGGCCCCAAATCCATCACCATGGCTGCGACGCCAAAGCATCCAGCGACACAAACCCCGGGCATGGAAAAAGCCCTCCAGTTCTGTCTGAAACACGGAGGGGGAAATCGTCAAATGTGACTTACTGCTGGCGAGTGGAAAAGGATATCCTAATTATAATTATATCCTGACCAAGATGGTCGATATTTGAAAATGAAAACAATAGTAATTGCGCATTTCAAGGGAGCAGTGAGCCAAAGAATTCCACCTTTCTGGGGGAGTCAAAAAGACGGAGGAGATTGAAAAGGTAATTGAGGGGTTGTCAGTGAAAAGGAAGCAGTCACAAGAGAATAAAAGTTCAATACGTTGAATAGACAGCGAAGGGGAGTGTGTGTGGGTGTGTGTTCGTATGTGCACGCACACACACATCCACTTTGAGGGAACGTGAGAGAATCAAAGGAAATAGGAGAGTCACATGGTTCGCTCTTAATGTTTCGACGTTGTTCGGCGTGGGAGGTCGCCCCAGGGGAATCCTGCGCAACGCACACACACACACACACACACACACACAAGGGAGAAATTCAACAGCTCTTTCAACGGAAATCCTCATCATACATCTCCGCTGCTTAAGGAAAGCAAAACAACCTGACGAGAGGTCGGCGGTGCCCCGAGCCGGAGCCCGGGTTTGCGGTCGTCTCACTTCATGAGGTGGAAAGGATCGTGACAGATTTACTCGTTTTGACGACAGGAATCCGATACTTCATGTGTCAAAACTTCCCCTTAGCACAAACTCACCAAAATGTCTGCTGGGGGCTGGTAAGGTTTGTGACTGGTGCCAAAAGGTTAAGCGATTACTTCATTAGAGGAGATTTACAGCTTTCTTGGTCTCTTTGAAAATCGGCTCCACCCAGTGAAGCTTTCAGACACATTGACAGGATCCTCCTATCTGGGGAAAGGTGTCTGCAATGTGTCCCATGCATGTGCTCTTTTTCAGCAACACCCTTTTCCGCACTTGGTTACACCCAGTTACATCTGAAAGCCACACACTCCATCAGCAGTCTGATGGAGGGCCTGTCATGTTGACATAGCAGAATCCACAAACGGATCTTTGTCTTGGGGAGGCAGACAATCATATTCACAATCATCTCTGCCACAAGAGTGCTGAATCATGCTGAATGCCCTCCATCATATAGTCCTGTGGTAACCCATTCATTTCAATATAGAAGTGTCATTCTGAAAAAGAGGTGTGTGGAAGCTGGAGCTGGTTGCATCAGCTGCTCAAACTAAAACTAGTAAAGTCTTTATTCTTTTGAGGCATTACTAAATTAAAATAGGTGGAACCGCACATGTGCAGAGTGGATCATCTCTTAGTTAAAGAACAGTCATTACTCAATAGTTTTTGCCCTGATACTTTAGCATCAGGGTCTTATGCAGGCTTCTGCACCCAGTGGAGAGAATGCATCAATGATGGAGAGTGTGGACAGGTTGGAGACCACATGACTTTCTTCATCAGCTAGATGAGGCTGACATCTTGTATAATATCAGTAAGATAGTGCAGTAATTTGATGTGGAGACGGCCACCATCTTTAGTGAATAAAGTTGAAAGAGCTTAAATCTGACCGAGTGTATCAGGTGATCATTTCTCATAGTTCTGGAGAAGGACGTCGTGAGAGAGCTCAGTGAAGTGTACAGTATCATAAATGACAGCACATCTCGAGCTTCAAGTGCTGAGCTGTCATTCAGCTCATCACTGCTGGGCGTGCGATCCAGATGTGAGTTCTAGAGGAAGGAAAAGAATAGCTGAGCGTCATCAGGATGTGTGAATTATGGCGTCTTTCCACATCACTTGCTCTACATAAATGACTGATGAGGGTTGGATTGAAACCATTCCTACAGTAAACCAGTGATTCATCCAGGGTAGACTGCCAATCTAACAGTTCAATATGTCAAACAGGGAAAAGAAATCAAAATATAGCACTACGTATAAAAGTGTATTGTGACACGTGCTATCATAGGTGATGTTTGGATCCTCAAGACTTTTCATGTGTGAAAGATTAGGACTCCACTTGCTGATCTTTGTTGAACCGATGAGATTACTTCTTCTCCAAAGTTAAGCTAAAGTGAAGTTTAGCTGACCAGCATTTTTTAGTAGTGTAACATACTTGAAGATATAAAGTAATGGCTCGGTATTTGTCAAAAATTACTATCACATTGTCAGATGAAATGCAACTTCTTTACCCATACAACGACAACTTCTTGTAAAGATCTCATAATTTAGAGAGACATTAAATTGCACTTTGACATGTAGTCACTTTAACATTTGCTACAACCAAACTACAAATTCATCTCTATCATCATCCCTGTGATTGGAAAATTTCAAGCTGTACAGCAATAATTGTCCATGCGATTATGGTTCAGATCTCTCAATAAAAACAAGTATTTTCCTTCACTTCACTCACAGCCTTTTGGTTTGCTCATTCTCGGTCACGAGCGGTCAGTATTCTTGGGTTCTTTTGATACCATAAACCGGGTTTTTCAGCTCTCACTCAGCACCTTCTCCTGAAGAACACCATCTGTGCAAAGGATCAAACGGCCTTAAGGAAAGAGGCTCAGTCTCCCTGCAGCAGAGGTTAGGCCGGGGCCCATGTTCTGCGTAGTTCAAGGCCAAGAGTTCTGCTTATGGACTTACAATGAGGGAGCAATGGTCCTTGTACCAGACAGAGGAGTGATGGGACTTTAATTTCCCAGAATCCCTTTACAGTGATGATAAGACCAGAAGGATGAGGTATTGTGCGACAAATTAACTCATTTTTCCAACTTTAATGAGGCTTACATAAGGAGAAGGAGCTCGATGTTGCCAGAACTGGAAGCACACAGGAACCTGCCACTGTTTTAGATATAGGAAGATGTAATAAATACAGAAATTCAAGTTAAAGTAATAACGTGCTCAATCTTCAGACAGATAAATGCCAGTTTTTCCTCATTTCTTTTGCCAACTCTTGTCGTGCAATAGCGGTCCAATCCGCAATACAACCTGCGGCTTCTCATTTCAAAACACTATTTACTTTGTTAAAAGTTTTGCACATTGAAATGAATCTGGCAAAAACATTGTTGACTCCGTCCAATAAATAAATGGAATTGACTGTTTTTCCAAATCCTTTCCCCCCACGCAGCAATTGCGGAGTCATAACTTAGCAACACTCTGCACAGTAAACATATCAAGTATAGGATTTCTGTATATAAAGAGTCTGGATGGTGGTTTCTTTTTTTTTTCATCATCTCTAAAAACAAACATCTGGTTAGACATAATCATGAAAGCCTCTTGTAAGGTTAAAAGTGAAACATGCTATTTTAGATTATGAGCAATAAAACATAAGTCCGACCTCAGTCTTGCCTGTTGAAATATGTAAGAGACTGTAAACTTGATTAAACTGTTGGGAAGAAAAAAAATCATTACATTTTTCTTCATCACATTCATAACACAAGAAGTAACTAACTGTACAATACAACAATAATGATGCTTTTTTTAAATGTCTATGTCTCCTGCATCAGTGAGAATGTGGACATGCAGCTTTAACCCATGTCTTTTAGCACAATATTGTTTAAATCAAGGTCATATTCAGACCACTTTAAAGGGTTCTTGTTTTAAAATAAGACAGCTAGAGACATTAAAAAGTCAGACTTACGCAGTGTTTTCAACAAATTCCTGACAACATTAACACAACATTTGTCATCTATCCCGACAAAATTGACATTTGCATGCCAGCTCAAAATGAGAAGCCTGTTTTTGTGCAACACCCTCTTAAATCAAGGACCCATTGTTTCAAAAATTCCCAAGAATTTTAGGTGGTAAATGTGCCGGAGCAACAGTCGGCTCTCCCCGGACAATTATGTTAATAAAAACACACACCCAATCACACACCACTCAGCGTCTAATAACTAATGCAACCCTTGGTAAAAACTTTTCAGTCGAGTGTGAGATTAGAGAGTCGATTCTCCGCAGGAAATCAGGAATCTCCACGCGGGCCGATCCTGAACCCTGGGCGCGTTAATGGACCAACTGTTCTGTGCTGTTGAATGAAACACGCTCCATTGCAACTTTATGGCTCGAATCCTGATGTAGTGCACCACCCAGATATGCATGAGAAAATGAGTGAGGGGTATAAATCAAGGAGGTGAGGACTGTTGTTTTACAGTAGGAGGAGGCGTACTGTATGTACCACGCTTACCCTGCACTGTGTAAGAGTTCGTACAGAGATGCCAGAAAGTGCTGCAGAGCTCTTCAACCAGGCTCCCTGCACATGTTCTGACTGTTGTATTTGGAAAACTGAGCTGAGCTTTAGGTCTGCGTCCAGCTGAGATGAAGAAAATGGGTTTATGTGCAATGCAAAAACCATTGTAAATGATGGATTTTATAGTGCAGCGGTGGAGTTACATCCAACAGGAAAGTCCCTTACGGATGCTTGAGTACATCGTGAAGGCAATAATCATTCTGTCAGTTCGGTGGCACGAGCATCCGCCGCATGAACAATTTGGGTCAAACCGGTGCGGCGCAACTCTCACACGTACTGTAAAGCCCACCCATCTGCAGTCGGAGCGTGGATCATCCAGTCATCGCTCTCTCTCTCTGTGCACCCAGCTACCTTCCTGTCCAGGATAAACAGACCGGGCTCGGACCCTCCACCTCGCCACAGCAGTTAACATCAGCCTCCGTGACACGCAGCGAGGCCGCATCAGCCCCAGACAACTTTTACAAGCCCTACGCTCCCTGTCCTGCCCTCCATCAGACCGCCCCCTTTTCCCCCCAAAGGCCCCGTTCCCCATCCCGGACCACTCCCCGAGGCCCCATCAGCACTCTCAGGTTGAGATTTTACTTTAAGAAAATGTTCTCTCAGGCGCAGCTGCTCCAGAGACAGAAGTCATTTCGACGGGCGGAAGCCGAACATCAGAAATATTTTGAAGTTAGCAAGCTCGAAATCTTAACCAACAAAGGAGGAACTCCAGTCAAACAGCGACCACATCATAACTTCAAAGCTTTGTTCTCTGATTTATATCCCCTAAATTATTCAGGCTGATAAAAGGCTTTTCCTTTCTGACTCTGTTTAATTGCATGTTTTTTTCTTCGTTTCTTGATCAGACATAGATGACAGGCAGAAGAGAGGAAGCTGAGACACACCAAGCCACAGCAGCAGAGAATTGACCAGAATGCAATGCAGCTTTACAAACACTGTGGCAGGAGCATGAGTGTTTGAAACAGTCACTGTTTCTATAGATATAGATTCAGATTTACAGTATCAAGACCACAGTAAGATGGTATGGAGTACAAACAACATGATAAATTAATAACACTTAATAAAGGTAAATCAATATTGACAATGTATTTAGTCTTTTGTTTCATCTGAAAGTAATAATTATGCAGTATATAATTAAAGCTGCTCCAATCAATATTTTGATATAAACAGTGGATCAAATGACTGTGTCTGATGCGAAAGAGATCACTCCATAGTGATGAAACAATGGTGACCAGACATCCCAGTTCGTCCACTCTTGTCCTGGTGTCAATCTCTGTGTCCTCAGTTCCTACAAATAACAATGAAATGTCCTGGTTTTCAACATTCACTACCAAACTATCCCAGTTTTCGCCATAACTAAAATACCACTGTACTTGTTTTCAGCACTTAGACAGGCCTTTCAACATGATTAGACCATAGACTGTATAAAATATGGACGTAGTGTCCGTGACGTCACCCATAGGTTTCTGAAGAGCAAAAATGAAGTAAATCGTAGTGCGTAGCCATCTTGGTAGCCTACCTCCGGTTACTCCAAATATGGACAAAGAGGTGGAGCGAGGGCGGAGCTGAGGCGGGTCGAATGAACGCTATTGGCTGAAAAAAGCCGCTTTATTCGAAATAATCAAACTAGCTACGGCTAACCAGCTAGGTTAAATGCTAAATATCGTTGCTAGCCGGCTAACCCCACGACGATCTCTTTCCCAAACTCAGTGACTAGAATTAGCCCGTTTAGACCGTCAGTGGCTAGCTGTCAATCAAAGTGGCGCCACTTAGATTGACAGCTATGAATTGTGCATATTGATGTATGCTGTATATTTTAAACGAACGCCTTATAAAAAAAAATTGCCCCGGATTTTCGAGGAACTGCAGCTTTTTTGCACTTCCACATTGGCTTCATTTTTCAGCGGCGGAGGTTGCCGCTTGGATTAGACCCATGTCAATGTGTCAATTTATCGGCGAGTCATATGTGAGTCTCATTGGCTATGATGTTTGCAGCTCTTTCTTAGAGGATGGTCAGCTGTCATGACAAAAAGAAAATCATTTTTTTGATTGCTCCAGGCTGTTTACCGCTTCCTTCATCATGTACCCGGGAACACAAATGCTGCATCCATGGTGTTGAAAGTTGTGTTCGGTAGGTGTCCTAAGAGCTGATATAATTACCCCCCATCCTGATGAAAAAGCCTTTGTGAGTGTGCATGAAGGTGTGGCGCACATAAGAGTCCCAGCGTAAGAGTTTGAAAATATGGCCACCCGAGATGAACCCACAAAAATGATGTTCCGCCCCTGTGGTTTCCCTCATTTCAACAGAGAGTTTTAGCACCTTTCAGCTCATTGTTTTGTTGATTCAGCCCACAGCTTTAGTGTTTCTTTCAGTCCCACGCTTCTCATCAGTTGGATTTCTAGTAGTGGCAGGCAGCTGTTTTCAGCAAAAAAACAAAACATTTGTAATAAGCTAAAATGACTTTAAAATGGTGATAATAGACACAGTAAGTCATATTATGTTCACAGCTGTTGCACAAAAATCTGTGAATGCTGCTTTGACTTTATTAAAGACAGTAGAAGATAGAAAGACAGCACTTTGGAAGATACCCTTTCCTACCTTGAATGAAATTGATACGTTGGAAAAACTGCTAACTTATTCCCCAAAAACTGTCATTCTTGTGTTTGAGCCATTAATTGTTCACCAACTGAGGTTTAACTAAGCCAGGAAGATCTTTTCGCTTGTTTACATAAAACTGTAAAACTCCAGCGAGCTTCCCGCTTCCATCCACGTCCACATTCCTCGCGATGGTCTGCGGAGATGTGTAATAGAACGAGGGTCCAATAATTTCAATCTGCAGAATGTGGAAATGTAATATGTGGAATGCGTTTCAATGACGGCTGTAATAGCAACAGCAGGGTCAAGTGTTCAAGGGCAAATGAAATAGGTTTGAGAGTCAACCCTCAGCCTGGACGTGCCGTGACCTCGCTGCCCTCGCTGCTCTTTTATTTCAAACGAAGATAATCTCAGAGAATGAAAAGAATTCAAGTATCCCCACAGCTCTCCTTTTCTCTTTTGCCTCTCTTCTATTTTCCTCCAGTTTATTTCTCTTTTGCACTCCATGCTCCCCCCTTTCAAACCCTCCTCCTCATCTATCTCTTCCTCCCATCTTTTCTTTAATACATCCCCGTGGATGAGTCAGAGCCGTAAATCTGGGCTCTGCGTCTGTCCATCACATCTCATAAAGTCTTATTTGTCCCAGTAAAAACTCAAGCGTCCTGCCCTGTAAATGTCTTTCGGGTGGCGAGGATCCCTGTAAATAATTTGTTGCCGTGTATTTTACAAATCATCCTCCCAGTGTGATGTCCATGTTGTTTCAATCACCGCTTGGAACGGCCGATTTGATGCACAGCATGCGCAGATTGTTACAAGGTGGACTGGGGCTCGAATCAACGATGGATGCACGCATGTAAGAATAGAAGAAGACTGTGTGCGCATAATGCGTCTTGACCTCGTGGGTCAAATTGTCTCCACCTGTTATTTTGTCTCCCGTTTCTTTTTCCTTTTGGCAAGTTGAAGGCTACAAAGAATCCTTTCAGCACGCTGTGAATCATTTATGAATCTTGACCTCAGACCCCGTAAATGCAACCATGGAAGGGACCTGGATGAAAGAGTATGAAATCTGCTGTATAAAAACCTGCTGAAAGATCAGTAAAGCGGCGTGTCTGTAATGTATGTTGGCTGAAATGTGGATCTATCTGCAGTGAGTCACTTAGAGGACACGATGAACGACCACCTATTGCCACAAGGCGATGATATGACAACTGTGCTTTAATCAAAAAGAGGAAATGTTCTCCACTTCTTTAACAAGTGCTATGAAGGTACACTGGGGCTGAAGTTAGGCTGAAGAAAGACTGAGATTTTAGTTGAAGCTTTAGTATATATTTTTCAATATGCTGAATGACTGAAATGAAACGTGAATGGATTTTCATTATCAATTAATCTTCATGTCATTATTTTCACACTCTTGACTGATCATTTAGTCTATAAAATGTAAAAAAATAAAAAATAAAAAAATACCCGTGAACATCGCTCATTATAATTTCCCAGGACTGCTCTGCACCAAACAACAGATAGAAACTCAGTGAACACAGTGGAGCATTTAGCAGCTGAAGAGCCAGATATGTCCCTCAGGAGGTGGTGGAGACCAAAATAAGAGCGAGTGAATATTAGAGTTCAATTTATCAGGTGGCCCGTAATACGACTCCAAATTAATCTGAATGTTGCTCTATAAGGAATTTGGAACTACAGGAGAAGTGATTAAAGATTGAAGCTATTTTACTTCTAAAATTCAACATAGTTTTTTTAATTTGTCCTTTTCATTACCTGTAATAAAAATGACAACATGTTACTTCTGCACACATGGGCCACTCTAATTGCTTTGAGTAAAATATGCTTTAGAACGATTTTCCCACAGACCAGAATGAAGCTCGTAGCACAGGAATGTATATACAGTTCATGCTCATGTGTTCATGAAAATACACTTCAGAGATGGAAGTTCAGTCCTCGTTGATCCATGATAATCCCAGCACCCACTGCCTCACTGAATCCACGCTACACCTTTAAAAAACCGATGTTCTAAAATCTGCTCTTTGTCTATTTACCAGCCCTTCCTATTTGTTGACTGTAATGCCTGTGACGACGTATGATCCTAATACAGTCTCTTATCAGAGTATGAGCAGAGCCAGAAGATGGCAGTGCAGAGCTTCATCTGGTGTCAATATTACAGCCTGTCATTCTGCCACATGTCCCACAGCTTCAAGTGTGGATCAGACTGGGGTCAGAACCACCTATGCAGGTTTTACATTTATTGCATTTTAAGCTGCTTTTCTTGAAGCCAGTGACTTAACGTATAGAACGAGGGAATCTGTTGTTACCTGTTCAGTAACAGACTTTTTCAATTTATCTTATCCGTTGAGTTCAGCATCTTTATGCATCTTATCATGTGTGTGTGTGTGTGTGTGTGTGTGTGTGTGTCCATCGTTAAAGACGAATCAGTCGAGCCCTGTCTGTGTTTGCTTGGCTATTACCGGAGCAGACAGACCATCAGATTGCTGCATATCCTGTTCGTGTGTGTGTTCCTGTCAGTAAGTCTGCACATGAATGTATGGATGTGTATGTGTTCTAATTGCATATATGTACATGTACATTGGCCATTATTAGAACTCTGTCCTCTGCTGCGCTTATGTGTCCACAGACTGAAACAGAGCTGAATAAGTTATTCTGGTTCACTGAGTCGAGCCGGTACGACATCACGTCACAGGAAAATATTCATACTGAAGGAACATTACTTGATTATGTGGACGGGATCCATAGCATGACTTTCATAGGTTCTAGGATGCATTGTTTTTATTTTCAGATTTTTTTATGATAATGAAAGATTAGGGAAAAGGGATTGTTCTTACATGGGGAAGTCAAACTTTTCTTTTCTGCTATATATAAAGGACATATAGAGGTGTGTGTATAAGTTTATAATAATTTCTAATGGCTGATGCTGTAGGATGTGCAGATGTGTTATTGCCAATCCTTAGAGTTTTATGCCCTTGTTGTCTTGGAAGTCACAGTGTAAAAGATGGTGCCTCAATTTCATGTCCAAAACTTGCATTTATTTACTTGAGAAATGGATTAAGTCTAAAAGCTAAATCGTAAAACCTACATATTACAGTGAGCTCTGGCACACTGTGGTTCCACCCTAAAACCCAAACCCACTCCACTCCACTATAATTTGACAACCAATCACAACACAAATCATCCTAAACAATCACCACACGCCACAGAACCTGCTGTTTGATCACCAGCTGATAAAGATATCCTATAAATCATACCTGCACTCTTTCATCAGGCCTCCACACCCTTTGCCTGCGTGCAACATGTGACCCACCGACAGCCAACCGGAGAGCAGGCTGCGGCTCTGAGGCTCCACCCACTGAGCTTTAACTCTCCTCCAACATCAACAGCAATAATGTCCAGAGCACTGACAGAGCGCTGAGAGGAACTCAGCGTCTGTCACATTTGCACTCAATTGGGCTTCCTGCAGGGGAGCGCAGCACACTTCCAAGCCTGCACAGTGAACACCAGCAGTGTGTGTCTGTGTGAGCGCGCTCAGTTCTCTGGACGTCGTGTGCAGTTCCACTGAATTGTGAGTGGCAGTAAAAAAAAAGTAATTTCCATTCAGCCCCTGTGTGTTTGTGTTTCTATGTATTTGTGCAGGCATGTGCATAGGTGTACCCACGAGTGTGTCTGTCTCCATGTCTATGTGGACAGGTGTATAGTGAGAGAGCGTGTACTGTGTGTGTTTATGTGTGTGTGTGTGTGACATTGGCTCCTCCATCTGTCATTACCTCACTGTAATAATAACACCATTATTCTCACTAACTAAGATTCCATCCTCAACTTTTGATGACAGTTGACGCTCCTCCAGCTCCTGTGTGTGTGTGTGTGTGTGTGTGTGTGTGTGTTTCCATGCCAAAGACGAATGCCCCGGGACACACAGCTGAGCCGGTTGGTGTGGGCTAACGTTTCACTGCACAAAATGTGTCTTCTTTTCCCACCATGATGGATATTATATCCGTGCCTGCTCCAGGTGCCCGGGCTCCGTTCGACTGCCTGTGAGAGTGTGAGAGTGTGTGTGTGTGTGTGTGTGTGTGTGTGTGTGTGTGTGTGTGTGTGTGCATGTTTCCTGACTTACTGCGCCCTCGCCATGATTTCATTTATCACAACCCTCAGACATTCTTTCTCCTGTCGAAAGAGAAAAGAGGAGAGACAGATGATCTTTGTTTCCACAAAGACACTGCTTTGATTTCCGCGTCCTTCCCCTCCCAAACCACTAACTGGGATACAAAACATGATCTTTTCTCACTGCCATGTAAAGGCCCTACCGGCACTCCGGTCCGAGGCCTGCCTGTATTGTCTTTAGATATGGGCTAGATCGTATAGACTGCGCATGTGGTTTTCCTGGCTTGGTAAAAAAAAAAAAAAAAAAAAAAAAATGCAGCAGGGAGAGGAAGAGAAATGTTGAATAGACATTAGCAGAGCCATTTATTTTTCACTGCTGAAGGGTATCGGTGTCGGGGAGGGATACAGCCCATTGACGGAACGTCTGTTTTTCTGAGTTTGATTCCCCTGTTTTGCAGTAGACGTATAGATTCTTAATCAGTTTGAAATCTGAACTTCACAGGCTTTGGATTGTGTTTCTGTCCTGGTGAGAGGTGGTATGAAAAAGAAAATAAATATAATAAGTATGAATGAAAAAATATGACTGTCGATAAAACCTGAGAATATACGCTTTATTAATGCATTAAAAAAAATGTCTTCATTCTTCTGGTCGATTGATTGAGCAGTCACTTGAAGTGAATAGCTCAACAACTATTGGATGTATCACTGTGGCGCTTGGTACAAAAATTCATTTTCCCTGGGGATGAATTGTAATAATTTCAGTGATGCAATATTGTGTACAATATTTCAGTTTATGACCAAATATCTGAAACCCTAATGACATTTTCATCATGCTCAACGTTACCTGCTATGAATAGATAAAAAAGTAGATACAGTACAACTTTGGGTACTTTTTGTAATTGTAATAAAGTAAATAAAAACACTTAAGTGAGAATTCTACAGTGTTGCGAGTCTGTGGGAAGCTGCCTCACTATGTTAGCATTGTAAGCCCAAAGGTAGCTTCACCACAATCTGATGCTGAACTACAAATCAGACCCTTTGCTGTGGGTACATACAATGGGACTCCTGTTAAGGCCTTGCGTCAAGTATAAAACCAGCTCCAGTCTTTTTGCCCAGTCATCAGGAAGAACCTCTCCCATGGACTATTTCATCTCCACAGCATCCGGACCAATACCCATTTCGTAATGACTTGATAACATTTGCAGACTTGCTTTAAAAAAAAAAATCCCCCCCAAAAATCACACTTCTGGATCCTTGATGCGCCAGAGTCCATAAAGTTGCACTTTTTTTGAGGGCTCATTTCCTGCAGAGCTTCTGTTTCTTCCTGTGGGCATCGAGCGGTTGGCAGGAAGCGGAGCTTAACGTCATGCAGCACTGATATGAAAATACAACTCAGCACAGTGAAGTGAGGCTAAACGAGGTCTCTTTATGGTTATTGTGATGGATTATGTCACTCTTAAGTTACTTTTCATGGTGGATGAGACTGAATGGCAACATATTGCGTCTTCTGAAGGAGGAAAACAAACTCATAAATCCAACTATACTACAAATAAAATTACAGGAATAATATTTGTATTATGCATTATTCTTCTTGTTGAAGAAGCTACAAGGGTACGTTCACAAGCACGAGGCTCTCTGAGTGTTTGGGGTGTGTCTTCCTCTCAGCATTTATGGTCAGCAGTGTTGTGTATCTGGCTGCACTCCTGTGGCTTGGAGGGAGCTCGACCGAGGGTCATGGGTTTGGACTCATCCAGTGATCGCACAAACACACATAAATATGCACACTCTCGCACGCACATTCAGATAAAACACAATCAGGTTGCTCAGGTCCAGTGGGAAGTGAAAGAGAGCTTTCCTGTAAAAGGTTTGAACTTATCGACTGGGAAATTTCCGATAGGCGGTTATTTATTTCCACGCTTCAGGAGCAGAGCGGCGGTTAGTGAGAGAGGGCTGGGCCGGCTTCCCGGCAAAGACCGACTGACCCGGATCGTTTCGAGCGACGACGCTCGAGCAGAAGTCATTTCTCGGCCAGAATCAGGCCTTATCAGGGTGTGCACTTCATGGTTTGGACAACACGGAACGACCTCGGTGGACGAAGCCAAGCGTTATCCACATCCATTCCTGGGTTGGTGTATCTAATCATAAATACTGTTTATATGTTGAGTGTGGTGCTGATTTAAACACATATTTTCTCCAGGAGTGGTAGCTGTTGTTGAAATGCTAGTTGGAATATGAGTTTATTTATTTCTACAGGCCGTCATCACAAGCCAGTGTCAAATCAAATTAACAATCAATTACAGAAGAAAATGCACATATACAGTCAGAAAAAACAAGCCTTCCTAATCTTCGGATGTCAACTCAGGCCGCTTGGCACCACCAACCTCATACTCTTAAATGTGTTAAAAGAAAAACTGTTGCGAAAACTTGCCATGCATTTATTCATTTTACATCTTTCAGGCACTGGAGCAAAACAAATCTCTCAGCCAAAAGCCCTGCTCTCATGTGATAATCAGTGGCTGAGTACGACTTCAATCCCATGGAAATCTGTCTTATTTATCATTTGTTCAGTAATGGTTCGAGAGCGAATGGCCTTCCACATATTGTCAAAAAACAGATGTCCCTTGTTAAAAGTAATCCCACACAAATCAAAAACATGATTTCTGTTTTAGCCCTCTTCAAGACAGGAACTTTCTTTTTTTGCTTGATGTCTTATAACTAGATGCAGAAACAGGTTTAGAATGTTTTAAGTGCACATATGCAACACAGGTGACGCCTGTTAATGGAATTATCCTCTGCAAATGCAAATGTAAAATGTGCAAACTGGAGTTTCAGTCCAAGGCAATGGGGAAAATAGCAGGTAAACCAAACACATATTGTCAGAACTGCCCGTGTGGCCATGACAAGAAAGGGAGATGACGAGGTAATACATGTAAATAATGATTTTATTAAAGCAAGTGAATAACTAAGTTAATGGTGTGTGTAATCAGTATAATCAGTTGTGTAAGTGTGTGCATGAGTGAAAGAACATGGTGGTGTAGTGTTGTAAAGTGCAGCAATACAAAACAAAGCAAAATAATGCAAACAGACCAAACAAACCAAGATGAGGTCTCAGGCAGGAGGAAAAGAGGGAGACTGAGCTCCAGAGGGAAGTTTAAAGCTTCTGACACACCAGGCCCAAGTGTGCCAGATCTGCAAATTAAAACTGGTTTTCCCATCTCTGCAGCTCACCCTCTGCTCCACCCCCCTGCAGTACCTGCAAGGTAAACATGGTCAACAAATTAGAGGGCTGTCACAGATATAATGCAGTGTAATGCAGTAATATATACAAGGAAAATATTTGCTTTTCATGTGCATTTCTTAAACATCTCAACCCAGCTGGTTGCGGCAGATGGCTGTCCATAACTGATCCTGGTTCTGTTCCGAGGTTTCTGTCTGTTAATAGGAAGTTTTTCCTCGCCAAGGGCTTACTCATGATGGGAACTGATGGGTCTCTATAAGTAATACCATAAAGAGTATGGTCCAGACCTGCTCTGCATGTAAAGTGCCTTGAAATGACTTGTGTTGTGATTTGGCGCTATACTAATGAAATTGAATTGAATTGTATATAAATTACAAGTCAGGACTCCAGATCAGAAGTTAGTCGAATCAGGGTCAGTCCTCCCACAGAGAACATTTATTCTGAGGTCCTTTGTGCAGAAGTTCTCATATTAATAACATTCTTCTGACGGAAGACAGAAGTGACAACCCAAGGCAGACACAATGGCTGCTACTGTGTGTCGAACTGTGCGTTTGTGCGCTGTTTGTATTTTCAGGACAGGACCATTAACCGGCCCCTTATGGAGAAACTCAGCGGGGTTCAAATGCGTTTTGTCTCGCTGTTGATTCAAGCTGTGTTTCTCTGAGGTGCCACAATCATCATGGGTGGCCACGTCGGGCCCTTTGGCACAGCGCACACACATAAACGCTAACATGCTCTATAGTATACAGTACGACCTCTTGGTCTCACACACACACGCTAACATTCAAAGAGAAAAGTGCATGCATTTATAATCACTCTCTCGCATGCACACACACACACACACTGTGGACTGATTCAATTAACATTCTCTCACAAATACACATACATACACACTGTCACTCAGAGTTACCCACTGTTTTGCACGAACTCCTCAAACATACATGTGCATAAAGTAAATGGACAAAAACAAGAGAAAAATGTGCTTAATGCATGTTTATATAACCTCAGCACAAATTTAAAGACGCACACACTCACGCACCCCCCGCTGGGCCGTAAAAACAAACTGCTCAAAATATGGCATTTGTCTTCTGATTAAACACTCGCATTCCTGCAAAGCGTGTTTGGCCTTCCAGGCAACAGCCGTCACACTGACAGTCGGACGTGCGGTTCGTCCGGGTGATCTCTCATGAAGGGAAGCTTTATGGCACGGCCAGCTCCATATAATCAGCTTTAAATGGGCCAAATGCTAACGAGAGCGACGGCACCCTCCCTCCCTTCATACCAGCGGGCCGACCCCAGGAGTCAGGAAAGACAGGGACAACAGCTACAGAGGCCGTGAAGACATGAGGAATGTTACAGGGTTCAGAGATCCCCAAGAGTCAAATTTATTGACCTGTAAGTGTGATGAAGTTTTAGTAAAATCCATTATCTTTCTGGAAATTATTAAGCTGGAATGCTGATTGGTTCTCGATAATTGCAGCCGCTATGCATATGGGACGGGATAATAAAATTAGCAGCCAAAATATTTGGTGTTCCTTCGACTTAATTATACCGGAAAAAAATCAACCATATAAATTTACAGAGTGACAGTGATGGGTCATTTATTTCAGGAAATGTTTACACTGCAGCGATAAATCTTCCCCGTATTTACACAAAAGCACGACCAAGAACAAAATATTTGTGACCCAAAAGATTCTTGCCTGAAATTTTGCCTGATTGTACCTCATCTTATGGGTGCATTACAGGTTTTCAACGTTTTGCATTTTTTTTCCCTCACCATCTATCTGCTGTAAAAAATCACTGGTTTCTCAGTGAGGATGAGTAAAGGCAATGTGATTACTTTGTGAAACTGCACTGAAGACGTCTAGTGCTACAATCAAGAACATATATATATATATATATATACAGTCACTAACACTAACTAATTAAGAGCAAAAGTAAGTTACATCACTTGTTGCATTAAGTTTGTTGCTCAGCTCAGCACAGTCTTTAAATAACTCCAAAGCTTCCATATCACCACCTCACACATTTTGTGACATGTAGAGGAAGCCCTTGTAAAAACATACATAAAAGATCTACTATATTTACTCCATTTTATTTACTACATATATGTATAAAGCACATATGGGCAACATATATGTGTTAGTATAGCCATTGCTTGAAGTGGAAAAAATAAGTGCCAGTCGACTAGCTTTTAGTTTGAGGTGCAGTGAAGTCATCAAGTCTCAGTCCTAGTTACTTGTATTCCTGGTGAAATCTGCCGTCCACAGAGAAAAGCAGGTAGATGAGAACGGGAACAGGTGAGCGTCACCTAGTGCACCCCAGGTAATGTGGTTTATTTAGGGCCATTATGAATCGCCCAGAGAACCTGATATGGAGAAGAACTAAAGTTTTGCCATCCTATAATTAGAAGTATTTGCAATATATGTCCATATGTGTGTCATATATTCAATCTCACTGGTATAGAGGCATATATGTTAAAATGCTTTTTGGGGGGATGTGGTTACAGCATCTCAGAGACGGTCACACACAGTTATTACCGTATGGAAGCTCCGCTGTCTCCACTAAAAACCTTTCATATCCTTGAGCGACACATTTTATCTATCAGGCGACACAGACAGGATGTCTTTATGGTTGTGTGGCGGCTCCGTCTCAACAGTGTCTGAGACGGAGGGTAAAGAAAGGGGAGGTCTGGTGTTCATTAGCGTGAGATAAGATGAAAAGGATAGTGTTATTTTAACTCTGTGCTTCTCTGGAAGTGTAAAACATTAGACAAACAGAGTTCAATATTAGCCTATAGTCAAGGCCGGGCTGAAATAATAACAAGCTCAAAGCAATCGATGGAACTGAGGATATTTTTACCGGTGTCTGTATTAGTGTCATTGAAATGTTTTCGCCATGAAAAATCTTGACTAACTGAACACAATGCAAAAGTGTCTCAGATGAAGTTTCCCAGGTTTACATGTGAAACGTGGAAAAGTCATTTTGACAAAACCAGACAAGACCAATTTCAGTCCACATAGAAGAGGAAGACATGGGTGCAGGAGCTGTGGTAGGTAAACGTCTCCAGTGCATTGAACTAACCACACATAGTTGTGGGCAGCTTCTTGAATTGTTGACTTCATGTTCAGCCATGCAAATCTTATTAAACGAGCTGAGCTACAATGGGACAAATGGGCTGAAGTTTACAAGGCAGAGAGCATCTGGTAAAAGTAAATCTTTACAAGGCCCCGACACACAGACAGACACACGGAGCTGCACAGTGAAAAAGACGCATTATACAGAGATAGGAAGAGGATGGCTTTATGGGACAGCTGTGTAACCCTAGAGAGCAGGAGGAAGTGTTAAAGGATGCTACCGAGACATGTTGACATCCACCGTCCCGCCTGCCTTTATGTCGTGTTTTGTACAGAAATCAGAGGTGATTTGTTTACTACGAGCAATTCCAATTTCAAGACCTTTTCTGGATTTCTGCTGCTGAAAAAAATATTGGTTATTGATTGGTTAAATCTCAAAATGTTATTATATAAAAGAAAAATTGTGTTATAAGAAATGTAGAAAAAATGAAATATTTCACATTAAGGCGATAACCTGACAAAAAATAATATCCAAGCTTTTTTTTTTTCTTTTCTAGGATGTAGATATTCGGACAAAATTGAAGCATTTTGTCTAATTTTTGACTCCCGGAGACAAAATGTGTTCTTATTTTAAAATGAAAACTATTCCGATCATCAAACTTTGCTTCCACTGCGTTCATAGCTACGATATTTGTCATCATCGCTCAGCACAAGCAAACGATCTGAAGCGAGCGTTTCTCCCTGTGTGTGTGGCTTGTAAAAATATCACTGCTGCTTTGCGACTGTAGACTTAAATGGCTGTAAAAGCTGTGTGTGTGTGCGTGTCTCAGTGTGTGTAAATGGCACTTGTGTCAAAGCCAGCATGGGTTGCTGCCTGCCCGCCTGAGCACTTCACCTCAGAAAACACCACAAAATCGACAGGATACCTATTTGCATAGCAGACGTAATTGAAACCATAAGAATGTTTGTCATCTTCAAGGAGGGAAAGTCACTAATTTGAAGTATTCTAATTACTGTAATTATGAATGAGCTTGTTCGTGTACTGAGAACATAAAATCTGAGTGAAACTATTTAAACTACTTCACATGAAAAATAAGGATATATTTCACAACTGTATGTTTACTTGTTTTCACTTGAAGCAATTTTACTTGTATTGAATTGTATTAAAGGACCAAACCCGTTTTGAAATTTTGAAATTTACATGACTGCTGAGCATTTTTTCCAAAGGCTGCCACAGTATTTTAGCTTCTTAAATATTTCCAATAATTTATGTACACAATGAAAATCAAGTTGCTTATTGACATTATGCCACCGTATTGTATAAATGCAGTGCAGACTTTTTAAATCAATCTTCACTACAACTGCTTTATCGCACGAAAAGAATGTTACTTTGACAATGATCAAACACATTTTTATCGTTGTTACAAAATCAAGGCGGCTTTGTATATTGATTTTTATAAATAAATGGAAACGGGAAAGACACTGTTTAAAAATCAGAACCACGATAGGATACAGGAAAACTGTTGGGGCAATAATAGTCATGTCATCATTTTCTGGGAATTGAGCAACTTTGGCCTGAGGAGAGATCAAACACATGGTCTATAGGCTTATTCCAGAATTTCAAGGCGTAATATATTTAACTTTGACTACAATTCCGACAATGAAAGAATGAAAAATCCATGTAATTACAACCTAGTATTTAAAATAGTGTTTTCAGTTTCGTGCCAGCCTCTGATTTAAAGCTGGTGTTAATAATTCGTCAATTCGTTAGCTTGTCGACTAAACATAACAACCTGGCTTTAAATCTGCATCAACTGTGCCAGTTTAAAGGAAATCTAAACTTCTTCTTAGCAGATGTTTCATGTTTACACTATTTGTTTCGATGAATGCTGTGAATGGAACTGTGTTTGTCATGTTGTGTAGTCAGAAGGTGATTGGCTGTTGGCTCCGTGGACTTTGATTCTTCACTTCAGCAATTCTAAAATACTACCGATGGCCCTGTCTTCAATTATGTAAGCTGTGTCTGATTTGTCAAGAATGAGCTAACAAACACCAGCAGGCAGTCGCTGCACGAATTAGGCCGAATGTTAGGCCCAAATTTTAAAATTTGGATGTCTTTATGTGACATGAAAGGCAGTGTGAGGGGGGTCAAGATGAACTGAATGATCTGGCTCTTGGGTGATTGGTCTTCAGTTTGAGCAGTTTGACAGTCTGATTTCCTTCATGGCTGGTGTCCAAACATATATCAGAAAGTGTAGTGAACATGTTTTTATGTTATTGACATCAACTGAAGCTGTTGTCTTGAGACATCTTTGGCAGAAAACTATATTTTACTTTTCATCTGCTCACTTTCCATTCATTGTAGAAATCCAAGAACTAGCACTGTGTTTCTATTTTTTTGTCAACATTGTTGAGGATGCTGTCGTTTTGTCTGAATAAACTGTATGAGAATGATCAACTGATAAAACTGTGAGTTCTGTGCTTACTTTCAGTGTGAGCTCCACGTCATGGCTGGTCAATTGATTCGTACAGCGTGAACAAATCACAGGTTCTGACCATGCAGAAATGTGTGTGTGTGTTAACACAACATACAAGATAACTTAAATAAAACATTATGATAAATACAACATTAAGTATTTCATTGAGAGACTTTTCAGTTTCCACCAACTTGAAACTACCTGGATTGGACCAGGCCTGCCTGTGCTGATGTCTCTGAACCAGCACATGATACAGAACGTTGACACTTTATGACTACCCGGCGACTTTTGACCGGCCAATAGTTCTTTGGCGCGATTCTGACTCAAATTCTAATGTGTCAAATGTTCCCATGTGTTCAGTTGAGTGCTATGGAAAAGTTTGCAGCTCTCAGCAGCTGTAGTGTTTAGATGAAGGAAAACCTCCAGGACCGAACGGCGGGTGCAGCTCACCTCTGCGAGTGTTTTCTCAACTGGACTGCAGTATGGGAGACTCGGCACTAAAGCGCTATCCCAGATGTACGCTATGCATCAAGCTTTTTGATTGCTGTCCATAGGACTCGGCGTCCAAATGGCCGCGGATCCGATGGCTTTCCAGTGGCTTTATGACTTGAGATCTTAATAAAGTGTCTGAATGACTTTCCAGCGCTTTCATTCACCCACCCTTATTCTCTTTACTGGGGGAAAGCGAGCCCTCTCTGAGTGCTGTGAGGATCTGCCTTGAAGAGCTTTGCAGGTTTTTGCCTTTGAAGGATCCGTACAGCAGGGATTTTCCCACTACAATTCATCACTGTCTGTCTTGAGTGTGTGTGTGTGTGTGTGTGTGTGTGTGTGTGTGTGTGTGTGCGCAGGTCTGCCACAGGCCTTTACTGCTATTAGTGGGGATTTTGCCCTCTCTTTGAGGTGGTGATCTGTTTCGTTTAAATAGGTGAGAACTTGGATTAGTTCTGAATCTCCTCCACACACTGTAGGATTCGCTTTCCCACAGGGCGCTGCAGTTCGTCAGGCGGCGGACCACCACTTCCCCGCGTGTGCGGTGGGTCTGCATGTGTGCTTAGATGAGATCACGCTGGGAACCTGGACAGCGCGGTGACCAAGAAGTTACACAGACTGTCGTGTATACGGAAAGGTCAGAGTTTGATTGGCTGGTGGATGTAGTGGGAGACTCAGCAGCTGAAGAAGCAAATGAGCTGGAGATTAAAAAAAAAAAGATTGAACATGGACTTACAGCTGTTGGATGGTGAGAAAACAACAGCAAATGATTGTTAATGTAATGGGTAAATGAGCAATTGCAACACTTGCTTGTTGCATTTATGGTGAACAAAACACATTCTTACTTATTTCAGTACATTCAACAGGTCTGCAGCTGCAGCCTTACGTGATCTGATATGACCACTAGCTTTTGTGGGTTAATTTTATCTAAGGTTTTCACGTATGATATTGCAGTAAAATTGACATTACTGAGCCAGCTTGCTCATTTTTTATGATATAAAATCCTCCATGATTTACGATTTATCATTATATCCCATAATTGCTCACCAAAGAAATTGCTCTAAACGCTGCTGCTGCAAGTGAAAACCATTTTCACATCAACAAAGCTGAAAACAGATCTGCTGTTTCCAACATCAGCAGAAGAAAAACTAACAATTATGCGCAGTTGGCTCAATAGCTCAAACCTTTATTGCCCCTAATTGGCTTGTGGCAAGACACAAAGAACAACATGTAAGGAGGTAAGAAGGAACAAACGCGTCTGTGTGCACGAGGCGAGCACAGTTTGACAGTACATTCCGCAAATGCTCGTCTCGTGTCTTCATTTCAAAGGGACGTCTTTTCTCCAGACGTCGTTGACAATTTACAACCCCTGGGCACACTTCGGGGCCCTGTGCGTCCCACACATTCATTCACACACATGCTTATTTTAGAGTACCTCTCCATCCGAAGTATTTCGCCACGGAACCTCAGACGCTTTCATGTGCTCAAGTCACGTCTATCACATTAACCTTAATTGGTGTGTGTGTGAGAGCGCGAGAAACAACAAACACACCCCGAGTGCTGCAGAGACAGCTCGGGCCTCGGGGGGGCGGGGGGGATGAGTACACATCAAATAAATGTGACAGGAGATGAGGCCGGCCTCTCTTCTGCAGAACAATGTGCTGTGACCACAAAGATTTGCAGAGCTGCTACTGTGTGGAGGCTGATTGTCATACAGGCAATCATGAATACCTGAACTTGAACATTTACACTGCTAGTGCACAACATATTATGTGTGCACATGTCTTCAGGGGCTTTGTACTTTCCACCATCTGCTATCACCAGAAACTCATAAGCTTTTGTTTCAGCATCCTCTTCCTGTTTCGTGACTATCAAAGAGTCAACTTTAAATTCGACCACAGTGGATTGCACTGCAGAGGTTCTTATATGCTGGCAGGCTTCAGTCTAAATTTGCTGCAGTATTTACATTCAATGAGCATTTAATCATGCGCCAATGTCCGACCTTTGAAATAATAACGTCACAGGTTACCGCAATGTATACCAAACGGGCAAACACCAGTCAGGAGCGGTGAGGGTGTTAAAAGGTTGCAAACCAACAAAAAAAGACAAATGAGCAAAATCCACCTCCACATGTGTTTTTCCCACGTTTCTTCTTTTCTCTTTTTTTCAACTCTTTTGGTCCCTAAAAGTGAACTTTTGTTCAACCGTTTGTTGGCAAGGCAGAAAAAACTGAACTGTTTGCATCAGAAGTTGACCTTATCTACAAATGCTCTTAAAAGTTTTCTTCATTTTTTTATGTTCTTTTTCATGCTGGCTGAATGACTTCATATGTCCATCTGTTTGTTGCTTTGGTCCAGACTGAAATATCTGAAAGACTGTGACAAGGATTTCCATGAACCTTTGTACAGATGTTAATGATGATCAATGCTGAATGTTTGAAATATTACAGTATGAGTAACGGTGCTGGGGAACGTAAATGTGTTTCTTTAATAACAGATGATAAAATATGGCTGCGTGCTGTAGTTGCCCATTTAGAAATCCTGGCAAATCGACAGAAGTTTGAAATGAAAGTGACAGGCATCTCCATGAACGTTTGTACAGATATTAATGATGATCATTCCTGACTTTTACCTTTAGCACCACCTACAGGTTGGCATTTTTGGCTCTCACTGAAACGTCATGAGGATGAAATGTTGTAATCACTTTGGTGATCCTTTTCATAAAGGACTTTTTGTTCAGTGCCATCATCAGGTTAAGTCTTTCATTTCTCCAGTGCTTTCTTCATGACTGAAACTAATGGCATTCCCATGAGCCTCAGCTGTACTTTGTGTTTAGTGCTAATTAGCAAATGCTAATGAACGATCACATTAAACTCAGATGATGAACATGGCAAACACTGTACAGTAGCTGCCAAACATCAGCATGTTAACATTGTCATTGTACGTATGTTAACATGATGTACATAAGTAAATGAGTTGAGCACAGGCTGAATGTATCTGTACTGTGTGCATGTGTTGCAGCATCTGGTCAGTATATGCAGAACTATGACAGGCAGTTTAATGTGTTTGTGTAGGTCTGAGCGGAGCAGCTTAGTTAAGTGTTTGATTCACACCTTCAAACACCCCCACCACGAATACACACACACATACGTTCATACACACCTTTCCCTCTCCCACCATTCCTGGCGTCAGTTGAAGCACTACATGTGAGACACCCCTCATTAAGTTTGTGTGTGTGTGAATTTAGACTTGGCCCCTCTCCTCACTTATTAAACATTCATAGGAGGGCGACTACTCTGATGTATAAGTTCCTTTAGCTTGTGTGTGTGTGTGTGATTTCTATGAGGTCTGCGTCCTGCGGTGATCACACGGGGAGAGCGTTTCGGTCTACTAACAAAGAACCACTGTTCAACACGTCACCATACCAAACTGTGGAGAACAGCAGTTGTCTCTGCATCCTGCTGCAGAACACTCATTTCCTCATGCGTTTATTCTGCATCTACATGTTACTGAGAATGACTAAAAAGAGAACACAGTGTTAAATCTAAAATCTTAAACAAGGATGAAACATGCTTTCTACAAAAGTTTTACAGTAAAGGTTTTGCATGAAAAGTGCTGTGACAAAGATTTTCATTGATACTAATGGGAAATCATGGCACCATTTTTCAGTGCAACGAAGTACAAAATAACTTATAGTATGATTTATCACCTTCCAAACATTGCCTTCCAAAATATGCAAATCTTGATGATGATCTTGTTGATCTTTATAAATTTTTGTTTGAAAAATGAATAAACAGTAGGTGTGTGGTTATACTACTTTATAATTTAAACACTACGAGACAACAAGTCTTATTTTTAATGCAAATAATGTAGATGGTAGCTTGTATTATCCAATGTATTATACAATTAAAAAAATAACAAAGTATGGCATCTGTGATCATTTTCTAGCAACCACACTAAAAATGAAAAAGAAAAAACAAGCAAACCACCAAGAACAAAAGTAAACCAACAGCACAAGACATAAAGTTATGTTAACCCAGGAATCAGGGTTTTGAGATCTACATTTCAAAATAAAATCCAGTGCAGTCAGTGATCCATACCTTGGCTGATTTCCACTTTGATTTTCCACCTACATTGAAAAAAGGGATGTGATGTCATGGTTCCGATGTGGGTGACACAAACACTGAGCTGAGTGTGAAGCTGCAGTTTGTGGCACGCTGGTGTGATTAAACAGGGTGGTGGCGCACTTTAAAATAATGACTTCCTCGTTTCTAAATACAGCACATCGGTGCTTATATTGGCCGACCACGCACATCCGTCGTGACCCCCACATCCCCCGAAATACTGAGGACATGACCTCAGGGTAGAAGTCTTCACCAAGCCTAAACCTGATCCAAAACAGACCATTTCAAAAACCCACCTAAAATAGAAACCCAATCATTATGATGGTTATGACACACCATGTGATCAGAGGTCTGCTCCACCCGGGTATTAGACTTATTGACTCACAGGCCTGAGATCCACAGCAATGCTAGGGGGCATTACCTCACCCAGTTATAATTTGGACCAGACACAACAAGAGGTCCTGGTTGGGTCTTGGTTGTAGGAACTGAGTGGACCTGTACCGCCTCAATGCAGCCCTGCTTGTATTGCATGTGTGACATGTGTTTGCAGCCACCAGCTCCTGTTTCCTGCAATTTGCACCAAAATATCTTCCATTTTACAGAACCACAACCGGCCGAAGCTGAACTTTGCCTCCTTCGCCCCTTTTGCTCGTTTGCCGGCTCACAAGAGCAACAAAAGCCCTTTAAGACGTGGGAAACTCTTAAAACTGTTGGCGCACATACCTGCCTCTTGTTTACCTTCTCTCTTTAATTTATTCATCCAAATAATAAAAATGTTTCAAATCTAGAGAAAGAGCCTTTTCTTAACATCTCATCTGCCTCAGCAGTCGTCCAGAAGCCAGCGGGGTTAGAGAGGTTGGATCTTTTAAATCCTCTCCCTGGGGAGCTAATCTTCCATTCCATGCTTTAAGCCAAAAAAACATTTTAGGCCATGTAATTATTCAGCCTGCACAATGCCGGCGGCCTCGCCTGCCTGCGTACCTGGCCGGCTCCCCGCACAGGGTTATTTGCTCAGCTACCGATTGCTTGTAAAAAATAAAATAAAATAGAAAAAAAGCAGCTTCTGAAACAGAACAACTCATTACTTCTCCTAATCAACTTCAGATACGGTTTATTCATCAACTGCAGTTTTTCTCAGTGTTATAAAACCCAGCCGTTTCATTTTCCTATGATTTAGATGCTGACGGTGCCGAACGTCTGAAATATTACAGCGTGAGTAATAGTGCAGGGACGCGTAATTGTGTTTCTTTAATAACACACAATAAAATACGGCTGCGTGCTGTAGCTGCACATTTTAGAAATCCTGGCGAATGATAGATGTTACAAATAAAAGTACTAAGTTGTCAGAATTCATATTATAGCAAACATGCATAGGCTGTCCACACCTGCATACGATAATACCCAGGTGAATTCACAGGCAGAAAAAACACACTCACACTGGCTATTCTGTGTTCCATCTCTGCTGAGGCCCGAGCGACACAGTCAATTACTTAATTACAATGTCTACAAAAACTGTTTCACAGAGTCTCTGTGAGAACGTATAAAACAGATCTAAGGCTAAAACATGTGACGCTGACCAGAGTGGACAACTTTCATTTCAAAACAAAACACGCATTAAATGGAATAATAATCTAGTTTCCTGTAGAGAAAACAAGATTGAAAGTTAACTTTAATCATCTTTGAGGATAAAGTACAGTGGTATCCTGCATACTTTGTCAACTTCCGAGCAAATATTTTACTTAATATTTTACTTCTCTGGAAAGAGTTCAATTGAAATAGTTTTGTACCTTGGCCCATGTGGACCGTACGCTACCTGTCATTACCAGAATCTTTAAGTTAAACCTGCATTAGTTGCCATTATTCCCCTCATAAAGTTGATGTGGGTAACATGTTGGCGAGCATTTGACACATCAAGCAGACAAAAAGAAATATTTATATTCAGCAATTTATATCCAAACGGCACATTTGGTGAGTACATTTGCTGAGAGTCTGTGCCACTATTTATGCGCCATTTGCAGGTGCCATTTCACTTCTGTCCTCCGTTGTCTATTTTGGAGTTTCAAACACACCTATATACACACACACACACACCAGTGATGCAGAGCTATGCATAAATCATCCCCCCGTCACCCACCTGAACAATTATCTCCAATTTAGAGACCCACACCTAAATGGGCATTTTACCCCACCACCACTGGTCCCTATAGGCTGTACTGCCTTTTGAATTATTACTTTCTAAGTGATTCCTCTATTGTATGTTGTATTAATGTACAATATTTCATAATGTGTGTTTTCTTTAACCAAATCTGACAAGACCCGGTTCTGGACTGAACCCAAATGCATGACAGAGAGACTGGCAGTTCCAAAAGAAAGCTCTTTATTAAAAAGGCAAACTCAAAATCACTCTTGCGAGGCAGGTAGAAAGACAAAATACACATCGAAATCGCTCTAAAGAGGAAAAACAAAGTACAAACAAAAGTCATTCTGCAAACCTGACGAGATAGACGAGGAAACATGAGGCGCTTTCTCAATGAGACAAGACAAACTGGCACAGGACAAGGGAAGACGCTGACATTAAATACACCAGGGAAGGGGAACAGGTGGAAACAATTAGGGCGGGGCAGACAATCACAGTGGCGGGAACACAAGAGGAAGGGTAAGCTACCTGAAATGAAAGGAGAACGGCTTGCCAAAATAAAACAGGAAGTGACATGACAACATGGAGACAGGACAGAAAGGAAAAAAGTAACTTAACGTTTTCTCTTAGACATGACAAAATCACAATGATGAGTAGATTACTCTGAACAGTTTGTGCTGTATGAGTGTGGTCTGTGTGTGACCGTTTGAATGAGCAGAAGAACAGAACATTATCTAACTTTACGACCTGACTAATCCTGTCGAAGCGTCAAGACATTTAAATAACGAACGAAGTTGAGCATCTCGTCACCCACCTCTTTTCTGTTGAGATTGTTTGATGAAATGTTCACTAGCTAGTGTCTAAGAATGTCTGTTGTTTGACACTGGGCATCCAGTACAGTGGGTCTATCAGAGCGTTCAAATTGAGAACAACTCCGATGAGAGCTGCAGGAGTGAATCAAAATATTAAAGTCTATGAGAATGTGCAGTTTAAAGGTCAATGCTTCGCCTTTTCTTTCACTCAAATTCCTATCTTATCAAATCCTCTCAGGACTCGTTGGAGATTTCTCTTACAGGTCTAATAAGCCGGGATGACAATCACGGTATCAGCACAAGTACCAGACTCTTCAGATGAAATTAACACATGTAGTTCTGGAAAAGCTTAGCTCAGAAACTCTGCTTTTGTCTTTAACGTCCCCTGTTCCCTCATCGTTGTCATTTTTCTCTCCACCCCTCTCACCCCCCCTCCCCTTCCCCTCGTCCTCACACACAGTCGCACACATACAGTTTTCTGTTATCAGTTCAAAGCACAAAGAGAGGTCACCGAGGGAGCATGTCAGTCAGACAAGTTGTCACCCAAATGATGACAAATTGGCCGCCTCTCCACTCGCCTCACAATCAAGTCCAGACCTGGCTTTTCCTGCTCGCGCGGTTCCTGTAAATGGAGATCGATGGCGCTCAGGTGAAGCTCGCGGTCCCTTAGCTGAGTCGTGCTCTGTCTCGGCCAGATAGACGTAAGAGCTGCTTAGAGTCAGATAACTTTATTTGACTTATCTAGGCCTCGGTGGAGTGTTTTAGTGTCCCATGATGGTCTAAATGATACTGCGAATGTTTTTTCACCCTGACTGAACACTTCTGCTCCTGACAGGAAAATGATCAGATGTGACCACATTGATCACAGTTGCTGTTGGCGTCAGGCTTCCTCTCACCTCGTGCACTACGGAGACAGCATGACGGAGGGAGAGCCTTCACCTGTTTCTGATCTCGACTCGGCTACTAACCCTCGACGCCTCTGCGATGGGCTTGTTTCCAGGGAGACAAACATCGTGCAACCCAACACTGCGAGTCTTGCAATAACATTGTCTTTATCGTCAGCCATGGATGGAATTTTCTCATTTCTCGTCCTGAAGCTGAGAGAATATGCAGGAATGCTTTTCTTCTTCCCGCTGAACGTAGAGCGGAACATGGGCAAAATATTTGCTTTCTTTCATGCTATTTTTCCTCTCATTTTTCAGGACCTTTATTGTGTCTCTATCTTCTTTTCTATCTTTGGCCACTTCACTCATGCAGCCTATGTTTGGTTTGCAACTTCACATGGAGCTTTAGCCACTTATGTTTCATATTGAGAACATATGGATGTGTATTTAAGAAGCTTATCAGTTAGTAAATTCACATTTTGGTGGAGTTATTGAGTGAGCACCATCTTAGCCCAAATATATGATGATATTTTTTTATACAAAAAAAAAATTGGGGGTCGTATTATATTTGTGAACTAGACATTTTTAGCCCTTATATTGTTTGACTAGCAAATTTCTTCATGTCCATTTTGAGCGTTGCTGATAAAGTCAGTTGATCTTGAAATAACTAAGCAGCTATTGGATTCATTACCATGAAAACTGGTATAGTCATTCATGTAACATAACTTTGGAAATCAGTTTGTCCAATCCTTTGGTTTATGACAAAACATATCACAAAACTTTCACAAGCTGCACAAAAGTATTTTGAAATTCACTGTCACATGAGAAAAGGTTTCCAGGATGAGGACCACTTAATCCTTGGACTAATAGTATGTAAGGGTACTTTCAGTGTCGCCAGATACGGTGAGAGAAACAAGCAACCAGATCTATGGAAATAAGCCCAAGATAAAAAGAAAAGGTCAAAATGTGAGAGAGGCTATATGAACTATATATATATATACATACAAATATATACCCAATGTTACTGAAACAATGACAGTGAAGTTCAGCTTTCACGTGGGCTTGTAGTTCCCTTTAATTTCTTATCTGTCTATTATGGGTCCTGAAATTGCAATGGATACCTGGTCTCTACATAACATTCAGGTAAAACTTGTTATGTATTTATTTCCATTAGATTTCCTTAGTCTTCTTTAAAACAAAGAAGATGGAGATGATGAAGAAAAGCACAGAAAATATACAGGACATATTACTTTTGCTCAGTTCTTGAGTTTTCTTTCTGCCTCTTCGGCTGCTATTTGTTATTGTTGCTTCTGTGAAACCCGCTGGGATCCATAAAGTTTAATGTTCTGTCACTGAATAAATCCTACCTTTTACTTCACCTTTGCACTTTTGCTCCCGTGACCTCTTTGATCGGCGGGTTGAACTGTAAAGCACCAAGAGAGTTTGAAGTTAAAATACACTGAATTTATTCTATTTTGTGGCATTAAAGGACAAATTATTCAGAGCACAAACAGAGGACAAAGGCTCCTACGAGGGCTTCTGCTGTGATGTGGTCGAATCCCAGGGTGAGGCTTTTGTTCTGATTCACTGCCATCGCTACATTCATTCCCATTTGGTCAAAAAGTCATTCAGGCTGGGAGGGGTGTAGGTGTTGGTGGGGGCAGAGGTGAAATCCAAACTTTAACGCTAAACCACAAAACAACAAAAAAAACCAACAACCCCGGACCTTAGACGGCAAATGTGAACAATATAACCTGACTCATTTTCTTTTCTTTACCACAAGCTTCCTCCAGGCGGGGGTCCGCCAAGTCGCAAATTAACGTTGATTTAGAAACAACAGAAGCCTTTTGTCTCGAAGGGCCCGGATTTTTTTTTCTTTCTTTCTTTCTTTCTCTCGACCGTCGAGCCACTTGGCTCCGCGTCATGTTATTTTTCCACGCATAAAACTTTCATGATGAAATAAAGCAGAGGGCGCTCGGCGGCAGGGACGGGGGCCGCTCGCGAGGCCTTTGGCTGCTATCACTCACGGACCTGTCTGACTGCTGAGATGAGGCCGAGCTGACGGCCTCTCTTTTTCTGGCTCAGATTGTGCGTCTCAGTCTTTTCTCTCCTTCTTTCAGTGTCCCTTCTTCTCTATTTCCTTAACCTCTGAATTCGTCTCTTTACCTGCTGATCTCTTTTTCTTAAATAACTTTCTTTGTCCCTGTCTTTTTCTCTTTTTCTGTCTCTTCCTCTGTTCATTTAAACTCAATTACCAAACCTCTTACTGGCTTGTGAGCCTGAAAATCAATCTCGCTGACGAATCAGAAACGCTCCTGTTATCTGTATCATTCACTCATCTTCGTCCACCGCACACACACACACACACACACACACACACACACACACACACACACACACACACACACACACACACACACACAGAGGCTCAGGTTCCCTCAGATGTCGGGTTGTGGGATTCTGAAGAAGAAGTGCGTCTGGGTCATTTCCACACGGATGTTGGTTTTGCCCGCAGAGCGTCGCTTTAACGTCGATATCTGATATTCATATTCTGTCATCTCTGATGTTTTTCTAAGCCCCTTCTACCTGTTCTCATAAATAAGGATAAGCTGTGGATTTAACGGGGCAGCGGCAGACACTGATGGCTGCTAGGGTGTCTGACACCACATTTAGTTCACATATCTTTAGTCTTGTGACTCAGTTTCACTTTTTTATGGTGGGGGAACTGAAGCCGAGTCACCTGCATAAAAAAAATAAGGTTTTTTTTTTAACCAGAGAGAGCACTACATTTTTAAGAGACTGGAGTAGGAGCTGATTTAAGCATCACCACTGTGTGAAAATCTGACACACCAGTCAAGCAAACACACTCCTGTTAAAGCTACTTGTTATATTAAAATCTGTCTAATGCCTAATGGTGTGTGTGAAAGGTGTCACTCATAAGGTCAAAACCACAGAAAAATAGCACTGACCTCTGCAGCGCTTTTCAGCTCTAGTAAGCTTTTTAGCATCTGTGAGCTTGTTGTTTTGGTTTTGCAGACTCCAACTTTTCTGTTTTGATAAAAACTAGCTGCTCACTGGTGAAGATACTGAAGCGCTTTAAAGCATTAATGGAAACATTTTGTAGCACTTGTAAATGATGAACTATTAATAAAATCATTAATTACAACTTATAAATACTTTATTAAAAATGCTTCTTTTTAAAGTGGTATTAGTTACTGATTTTGTATTTTGTGAGAGAAGTTGTGGCTTTTTCTGTTCACTTCATTGTGGTGCTTTTGTTAAGTGTAGTGGCCATTAGAGGAAGTGCATGTTAATGTGCTATCTCCACCTCCATGAATAAACTGGTAGCTGCTGTTTGGTTTCACATCGGAATTTTCATGACTATCCAGATCCAGATTCAAGCAATTTGAACGCAACTTTTAACTCAACACAACCCACAAAATTCAGAAGATTACAATTGTTCAGTGGTCAGAGGTTCACACTGAGCACGTGACAGGACAGACATTAAGGTTAATTGTTAAATGACACATTAAGCTTTCACTGGACTAAGAAGTAGCTGTGGCAAATATCTTACTAAGAGGTGTTTGGCAGAAAGCAGTAGCCTGAAGGCATCACCTCCAAACACACATCTGATGCACAGAAAAACTGACTGACTGACAGGAAGCGTGACAAAAAAGAAAGTGGGCCGTGAGCTGGGAGTTCTTCTGTGGTATTTGATGGAGGGAGGGGCCAGAAAGGAAACGGACAGAGTTCACTGTGATTTGATAAACGCAGCAGCCCGACTTTTACAATCACATCACACTGCATTTGGATGTCAGAGGTTCAGGACTGGGTCATACGATCATTAACGGCAACCTGAGAGAGAGCCTGTAACAGCAGGGTGTGTGATTGCAGAAATAATTCAGTCGGAACCAGAAATTTGCTCTGCTGAAGTCAGTTCTGGCTTAATGACAACATTTTATGTGTGTGGTAGTGTAGGTGTGTATTATATGTCCAGTGTGAGTGTGCATTCCATTTAGCATATCACAATAGAAATATAGGTAAATTACTATAAGTGAAAGTCGAGATCACACAATTATAACTTTACAATCAAAACACACTGCAAATGCTGACATAATAGCAGTGCAGCAATAATGTCTCAGAGACTGATTGTCTGGGTTTTGTCAGTACGACTGTGCAGTAGATCCAAGGCACAGCTGCACGCCTTAATGACGGCCAACGCATCACCAAAGGTATTTCATGAATAAAAAGGTTTATTGAAACATGTGTACCAATAAAGAGTCAATTCAACACAAAATGATGAATTTTATGGATCGTCTGTGAGTTTGCAGATTTCAGAGTTTGCACGTTTGACTGACAGCAGCACAGAAACTGAATCAAGTCCAAGTCAAGACCAGAAGGTTGTGAAATTTAATTGAGCTCGCCTGCTGTGGCGAGAATCGTTAATGAGATCGAGTGAGAGTGAACCAAGACAGTAAAACCAAAACAATGAGCTAAAAGACAGTAAAAAGTTTAGTAGAGTCCGGTGGTTTCGTCACTACAAGCAACATTTTTCACATGAGATGTAGTCATTTGATTCATTGCTATTATAAAAAATATTGGTTATAGCTGCTGTAACAAATCTCTTTTCTAAATTTTCAAATGCAACACTGAATTATTTATACATTTGATGGTGATAAATAGATTCTCATATTACTATAGCAGAAAACTATCCGTTAATGTAAAGCATAAGGACACCTTATTACAGCTATTAAGTTGTGAACTAGACCCACTATTTATGACAGGCATTTCTAAGTATGTGTAAATAAAATACACTGCTGCATGGGTTAATAATTGATCATGAAAGTGATACTGATATGGAAACATGGGTGGGTAATAAGAGGAATAAAAATGCACTGTCACAACTCTAGCCGTATGGACAGGATGAGAACCTCAACAAAAAAACTCATATCCAACTCTGCAAATATTAGAAAGGCAAGTAGCTGATATGATGGTTTTAATTTTTATTTACAAAAGATAGAAAGAATTTTTCTAAATGAACACAGAGACAAGGGCAGCTCACTCGCATTCATATTAATCAAATCAAATGAAATCAAATAAAGGCCAGAGCTTGGGCAGAAGGTCACTGTTCATATAGTTTTACATAGATTTCTAAAATAACTATAACACAAGGTTACACATAAAGTGAAATGATAGGAAGTAGGAATAGCAGGGAGAACATTTTTGCAAACATTTCTGAGTGCAGAAATAATCTGACTGATGGAGTAAACGCCTGTGGGTCAAGTTCAAGCCAGAGAGGCTGAGTAACACAATATCACCTCAGAATTTTTTTTTCTGTTGGAGCAAGAAAACCTCAAAAACCACCCAAAGTCCAAAGAGCTGGTCAGCTTACCATTAAACAACCTCAGTATATATCAATTTAGTTGATGTTTGTATTGAGAGCTTCGGTTCCATGAGAACGGACGTTTTCACTTCGAGCGCTCCCAACAGGATCAGACCATTGGAAGTATAAAGTTAGTCTGTCCCAGGAGAGCAGCCAATGGTGGAGGATAGAGCTTGGAGTGAGCTACAGGAAGGACAAAATTGACATTGAAGAAGACATACACAATACTACACATTATCAATAGTGGAGTGTTTAATTTCTTAAAGGAATACTTTTATTCACTTTCTTGCCAAGAGTTAGATGATTGATACCATCACAGCTGCCAGTTAGCTTAGCTTAGCTTAGCACAAAGACTTGAAATGGGGGGATACAACTAGTCTGGCTCACTGTTTGTTGGCCAATTGGCTCTGTAATAAAATTTGAAATGTCTGCCTGACTGGCAACCTCGTACTGAACACCAGGAAGTCACTGCTCCCAGCCCAAAAAATAGTCCACCACATAAAAATCACATGTCGCTTTTACACTTTGTTTTTGTACAAATTAAACTAATCAATCTAATATAATTTTATTGATGTGTTCAGGAGGAAAACAAGTTTTAGCCTCTTGTCATTTGAGTGAATTTGATCCCTGCAGTCAGGTTTATTTGCTCAAAAATGTCAAAAGCCTAAATTGGCCTTTTGGGGATTTTGAGGACATTTTGCATGGTGCGTTTGCTGCGTTTTTTCTACGATCACTTCATTGCTTTCGTAGCTTTTTTTCTGCTATCCGTACCCTGAACGCCTGCTGTCTCCTTCTCCTTTTCACTCATCAGCTATGAGAGACAGGAAACAATTCACTAACCCCTCTCATCGTCGCTCCAGTTGTTTCCCGTCTGCAGCACTTTGGCAAGCCATTTTGATAAATACCATGACAATTCATATACAGCGAGCCCCAGCCATACCATATTAGCCTCAATATGATGGAGTGTGTGAATGTGGAGCGCAAATCTGGGGCCCCTGACTGAGTATAATACAGTATCCTCTTAAATCCCTTCAAAAAGCAAGCATTCCCTCATGGATTCATGAAAAGAGCCCATTTATAGACATGAAAAAAAAAGGCCCGTTTCAACAGACTTTAAGTGCGGCAGCCAAGGAAAACAATGTGCCTGGCCAGAAAAACTGAAGTCTGTAATGCACCGACTTAATTCCATTCTCTCGCATGAAAAGAGAATAAAAAGTTCAGGGCTGGCTGGAAAACTCGCTGCGTCCGAATTGTGTGCGACTGACAGAGGCACTGACATACAAAGTATCGCTCTGCACGAAAATCAACTTGAGGCTAAATCACACCGCAGGCTGCCTCAGCGGGGCCCGAGCGCGTCACAGGCGATATGACAAGTGATTTATAGACAGCTGAGCCAAAATGCTGAAACCGGGATCGAGAACAACGCGAGAGCGGGAAGCAAAGAGAGAGGGAGAGAAACAAGCAGGGAAGGGAGAGTATACAAAGTAATGAAGTGAGAGGGGGAGAGAGGAGGATGGAGAGCGCTCGGTGCCAGTCGTCAGTCCATTTGCTCCATTAATGCTCGGAGTAACGGCCTCGCTGACTGAGGGATGATGGGAAAATGGCCCTTCCTGTAGGGTAGCCCTTGAAGTGATGTATGGCAGCGAGGACAGAGCGCGGGGCTTGATGGCCGACCCCTCCCGCCTCGACTCATCGCAGGCATAAACAACAGGGGGGCCTTCCTGTAAAGAGAGGGCACTTTCACAACACAGAGCCAAACCAAACCCAAGAACTATGAGCTGTGTTGTTTTGGTTCTGATAACTCTCAATCTGCTCAGTTCCAACTTTAAGAGTTGCTACTGCTGCCTTTCTTCAACTTATAAAACACTTAAACACTGCACTAAAACACAGAGTTTAAAGCTGAAAATAACAACACAAATAATTAAATACACTGTTCATTATGATACAGACATCTCATATAGTGTCAGTCAACTAATACCAGAGCATACTTATTATGCATACTTGGGCTCTGGCAATTGGTTAAACTGATGACATGAAACTTTAAGGCTGCACTGATCAATATTTTCATACTAACCATGGATCAAATGACTGTGTGTAATGTGAAAGGGGTCACCTGTAGTGATAAACCCACAGATATTTATCACCTGATTCTGCAGATTTCTATAGTTCTGCTGAGCATTTCAACATCTTTCAGCTCATTTGCTTTGTTTTTCCTGCCTGCAACCTTACTTTATGTCAAATGTTTGTTTTCTTTTTTTGAAATATGACTCCAAGTGAATGCTGATGTTACTCTGTATGTGCTGGATGTGTAAACAGGTAACTGCTGTGCTTCACTACATCCAATGTATACAGTGATTTTATGTCAATGTTGTTGCAGTTTGTTCTCTCAAGTGGCCCAAAATCAATCAGCTTAAAAAGCTGATAATGACATACAAACAGCCTCCTTTCACTTCCTCAGTGAAGTGACCATGATGTACAGTATGTGATAAGAGACTGTCCAAGTATAAGAAAAAACTGGACATGCTGTAGTACATGATCGTGATCCTTTATCTGCTTGTCTTAATCCCTCAAAATGTCTTTTTTTATGATGTTTGTGCATCAGGGTGCAGCCTTTGCTCATGTCACGTGGGCACGACAAGCAATAAGCTGGTAGCAGCTTAAACTGAGATGAGAAGCAGCAGGTCATCACAGAAAAAAAATGTCACAAACAGGACTAAATTGAAGATTAAAAAGCAAATGAAATAAAAAACATTTGGAACATTAGTGTTGTTTTTAAACCTCAGTTGGATGAGAGACAAAGATTCGAGGCAGGAATCTGACTCACTGAATGAGAGGAGGGGGGAACCAGTAGTACACTGAGTTCAAATAAAAGTTTCATAATGAAGCTTCATAAAGAGTTTCAAATATATGAAAGTGATTAATTGTGTTTTTGCATTGTTTTCCTTGTTCTTAGCTACACAAATTCATGCAACCAGCGCTCTTGCAAATCTTATATACCTTTAAATCTCATTCTCTTAGTTTGAACTTTGCCTCTATTTGACAGAGCGGGTGGATGAGGACTCAGGCGCATCACACAATTAATGCTCAAAAGAAAGTCTTTAATGAAAAAATAAATGAAGTCTTACAAAAAAAAACTCAGACTTTGCAATACATGGCAACACATGGACATGGACGTGAACGTGATGAGTAGCGTGGTCATAAGACGTGACGTGATGAAAGTTGACAATCCGGCAAAACTAAACAGAAAACAACTGACTTAAATAGTGAGTGGTGGTAATTAGCTACAACAGAAAACACAGGTGACATGATTACGTGGGTGTGGCTGGTAGGTGACAAGAATCAGAGACGAGACACTGGACATAGAAATATGACGGGCAGAACAGAAACCAAAACACAAAAACGGAGTCTAAACTAAAACCTGGGTGCAAAACTGTGACACTATTTGTGCAAACACAAGACAAAATCTGGTATTGTTGTACAAATTTTTTTTTATGTTTTGTCTTTCAGAGTGGCAGCTTTACGCTTGCCTGAACAAACAGCCTGGTCTGGAGGCGGTTAACAAGGAGAGAGTTAACAAGGTGAAGCCAAGTTCGAGCACAGGTCTGCTCCCGGAGTGTGAAATCGACTGGAGCGCCTGCCGCTGCTGCGAACCATTCCTACTGGCAGAGACAGATATGCAATCATGGCTAGCTTTTAAAATACAGCTGTTCCAGAAGCCTGAGAGGTGAATAATAGGTGCAATTTGAGATCGTTGTCAATTTTTCAAATCACTGACAAACACATTGTGGATGATTGTTCTCAGACGGGGCGGTGGGGGGGGGGGGGGGGCTCTGAGGAGGAATTGCCAAAACAACTTGCAAAGAGAAAATTGCTGTCTTGAAAAAACTGGGGGCGAGTGATCATCATTTACTAATGAATGCTCCTCCTCATGGGAGACGTTCAGGCTCATCCGTCACACAGTCACGCACTGACACTGGGTTTCGTTGGTGAGGTTTGGGCCTCAGCTATAAAGGCTCCCTATGACATGTTTTCTTATGATTAGTGAGAGTCAGAGCTAAGTGGGAGTCCCACACACTCCTCAGTGGAAATGTGCTGTTGGATGGCACAGCAAACTCATTTTTCAAAAGTGTGTCCCGGCCTGTCTGCAAGTTCTCAAGCCTGCTTTGCGCCTGACTGTCTTTGGTTTTTGAGTTCATCACCTATCTTAAGATCTGGTTTCTCACTTTCCTTTTGTGCAAAGGGATTTCCCCAACTCTTTATTCTTAACCATAATGAAACTAAATTTCCTCTTTAAAGTCAATCCATCTTCGGGCTGACAGTACAGTACATCAACCGCTGGATCAGACGGTAAGACACAATGAGAACTTCGCTTTGTTAAAGAAAGAAAAAAAAAACAACCCGCAAAAGTATTTTCCTAATTGGGCCGCTTGAGGAAAAGCGTGTCAGGGCTGAAATCCATCACGCTGATTGCTGGCCTTGTCTGCGTGGAGCCGCGCGGGGGTGGTGCTGTGTGGGGTTTTGTTGGGGTTCTTGCGGTTTTGGACTCTGCACATGCTAGTTGGATCTCGGGAGGGAAGCCCTCGCACACAGTCGAGAGCAGCTCATTACCTCGGGTTAGTCATCAGCCCCACTGTCTGCGGGCGGGATGATAAATGAGCAGGTCCTCATGTGTGGCTCTGACAGCCCCGTGGCACAGGGTCAAGCTGACATCGATCGAGGGGTGCAGACAGCGGGGACGCCGAGCGAGAAGCAAGCACACTTCAGAGAACCCGAGAGGGCTTTCTGGGAATTCAAACACACCCTCCAGTGGCCGGACTGGAGGTCTTCTCTGGGAGCACAAGCTGTGAGAGCAGTTGAGATAGTTTCTAATAGGACGATTTTAAACCATACTCTACATTGTCAGTGATGGTCTGTGCGAAGGGTGAGGGAGATTTACTGAGATCAGGATTACGTTTCTTATCTTCTACAATTCAGAATGGATTCACAAATCATCTCTTGTACTTGATTGATAATGGTGTGTTCTTATAGTTAATCTTCAAAAAGGCAAGAGTGTGGACGCATTTTGGATTTAGTAACTTGGTAATTAGGTTTGGAAGTATTTTGTGAATACTTCATGCTCCATCACCCTGAACTAATGTAGAACCAAAACCCAGCAAATGACACACTCCGCATCATTTTACTTCAATCAACATTACATTCTGGGATAATTAGCAACGTTATGGGTTGTGCACTTTCAGCCTCTTCTCCAAATTAACTGCTAAACACCACTAATCTGTCAGCGTGTTTATCGACCAATCAAACTTGTTGCATGCAGCAACTTTGCCACGTTTTCAGATCTCAACAGTTACTATGGTGATTAAGATAAACCTTTAATCGTCCCACAATGGGGAAATTCAATAAATTATTATTGATCTGAATCATAATCTACAAAACTGATTACTATTTCACTAATTTCTATAGTTTTAACATTTCTTGTTACAATAAGCATTTCAGTAGCTGTTACACATTTTCTCGTCAGTTTTTAAACATATTTACTCCTGTATTTTTCAGTTTCTAGTGTCTTGTTTTAAATAAATATATTTCAACTTAAATGAAGCTTTACTTCCACAGCTGGTCTTCCAGTGGCCAGTTGAACTCTTCTGGATGTGACCTGAAAAAATGACCCAGTAAAATGTGTGAAATGGGAAATACCTTCTTCTGGAACTCACATTCATCACCAGACACATGACACATACACGCCGTCCGTCACACACACGATGGGCCGATGACGGTTGTCAGCGGGTTGTCCAGGGGCTGCATGGATAAATAAATGTGATCTAATTCTCCTCACATGTCAGTTTGTCGTATTTTCACTGTAAAGTCTGGCAAATTGCTGCGAGTTACGGTCGTAAATCTACCGTGCACAAGTTTCCCCTCTGACTCTCGCAGACATTCCTCGTTCTGCTGGCACTGCTGCAGCTACTTGCAACACTAATGCATGAGACAACCGGATATCTCCCAGAGAGAATGGGAGAAGTGTGTGTGTGTGTGTGTGGACCTGTCACTCTCAGTTGAGTGATGTCGATGTGAGCCGAAGTGGCATGACTGCAGCTCTCTATGAGGGAGGTATGGCACAGAGTCCAGACTGGAGTGGGACATGGTGAGTCTGTGTGTGTGTGTGTGTGTGTGTGTGTGTGTGTGTG